>CM050519.1:57607715-58807715 GCA_027563665.1 Antrozous pallidus | reverse complement strand
GGTAAGTTGCTTGACCAAAGTCAACTAGTGAGTAATAAGATTCAAACTGGTGTTCTGACCCCAGACTCAATACTCTCTGTGCTGCACTGAGCCATCTTTGCTCTTTATCTTGAAGGGATGCTCCCTTTTTCTATTTGCCTGCTCCTTTTGTCTTTCTATTTGCCCAACCCTACTTCTTTTTCAACAAACATATATCCCAAGGCTTAATTAACTCAACTAGCTTTTGTAGCGCACCTTTTACTTACAAAGCACTGACTAACCCATAGAAGAAAAGATGGTCTTCCTCCAAATTTTTGGCTATTTAAATTATACACATATATTCATCTATTCAATCAACACATATTTTTAAAGATCTACTGCTTCTAGGCACTGTGCTAAATCCTTGAGATGCTAAAGTAAATAAGACAGACAGAGCTTACACTCTGATGGGGAAGACAGACAGGTAAAATGTAAAGTGATGCTAAAATGTGAAGGAACAAGACAAGAGGCAATAAGTGTAGATGTGAACCAGTTAACCCAGACAGAGTTGTCAGGGAAATTATCCTAGGACTTGGAGGGTGACCTGAAGTAATTCAGGTGCAGAAATGGGGAAGAACAAAGCATGCCTAGTTATGGAGATGAGAGGACTGTGACACATATATAGTGCAGTAGGAATGAAAGAACAGTTACTGTGCAAAGTGGGGTGGGATAGAGCATAAGACAATTGGAAGCACCGAATATCTTTCTCAATGGGATTGACTTGACTGAAGTTGCATTTTAGAAAGATCACTCTAACAATGAGATTGGAAACCAGACTGGAAGTGGGCAAGACTAGGGCACAAAGACTATCCTGAATGGTGATGACATTGACTGGGGAGATAGCAGTGAGGTGGATAATCAAAGAACCTTTCAGAAAACAGAAATAGAAAATCATGATTGGACATAGGAATAAATAATAAGGAGGAACCAAAGATAATGCATAGGCTTTTGGCTTAATGGTGGGGCCACATGAAATGTGATGGACTTGGACCATATTTACTACAACCTTCAAAATACATATGCCTGAATGTACCCCTGCTCCAAGCCCACCTAATAACACTTACAGACTGGTCTTCTGTATGCTCCTCATATCTCAAGTTTGTCCCTCCACCCCCAACCACAGGTCTTTGCACTAGTTGTTCTCTGTACCTGAAGCAGATTTTTTCAATATCTTCACATCGCTGATTCCTTTTTGTCATTGAGGTCCCTAATGAAATGCTACCTCCTCAAAGGACCTTGCTTGACCACCTTGTCTGTGGTTTTATTTTTATTTTACTTCTCACTAGCTGTACTTCATTTCCTTGTTACTTACTACCTGCTTACTGCTGTCTCCCTCTTTTAAGTGCATATTGTATAAAACCAAGAAGCTTGTTTTGTTCATTGCTGAACCTCCAACACCTCAAGCAGTACCTACTATATGGTAAATACTCAGTATTATTTGTTGCATAAATTAATGTGTAAATAAATAATAAGTGGATTTATGAGTGGGGAATTCATATGGAGAGACAGTTTGAGAGGCATGAAGACTTCAATTTTGACAGGAAACACCAAAGGAATATGTACCAATAAAATATAGGTTCCATCTTGAAGGTAGTTAATATGCAGCTCAGAACACACTCTGTGCCTGAGAATAAATTCAATCATCAATATACATATGGTAGCCGAAACCGGTTTGGCTCAGTGGATAGAGCGTAGGCCTGCAGAGTGAAAGGTCCCAGGATCGATTCCCGATAAGGGCTTGTACCTTGGTTGCGGGCAAATCCCCAGTAGGGGGTGTGCAGGAGGCAGCTGATTGATGTTTCTCTCTCATCGATGTTTCTGACTTTCTATCCCTCTCCCTTCTCTCTGTAAAAAAATCAATAAAATATATTTTATATATTTTATACACACACACACATACACACACACATATATATATATGGTAACTGAAGCCATGGGACTAAATGCGGATGCTCAGGCAAAGAACAAGAAAGAAGGCAAGGGAGTCAGCACCTAGAACTGTACCTAGCATGCAGTAAATACTTCGTAAATATTTATTGAAAAAATTAATAAATGAATGGATGGATATATTATAGTTAGTTGCACATATTCATGATCCTTTACACTATATAAGTTTCATTTGAACATCAAATTTAGACCAGTTATCTTTTAACTAAAGCTTACCACACAGTTCAATGAGGGAATGCACAATATATTATGAATGATTGTCACCTAATTTATTCTCTAACATCTAGCTGGGTCCAGAAGATCTGAGTCAATATGGGTTGAACTACATCATTGCTCACAAATATCCACTATCTCATTTTGCCACTGACCCACCTCTGTCCTATAGCATTGTCCATGCAATTTGCTTCTGCCAATGGCCTGTAAGTAGACATGAGGTAGGTTACATAATGACGTCTCTAAATCTAATTGTGTAGTTGATTCAGCCTTTGGGGTTCAAAGGCACTACCAGGAGATATCCTGGATAGGAGCTGCTCCTTTCAGCCTGTGTTCTAAAATGATAACACACACGGAATAGACACACAGTCATCCAGCAGCCTGTAGCTAAGCCACAACCCATCTACAGCCATAAGTAACATGATCAAGAGCAAGTTGTTGCTGATGTCAGCCACTGAGATTTGAGGATTATTGCTGCAGCAAAATTTGAATTATTCTTTAATTCCTAGAAGACAGTGAATGCCTTTGGGGTGAAAATAAGTGAGTATGGACCTCAAAGACAAGGATCTCATAGACAAATTCCTTATCAAACAACTCTCTCGAGAAATAGCCCTACACTCCTTTCTACAAGGGAGTTAAATTCAAGAAGATGTGCTTTTTACCTTTCCTAGTGGAATGTGTCACACTGAAAATTAATAGATAAATAGTCTAGGAATTTATTTTCATTATTAAGTGGAATTTTATTTGAATTTGCTATTATAGACTCTATTATGACCCTCATGCTCTATTTCCCCACTTTGTATTCAGCCCCCACTCACCATCTGTTTTGAATGTTTTCATTGCCAAGCTTACAGTTTTTTAAGCTCCTCTGAAAGAAAACTCAATAAAGCTATAAACATAAATGAGCATTAAAATTAAAATAATGATAATTAAATAATCAATTCTCATTTCTTTTACAGTCCTATAATTTCTATAGATTTAATCAAGCCATGAAATTTTATTTATAGGAAATTCTAGATGAAGAAAATGAACTGAAATACATTTTTCATTCTTGCTTAATTAAAATGGTTTTCTTGAATAAAACAATATAAATACCTGTATTAAGAGCTTATTGCTGCTGGCTATAGCTACATAATTTTAATGATGTGACAATATGGATCTTAATATTTTGTATCAACATAAAATAAAATATGAAAAAGTATACTGGTAGAAAGTTTTTAAATTATCATATGTTATCTAGATTCATAGCCATATATTTTAATGAACTCTTCCAATTATTGACAATAAATATCCTAAATGCAGGCATCTGATAGCAATAACAATAACATATATATATAACTATAATGATAAAGCAAACATACTAAGAAAATGGGCTAAGAATTACTTTGACAATGGAGTGGGGGAAAGGGCTGGGCAGAGGTGAGCAAACTGAGGAGGACAGGGGGACATCTGTAATACTATCAACAATAAAAAATGACAAAAATTACTTTGCAGTAATTCATAGTTTATAAAGGAAATGATATAACATTTTGAGGAGTAATATGCCAGATATCACGCAAGGCACTTTATATATACTCCCTTTCATTAACAACATTTAAGCAAGAAGCATGTATACTTTCTTCATATTATTGGTAAGAAAATTTAAAAAGAAATAAAACCTTGACCAAGATTTTACTTAATTTTCTAGAAATTTTACATGATTTTGAAATAAAAAACAGTATTATATATAAACTGTAATGAAGATTATATTCAAAAAATACTATAATATCACACTTGCTATTAAACTATAGCCCTATGTATCATACCATGTCAAATTTTCTAAAGTTTATTACATGAAACAGAACATATGGTAAGCATGACTTGTGATAGCGCTTAAGTAATCATCCTGGGATGAGGGCCAGTGCTGTATCCATGACCCAACAATGTTCCAGAGGAAAGGGGACACCCTTTCTTATACATATGAACTATAAGTAATTCTGTATATAACCAGCAGCACTCTATAAATGAACTTATTAGAATTTGAAAAGTTGGCAGTTGCCAGAAGTTAATCAATGGTAGATAATACCCTCTATTTAGAAGAATGTGAATTTATATACAGGTTTTCATTATCAATGGAGAGAAAGAAATTGTTACTGAATTCTGCTACCTAGGGAGCAAGCTCTTTGACAGCAGCTTGACAGATAAAGAAGTAGCCAGCCAAATCAGAAAAGTCAACATGTCCTTCAGCAGGCTGGCAGGCAGAATACCAACATGGCATTGATCTACCAATCAAAGGGTGGTTCCTGGTGTCAACTCCACAATGCATCAAAGTAGTAGAGATCTACCATAAATAGAGTTTTGAAAGCTGTTCATATGAATCATGTAGTCACAAAGCCAACAATCAAGGGCCAGAGCCTATTATGTGACCCAAATGTGAAGCCATGGGCACTACTGTCACATCACATAAAACATGGGCTTTAAAGTCAGATAGACCTGGGTCCTGAGCTGGCCCTGCCACTATTAACTGAGAAATCATGGAGAAAGTGGCATTCTGAGGATGAATGTGAAAAACGCTTTACTTTTCTGGCAAAAAAAAAAAAAGTAAATGAGATAGCATAGGCAAGATGTCTAGCACATGGCAGATGCTCAACTCAATAAATGACAATTATTTATGTTATTAATTACTTGATCAGTGTGGAAGTGGGGTTCTCAGCAATACATTTACTATTAACCAGATTGAGGATAGAAATGTAATATCACAAAACTTGCTGCAAGTTGACCATTTTCAGGCAAGTATGAAAGACAGCAGAAAAGTGTCTTAAAGGCACATTGAAGCTCAACCTCAAACAGTGCTTTTTCCTGCAAAATACTGATAAACAGCAGCTGCTGCGGTCACCAAACTACAGAATGTGTTAGGATGCCTCCCTTGTAGCAATGGTATTGGATAGATTATGAGAAGACAGCCTGAACCTCCAGTAAATCAGATTTGATCATTGCTAAGAAAGTCCTGTGTTACAAGCCAAGAAACTGTTTTCATAGCAAATAACATTGCAGAAACTATTAATCACAGTGGTCTCCTCATTCACATCCACACTTCATGACTAGCATACTCACAGCTAGCATTACCTTTGAACCTGAAGGACAATAAAATAAAAAATCAATCCATTGTGAATATAGGTGAAGAACACACACTGAGAGTTTGAGTATTCATACATAAATCTAAAAATAGGAAGAGACTTATATATCAAACTCTGATGAAAAATATATATTTGAAGGGGCATTCAAGAAAAAAATGTAGCTTCCCATAGAGAGGTGTTTTACACATTTGTCCACAGAGTCAAAAATAATATAAAACAGTGCCCCTGCTGTACACAACTTACTTTGGATTTTCAAATACTTTAGATTTTGAGACCTAGGGAGTTTTATATCCACACACAAAGGTCTCCTTAGTGGAAGCATTCAGACATTACTCGGAATCACATCACACTTTCAAGACCCATCCACATAGCAACCACAGACACATAATAATTAACGTAAAGTTAAAACTTGTGTACATGTGCCATAAGGCTCAGCAGAAGAAAGACCACTAGAGACTGGTTAAAGAAACATTCAACTCTAGCTGTTGTGATTTAGTTGGTTGGGTATTGTCCCATGCACTGAAAGGTAGCAGGTTTGATTCCTGGTCAGAGCACATGGTTGGGGGGTGGGGAGGGGTGTGTGTGCAGGAGGCAGCCAATTCATGTTCTGCTCTCACATTGATGTTTCTCTCTCTCTCCTTCTCCCTTCCTCTCTCTAAAAAATTATAATTTTTAATTATAAAAGAAATATACAGACATCATCTACCATCATATGTGCAGTCTCTTTCAAAATTCCTCTCTATTGATGAGAGCTGATAGGGTGAATTCTAGTGAAATGTAGACTGCTCCACCTTCCTCAGACTGTAAACTGTATTCTTTGTTCTCTGAGCATCTTACTTTTCTTCCTTCTTTTTCACTCTTTTCGTTGCACATACCAAAGGTGAGGCCTCTAGAAAAATATTCAGACTACTTTGCTCATTGTAGGAGGAAAATATTATAAATAGACACACACACACACACACACACACACATATACATACTTACATACACATACTAATATATCCATATACACTGAGTGGTCATATTATTATTATCTCTGAAAGCATAATAATCTTGTCACTCAGAGTACATGTGTGTATGTGTGTGTATGTGTGTGTGTGTATCCTATCTAATAAAAGAGTAATACGCAAATTTGACCATACCTTCGTTACACCCACAAGCCACGCCCACAGCCATGCCCACCAGCCAATCAGGAGCAGGTTATGCAAATAAACTCAAACCAAGATGGCTGCCACCACTGAGAGCAGGAGGAAGGCTTGGGTTTCCCCAGCAACAGAGGAAGCCAAGCTTTCCTCCTGCCATTGCCAGGCTAGGCCTCCACTCAATGCTACAAAGTTTCAAACAGAAATGTCTGCCACCACAGAGTGAGCAGAAAGCTTAGCTCTGCTCCAGGCTACAAAGTTTCAATTGTAGACATAAATTTATCCCAGATCTCAGGGCCACCTCTTGAGTCATTGGGGGGCATGGCCAGCCTGCAAACCTCCACAGGCCCCTAGCCCAGGCTGCCCCTCACCCCAAGGAAACCCCCACCCTGATCTGGGACATTCTTCAGAGCAAACCAGCTGGCCCCATCCATGCACCAGGCTTCTATCCTATCTAATAAAAGAGTAATTTGCAGATTGACCATCACTCCAACACACAGAGGACTGCCCCCATGTGGTCAAAGATCCTGCCTCCATGTGGACACAAGATGGCCACCACAAGATTGCCAGCAGGAGAGGGCTGTTGGAAGGTTCCAGCCCTGCAAGGGAGGACAGTGGTGGGTTATCAAGCCTGCAAGGGAGGGCAGTTAGGGGTGACCAGGCTGGCAGAGGAGAGAAGTTGGGGGCAAACAGGCTGGCAGGGGAGCAGTTAGACATCAATTAGGCTGGCACAGGTGTGGTTAGCAGGTGATCAGGCTGGCAGGCAGAAGCGGTTAGGGGCAATCAGAGAGGCAGGCAGGTGAGCAGTTTGGAGCCAGCAGTCCTGGATTGTGAGAAGGATGTCCAACTGTCCATTTAGGCCCAATCTGGGATCGGGCCAAAACGGGAAGTCAGAAATCCCTCAAAGGGTCCCAGATTGGAGAGGGTGCAGGCTGGGCTAAGGGATGTCCCCTGCCCTGTGCATGAATTTTGTACACCGGGCCTCTGGAGTGTGTGTGTGTGTATTAGAGGCCTGGTGCATGAATTTGTGCCTGGGTGGGGTCTGGCTAACCTGGCTGGGATGGGAGGGGTAACATGGGTGCTTGGCCAGACTGCCTGCTAGCTGAACTCCTGGTTGAGGGGACAATTTGGATATTACTCTTTCATTATATAGGTTATACACTGAGTGACCAGTTTATTATGCATTTGGAGATCATAATAATCTGGCCACTCAGTGTATATATGCACACATACATATATTTGTGTATATACTTATATGCACATTATATATATACTAGAGGCCCAATGCATGAAAATTTATGCACTGGAAGGGAGGGTTCCTCAGCCTGGCTTGACCCCTCTCACAGTCTGGGAGCCCTCAGGGACAGTAGGTGACCCAACAATCAGGGGAAGGCAATGCCCCATCAAACCTCTGCTGCTGCCACTGCCAGCAGCACAAACCCTGGCTAGCCCTGGTTACCTGAGCCTTGGATGGCCCTAGGCAGCTGGGCAGCCACCATCAGAGGCTTGCCTGCACCGTGGGCTGGCCCTGGGCACCTGGGGGGCTGAGGGTGGGTCTGGACACACTTTGTGCCTGCTGCCACCCCACCCCTGCACCCTTGGTGGGGCTGAAAGAACTGGGGAGCTCCAGCAGGGCTGAGGAGACTGGGCACCACTGTCTTTGTGATGGCATGACAGTCAATTTGCATATAGAATATTATATACTATATATGAATAAATATATACACACATAATGTACACATATGTATATATGTATATGCACACTTACACAGATACATATTCATACATACACATGATATACCTATACATATAGTATATTACATTTAGACCTACTCCACTTTTTTTAGCATCTCTGCCCAATTTGGGAGGAGTGGATGGACTGTATGAGAATAAGTGTTTCCAATTGCAAACATCACATGTAAGTACCCTCCACAGGAACAAATGCATGTTCAACAAAAGCAAACAGAGACATGGAGTCAAATTCAGAAAGGTAAGTAATTTTAAATGCCTTTATTTTCTCCATCTCTAAATCCAACTGCTACTGAAAAATTATGTGGAGTATATGTATATTTGTCTGTTTCTGTCTATTGACCAGAGGCTTAATCAATCCATTTGTGAGAATAAGTGACCAACTTGTACAGGTAAAGCTCACTATGATTTAAAAACATAATGATAAAAATGTGCGTTATTATAGCACTTCAGGATATTCAAAATGGTCCCTGTACCTCAGCTGTGGTACAATGAGTAGAGAGAAATCATGCCAAAGACAAAATAACAGACATGTAGCATATGGGCCTTTTTTTTTCCTTTTTTTTTTAGTTCCACCTTTACCACTCACTCTCTCTAGAATATCAAAAATGAAGTTCCTCTGTTCTAAAAGACAAATTATCATACCTATTTTGAGGCATAAAAAGGAAGTACTTTGTAAATGTTAAAGCACACTACAAGTAAAAAATGTAAAAAACATAATCTTTATATCTATGCTAAAGTGGATGGTACAGGTATCATTATCCCAATTTCACAATAAAGACACTCTGTGATCATGTGACAAAGCATTCCGTAACATTCAAATTGGTAACTGGCTGATCTTGCTGGCTTCTCTAAGGTACAATTCCCCAGTTGTTAAGATCATATATTAAGTTACTAAGATCATGTATTTTTAAATACCTTGAAACTAAGTACAAACACAATATTTTAAATCCATGTTTTTATGGTATGATGAGCTATGTAATATATCTGAAACATTTTTAAAAATTATTTTTAAACTGTTAAAGTGCAAAAGATTGTGAAAATATGTATTTTTGTTTACTTATTTAATAAATTCATTGAATGTCTACCATGTTCTTTACTCTGTGCTGGGGACCTGAGGGTTTAGCAGAGAAGATGAGATCCTCATGGAGTGTGTATTCGCCTATAAAAGACAGTCAATGAACAACCAAATGAACAAGGAAAAAACAATGTAGAAACTATGCTGAAGAAAAGAGAGGGGTGAGAGCAAGAATACCTGAAGCTAAAATAGAAGACAAAGGAGAACTTGTTAGAACAGATGGTGACAGAGGCCGTCTGTGAGATGTGACGTTACAGAAAGACCTTGAAAGATCAGAAAGGCAGCTGAGGGAAATAATGAAGGAAGAACATTTCATGCAGAAGGAGCAGCAAAAAATATTTGGAAAAAAATATAGTTGGAAACCAGTAGGAAGTTGTCACAGGAGTCCAGGGGAGAGATGATGGTAGTCTAACATAGAGCCACTGTGGGACAGATCAAAAGCAATGGATGGTTTAGAGACATATTTTGTGAAGAAAAAACCTAGATTGGGGAATGGATTAAATGAGAGGAAGGGGGAAAAAGACAAAATGGCAGCATAAGGTATACACACCTGTACATCCTGCCTCTCACAACCACATCAAAACTACAACTAAAAGACAAACAACTATCACCCAGAATCACAGGAAAGCAGGCTGAGTAACTCGAAGGAAAGAAAATAGCTCATTGAGACTGGGTAGGGCGTGCGTAGGACATGCAGAGGTACAGAAAAGCAGAGGTACAGGGACACACAAATCGGGCTGGCAACTGGGTACACTGGTTTTTTTTGTTTGTTTGTTTGTTTGTTTGTTTTTCAATCAGAAAGGAGATACAAGCTCCCAACTGCACTGAACTCCAGTTTCCAGCGAGATTCTGGGGACCCAGACTCCCATGGGGAGAAGCTGAAATACCTGCCATCAGGTTGAAAAGTGAGGGTGACTTTCTTGCAAAGGTACTTGCAAGAATCATTGTTTACTATGCTGGGGCGAGGGATGCAGAGACGCGAAGACACAGAAATGGCTGACTGGTAGCCATTGCTGTTTGCTACACTCTGGTGATTCCCTGAGACCCTGCCCCACCCAATTTACAAACCCACCCAAGCTGTATGCAGTGGCTTTTGCATATGAATGGCCTGCCCTTTCACAGCCTAACCTAACAAAACGCAGCTGGGTCAGCTCCAAACCCCAAGCAATGAGGACAAATCTGCAGATCTTCCTGTAACTCCTGCTGGGCGGCCTCAGATAGTAGCTGACCTGCACTTCCTTGGAGATCCAGGAGCCAGTGCACCTAGTGGTCAGTATGAGACAACACTAGATTTCAACTCCTCACATCCATAAGTGACACACTCAAGAGACAGACTCAGTGAGCACCAAAGCCCCACTGAAGCAAGTCCTGTCCCATAAGGGTGTCACTTATGGATGTGACAGCAGTTCTTCCATTACAGACACAGCAGGTCCTCACTAGCCATTTGGCCTGGAGGTCAATTTCTCCCAGTGTACCAACAGCAAACAAGGCTTAACTACAACAAGACTGTGCACTCAGCCCACAAAGGGTTACCAAGAGTGTCCACCTCAGGTGTTTGGGGAAGTTGAACCACTGGGCCCTATATGTCACCTACCACACAAAGCCACTCCATCAACACAAGGAAACAGCCAAAATGTGGAGACAAAGAAACATGTCATGAATGAAAGAAATGAAGGAAAGCAAACTACTGGATATAGAGTTCAAAGTGCAGTTATAAGGTTATTCAAGAGTCTTCTAGAAACCTCTGAGGAACTTAGTGAGACCTTTAAGGATCTTAATGAGAATGACAAAAAAATGGAAAAGGACCAGTCAGAAATTAAGCATACACTGTCTGAAATAAAGAATAATATACAGAAATTCAACAGAAGACCAAAGGACCCCAATAATCAAACCAAAGATTTTAAATGTGAGGAAGCAAAAAAAAAAAAAAACAAAAAACACCAAACCAGAAAAACAAAAAGAGAAAAGAATCCAAAAATATGAAGATAGTGTAAGGAACCTCTGAGACAACTTCAGGCATACTAACATCAGATTTATGGGGGTGCCAGAAAAGGAGCAAGAGCAAAATATTGAAAACCTATTAGAATCAATAATGACAGAAAACTTCCCCCACCTGGTGAAAGAAATAGACTTACAAGTCCAGGAAACACAGAGAACCCCAAACAAGAGGTTTCTAAAGAGGATCACACCAAGACACATCATAATTAAAATGCCAAGGGCAAAAGACAAAGAGAGAATCTTGAAAGCAGCAAGAGAAAAACAGTTATCTACAAAGGAATACCCATACAACTGTCAGCTGATTTCTCAACAGAAACTATGCAGGCCAGAGGAGAGTGGCAAGAAATATTCAAAGTGATGAACAGCAAGAACCTACAACCAAGATTACTCTACCCAGCAAAGCTATTATTTAGAAGTGAAGGTTAAAGAGCTTCACAGACACGAAAAAGCTAAAGGAGTTCATCACCACCAAAACAGGATTATATGAAATGCTGAAAGTTATTCTTTTAGAAGAGGAAGAAGAAGAAAAAGGTAAATGTAAAAATTGTGAACAAAGTGACGACAAATACATATCTATCAACAAGTGAATCTAAAAATCAAGTGAATAAAAAATCTGATGAACAGAATAAACTGATGAATATAATAGAATCAGGGCATAGAAAGGGAGTGGACTGACAATTCTCGGGGAAGTGTGAGTAGTGTGAGAAGAGATTGGACAAAAATCTTACACCTATGGATGAGGACACTGGTGGGAGGTAAGGACATGGGGTGAAGGGTGGGAATCGGTGGAGGGGAGCTATGGGGGAAAAAAGAGGAACATCTGTAATAATCTGAACAATAACTATTTATTTAAAAAATAAATTAAATAAATAAATGAGAGGAAGGAAACTCACAAATTTTGCATTTGAGTACCTGCATGTTTTATAAGTAATAATTAGAAAAGATGAGATGATCTAGTTGAAGAGAAAATATCTAGATAGATGATATAATAGAAAGTTTTCAAAATTACTTTTTATTGTGATAAAACACACATAACAAATTTTACTATCTTAACCATTTTTAAGCATACAGTTCAGTGGCATTAAATACATGTACACTGTTGCACAACCATCACCACCACCCATCTCAAGAACTTACATCTTGCATAATGGAAACTGCATATATTAAACAATAAATTCCCATTCCCATTCCCGGGCAAGCAGCATTCTAATTCCTGTCTCCATGAATTTGACTAGTACTCTAGGTACTTCACAGAAGTAGAATCATACAGTATTTGTACTTTTGTGTCTGGCTTAATATATCAGGGTTCATCCATGCTGTAGCATGTGTCAGAATTTCCTTTAGAAGAGGAATGTGGCTATGGAAAGAGTAACAGAGTCTAAAACATAGTCCATCTGGGCCTCAAACTGAAAGAAGCAGCTATGCTCTCCCTGTGGTTATAATTGAAGGAGGATAGGGGCTGATATATATAACCCTTAGGACTGGAGAGGGGAATTAAAAACACCTCCAGGTATCCCCAGTAATCTAATCTAAGTAAAGCAAACATCACCCAAAGATTTTTTTTTCTCCTGAAGCATCTAAGTTTCTACAGGTCACTGGCATTGGATTGAGACCCTGTGGAAATCAATATATTTCACTTTCTCTCACCAAACATGAAGCTGCACCTACACAATGGCAAAAGTGAAGAAAAATCAACTGTTATACAAGCCCTCTCCCCCAATAGGGGTTTTAACATAGCACTCTATAATTTCCAACCTTATATTTGCAATTCAGTCATTTTCCAAGAAAATGGAAGTTATCAAAATGATTGTTATTATCCACAGCATTTGGTAAAATAAAAACAATGGGGCCATGTTCCACATTAGCCTTTATTGCCATCTAGGATCCACACTCAAACAATGTCTATCATTTCCTTAATTCACCAGGAGGAGCCTACTTACAGAACATGGAAATGTTTTGTCTCCAAATACTGGATAAGGAAGAAATTGTAGAAGACTTGGAAAGGAACCTGATCATTTAGGTTTGAATGACTGGGCTGGCTGTTTTGCTGCTATTTTACTTTATTTGATTGATTCCTAATCTCACAAAGGTCTGTAGTTCAGGTGAGAGCCGTCCAAGATAAGAAGGCAAGACTATGACATTATTATGTACTGGTAGGAGGAATTTTGTTAGAGATTTTATTTGCTTACTCACATCAGGTGTATTACATTTGATGTGAGGTCTGCTGCAAATTGCAAAGGATTCTAGGCCTATATTCACAACAGGTACTGAATAGGAAAAAAAGGCAAAGCTGTGATATCAAGTTCTTTACAAATCCACAGCTGATACAATGGCAAATGTAGTATAATTCAACTAAAATAAAATCAATACTCTTCATTAACATTCTACTCTACAAGCTTAAGAATATTATCCATGAATATCTAATTGCCGTTTTCCCTCATAAAGTTCTATTTTGAAACCTCTGTCAAACTGAAATTGAGCTCCCTGATCACATTAGTGAGCAGAATTATTTTAGGAATAAAGGAGTCTTGTCTTAAATCATTACGACATTGTCTTTATGGCCCAGCATACTTTTAGCAACTGCTGGCATCACTGTGCCCCAGAAGTCATAATGAATTGCAGGATTCGACATCATTTTAGCAAAAGTCAAGGGTTGACAATATAGCAAAGCTTCAGAAACTCAATGTAATTAAAGGAATCATATCATGCCTTCCACAGCATACCATGCCTCCTGTGTAGTTTCAAGACAGAAATTGCCAACAAGAGATTCTGCAAAGCCGATCGTCTACAACTCTGTCAGCCACTGTCTGTGAGGAGGCAGGAGGATGGCTAGAGAATCTGGAAGCTTCTGGCTACTGAGCTCAACCATGGCAGAAAAAAATCTTTTCTTTCCTGAGGAAAATATTTGGAGGGAAGTTTTTCCAGTCATTGCGCATGTGATAATTACATTTGACATTTTAGGAGCACGACTCAATAGCTAAAACATACAAATGTAAATGATTTGCAGTAAGAAATACAAATGGGCATACATTCAAAAACCAACTACCCCCTCTTCTGAGGAAATGTGCCTCCAAAGTTTCTCACAGTTGCAAATTAAAAATAAAAAACATTCTGTAATATATCATAAATTTTGAATAGAAATTATTTTTAAATTTATAGCAAATAAAATCTCTTAATTTAATTACGTTGAGTAACTTATGTAATAAAATAACAACATATTTTTTAACACATGCAGAGTAAAATTTAACAACTGAAATCCAACAAGCTACTACTGCTCATTAGTAATAAAAGCTTGTGATAATAGAACATTATTATCTTAAGCAGAACTTTTTTATATATTCTTTTTTATTGTTTTAAATATTACAAATAGTAGTACATATGTCTCCTTCTTTCCCAATTGACCCCTCAGCCTCTCCTACCCGCCCCCCCTCATATGCCCTCACCCTCCTCCCAGTGTCTTGTGTCCATCTGTTATGCTTATATGCATGCATACAAATCCTTTGATTGATTTCTTACTTCTCCCTGCCCCCCAACCCTCCTCAGCCTTCCCGTTAAGCAGAATTTTTTAAATTAAGTATGTCAGAGTAAATGAACTCTCCATAGCACCACAAAAAGAAAGGGAAGAAGGAAAGAAGGTGGGAAAGAGAACAGCAGGAGGAGGGAATGGCGGGGGGGGGGGGGGAGACATATGTACTACTATTTGTAATACTTTAAACAATAAAAAAAGAAAAAGAAAAAGAAAGAAAGAAGAAAGAAAGGGAGAAAAGAAGGGAGGGAGGGAGGGAGGGAGAGAGGGAGGAAATATTATATTTGACTAGAGGCCCAATGCACGAAGTTAATGGAAGAGGCTCGGCCCTCACAGCCCCATCTGCCTAGTGGGCACACCCCTCAAACCACCCCACCCCACTCCCACCCCCCTGCCCACTGGAAGGTCTTCCAGAAGGTTGGTCCACCATCCGATATAATTAGCATATTAGCTCTTTATTATACAGGACAATTTGATACAAATTGTTATGGTCAGTTTAGACATCAGACTCATCACTTGATACATAATAACAAATCCTACCTAATAAAAGAGTCAAATGAAAATGTGACATACCTTTGCTACGCTACCAGCCAATCAGGAGCAGGGGGCGGGGCAGAGGCATGATCAAGGTGAGGGGCAGCGCCAGCAGGCCAAGGTGGCCACTGGGCTGGCGGGGGTCCAATCGCCACCCTAGAGCCAGCAGGGGGTCCGGTCCCACACTAGCCACCCCAAGGCCCGGCCCAGCAAACCTGGGGCAGTGGCAGGGGTCTCGATGGCCACCCCAGACCCAGCAGGGAGTCGGACCCACGCTGCCACCCCCAGGCCCAGCCACACCACATTAAAGCTTCTTTTATTATTGGCACCTTAAATTAATGTGATACATTTATTATAATTGATGAGCCTTTATCGAACATTATTAACAAAAGTAAAATCTGCAGTTTACATTAGGGTTCATTCTTTGTGTTGAATATCTTATGGTCTTGACAAATGTACCATTAATGTAGTATCAGACAGAACAGTTTCATTGCCCTAAAGGTCACTTGTGACCCACCTATTCATCCCTCCCTGCTCTGAACCCCTGGCAGCCAGGGGGTTATCAAGCTGGCAGGCAAAAGGGGTTAGGGGCAATCAGGAAGTCAGGCAGGCAAGTAGTTGGAAGCCAGCAGTATTGGATTGTGAGAAGGATGTCCGACTGCCCATCAGACATCCCTGAGGGGTCCCAGATTAGAGAGGGTGCAGGCTGGGCTGAGGGACACCCCCCACCCGCACGAATTTCATGCATGCACAGGGCCTCTAGTTATTTAATATTTTTAAGCTTCTTAGTCTGTAGTAAAATAGAGATAGGACAGGTACCTGCCTCATAGGATTGTTGTGAGAACTAAAACAGTTACTACATATAAAAGACTTGGCTCAGTACCAGGTACATATAACTACTCAATCATTCTTATTGTTTACACATCACATGTATGCCATAAGGCAATTAATCTCATGGTTTTCAAGATTTTCTTGATATCATTAAGAAGACTTTAAATTTTTATCAATAACAACACTTTCTTTTTTTAGTGTAACGTTTCATTATACCATACATCAGATACCATGCTTATTTCTGTCTCTCTAAAAGGAACACTAAAGTTTTATTAATAAAAACTACACTTTTATTTTCAAAAGCAACAAAAACAATTATAATTGAGGTAGAAGTGTTCTAGCAATAATGCCCAATATCAGAGACGGGAGGCAGACCTACTTTTCATTCTCCTCTTGGTAGGAAGCTGACAACTATGAAAGGAAGGCATCAAGCTGCTGGCTGAGAGAGTCACAGTGCAGCATGAGCATTCAGTTACCTGCTTTGGAGTCCCTACTAGCATATGAACAAGGTTCTGTTGGTTGGCTGGTGTGTGTGTGTGTGTGTGTGTGTGTGTGTGTGTGTGTGTGTGTGTAGTAAGAATCACATAATTACATCCTAAAAGTAGGAAAAATAAAACATAAATAAGGGTTTGAAGATGAAAAAAATAATACATAATAAAGGAATTATGTTCCTAATCTAATCTAAAACAAACTGTAGTGTGTACTATTTTAGGGATGCCCAGTAAAAGATGACAATTTTTAGAAAGAGTGACTATAAGTCCCTTGTATATTGACCCAAGGGACCATGGGTGATCTCTGCAAGACTCTTAACTCCATGAATGCAGGGACCTCCTTTATCTCATGCACCATAGTGTCCCCAACATCTAATAGAGCCTGGTAGATGCAAGCACTGATGCGTATGTGTTCAATGAATGCAGGATAAATAATGATTTCAATATTACGAGCCCAAGGAGTGAAAAGACAGCATTACCAAGAACTTCAATGGAAAAGAAAAAGAAAGACAATGCTAGTTTTCACAGGGAGAATTAGAAGGATAAAGAGTCTGGCTACTGATGCAGTGATATTTTTGCAGACTAGAGTTAATACTGACCTTCAACAGTACAGTCTTATCAGAGTGGTGAAAGTTTAAATGGGATTCAGACAATTAAAAATTCAGCCTGGATTTCTTTTCTAAAAGTTACTTTGTCCAGGGCACACTCATGCTCAACTCTAACTTTCCTAATGGAGATTTTATCCATTTAGCTCACAGATCTTAGTTGAGTTTGTCATTTCCCAATCTGGAAATTACACTGTTCAAACCTGTTTCATTTTCTTAATTTTTTAATTTTACTTTATTAATCTACTAACTTCATCTGCTGAAAGACTCATTTATTTCCTTTGTGTTAGCCAGTCTCTCCATTTTTTTAGAATTTGACTCAAAGTCAATATAATTCAGCTTTTAAAATATTACCTCTATGTAATACTTGGTCAATAACTTTTAGAAAAATAAGTGAAAGATCCACCTATTGTTTTAACTTCATCAGATATGTATTTCATGAGGCAATAGAATTTTTAATCAAAAATTAATTCTAACCCTCCATTCTTTTACTCCTGTCTGTAAAAAAGCATGCTTGGTCTGCATAAGAGCAAGGACAAAGCCATTTCCTGGGAATCTGATGGGAATGGTGCTTGGACACAGAAAGATTCACTTCAAACTAAGGGACTTTGGGTAGAACACATTCCCTAGTGGGCTGTATGATAATCAGGCTAATTTTACTGCAAGACCTATTTTCAGAACACTCCCCACCCTCATAGACACTGACAGCTGGGACATTTGCCTCAAAATGAAACCTAAGATATGCTCTGAAAAGAATTTATCAAGGCAGATTACAGTTCCAGAGCAGGAGTGGGTTCCCCAAAAGTAAAGATCTGCATGGAGCTCAAATGTCAGCCCTCCTCACAGGAAAGAGGTCTTGCAGCTAAAGAGCCCCACTGAATCACTCCCCCCACCACCTCAAAAAAAGAAAGAAAAAAGCAAACACACAAAAAACATGCTGGCTACATATTTTGTAACCCAAAAATAGTTTTTCCTTCTTTATTCTTTCATACTTTTAATTATTAAAAATTCCAAACATATAAAAAGATAGGGAGTATACTATAATGCATCCCCATGTACCCAACATCCATCTTCAAAAGTATTAATTTGTGGCCAATCTTGCACTATATATATCCCAATCTACACCTCAATCTATATAATTGTTTAGAAATTCCCAGACTACTCTATCAGTAAACACTTAGGTATATATCTCTACAAGACAAGAATTCCACTTTCAAATCATAATCACAATACCTAAGTCACAGCCTCCTAAAATCAACATCCATGACATCATCATCCAGTGTTCACACATTTAATTGTCTTATAAATAATCTTTTTAACATTACAATTTGTCTATTTGAATCAATACCCAAACAAGGAGCATACATTATGATTGATTGATAGGTCTCTTGGTTTCTTATAATCCATAGATATCCTTTCTGTCCCTTTTTTTTCTTTCATACAAGTTAAATTTGTTGAATAAATCACATTATTTGATCTGCAGAGTTTCTCAAAATCAGGATTTTGCCTACTGACTCTACACGGCATCACTTAACATATTCGTTCATTGTCCACATTTTGTGTACATTGATAGATTTATTGAAAGCATAATTTAATACTGGTTCTTTTTTTTTTATAAGACCACATCAGAAATGGTATGTGCACCTTCACCAAGAGAGACATAATTTCTAGTTGTCTCTCTTTTTGCAAAGTTAGCAGCAATTAACAGTGACTGCCCGAATCAAGTCATTCATCAGTGATATTTCACATTCAAAATTGGGAATAACAAAACTTTAAACTTAACATTATTAATCTTGTGTATCTTAACACCCATTCTCCATACTAAAAATACCAGTCCTAAGTAACACCAATATAATTGATAGTTTTCTTATTGTATATTACTATTACTGATATCAAGAATAACATCAACATATAATTGCTAAAAACAGTTTAAGATTTTTTGAATTATTTTTGTCCTGTGGCATAATCCTCTAAGGCTATACAGATCACTATGTTTTAAAGCACTTGGAATAGTTCATCTCTGTCAGCTGAATATACAATTAGATTCATTGGTCTCATTTTACTATTAATTTGGGGATAGTTGGAGGTTATCTTTCAAATTTTGATTTTGCATTATAATTATGTAAAACATGTACATGGTTGCAAAGTCAAATTTACAAAATAGCATCATCTTATTCTCTCTCCCCAAAATCTACCTTTTTTAATTGCATGGTTTATCCTTTCATTTCTTAAAATAAAAGCACATATATATATTTATATTTATTTTATATCTTTCCCTTTCTCCGCAATTATTAGTATACTATATAAACTTTCTATATCTTGCCTTTTTTGATTAATCTAACAAAATATCTCATAGACCACTCCATATAATATCTTTTTTATAGTATCATCTCACTTAAGGGGCACGAGTTATTTACAGGCTTTTACTACTGCAAGTAATGCTATAAATAATATCAGTAATCATGCACATTTTCATACTTTAACATTTATTACAAGTGGTTAGCCCCTTAATTTTAAAAGCTAAACAGAGAAATAAATGCCATCCAAAATTTAAAAATCAAAATGTAAGAACACTGTAGGCTAGGACAATAACAACTGACTCTAGAGAAAGTGACAATAATAATTATTTTTTTAAATAATTAATAATTAGCCGAGATCGGTTTGGCTCAGTGGATAGAGCGTCGGACTGCGGACTGAAGGGTCCCGGGATCGATTCCGGTCAAGGGCATGTACCTTGGCTGCCAGCACATCCCCAGTAGGGGGCGTGCAAGGGGCAGCTGATCGTTGTTTCTCTCTCATTGATGTTTCTGACTTTCTATCCCTCTCCCTTTCGCTCTGTAAAAAATCAATAAAATATTTTTAAATATAATAATAAAATAATTAATAATTATTTTTAAATAATTAATAAAACAATAATAATGTTGTTTTAAGAGTATACTGCAATCATAAAATAAGAATAAACTGCTTTAAAATCTTCAGAAGTGGGAGAACAAGAATGATATTAGCTTTTTTGTTATTATTTTTAGCCAAATTCAATAGAAGGGCTGGAAGATTACATTTTTTAAAATCTCACAAAGTATAGAACAAATAGTCAAAAAAGTTTAAAATTTGAGAGAAAAATTAATAGGCTTAGAAAATCAATTTTGCTATTATAACTATCTAATAAGATTTCCAGAGGAAAAGAACAAAGAAAGAGGAGGAATTGCTTTTAAATAGGCAAATACTTCCCAAAGCTGATGACATTGAATTGAAAACCCACCAAATGTCAATCAGAACTACAACCTTACCCAGCCTTAAAAAATTACAAACAACAAACAAAAGGAGAATATTTTAAATTTGTAAAAGTGGGGGGCAACCTATTATAAAAGGAAAAGAATGAGACTGGTATCAGACTGATCATAAACAACAATGGGTAATTGAAAAAAAATGCAATATTACCTATTAAGTTCCAATGGAACATTACTCAAGTATCTATAACTCTACCCACCTAAATAGAAATATAATAACACTAGAGGCCTGGTGCATGAAATTTGTGCATGAGGCAGGGGGGAAGGTGTCCCTCAGCCCAGCATGCACCCTCTCCAATCTGGTGACCCAAACTGAGGCCCTGGTATCTGGGATTTATGTATCTTCTACAATTGAAACTTTGTAGCCTGGAGCAGAGCCAAGCCTTCTGCTCCCTCTGTGGTGACAGCCATTTCTGTTGAAATTTATTTCTCTCCTCTAATTGAAACTTTGTAGCCTTATGCGGAGGCCTGGGCCAGCCAGGGTGTGCAAAAAGCTTGGCTCCCTCCATCGCTGGGGGCAACCCTAGCCTTTTGCTCTCTCCAGCTCTATGGCTGCTGTCATTTTTGTTGGAATTTATTTATCTTCTATCATTGAAACTTTGTAGCCTGAAGCAGAAGCCTGGGAAGGCCAGGGTATGTGGGAAGCTTGGCTTCCTCCATTGCCAGAAAAACCCAAGCCTCCCTTCTGCTCTCTCCATGGCTGTGGCCATCGTGGTTGGGATTAATTTTCATACTTGCTCCTGATTGGTTAGTGGGTGTGGCTTGTGGGTGTCTTTGAGTGGTGGTTCATTTGCATATTACTATTTTATTAAATAGGATTTTAAAGTAAATCCTATCTAATAAAAGGCTAATATGCAAATTGACTGAACAGTGGAACAACCAGTTGCTATGATGCACACTGACCACGAGGGGGCAGATGCTCAATGCAGAAGCTGCCCCCCTGGTGGTCAGTGCACTCCCACAGGGGTAACACCACTCAGCCAAAAGCCCAGCTCATAGCTGGCAAGCGCTGGTGGTGGCGGGAGCCTCTCCTGCCTCCCCAGCAGCCCTAAGGACCCTTCAGGGGATGTCGCTTGCCAGCTTAACAGCCCCTGAGTGGTCCTAGACTGCAAGAGGACGCAGGCCAGGCTGAGGGACCCCCCTCTCCCAAGTGCACAGATGTCGTACACCGGGCCGCTAGTATTAAATAAGAGAACAAAATGTGTTTACAGACATATATCCCCCATATACCCTTATGAGAAAATTACAAAAAAGACTTCAAGAAAGAGTGTATAAAGAAGCAAACTAACCTAGCAGTGCCATTAAAAAAATTCTAAGGTGGCAGATGTGTAAGTCCAATAATGTCTTTAAAATAAGAATAGATTCCATTTAATGAAACCCATAATTTTTGCACTGGAAGATCTAATGGCATGGTGAAGAAGATATATTCATTGTATCAACAAATATAAAGCAAATTTATTAGAAGCTCCAGGAAAAATAGAAAGTTGTGCCCTAAAGCCATGTTCTAAATTTGAAGCAAACTTAAACTTTGGCCTGATTCTGAGAAACTAATACAGATATTTTTAAGAGGAAATTCTTTTGACTATAATTCCTGGACCTTCTCCTTTGAGAAGCCAGAGTTCAGTTCCACAGAATTACATTCTTCTCTTAAGGTCAGACATACAGTTGATTCTACAGTAAATAATACTTACTTGAATCATAATATTGCAAGTGTGATATCTTGTTTTTCAGTTTTCAACAATTAAATATATAAATACTGAAAAATATAAAAGGAATTGAATAGTAGAAAGAGAGAAAGTAATCTAGAAGTATTAATTACAAATCTAAAACTAATATACATGGGTGAATGTGGTCAAAGGGTATAAACATCAAATTATAAGATAAATAAATCCTTGGCATGTAATGTACATCATTACAACTATAATTAACAATACTGTGTTGTATATTTGAAAGTTGTTAAGGGAGTAAACTTCAAAGTTCTCATCACAAGAAAAACTATAACTATGTATGGTGATGGATGCTAGCTAGACTTATTGTGGTGATCATTTTCCAGTATATGGAAATGTCAATTCATTATGTTGTGCACCTGAAACTCATATTTATATGTCAGTTATATCTTAATTTCAAAAAATAAAATATTATAAATTATATATACTATAAAATATTATAAAATTATGTACAATTTTGGAGGGGCGAGGTGAGAATGTACAAGATAAATTCCTCTTTCACAACCAGAATTCAATAGATACTGTCTAAAGTTGATAAATTAGGGCAGTGGTCAGCAAGCTGAAGCTTGCAAGCCACATGCGGCTCTTTGGCTCTTTGAGTGTGGCTCTTCCACAAAATACCATGGCCTGGGTGAGTCTGTTTTGAAGAAGTGGAATTAGAAGAAGTTTAAGTTTAAAAAATTTGGCTCTCAAAAGAAATTTCAATTGTTGTCCTATTGATATTTGGCTCTGTTGATTAATGAGTTTGCTGACCACTGAATTGGAGAATAAACACATACCCTATTGTAAATATACTAGAGGCCAGGTACACGAAATTCATGTGCGGGAAGTGGAGGATGTGCCTCAGCCCAGCCTGCACCCTCTCCAATTTGGGACCCCTTGAGGGATGTCCGAATGCCCATTTAAACCCGATCCTACCGGGATCGGGCCTAAACCAGCAGTCGGACATCCTTCTCAGAATCCAGGACTGCTGGCTCCAAACTGCTCAAACTGCCTGCCTCCCTGATTGCCTCTAACTGCTTCTGCCTGCCAGCTTGATCACTCCCTAACAACTACCCTGCCAGCCTAATTGATGTCTAACTGCTCCTCTGCCAGCCTGTTTGTCACCAACTTTCCTCCTCTGCCGGCCTGGTCACCCCTAACTGCCCTCCCCTGCAGGCTTGATCACCCCCAACTGCCCTCTCTTGCAGACCTGATCCCTCCCAACTGCCCTCCCCTGCTGGCCTGATCGCCCACAACTGCCCTCCTTTGCAGGCCTGGAACCTCCCAATGGCCTTCCTCTGCTGGCCATCTTGTGGTGGCCATCTTCTGTCCACATGGGGGCAGGATCTTTGACCACATGGGGACAGCCCTCTTGTGTGTTGGAGTGATGGTCGATCTGCAAATTACTCTTTTATTAGATAGGATAGAGGCCTGGTGCATGGGTGGGAATCAGCTGGTTTGTCCTGAAAATTGTCCCAGATCAGGGTGGGGGCTCCCTTGGGGCATGGGGCAGCCTGAGCGAGGGGCCTGTGGTGGTTTGCAGGCTGGCCACGCCCTCACCCCCCACCCCCAGTGACCCATGTGGAGACTCTGGGATCTTGGATTAATTTATGTTCTACAATTAAAACTTTGTAGCTTGGAGCAGAGCCAAGCCTTCTGCTCACTCCATGGCAACAGCCATTTCTGTTTGGGTTTATTTAAATTCTATAACTGAAACTTTGTAGCCTATAGTGGAGGCCTACACTGGGAAAGGCAGGCAGAAAGTTTGGCTTCCTCCATTGCCGGGGGAAACCCAAGCCTTCCCCGTGCTCTCAGTGACCACAGCCATCTTGGTTGGGGTTTATTTGCTCATGACTGGCAGGTGGGCATGGTTTGTGGGCGTGGCTTGATTGGAGGTACAATGAATTTGCATATTACTCTTTTATTAGATAGGATAAGCAGAAAAATCTAGAAATGATTGTCTCTGGGGAGTAGTGCTAAAGTTGGGAAGCCATGTACATTTCATTTAATACCACTCTTCATGCTTAGAAATGTTCATAATATTTTAGTTAATAAAATGTGAGAATAAATAAATGTGAACTGGTATTTACATGCTTTTCTTTGCAACATGTTTCCCAGAGCACTGAGAAACTGAAGACTATTCTTATCTACAGAAAGCCTTCCAAGAATAGTGTTAACAAGTGTTAATTTACTCTGATGCTCAAAACACAATGTGTCAGACATGATTTACCTATAGCTAACACATGCCCCTTGGAGCCTGCTCAGCATCCTTCTGTCCATCACTCCCTTCCTCTCTTTTCCAATTACCTGGTCATAATAATAATAATTAAAATATATTACAATCCCTTGTATGTTGTCTTTATTATATGGTCCTTTTTCTGTCCTTAAAATTCTAGTGGAATATTTTACTTTTCTTTCACAGAAAGTGAAATTAAGTTGTTTAATTTGGAACGCTATTCCCAATTGATTTTTTTCTTAGTAGCTGCCAATCAAAATGAAAATGATCTTTTTGCTTGATCTAAATAAATTGTATTGTCCTCTAGACCCCATTATTTTCCAACTGGAGAATTTACCTCTTCAAAGAAGCCAAGTCTTGTTTGTCTTCAGAGAAATCATTTTGCACTACACTCCAGGCAATGTTTGAGTTTTCCATGATTCCACCCTTCTGTTAATAGTTTTATATCCTTGATAAGTATGCAAATGAGACTGATCTTTCTGTAATTCTCAAGTTATAGAAGGGAGTTCATGTTAGAAAATTTCAGGTACTCAGATACAATGACTTATCAACTCACACAGTTTGACAAATATGTTAATAATGTTATCCTTGAATTAATTAGGACTCTTGGTTGCATTGCATCAGTTCCTTGATAAGAGTGATTTGAAACCCAGCTAAAACGACTAAATTAAACACTGATAATTGTGGAAATTCAGGATTTGTGCTTATTAGTACTTTGCCCTCACTCATCGTCTATAAAGTTTCATATTAATAAAATTATTCAACTTCTAAGCATTTCCTATCATTCCTGATCCTAAAACTATGTGATTCAGTGGTCTTAATAAAAAAATCTAAATTCTACATTTTTCATTAAAAGATATTCATCTAATACACAGAATATCCCCAAAAAATATAAACACACTTTAACAGCTGATAGCTCAATTTTGAAAATAAAATGTATTTTAATAAACCCTGCCTTTATAATTATTCAAAGTGGATGTATATGTATTTGGGGGATACTCTATATATGTAAATATATTTAAAGTCCCTCTGCTTGCAGTCTGGCTTGACATTAAATCTTTCCCAATCTTTTTATAAAAAAAGTGCTTTCAATACAATCTCATTGACCTGTGAGAGTGTGTGTGTGTGTGTGTGTGAGAGAGAGAGAGAGAGAGAAAGAGAGAGAGAAATTCAATGTAAATTCATTCCACCAAATTCTTATCCTACATCAAGGCCTTAATTGCTGTCAATTGCCCAATTATTCATTTTGGGTATTTTTAGGCTTCTGGAGTACAAAGGCATCTCTACCATTTCCAATGCCATCAGTTATGCAGTCAAATAGGTTCACTATATATTTATCTACACTTTCCTCCCCCACATCATTGCCTTCCGCCTCAGTGCCAGTGAGGCCTTTATCAATCTGTGTCTTAAGTTTCTTCTTACTCATCATTCCTCTAGTCATTAGCTTTTAAAAAAATTCACTCTCCCACCATTTTTAAACTTCAGGAGATCTGCAAACTTAAGAAAATTCCTAGGCTTCATCTTTGCTTCAGCAGGAAGCTCACCATGGGGATCACATGACATGACTTATTTTTAGGCAACAGGAAGAAAATGTTAAGTAGGCTCAACTGCACACATATCAAGTTGCTAGTCTCATTTAAGGTTTTCAGTTTGCTAGGAGGCAGCAGGCCAGGTTCAAATCCTAGCATCACCATTCAGTGTCACCTTCAGAAAGACACTGAATCTTCCTGATTCCCAGTGTCCTCATCTGTAAGATGGTGACAATAATATCTTCTTCATCTCATGGTGAAGATTGAATAGATGTGAGTGAAAGGTGGCACACAACACACAGTGACATTTTTCTCTTTCTCCTTATTGTGTTATTTATTCTTGGTACTGTTGATTATCCACCAAAGAATTAAACACTTAAGTTATCAGTATGGATTATCTGATGGTCCTGAAACAATAAAAGTGTAAAGATTAAAATACAAATCACAGTGGGTTTTGTATTTGACTGCTCTACCTCATAGCCATTTCCCTGTCCTTCAACAATTCTATTATCAATAACTCTAACTAGGTAAGTGAATAAAAGAAGGAAACCACATGTATTTAGACAGATACCCTAGCTTCTGAGCCCTGCCCTCTTCAGATTGTGCCTCCACACATTTTGAGAGCTCCTCTTTAAATCAGAAGAGAGCACGTGAGGTATTACAAATACTCCTGGTGGATTATACACATGCTCAAGGTTCCTTTCCACTTTGTGACTCCAAAACTCTATCTAGAGAACTAAAATTCAAAAGGTGCCAAACAATTTTCCAACAAGCAGCGTTACTTAAATAAGGATTTGGGTTTACTTGGAAAACCTGGGATTGTCCTCATCATAAACCAGAATGAGAAAAAAACACACCACAATGGAAATCAGAAACTCAGCTTAGAAATTCTAGAATAAGGTTTCAGCCCACCGCAGAGCTAGGTACAACAGCAGGCCATAAACAAATCTGTGAGAACCACTGCCTCTCAGGAAGGGACACTGCCACTTTCAGCATTGGTTGTCTTTGAGAAAGGGGTCGAGGGAGAACCATAATTAAAGGGAAAAACAGCAGATGTGGATTAGAAACATAAGGTGTTCCCTGCTCTCAGTTCTAAAAGAGTAACTTTAAACAAACTAGTCAAAGATGTGCCTTTGTGCTCCAGAAAGGGACTCATGGATGTCTGGAAGATAATGATTCTCCATATTAATAATGCGATTTTCTTTGGGGTCTCAGAAATTATCCTCACTGCTGGTTGCCATAACCATCTTTCCTTATAGACAGCATGTACATATTCTCCTCACACACCCTAGAGAGTGATTAATTAGCACCATCATGGGCCCAAAATAAATAGGAGACTAGTCCTCACTGTCTAAAGGCCCAGATTATTTTAACATTCCAAGCGTAACCAAGGCAACCAGAGTTTAAGAAACACAATATTACTGCCAATAAAACTTTCTAATTTGTTCAATTTTTAAGACAGTTATTCTTTAAAATTGAAAAAAATTGTGTTAAGTTTTAATGAGACTTGGAAAATTTTTCAGTATTAACTTCCAGTTTTATAATCTAACTAAGCCCACACCAATAAGCCTAAATCATTCCCAAATATTTGGCACACACACACACAGTATATTTATATATCAGAAATGCCGTATCTTTAGCATACATTTATAAATAGGCCCAAAGAGAATTTTTCATAGAAATGTTAATAATTTCCATAAAACTCCTCACATACTGCATGACACTTGCATATAATATTTTAATTAATTACCTATTCAGGAAGCACTTGGGTACTTGTACAATCCAGAATGATTAATGCAACGTTAGTGTGAGGACATAGTAAAAATTGCCTAATAAACCCTTCCTCAACATGCTTCAGATTTTCAAAGCGCTAAAGCTCAGTAAATGATCCAGGGGCTGGCAGAAAGGCTCCAATCTGTCCTGCACAAGATCTTGCTTCTCTGGCCCAGTTTGATTTAGGCCAGGCAAGCTGCATAGGGAAATCCTCAGGCTGTGAGGAAAGACAGAGCAAGAGCACATAGCACTCTGCAGCCCTGAGAAGCCAATTTGAAAATATACCTGTGTCCTTCCTCCTAAACAAATACCATAATTATGATGACTGTGGAGAAGTAACTCCAGCAAAGGGAAAAGAAGAAATTGAAGAAGTTCCTTTCCTAATAATTGCTACTACTTATTTGTGCCTATTTTGTGCCAGTGCTGTGCACTCTGCAGACTTTATCTGATACATTCTCCAAAACTCCCTGCAAAATATTCATGAAAACTCCATTGATTTGATGGGAAACCTGAAGCTCAGAGTTAAGAGGCAAGGAGTTTTTGCAACTACAAAGTTGTGTAACTTCAAAGACCATTCTGTGCCTCTCCTTTAAAGGTACTAATTTGAAAAATCTATAATATGTTCATAGTAATTTTTATTTTCCTACTTGATAGATACAAGGGGTTTTGAGGGCCTCACTTGTCCACTCACCACATCTTAATGCAAGGAGCTTAGAGAAGAGAGAAATTATCCATGTGATTGCTGGCTGACCACTCGGAGACCTGTGAGCATGCCCCAGGGAGCCCAGGGTTAGAGCAGAAATCATTTGCTGGTTATCGAAGGACCCACAGAAGAGACAGGGAAAAAGTGTGTAAACAATTGCTCTAACTTTCTTCACAAGTACTCCATCCTCCAGGTAGTGGACATTAGGGGTTGCACATTTCTTCTGTGTTTTATTTTGTTTTGTTGATTTAACTTTCCTCTTGGGTGGATAGGTTAAAAGGTTAATTCTAGTTATGTTCAGTCTTGGTGGGATTCATTACCCTACTTTCCATTACCAAAGCCAAAGTCAGAGCTCACACCCTCCCCACTATACAAGGCCAGGGCATGGATATGTGAGCGAGTTCACACATCTCCATTACCCAGTGTAGTGGCCTTGCTGATGCCAATCAGATATTCCAGCCCAGACTTTGACTCTGGAGCAAAACTGAAGGAATAGCTAGCCTTTAGTCACAGCAGCTACACAAGTATCTGGTGGTAACCACATCTTTTCCCAGCAGTAAAAAAGTTCTGAGTATATTGTCCCTACCAAAACATGGGGGGGCTGCTTTCTCAAGATCTAGATATGTTTTTTTAAATCTGATTCTTCACCTCCCATCAATTCTGTGCATTTTCCCAATTAAGCAGCCAGCATTGATTTGTTGCTTGCAATCAAGCAAATCACACACACACACACACACACACACACACACACACACACACACACACACTACACTATAGTAGACTGCATTATTATTCTTAAATATTAACCAAGATGGCCTTCATATACCCCTCAACTTAAGCTTTAGACAGCCTTCCTCCTGACTCTAGGCCCCTGACCTCCCATTTCTTACAAGCATTTACCTCAGAAAGCTTGTAAATTTTCAGATTTGTAAATTCTTTCTCTGCCCAATTGAGATGTAAACCTTTTTTAAAGCCTCTTACCAGTTTTTTAGACCTTAAATGTTTTCCCAAAGACCTGGAAATCACCACTTGGAAATATAATCCTCAAAGATGATAGGGCCCCATTCCCCCAGACTCTGAAACAGTAGATAGAAACCTGAGTTAGGTAGGATTCCTTGTTCCAACTTATAAAATTGCCTATCATAAAGACATGAAAGTTTACGTTTCCTTTTGGTAAAGCCAATTAGCAAGCATATATGGCCAATGATCCCCACATCACCATTCATCTCTTAGAACCCTCCCACCCTTTATTTTGTGGAGTTGGGTGGAGACTGAGTTCAGGTCTCCTTCTCCTATTACAATAGCTTTGAATAAAACCTTCCTTGCCTGTTTAACTTTGTTCAGTGCAAATTTTGTTTAGACAATATCCATTCCCCTACTAAAGAGAGTACCGTATTCCCCACCCCCACTGACACCAGGTTTGGCCAATGGACTTGCTCCGGTCAATGAAAAGTGAGCTGAAGGGATATGCTTGTAATAACCTCACCTATAATGTGCCCAGTCTCCTCTTTCCAAGAAAGAGGCTGATATATCCATCTGAGTTTCTCAAGACAACAAGAGCACAATCACAGCTGATCCACGTGTGCACATGTGGCATGAGCAAGAGATACATCTTGGACATTATAAGCTATTGAGACGTTGGTATCATTTGTTACTTCAGCACAACCAGCAATCTTTTTTTTATTATTACCTAAGGTATTGCATATAGTAGTACGTATGTCTCCTTTTTTCCCCCATTGACCTCCCCCAGGCCTCTCCCACCCCCCAGCACATGACCTCACTTGCCCCCCCACAGTGTTTTGAATCCATTGGTTATACTTTTATGCATGCATAACAAGTCCTTTGGCTGATCTCTTACAGCCCTTCCTCACAACCTCCCCTGACTTCCCGCTGTAGATTGACAGTCTGTTCAATGATTCTTTGCCTCTGTATCTATATTTTCCCATTTCTTTTCTTTAAAAAATCTTTCCTCAAAATTAAAAAGAATCCCAAGTCTATTTTGCATAGAGGATCCCTTTGTTAACTTTTGGTCGAGAATGTGTTTGTGTGTTTTCAGAGAACAACTCCAAGACCATGTGGGTTCCTGCAACTGTGAGGAACTGATGGATCTGTTCCAGTCACGAGGATGGTCCAGAGATGGGGGACACTGACGACACCTTGCCATGCTAGCAGTCAGCAGCTGTGCATGTCTGCAGGCAGCCCAGGACCAAACCAGAGAGGATGGATCTTGCATTGACACAATGTGTCCACCATCTGGATACCATTGCTGACTTATACACATAAAGAATTATTTGACACTGAAACTGGGACTCAGAACAGTTGGACATTGAAACTGAGACTGAAACATTTTTTGTTCTTATACATTTATTTCTAGTATGCAGAGGCAAGATATTTTTGAAGAAAAGAAACAGGGGAGAGTGATTGATATAGAGGCAGGGTGGCCTTGAACAGGCTGTCAAGCTACAGGGGAAGGCTTGGGTGGATGGGAGGCAGATGCGGGGGGAGATCAACTGAAGGACTTGTATGCATGCATATGAACATAACCAATGAATGAAAGACACTGGGGCGGGGAGGGGGGAAGCTGGGGATATGTGCTGGGGGGTAGGGGAGGCTGGGGGGAGGATAAGGGGGAGGGGGAAAGGAAAACATGTACTACTATTATACTGCAAAAAAATCAATTAAAAAAAATAAAGTAAACCATAAAAAAAAAGAAAAAAAATCTTGCCTCTGCAGACAAGAAATAAACATATGAGAACAAGAAATGTTTAAGTCCCAATTTCAGTGTCCAACACTTCTGAGTCCCAGTTTCAATGTCAAACAGTTCCTTACGTGTCAGCAATGATATCTGGATGGTAGACAAATGTTGGCAATGCAATGACCCCACCTTTAGGAATATATTCCAAGATTCTAGAAAGATGCCCTATGTTCATAGCGGCACAATTCACCATAGCTAAGATTTAGAAACAGCCTAAGTGCCCAGCAATCTTAACTAGTCACTTTTCTGGCATTTGGCACTGCAAAGGGGAAGTTCTAGATTGAACCAGTTGTCTCCTGGAAGCCTGCCCTCTGACATTGCCTTCCCTAAACTAGTTTAGTGAGCTTCAGAAGCCCTCCTGGACAAGACATCCCAGGGGGAGTACAGGGTAAACTGTGGGTCTTTAAAAGCAGCCTGAGTGCTACACCAAAAGAAGTAAGCTTGTCTGAGCAAGGAGCCAACCAGGTCTCTGAACAACCCCAGAATATGTTTCAAGGAGGCCATTTCTCAGTGTTATTCAAAATACTCTGTTATTCAAAATACCCCCTAAAATAATTTTGGGAAAAAAAATGAATTCCTTTTATATATTTTTAAATTGCCATCCAAAAATTTTCACAAGTTTGAAAATTAACTTGTTAATAAAAAAAGAGTAAATATTAAATATTTTATAAGACAAAATAAGATAAGGATTGACTTTAAATGAAATCAATGTTTTATGACATACTTGATAAAATGGGTTTTAACTATTGCACTGAAAACCACACTGAATCTAAAAGAAATGACATGAAATATGTATTTGTAGTTTTACCCAATGTATCCTTAAAATGTTATTAGTCCTGGAAAACATGGATTTGATTTTTTTTAATCAGCACCACTAACCTACTTCATAAGGCCCAGCTTCATTCTTATCAGAAATATATGTAAGCTACAGAAAGGCAAGAAACCCACCAGGTTTAAGTGTGCTTGATTAAACATTAAACAAGCTCTTCTCCAAAAACCAATATTACTCATCATCCCTTTCTTTGGTACATGGGAGGTCTCTAATCCTGGGGCAAATGAACTCTATTAATATTTCACATAGATGAAAAGTAGGCCTTTATTTTGTAAAGTGGTGGAACAAACATACAAAAAGCAGGAAATGTCTAAGGCAATTTTAGAAAAGAATAAATGTGGAAATTGCGAATTTTGAAAGCAGCGTGTCACTGCAAATTCTTAAAACTACCCATGCATGAGTACCCTGGGAAAGCATGCATGCCCTATTTGAATAATGTTTTATATACATATAAAACACATCTGGTGTGTTTGTGATGAAGAAGCAGATGGGCAGGCGAGTTCTCAGTGGTGCTTTCTGGATTCACAAGACAAGTTTGAGCAGAAAGCCTAATCCCATGTGAAGTGACTCCTCTCTGAGACCAGGGGTGAGGCCTCACTGCAATGCAATCCATAGCACCTACTATAAAACAGCAGGAATCCTTCCTGGGCAACCCTGAAGACTGAGAATTGTGTTCCCTGAACTCAATCTTAGAATGCCAGCAAGACCACAAATGTTTTCCCAGCTTTATACATATTTAAGAACTCATAAATAATATGCCTAAACTCTTCTACTTAAACACACACACACACACACACACACACACACACAAATAACTGCTACTAACTACACTTTTGAATAAAGAATGGTCATCATTGGCAGATTTAGAACTGCTGAGAAGAATTTATCACAGTAGAATGATCTCTAAGAGCATCATGTCATTGAGTAGTAGATTAATAATGATATATTCGCAGGCTGGGGGGTTATTAAGCTATAGGTACATTAAATATTATTATAAATATCATCATAAATTAATCTTATAAAGTTATTTCAATGACATTTTCTAAAAAAAAATTATATTTCAACCTACCACCTAGGTAGACACCAAGAAAAACATTGTATTCTGTCCTGTTTTTAAGTATTTTCAGAAATACTTACATACCAACAATCATTGAAATGTCACAGAACAAAATATATTGTACTTATATGTGTACTGTCTCATGAAAGCAGCATGTTACTTTAAACACAAAAGAACTACTCTGCAAAATTGGTAACTCTCCTCTATCAATAACTCTATTCCTTTAAGAATTGGGGACTATGATGATTTTATCCATGTTAGAAGTTTGGGTCAAGTCCTAAAATAATGTTTTATTTAAGTTGACATCAGATTACTTGAGTGACCTTTTATTTAAGTAATTTAGTACCCATGATGATTTAATTACACATTTCTTTTGGAAAGGATGTGGAATAGAAAAAAAAAGAAAGAGAAAAAAACGCCACATTACTGTTTATATAGGAATATATCCCAAGAAACTAGAAACATGAATCAGAAAGGATATATGCACACCTTTGTTCATAGCAGCACAATTCACCATAGCTAAGATTTGAAAACAGTCTGTCCATCAGCAGATGAGTGGATTAAAAAACTGTGCTACATCTACACAATGGAATACTATGCTGCAGTAAAAAAGGAGTTCTTACCATTTGCAATAGCATGGATGGAACTGGAAAGCATTATGCTAAGTGAAATAAGCCAGTCAGAGAAAGACAAATACCACATGATCCCACTCATTTGTGGAATATAATGAACAACATAAACTGATGAACAGGGACAGATCCAGAGGCAGAGAAGCATCAAACAGACTGCAGGACCTCAGAGGGAAGGTAGGGGAAGGTGGGGGAAGGAGGAGAGATCAACCAAAGGACTTGTATGCATGAATATAAGCCTAACCAATGGACATGAACACCAGGGGGGTGAGGGCATGAGTGGGGGAAGAGTTGGGAGAGGGTTAATGGAGGGATAAGGACACATATGTAATACCTTAATCAATAAAGAAATTTTTAAAAAGAAAAAAAACATCCTATATAATAAAAGAGAAAGATGTAAATTGACTGTACTGCCGCTATGCTCACCAGCCAATCAGGATGGAGGGTTAATTTTCATATGTGAGCATCCAGCAGCCTGGATCCTGGAAACAGCCTTGGAAACCAGGCTGCTCCCAGCCTGTAGGCTCTGAGCGGCCAGGTCCCAGAACGCCCCCAGCCGGGAGTGGCCTACAGGCACTGGCAGCCCAGGTCCCAGGACGAGTGGCCAGGCTTGCCAAGTGGGCTGCGTCCAGGGACAAGCAGCCAGGAGCACCAAGCACATGTGGCCATAGGGTGGGTGAAGTTCCCACCCCGCAGCCACTTGTGCCAGGTCCACACACCCCAGCCTGAAGGACACACTGAATTCACCCCCCAGCCCAGAGGACACAGTGAACGCACAGCCACCGGGCTTGGGATCCATGCCTCCCAGCCCGCAGACATAGCAAACCCATCGCCACCGGGCTTGGGAACATGTCCCCGGTGGCTAGGGACACACCCCTAGCCCAGGGGACACAAAGCAGGGGATCCTCTGCACATGGGCTGCAGAGGAAACACCTTTTCTTTTAAAAAAAAATATATTTTATTGATTTTTTTACAGGGAAGAGGAGAGAGGGATAGACTGTCAGAAAAATCACTGAGAGAGAAACATCAATCAGCTGCCTCCTGCACATTCCAAACTGGAGATGTGCCCCCAACCAAGGTATATGCCCTTAACAGAAATCAAACCTGGGACCCTTCAGTCTGCAGGCCAACACTCTATCCAGTGAGCCAAACCAGTTTGAGCATAAACATGTTTTCTGACTGCTCATTGGCTAAGCTCCCTGTATACCACTTGCAGTGTTCTTGGTAACTTGGGTAATAAGACTCTAACAAGGTGATCTAGGGTTTTTCCACAATACTCCTAGAGAAAAAAACAAAAACAAAAACAAACAAAGGTCTGCTACTGGAGGGCTAAGAAATGTCAGTCATATCCTGCCCTAGCCGGTTTGGCTCAGGGTCCAGGTTCAATTCTGATCAAGGGCATTGCAGGCTCCTTAGGTTACAGGCTCCTCCCTGGCTGAGGCCCAAGTCAGGGCTCATGCAGGAGGCAACCAATCAAAGTACCCCTCTCACACTGATGTTTCTCTCTGTCTCTCCCCCCTCTCTCTCTTCCACACTCTCTAAAAATCAACAGAAACATACCATGAGGATTAAAAAAAGAAAGAAAGAAATGTCATATTCTATGAAAGACATCTTGAAAATGCATAAAGAAAGTAGTCATTTTTTCCTGATGAAGGGACTGGAGTCCATGTTGATGAAATTCCTAGGTGGCTGTGGTGACTGGCAGTGGCTGCAGCAGCAAAGTGATGGGGATGGTGCCTTCCCCTAATCAGCCCAGTTGCCTCCTGCAGTGTGAGTCCAGACTGCGGCATAGGCCCATTCCTTATAGGGAGCGGGCCTAAGCTGTCAGTAGGACACCCCCTGAGGGCTCCTGGACTGTGACAGAGGGCAGGCTGGGCTGAGGGATGCCCCCTTCCCCCAGTGTGCAAATTTTGTGCACCAGGCCCATAGTTAGTCATAACTAATGGTTAATTAATATATTAACTAAATTACATAATCCAAACACAAAATATAAAAAAGAACAGCAAGATAACATAAAATATAATGCCTTTCATCTTAACTGTGGTACATTTTTAGTGGGACATACCTGGTATCTCTTTGTGCCACAGTCAACTTTATTTAGTAAGTTAAACCACACAGTCCAATAATAAAAATCAAATAGAATTCTTCAAATCATATTTTTCATTTAACTACGCACTTAAATTCCTTCAAGTACTGCCTTTGAGATCTCTTCACTACCTCTCCTCTGAATGTTCACATAGCTATTTTTCCTGTATTTCCAAACTCAAACATTCAAAACCAAATTGAAATGCTTTGCCCACAACTTTATTTTTCTTCTTGTATTCAGTAACCCCCATCACCTATTTATTCCCTTAGGATCCTCCTCAACTCCCCCATTTTTATATCCGATACTCAAATATTTAAGTGCTGCAAGTTTTTCACATATTCATCTATTCAATTCATTATTTTATATTCCCATTATCCCATTTCTCCCCATTTTTGTCTTTTGATCTGTACTTTCCTCTCATCATATGGATGTTGGAATTTATGAATCCATCTTCCACATCTCTTAAATTTTCTATCATTTTTCCCCATATCTTTATCTCTGTTGGATCCTGGGAAAATGCCTGAAATTGACCTGCCAAATTTGGTTTACTATTTGTGGCCCATCAGCTATGTTTTCATTATAATAATTTTAATGTTTACTTCCAAAGATCTCCAGATGAGTTTTTCATAAATGTTTATTCTTAATGTGTAAATATATTTGTTTTGGAGTGAGTTTTTTTTCAGTTTTAGACATTCATTTTTTAATTGTTGTTGACATACAATATTATATTAGCTTCTGGTGTACAATACAGTGATGAGACCTTTACATACCTTCAGAAGTTATTGCCTTGATAAGTCTAGTATTCATTTGACACCATACATGTTATTACAACACTAACGGCCCAGTGCACAAAATTTATGCACATTAAAAGGGAATTAATCAGAGGAAATATTTTAATATTGCTATTTGCCCTTTTCCTATAATAAAAGTGTCAGAGATGAAGGAAAATTAGTAAAATGTATATGAAAATCTCTCTCCTGTCAGAGTCTGGGGCATGCCACGGACCTAAAGTCATGTCCCCGCCCCCACCCACATGTGCTTTAAAAATGCAAGAGATCTAGATCCAATGGGCCCCACCCCCATTGGGTGAGACCCAGACCTGGCCAACCTCACCTTTGTAAAGGCTTTCCAGGTAGGGGGACATAGCCTTTCCCCCAGCCTGGCGCCAGGCGGGGTGTGCAGCCTCAGGTCCCCTGGCCTGGTGCCAGGGCAGGGGGCAGGGCCTGAGGTCCCCCATCAAGCCCCACTGGATGAGGGGCACAGCCTGAGATCCCCCCTCTTGGTACCAGTGTAGGGTGCACGACCTGAGGTCTCCCAGCCAGACATCAGGCCTGGGGTTATGGCCTGAGTTCTCCCGACCCCAGCACAGAGGCTGGGGGGGCACGGCCTGAGGTCCCTTGCCCAGGCCAGGTGCCATGCAGACTCAGGTTACTGCTGTTCGGTCCTGACATTACAGCATCCCTGCTAATTTGCATATTCCTCTATTATATAGATAGATTATTGACTATAATCCCTATACTGGTAATTTATATCTGTGTGACCACTTTTATAACCAATAGTTTGAACTTCTTAAACTCTTCACCTTTTTCACCCATTACCCCAACTGTCCCTCCCATCTGGCCATCATCAATTTGTTCTCTGTATCAATGAGTTTGTTTTGATTTTGTTTGTTCATTTATTTTGTTTTTTAGATTTCACATATAAGTGAAATCATATGGTATTTGTCTTTCTCTGGATGACATATTTCACTTAGCACAATACCTTTTACATCCATCCATGTTTTCACAGAGGCAAGATTTCATTCCTTTTTATGGCTAAGTAATATTCTATTCTATCATATACATACACACACACACACACACACACAATCATTTATTGATGGATATGTAGATTGCTTCCATTAGCTATTTAAATAATGCTGCAATGAACATAGGGGTTCACATATGTTTTTGAATTAGCATTTTGTTTTATAAATGTAAAGACATTTATCACCCTGAAGATACTAAATTTTTTCATTTTAAAGCCTTTTCAGACTATTCTATTATCTCTGTTTCCTCAGGAGTAAATTCTTGTGTGTATTAAGTCAACTCTTAATATGATCTCTTTAATGATAGTGACCTTATCCAGGTCCTTGAAATTTCCTAACTTCTTTTTTGTGAGAGAATTTTCCTGTGTGCTCTTATGTGTTTCTGCTTAAATCCCATATGCTTACTTGTTTTCATAGATATCTATTTGCCGGTTTTATAATCTTCCCTTTTAGATATTTCTCTGAGTTTTGTGGGGGAAGGGAAAATTTCAATATGAGCTTTTTTCATCAATCTTGAACTTAAAGGTCTTTTATAATCTGATCAGGGTACTTGGGCAACAATGTCCTAACTCATCTGTCCTCCCCAGCCTCTCAAGTCACACTACAATGAATGTTATCCTTAAAGGTTCAGCTAAGAACCTGATCATTGAGTTTGGTGTTGCCTAAAAATCAATAAAACATGCTCCTAAATCCTTTACTCCCAAGAGAAAAAAATTACTCTAAAGTGGGGATCTTAGTAGGCACTACAAAGGGTAAAACCCTTAAATTTTAGACCTATTTCCTTTCCCAACCTACTTCTCCACTGCATTTCTTCACATACTATCCTCTAGCCATCCTAGCTATGCAGAGAAACTATGAAATTTTATGCTTCCCTGACTTTGATGAGCTCACTTCACTTCCATGTCACATTATCTTGTCAAGATCCAGATAAAATACTAATATATCTTCTATAAAACTTTCCACATGTTATGGACATTTCATGATCAGAGCCTTCATAAGATATTACCCATATTCCTATTAGTGTACTTATCTCATTTTTCCTTCATGCATTAGAATCCCCAACTAAATAATAACATCTTGAGGCAAAGGTTATTTATTATTTCTTTCCATATTTCAAACAGCACCAGTACAATGTTTAGCATATAACAGACACTCAAAAATTTCTTTGAAAATGAAAGATAATCCTAATTCCAATTAGTAGAAATGGTGTTTAGCAAATATACATTCATAAAATTAAACTGAGAGTTAAGGAATTAAACTTAAGAGAAGTGAAGACTTTCAAACTAGGATTCAGTATCATAGTTTTAGAAATTTCCTCTTCTTAAAATTCTGAACCTTTACCAACCTCAAGTGCCATCTCCCTTTATTAAAGTGATATCCCAGCCTTCCAGGTTTTATTGCATGCCCTTCATCGCATTTACCACCCTAAAGTACAACTGTGTGTGTACATGTCCATGCTACTGTGGATTATATCCCCTCTGAGAATAGAAATCAGATACAGAGACTAAATAAAAGTGTGCTGACTAAACAAATGCTTAAATACCACTTTTTCCCTTATTTGTTCTCAGAATAGCCCCAAGCTATAAGGAAACCTGTTATTATTCTCATTTTCCAATAGACAAACCAGAGTAAATGGAAGTTAAATCAACTCATGGTCACAGGGGAAAGAAGCTTGGTAGCAGAATTAGCTCTTCTTGAAATTAATCACTACCTTTCTAGATATTTCAACATAATGTGAAGCATCCACAGTCAGGAATAAAAGAATAGGGAAACTCAGATGACATAAAGGCAACAGCCCTCCCAATAATCTATATATATAAAAACCTAAGCAACCATCTGACCATTCAAACATCTGACTGACAGCTATGACACGCAATGACTACCAGAAAGCACTCAAGCAGGAGCTGCTGAGCTGTGGTGACTTGGCAGCTGCGGTTCTTGGGTGACACATCTGGTACCAGAGAGTAGGGATCCCAATTCCAGGGTGCATCACCCAAGAACCACCCTCTCGCAATCTGGGGCCCTTCAGGGGATGTGGAGAGCTGATTTCAGCCTGATCCCTGTAGGCCAGGCCAAGGGACCCCATTGGGTCACTAGCATAGTGAATAAAACTGATCCTTAAGTAACGCATAGAGTTCTGTGTCATCATTCTACCAGATTCCAGAACATAACTAATAATATAAATTAAATTATCATCTATACACTGATAAGCATAGCATAAACATTTCTAGGTGTCCAGTGCAACCATATTAATGTAACCTTTTCCTTAAAGAAGGATTTTTAAAAGCTATAAATATCATTTGATTTAGTTAAATTCTATATTAATTTCTACCATATTCAGCATTTTCATTACACAGAACATCCTCTACTACAAACAAGATGCTTCTACTAAAACCTCCCATTGCTATTTAGAATTTGTTATTATTGCTCTTATTATATGCCAAGTATGTTGCTAAGAGCTACATAAATTATTTCATTTACTTCTCTTAAAAATATTATGAATTGGGAATTATCATTACTGCATTTTAAAAGAATTGAACTCAAGATATAAACTAATATGCCTAAGGTCATCCAGCTAATAATAGATTGAGGTGGGAATACTTCCTAATGCCTTTTAGTGCCACATTAGCTCCTATACTCTATGAACACTGCCTCCCGTTAATATTAACAAGAAGGATATATTTTGTCAAATATTCTCATGAGTTTGACATTATTATCACACTGAGCTGTATAAAATTGCTTTTGTTAACCAAAAATGGTTCAACCTAATAAAAAACTTAAGATACTAAATATCTGTAGCTTTTGGTTCCTTGCCCATGTATTATTTTCTACAGTGAATGTATTTAATGACTCCTGAAATTACAGTATAACCAATGAAACATAAATTCCAGTCAGTCCCTTAATTCCTCAATGCTGATCACAGATTGATAATATGAGAAACATACTGAAAAGATGTGTGGCCAGGAATTCTTCCCCTAAGAAAGCCAATTCTAAATCAGCACATGCTAGAGCTATGTGCAAAAATTGTTTTCTGCAAACTTGCAATAGTTTTATTAACATGGTATCTCCATTTCCTTTAAAATGAAAGCAAAGAGACAAACTAATTCCAAGAAAAGAGAATAAAATAAAATAAATGCTAGCAAATGCTCACATTTGGGAGCAAATGCTCCTTTGGTAAGATAATTTTAAAAGTAGGGCATTCATGTAATCCACTCTCCTCCTTTTCACCTTTATTGATCCCTTTGTCTTTCTTTCTAGTCTTAGAGGAAAAAGTGTCCTGCTGTTTCTTCAAGGACTATTCTTCCTATTCTTAGTCTTTATCCCACTCTCTATCACCTCTTCTGGAAAATTGCTCCATAAATTTTCCCCTCACCTATATCCCCCTTCCTCATGCCTTTAGCTCTCAGAACAAACATGAATATGTTCAGGTCTCCTGGATCTACAAGTCCTTCCCTCAGAACTCTCTTTCTCTTCTTTCTCTTCTCCTCCCTGCCCAAAGGCTTAACAAGGTGATATGTTCTGCCTATACTTCTGTCTCACCTGCCACTTACTCATCATCCCTGGCTTTTGCTCTCACATCTCTTAAATCCTTCTCAGGAATGTCACAAGTGACCCCTAATTACTATTCTTACCCTATTTGATGTCTCCCTAGATCATGTTAATATGGTATGCTCTCTTCTCCAAGCCCTCGCTGATATCATTAATACCCAACTTCCCTGGTTATCTTCCATTCTCTATGACTGTTCCTCTCAAAGCCTTCCTTCTTTCTCCATCTTAGTCACAATTTTTTTCTCCTTGGTCCAACAGTTCATACTTTTCCTCATTTGTCTCTTACCCTAGTCTTCTCCTCTCTCCCCAATATACTACTTTAAAATACTGAAAGCCATGTTGGCTTCTCTCTCTTAAAACCCACTCCTTCTTTTTGCCCTTAGATCCATTCCATCTCCCAAGTGGAAACCACCCAGACATTCTGCAGTCCTTTCCCATCCTATCTACAGCCTCCTCTCTTGTCATTCCTCACAGGCAACCAAGCAAACAAGGAGGCAGATCAGGGTCCTCATCTTGGATGACCCACAGCACATATACCTTTATATATAATTAGACGTCTGGTCCACAAAATTCATGCACAGGTAGGGTCCATAGGCTTGGCCAGGAATCAAGGCTGATGAGGGCCTTCTGCCAGCTGCCTACTAGGGCCTTCCTTTATTTCATGCTACCACCTGGTGGTCAGAGTTTGTCATAGCGAGCAGTTGAACTCGAGGTTGGTCAAACTCCCAAGGAGACAATTTGCATATTAGCCTTTTATTATATACTAGAGGTCCGGTGCACGAAATTCATGCATGGGGGTGGGGGTATCCCTCAGCCCAGTCTGCACCCTCTCCAATCTGGGACCTCTCGAGGGATGTCCATCTTCCCAGTGGGATCGAGCCTAAATAGGCAGTCAGACATCCTTCTCACAATCCAGGACTCCTGGCTCCCAACTGCTCGCCTGCCTGCCTTCCTGACTGCCCCTAACTGCTTCTGCCAGCCAGCATGATCACCCACAAAACACTCTCCCGCCAGCCTAATTGATGTCTAACTGCTCCCCTGCCAGCCTGTTTGCCCCCAACTTCCTTCCTCTGCCAGCCTGGTCACCACTAACTGCCCTCCCCTGCTGGCCTGATCATCCACAACTGCCCTCCCTTGCAGGCCTGGAACCTCCCAATGGCCCTCCCCTGCTGGCCATCTTGTGGTGGCCATCTTGTGTCCACATGGGGGCAGCCCTCTTGTGTGTTGGAGTGATGGTCAATCTGCAAATTACTCTTTTTTGAGATAGGATAGAAGCCTGGTGCATGGATAAGGCCAGCTGAATGGTGTCCTGGATCAAGGTGGATATTCCCTTGGAGCATGGGGCAGCCTGGGCGAGGGGCCTGTGTTGGTTTGCTGGCTGGCTACATCCCCCAGCAACCCAAGTGGAGGCCCTAAGATCTGAGATTAATTTATCTTATGCAATTGAAACTTTGTAGCCTGGAGCGGAGCCAAACCTTCTACTTGCTCTGTGGAGACAGCCATTTCTGTTTGGGTTTATTTAAATTCTATAATTGAAACGTTGTAGCCTAGAGTGGAGGCCTAGACGCTAGGGATCCAGAAGCTTGGCTTCCTCCATCACCTGGGCAACCCTAGCCTTGGCTCTCTCCAGCTCCATGGCTGCTGCCATTTCTGTTGGGATATATCTTCTATCATTAAAACTTTGTAGCACTGAGTGGAGGCCTAGGCTGGCAAGGACAGGCGGAAAGCTTGGCTACCTCCATTTCCGGGGAAACCCAAGCCACTCTCCTGCTCTCAGTGTCTGCAGCCATATTGGTTGGGGTGTATTTGCTCTCGATTGGCTTGTAGGCATGGCTTGTGGGTGTGGCTTGATCAGAGGTATGGTCAACTTGAATATTACTTTTTTATTAGATAGGATAATGTTTTCTTTACCTGATATAGCCCTTATCATTCAGATTCCTGCTCAAGTGTCACGTGTTATGAAGCTTTCTCTATCTCTTCCTAAGAACATTCATTTCTTCCTTGCTGTTCTCAAAGCACTTTGTGTATATTGGTAATTTATAGCATCTATAACATTGGTACCATAATAATTTTGAGGACTACTGCCCCCATTCATTTGGGTTCCTATCTTCATTGTTCCTTAGCAGAGGGAACTGTGTTGTATTCCCTATTCTATGTTATGTAACATTAAATAAGAATCTAGCTCATAGGAAGGCTTCAAAGATGTCTCATTGAGCTGATCCATCTACCTGATGTTGTTTATAAAAATTCCTAGAGGAAAGGGCTTATATTAAGTAATTTTTTAGTCCCTTTGAACACAAATAATTCATTATGTCAGACATGAAAAAAAATTCGAGGGGATTAATACATTTTTCATCCTGAAATAAATGTTAACACCAAATATGATCCTTTATGGTTCTTGTGCAGAGAAGGTTACCTCCACTGAACAAACAGAATAGCTTCTCTTGAGAACACCAGTTTCCAATGTCAATCAACTGCTCACTACTGCTTTCCTAATTCCTACTTTAAAAGTCCAAAATGACAAATTATCTTACAGGTCCCTGCTCAAATACTTGATTGCTTTCTGGAATGTCGGTGCTGAAGCCTATTCCTACTCAATTTGGCCTCACTTTAAACCAACGGAAATATCTCTTCCTACCAGCTTACATTTTATTTTATAAAATTCTTTGTCTCCTCTCTTACTTTTCAGGATAAAATTTCTTTGACAAACTTCCTCCAATTTCTAAACCTTGGGGAATTAAACTCTCCATAATTATGTTATCCCAATTAATGGCAGCAAAAAGAAACTAAGTTCCAAGTAAGACGATAGTAAAAATAAATACTGGAAAAATGATAGCCAAAGACTTTCCCAGCAATAACATTTAGTAAATGTTATCAAATACTTAAGAAATAACAGAGTAAGTTAGTGACTAAAGATGTTATTCAATTTTAATCCTCATCAAAACTCTGCAAGGTAAATGACATTATCATTGCTTAACAGATCAATAAACTGAGATTCAGAGAGGTTCAGTAATTGTTCAAGGTTAACCAGATAATAAATGGCAGTTCCTTGCCATATGTTGGAGTGACCTGAAGTAATTTTCTCAGGAAAAAAAAAAAATTTGACATACCTGAAGGTCACTGCCTCTGCTCACTGACATATGGTTTCTTGTCAGACACCATTATTCCAGAATAGAACTCCAATCCTATACTCTGCCTGCATTTACACTGTGTGCTGCGCTAAGAGCCCTAATACGTTTTCTCATGTGAGTACTGAATGAGTTATGAATGGGGCAGTATTTTTTATTGCCTTGCAGATAAGGAAACAAAGCTCAGGACCTGAAGCCTCCCAGTTAGTGGAACTGATTAACAGTGTTCTCAAAACCAACTCTGCTGTCTCCTTCAATTACAAATATGGCCCATACTGCCCTAGAGCATCAGGATCTTGCTTGACAATATCACCAGACACTTGGCACTACCATTTTGAAATTTGATCTTAACAAGTCATTTTTAATTCTATTGATCTTCTAGGTCTTCTGAAACATCTCCTCCTATCATACCAACCAACTAACCAAAGAGCTGTGTACCTTTCACTCTTTGGATTTCTCTTTCAGATAGATAGATAGATAGATAGATAGATAGATAGATAGATAGATAGATAGATAGAATTGATTTTTTACAGAGAGGAAGGGAGAGGGTTAGAAAGTCAGAAACATTGATGAGAGAGAAACATCGATCAGCTGCCTCTTGCACATTCCCTACTGGGGATATACCCGCAACCAAGGTACATGCCATTGACCGGAATCGAACCTGGGACCTTTCAGTCTGACACTCTATCCACTGAGCCAAACCAGTTTCAGCTGGATTTCTCATAGCAATGCCTGCTCTCACTGATTCACCTTTAGGTTTTCAGCCACTGTTTACACTTAGGGGCACTGTAAAAAACAGTAGGGAATGGTGGTAAAGTGTCTGTGCTATGAAACTGGTCTGTTGAGTTCCAATCCCAGGACTGCCACTTAGAACAGTTCTTACTACATAATAAATTTCAAAAACATTAACTAGATATTTTACAGAGATGACTACATATTGTGTGAAGAGAGAAACAGAAGGAAAACATTTGAACATAAGTTTCATGGAGCTGAAGAGAGAGAAAGCATGTTTATTTATTTTTTTAATATATTTTTTTAGTTTTTCACAGAGAGAAAGGGAGATGGATAGAAAGTCTGAAACATCGATGAGAGAGATAATTGATCAGCTGCCTCCTGCACATCCCCCACTGGGGATGTGCCCGCAACCAAGGTACATGCCCTTGACCGGAATCAAACCTGGGACCTTTCAGTTCACAGGTGGATGCTCTATCCACTGAGCCAAACCAGTCTAAGCAGAGAAAGCATGTTTAAAGGAGTTGAGAAATCATGTGCCTAGTCCCTATTAAGGTCACTCTATTAGTCTGCCAGAGGCTGCTATAACAAAATACTACAGACTATATGGCTTAAACAACAAACATGCATTTTCTCACAGTTCTTGAAGCTGGAAGTCCAAGATGAAGATTCCAGTTGGTGTCTAGGGAGAGCTTTCCCTTGAGTTAGAGACAGCTGCCTTCACTGTGTGCTCCCATGGCCACACCTTTATGACCTCATTTAAACTTAATTACTTCCTCAGAGGCCCCATCTCCATAACAGACACACTGGGGCACTGGGAATTAAGCATGAACTTGTGAATGTTGGGAGGGCCGGGGCTTTTAATCCATAACAGCCTCTAAAAGGTTTGGCCTAAAGTAGGTCTTTGGTGAGCTTAAAAAAGTTTTCATCCATGCTGTTGCAAATGGTAGGCGTTCCTTCCTTTTTATAGCAGCATAGTATTCCATTGTGTAGATATACCAAAGTTTTTTTGTTTTTTTTAATCCACTCATCTGCTGATGAGATGGAGATGGAGAGCATTATACTAAGTGAAATAAGTCAGTCAGAGAAAGATAAATATCACATGATCTCATTTGTGGATTATAATGAGCAACATAAACTGATGAACAAAAACAGATTTAGAGATAGAGAAGCATCAATTAGATGCTCAAACCTCAGAGGTAAAGTAGGGGAGGGTGGGGGTGAAGGGGAGAGATCAACTAAACTTTTCTATAATTGATTAAGGTATTACAAATGTGTAGTTGAATTTTCATACAATGAAAATTTAGTTGAATTTTAGAGAGGAGTCATAAACCTGCTACAATGTTTGGAGAATAAGTAATAAAGTCATGAAAACTTTTCTTTAATTGATTAAGGTATTACATCAATGTTTCTGACTTTCTAACCCTCTCCCTTCCTCTCTGTAAAAAATCAATTCTATCTATCATCTATCTATCTATCTATCTATCTATCTATCTATCTATCATTTGTAAGCATGCATATACGAATAAGTGATGGACGTAGACAATAGGGGATGAGGGTGAGGGCAGGACTGGGGACATGGGGTGACAATGGGGGGAAAGGACACATTTGTAATACCTTAATCAATTAAAGAAAAGTTTTCATGACTTTATTACTTATTCTCCAAACACTGTAGCAGGTTTATGACTCCTCTCTATTTATTCAGGGAGACATTTTTGGAAGATTAAATGCAATCCTAATTTTCATGTATTTTGACCAAAAAAAATAATATATTAAGTTACAGACCACAATTAATGAGCTGTACTTATGCTGTCAGTAGCCATAGGAAATAGAAGTATTTGGTATAGAAATGTTTTTCTATCAGTTTTTCATTATTAAAAATTACTGCCATTCCTATCCTTTAAAAACAATTCTTAACCTTTTTTTAAGAGAAACTTGCCAGAATAGCATGGACATGAATTTTCATTGTATAAATTATCCCAATCAAAATTTGTATTAACCTCTGACATCTTCATCCTCTCCTACTGCTGAATCTAGGGCTAATTAATACCTATTTAAGCATTCAGCTTTTGCCCTGGAGGCCAAGATAAATTTGTCCACAAGGCAAGAATATATTTGCTCAACAGTAAATCTCAATGAGGTGAGAATGCCCTTTTTGAAATTTTATAAAACATTTTATATAAAATATAACTATAGCAAAGAAAATTTGGAGAATGTAAACAGAGAAAAAATTCATGATACCACCTCTCTTAGTAATTATCACTATTATACAGGGTTTCCTTCAAGTTTTTTTTTCCATGCATACTTTTATAAAGTTTTAATTATGGTGTATAAATAATTGTATATTATTTTTCTCAATTAACATTACTATAAAGTTTTAAGTTTTACATACGTACATATGTATTTTATGTAATGACTGCATAATATGTATCTGAAAGATTAAGTATTTCTCCATGGTGGCAGATATTAGTGTTGCCTCTAGTCTTCCTAATTTTACATAGCATTACAAGGAAAATTTTTCTGCTTTTGTATTCTTTTCTTATGCTTAATTTCCAAGTTAAGTATTTATTTAACAAGTATAAATATTTACATGATTCTTGATACATATTCTCAAACTGCCTTTAAAAGGGTTGCACCAAGGGGGGGGGGGGAGAAAACATGTACTACTATTAATTATAAGTTATACTGCAAAAAAATCAATAAAAATATATTTTAAAAAAATAAAAAATAAAAAATAAAAGGGTTGCACCAATTTTACTGCTGTCAATAATGTTGGTAAGTAATCAATGTCACTTGACCCTGATTCTTTCAGCAAAAAGTTTTCCTATAAAATAGGCAGGAAATAAAGTAGATAAATGGCTGTATTAATTTTACTTCCCTTATTACAGAGAACATTTTTCTTTTCATGGTTATTTTCCAGTTTTACTTTTCCTGTGTGAGTCATCTATTCATTAGCTTTATCTGTTCATCTGTTAGAAGCTTCATCTTTTTTCATTGATTTGTATGAGGCCATCTCCTTTACTCATAAAATTATTTAGTACTAAAAGTAAGAATATTAGAAGGATCCTCGACATTTTACTGATGTTATACTAAGCTGAATAGTGAAATCAGACACTAATAAATTAAAATTAAAATATCTTGGGAACACTTCAGCAAGTTCTGACAGCATTTGAGGGACAATTTGAAGGCTTTAATAGTCTTTTGTTTCACTGAAACTTACCTGTTATAATTATACTTATCTTTTGAAATTAAAATAAAGGGGTTTTTTTCCAAATATGACACGCCCACCAATTAAAGACCAATTTTCTTATTCCCTATTCCTCCCCTGACCTTTCAATGCATTATTGTAACAATTTAATTAGGGCAAATAAAACTGATGATCCTGCCACCCTGAAACTGATGCTTACACCAAATCCCAAATTATCTGACATTACTGAATATTAGCATTATTATTAATCATCTCCATCCACTAAAAAAATTACTAAGTGCCAGTTGGTGTGCTATTTTAGATAAATTATCTCATTTTATCCTCAAAACAAACCTTCAAAGCCATATTAGCTGTTCCAATTTACAATTGAGAAAGCCTGGGCTCAGAATGGCTAAATAAATACCTGCCCAAGGCCAGCCGGCTAACAGGTGATGGAGAGGGATACCAACCCAGAGCCTGTGACCCTCACAATTAAGCATCTGGCCTTAGAGTATGCAGCCCTTACCACGGCAATACTGTGTACTAGCTACTGATTAAAAGAAATTTATATAAGGATATTTTATCAAGGGCATTTAGTATATTTATTCTGGTTAGAAAATCCTCAAATGATACCTCCTTTAATAAACATAGCACCACTGGATACATTTTTAGAGCTTAGCTATGTAACAACTAAAATTTAAAACAGAATTTTCATACTAGTAGTTTTAATAGCAGAAATAACATTTATATAAATGTAAAATTATCAAATTAGTTGCTTGCTTTTGGTATATTTTGAATGCAGAACATTAGGTTGATCCAGAAAAACTATATATCCTACAAATTGAACCAATTGCTTCATCTTCTAATCTAACCGCTTTCAGAGGAAGTAAAACCCCCCTCCCATACAATAGGGGAAAGAATGGGTACAAGAGCCCTAGCCAGTTTGGCTCAGTGGATAGAGTGTTGGCCCACGGACTGAAGGATCAAAGGCATGTTGAAGGTTCCCCAGCCCTGATTCGGGTGTTTGCAGGAGGCAACCAATCAATGTCTCTCTCACATCAGTGTTTCTGTCTGTCTCTCCTTCTCCCTTCCGCTTTCTCTAAAAATCAATGGAAAAATATCATCAGCTGAAGATTAACAAAACATAAAAAGAATGGGTATAAGAAACCTGGCCCAATTGGTAGGGAGATGGCAAAGAAGTATTCTTTCCTACTGGTTTCAGATAAAGCATGTTTCTATGGACACCTGGACTTTGGGCTGCTGACCTCCAGAATGTGAGAAAATACATATCTATGTTGTAAGCCAACCACTTTGTGGTACTTTGTTAAAGCAACCCTAGGACACTAACAGTTTTTTAAATTAATATTTAGTGATTTTTTTCTTATTAGTGGACATTCTTAGTGTCCATAAGGCCTCTACTTAGAAATTGGTTCAAGTCATTAAACTTCATGCCATAAGGAAAAGGCGACAGATTTGTTTCCACATTTTCTCACTCAAGTCCCCCTTAAAAATCATTAAGAATAATTTTCTACTACAAGGTGTTATTATTTTTAGCATATTGGAGCCAGGATCATCAATAATTGGCATTCTAATTTGAAAGTCATCAAGGTCTATTTATTTCAATGACCTTTGATCAATTTATTGTCAAGACTAGTTTGTTTCCCTGCCCTTCAAGCACATTGCTTCCTATTCCATTTTCTAACTTATACACTATATTTATGATGAATGCTAATTTTCTTTACAAACAACTGAATTCTGCTTTTGGATTTGTTGCCAATCCTCTTCTTGGCATCTAATAAAAAGGCTGTGTTTTCTCAGTCTTTCTTTCACTTCATGCATACCTAAAGAGTAGTTTGTCATTTTTGGTGCATTTCACCTTCTATTCACCATATGTTTCCTGGTTTTGTCCTTTCTTGCCTTATTTCTGGTTTAATAGTCCTTTCTAATCCTTCCTCTTTTGGGCATTTGAAATCTGCAGTTCAGTGTAGCTACCCAGGTTTCCTCTGTTCTTTTATCCTCTTGCCATCCTTATAAGGGTTGCTTTAAGAAAAATCTAGTTTGCATGGATCCTTCTACTTATGCATCCTTTCTTATAACTTATTTAAGCTTAATAAAGTTGACTTTCCTGAAACTTACTTTATTTACATTACTGTTTTTATTTCTTGTGTCATGGCTCAACTCCATTGAACAATTGAACACTAGCTAATGCAAGTGTTTCCTTTTTAAAGGTACTAAGCTCTGTGATCTATGGAATTTTTTAAAATAACATTAAAATAACATAACATACTTGAAAAACCATATTTCCATGAGATTTCTATACAAGGTGACTACATGTGGATATGAATTAGTTTATAAAATTGCTTTTCTCCCAGACTATCATAAGACCCTTGGCAAGCAGAGTCAGGCAGGAATGAGAAGAATGGTACATAAACTCTATGACATGATTTACAAATGTATCTTACAGAAATCCAAAAAAATACAGGTTAAAGTGCTTGTAACCAGAAGTTTCTGTCTGATTTCCTTAAACATTAAAGTTTGCTAATCAATTTAAATTTGTATTATTTAAAAAGAATATTATTTAGAAGCAATTTAAGGATCACATCTAGTCCAAAAAGTACATAAATTAAGATCTTTTTAAACAGAACTGTTTGATGATTAACACAATCTGAAGAAAAATTAGGGTTTTTAGAGTTCTCACCTTGAACTTTCTCTCCTGCTTATGTCTCCTAATTCTAGTGACAATCTTCTGTAAAAGCTATGAATGCTTTTCTATGATTAGGACTATTAGCTACATAGAATTGTGAATAATGGGTCATTACATTTGTGTACTAAAACTTTGGCCACTGATATACTTTTCATAATATACTTAATAATCTTACTACTAATGTAATCAATATTAAGATTGAATATTTCTAATATTGAATATTTTCTAATACATGGAAAAACACACTCAGGTAAAAATTGTGAATATATACCACATTTTAACATGAATTATTATTAACTGGAGGCATGGTGCACGAAATTCATGCACTCAGGCGGGGGCAGCCTGTCCTGGGCCCTCTCACAATGCGGGAGCACCCAATCGATCGCCCCAAAGAGGTAGACACCACCCACCCACCCAGGGCTTCTCTATGGATTGCCCCAAAGAGGTAGGCCAGAGCCACGGACCTCCAGACCTCGTGGCACGGAGCCACTGGGCCCCGCCTCTTCTGTGCCACACACACATTGTTACATCTCCACCCACCCATATGCGCCCACTTCACATGCAGCCTCCTGGTGAGGGATTGTGACAGCATAAGGACATCACAGTGTGACGGCGTGATGGCATGATGACCAACCAGGCTTTTATTAGTATAGATTCTCATAACAAATGTGTATGACAAATATCTCATCCTCTGTGAACTGATAAAGTAATAAAATCTAATAAACTATCTTGCCCAAGTCATAATGTTAGTCATGGCAAAGCTGGGATTTGAACCTCATTGTGTCTGATTTCAAAGCTTTTCACTAACTCAAACTGGCTTTATTTTCAATTAAGTTTAGGATTTCCTAAGTTAATGAAAGCACACATACCATAAATTAAAACTAACAGTATATTGAAAACTTGATTTCAGTTAACAGCTTTTGGTCAAAACATTTTCCTAACGTTAATAAGAAAAATATTGACTCATCTAACTTCTGTTTCTTCAGGCACTTCCCTCTACCACCCAGCCTGATTAGGATGCTGTAAGCACTAATATGAACAGAAGGTAGACAGAAGTAAAAGAAGGATGAAAATCATAGGGTCTGAATAATCTACAAGCTGGGTTACCAACTCCTAAATTATCATGGTTAAACTAAATTAAATGGTTTATTATTTAGAGTGAGTCTAGAAAGGGAAAGCGATTCATTTTCAATTACAAACAATAGCCCATGGGTTTTTTTTTCAGAAAATTATATGTTCACTTGAAAAATAAAATAAAAAATTATTTCAAATACTTAAATCAGGCTATTTTTAGATATCTCTTCAATTTAAACATTCAATTCTAATCACTTGCAATAAACCACTTATAAGTACTTAAAGTTATTCTTGAGACTACCCTGTCTATTAATATATACATTTGGGATCACTTGCCTAGATATAAAGAGGTTGAGAACATTTAAGTGTCGCTATTTTTCCTCCAAGATTTTGTTTTGATCTGTGAAAAGTTTTGGGGGAGCTCTGTAAATTCTGAATGCTCATTATCTTATCACAGAGTGATATTAGTTTCATTAGGCAACAAAAGTGAGGCATTCAATCACTGCTATCAATAGGATCTGTGTTCATGCACAGAGACATTTCAAATGAAGTGAGAAACATTTGCAGACTACATTATGCTATGATAGTGAATGATTTTAAAAGATGACAAGTTCTGCTTAGGGAGTTTTATAGAAATAGCATCTACATTAGAGAGATTTGGGGGAGGTAAAAGATGTAAGTCATCAGAATTTCATTTATTTTTAAATACAATTAAGTGCTCAGAAAGCATTGGCATTTTAACTTTGAAATATCTTTTTGTAAAGACATTACTAAAATATCATATTACAGTCTCTCCATTTTCTAATGCATCCCTGAAATGAGTTCACTTTAATTAAGTGGGAGGATTTATGAAGAAAAACAGACTATAAGCACAAAGGAATAATAAAACATTTAATTGCATCAATTGTGCTTTCATGATATGCCATTGTTTCTGACATGTATTTATCAGATTTATAAACTTCCAGAACAGTACTATAAGACATAACATGTGCCTCACAATTACCCATAGCTACAATTGACATACCTTTGCCACAGGCAAATATACATATGGGGTGTCCCCAAAAATATATACACACTGTAACAGCTGATAGCTCAATTTTGAAAATGAAATATTTTAATAAATACTTTTTTATAATTATTCAAAGTGTGTATGTACATTTCTGGTATACCCTATATTTATAATATGTACCCTGCTGATTGTGCAAAGTATCAATTTTGTGAATATTATATTACATGTAATAACAGCAGTTTGTGGATATTATATTACATTTTGGTTGAGTACTGAAATAACTGCCTTAGGAGTAACTGGCTTGATTGCAGATTCTTTTCAATCAGTCTCACTTTGCCTGCACTAATTCTGAAATTTACTAGTAGATGCAAAATAATACACTATTACTTCTTTGGAAGAAAGTGTTTTTCCAGAATGACCTATCTAAAAGTGGGAAATAACACTACTAAAAATAAGAGGGAAAACTGTGATATAATTTTCATATATTTTTCATAGAATGCAATCTTTTTTAAATGACCAAAACCCTAATTTTAATGGAAATTGATAACTATATTCATTTGTAATGTTACTTTCATTTCCTTCTAGTATACCAACAGGAGAAAATACTCCTTTCTTAGGGTCCAAAAAACGCACTGAAGTTTATATGCCCTTTGAACACTACTTGCTCATTTCTGTATTTTATATGGCACTGAGTAGAATCCCACTAACACATAATAGGCAATTACTATTTAGCTGAGTTGAGACGCAAAAATAAACACATAAACTTCAATTCTTGTTTACCTTGCACATGCTGTGAATCCTATGCAAAACTTAAGAAGGAAAGTTATTCTTACTATGAATATTATTTATTTTAAAATGATCATTTCCTTACATCTAACAAATTATTTTAATTTACATGTGCTTTTTTTGCTGAATCTTTTAGTAATTCATTAAAAAAGTTTTTATTCCCAACTGACAATAAGGGGGATACCAGCTCATCCTTAATTCATTAAGTGCCATTTTTTACTACTCGCATTTGTCAAATTGTAGGATTCATTAGAACAGGGACGTAGAGCTGTGGCTTTAGCTCTTTTTGTTCTGATCCTTTTTTCATGCATTCTTTCTTTTGATTTGTGACCTTCATTACCATGAGAGCACACTTACTACTTTCGGTTCAGTTCCAGGAGGATAAGCAGTCATATACTGTAGGAATTATTTTACATACTATAGTTATTAACATGATTACTCAGAGAAATTATATTAATATCCAAGGCACTCCACTATCAGAAAAAAAGAAAATGCTTCTTTAATCAGAATTTTTCCTTTAGCATAGAGAATGCATCCTTAACAATTTACAGTTAAAATCCTCAAGGGTAGGTTTCCTCAGCAAATTAGAAGTGCATTATAAAGAGTTTATCATAGATGTAAATCCCATAGTTCACAGATTTCTTATTTTCTTTTTTTTTTTTCTGATTCTAATAGAACGGATTCTGATGATACTAAGTTTAGAAAATAAGAAATTTATAAATTAAATAAAATCACCCATAATACACATGTCCAGAAATAACCATATCATTTTAATGTTTCCTTCTCTTTTTTCCTATTCAAGTTAAAGGTTTTTTGTGAATGTAAATTTAAGATGATTCTCTATAATTTTATGTCATTTTTTCACCTAACATTATATCATGAGCACTTCCTCTGGAATTAAATATTCTTCAAAAGCTTTATTTTAATTTTAACAGAATATAAATGTACCATAACTTATTTTAACACCTCTTTACTAAAACTCTACAAAATATGAACTATAGTGACAGGAAGCTAATTAGTGGTTGCTGAGGGTGGGGGGAAATAGTGCAAGAGAAAAATTCTAAAGGGGCACAAGAAACACTTGGAGATAACACATATGTTCATTATCTTGGTTGTGGTGATGATTTCATGGTACAAACATGTCAAAATGTATCAAATTTTCCCCCTTATATATTTGTAGTTATTATTTAACAATAATTCCTCAACCAAGTTGATAAAAATAACCTTTAAAAATTCTCTTACAGTTGCACAGTGGTTTGATGCCGGGAGCCAATTCCAGCATGTCATAATTATAAGAGTTTTACCAAAAGGTAGATGAAACTTGGGGGCTCAACAAGGGCTGAGTCACATATGTAATTACTTGTTCGAGTGGCTAGAGGACACTTCCCCCAAACCTGAATAGGATGACTGAACTAGACAGCTCAGGATTTCTTAATCCACATGTCATTGCCTCTTGTTGGCCAAACATCTGAACAGCTAGTTGTAGGTTATTCCCCAATCTGACAATGCTTCTGTAAACCCTATCCTTTGAAATATATTATCTCCACCTTGTCTTAGGACAAATTGTGTTAACAAAAAGCAAGGGTCCTGAGTTAAAAGAAAACCTTTAACTCCTTTAGCTGAAGCTCCTCTGACCCCCAAAGCCTTTCAAAATTATCTTTTGTCTTTGGACTCCTACTTCATGTATGCCCAGCCTTTCTCCAAATTGCTAAAACCCCTTAATGCCAGAACAAGAATCCCAACATTAATGGAGGCCAATGTGGGGCTTAACCCTGTCAGCACCAACAGTCTGGTGTCAATGTTTAGCCATTATGAACAAAATAATCTACCACTTTATTTAAAAAAGAATACAACTTTGTAAATTTAAAACTAATTTATGGGTTTGATGAAGAGACATTTTAATTCTTTTACAATTCAGAACAGATTTTATTAAAATTTCCTCAAACTCATTTTACTAAAATATTTACTACTGCACATAAGTTTAGGACTAAAAGGTACTTGAGGCAAAATTAGGTAACCTACTCATTGTTATCATTTGAGCTCACATTAACTGAAGACTTTACATGAGCTAAACACTGTGTTAGCATTTTACATTACCCAGCAATTATTTTCTTTCTGGTTTCTTTCAATTAAAATAGGAAAAATGAAGTAAAAATATGACAATACTTAATGAGATCTAGAGGAAGCTTACCTCCAGAATTCAAAGTCCTTTGGATATGTTCAGCATTGTTCTTTCAGGTTTCAAGAAACAAATGGAAATGCAGTAAAATGCAGGATAAACCTCCAAAACAGTAAGGTGAGTGAAGAAAGCCAGAAACAAATGGATAAGTGAATGATTCCATTTATATGAAGCTCAAGAATAAGCAAAACTAATTTATAGCTATAGCAGTTAGAAAGAAATTTATCTGGAGAGTGGGTAAAAATGGTGAAGAAATCATTTAAAAAGGAGTATGAAGGAATTTTCAAGAAGTAGCTTCATGTTTATATGCGCTTGTCAAAATTGGTCACACTAACCACTTAAGATCATGCATTTTATTATTTATTTCTTTATCCTTAAATAAAATTGGGATAATATAAATATCTAGGAAGCTAAGTATTAGCTGTAATATGATTCCAATGGAATTTGCTTTTTTTTTTCTTTTTTTTTTCTTTTTTTGCCTAGCATGACCCTAACTTATATTCAATTAATCCTATTAGATACCAAGACAACACCACCACCTGGATGGAATATAACCAACGCTAGATAGTACTGAGGAGAAAATATTTCCTTTTCCCCGTTAAAATAATTAAAATTATGTGAGGAAATTCATTTCAAATACTTTATTTTGAAATCAGCTAATTAGATCATTTAAAATCCAATATAAAGCCAGAAATAAAAACAAATATAAGACCAAGAAATCATAGAACCTTCTAATCTTCTAGAATTAACCTATCATGGTCCACTTGGAAGCAGCATGTCATATGTTTGAATAGTTTTCATACATGAATTGCTTTTCTTCCATAAACTCAGCCAAAGCTGGCTCCCTGTAAATCCCACTGATTGTATCTAGTTCTGCCCTAGTTAGCAACCTCCTCTTCCGTGGCAGCCCTAGAGATATCTGCCAATAGCAAACAAATTCCCTTTAATTTCCTGTTACAATTAGACCAAACAATTTCCTCAGCAGTTTCTTCTATAGTATGATTTTTTTAAATATGTTTTTATTGATTTTTAGAGAGAGGAAGGGAGAGGGAGAGAGATAGAAACATTGATGAAATAGAAACATCGACTGGCTGTCTCCTGCACACCACGTGACCAGGAGTCAAACCAGTGACCTGTTGGTACATAGGACATGTTCAATCCACTGAGCACACTGGCCTGGCTATAGCATGATTTTTAAGTTGCCCTACCTTTCTGATTTTACAGTGTACTGTTATTGATCCATAATATCATTCATCTATACTTCTATATGATATTTTTTAAAAAGGAAGCCCATTAGTAATAATCATAGTCCATGTGTTCCCCATAATGTGAGAATGAAAAAAAAATTGAGACACATCCAGGATTCTGCCATAAACCTGCTAGAGGGGTGGCAAGTCAAAACTTAATATACAAGGCAGACTGAGGTAGAAAAGATTTCAGAAGAAAAACTGTGGCCAAGCCTCCTTCCAAAATGGTCTTTCGGCAGTTTCCTCAGCAATGCCAGGCCTCAAAGGTGGCCTTCCCCTTCTGATCTCTTATTTGAGTAATGTGGCACACTGTGAGCACTTTGCTTGCCCTTATGTTTTTTGTCAGACATGAAGGATGTGTATTAGCCAGCTCCTAATAAACAATTGGCTGATATGAAATACAAGAAAAAAAACTTACTAATTCTAATAGAAAATGGGCCTCTTACATAAAGAGGATCATTAGAACCCTTGGATAAGAAATGTATCATATGAAACCCTGCAGGTGCCAATTTTCCTGGAGAATCAACACTGAAGAGTTATGAGGGATATTCTACAAACCCAAAGGAGCAACTGTTAGGGACAGCCAGGAGAAAAGCATCCAAACTCTGTGATTATTGAGAATTTCCTTGCAGTTTTCATCCCCAGCAAAATATAGGTGTCTGTAACTTTAAAAAAATAATAATGAAAGAAGTTAAAGGAACAAAATATAAAAGGAAAACAAGAGACAAATAACATGAAAGGGTTTTGAAGATCACAATGCAAAAAAAAAATTAGCAGAATTAAAACTTATACAATAGATAAAACCAAAACCTCAGAAATAAAAATAGAAAAAAATTCACATTGCTAAAATATGACTGGATAAAAAATAATAATCAAAAAAGAGCAAAAAAATCAAAGATAGAAAATTTAAGGAAGATAAATAAAGGTAAAACTATACACCAAACAAAGAGGGAGTAAAAAATGAGACAAGTAAAGATAAATAATTACCATGTGCCAGGGTTCTTGTCTAGCATTACAAAGGGTTCAGCAATCTGGAGAAAGGAGCTGTGCACAGATTCAATAAGGAGTCCAAAGACGAAAGATAGTTATGAAAGGCATTGGGGGTCAGAGGAGCTTCAGCTAAAGGAACTAAAAACTACCCCTTGTCTAAAAACCCCGTGCTATATATTAACACAAATTGTCCTAAGGCAAGGTAAAGATAATACATTTCAAAGAATAAGATTTACAGAAGCATTGTCAATTTGGGGTATAGCGTACAGCTGTTCAGGTGTTTGGCCAACAGGAGGCAATAACATGCAGATTTAAGATGCCCTGAGCTGTCTGGCAGTAAGCAGTCATCCCATTCAGGTTTGAGGGAAATGCCATTTAGCCATTCTAACAGGTAAACTACATATGTGGCTAGGCCCTTGTTGAGTCCCCCAAGCTTCACCAACCTTCTGATGAAACTCTCATAATTATTACATGTTGGGATTAGTTCCTTACAACCACGGTGGAATATTTTAAAAATAAAAAATTCAAACATTAAAAAACCAGAAAACTGTAAACTACTAGAAAAAGCTCCTAGACATCAGTTTGACAATCATTTCAGAGATATGACACCAATAGCATAGACAACAACAACAACAAAAAAGTGGATCTATATCAAACTGAAAACTTCTGCAAGCTCTGCTGGCATGGCTCATTGGTTGAGCATCCATCTATGAACCAGGAGGTCACAGTTTGATTCCCAGTCAGGGCACATGCCTGGGTTGTGGTTCTGTCCCCATGTGGGCCTGCAGGAAGCAGCCAATCAATGTTTCTCTCTCTCTCTCTCTCTCTCTCTCTCTTTCTCTCTTTCTCTCTCCTTCTCTGAAACCACTAAAAATATTTTTTTTTAATTTTTTGCACAGAAAAGGAAACAATCCAGCAGAGTGAAGAGGTAACCTATGGCATGAGAGAAAATATAAGCAAAGCATGTATCTGATAAGGGATTAATATCAACATATGTATTAAAGAACTCCTACAACTCAGTAGGGAAAAAAAGCCCAATAACCTGATTTTAAAATGGTATAAGCTCTTGATAGACTTTCTCCAAACAGAACATACAGGTACAGATGGTATATGAAAAAAATGCTCAGTGTCACTAGTCATCTGGGAAGTGAAAATTACAACTGTCAGTATGGTGGCTTGCAAACTGCTGGTAGAAATACAACATGGTGCAGCCACTATGGAAAAGAGTATGGCGGTTTCTCAAAAAATTAAAAATAAAACATATGTTCCATCAATTCCACTTCTGGGTATTTGTCCAAAAGAATTGAAATCAAAGAGATTATCACTCTTTTGTTCATTGCAGTACTACTTATAATAGCCAACATATGGAAACAACAAAAATGTCCTTCCATAAACAGACAAATGGATAAATAAAATGGTGTGTGTGTGTGCGTGTGTGTATGTGTGTGTACCCAAAAAGAAAAACTATTCAGCCTTAAAAAAAAAAAAAAAGGAAATTCTGCAATATGGATAAACCTTAAGGACATCATACTAACTGAAATAAGACAGTCACAGGAAATCAAATATAACATGATTACACTTACATGAGAAGTATCTAAAATAGTCAAATTCATAAAATCAAAGAGTGGAATCAAGTATTCAGGGATGGGGAGGGGAAATGGAGAGTTACGAATCAACAGGCATGGTTTCAGTCAAATAGAATGAATAAGCTCTATAGATCTGCTATACAACTCTGTAACTATAGTCAACAATAATATATTGTACACTTAAAGTTTCAAGAGGGTAAATCGCAGGACAGTCCTTTCTACAATAAAATAATAAAAATTAATATGATAAAGAAAAAATAGCAAAAGTAAATAGCAAAAAGATCATTTTAAAGAGAAAATATCCTAAGCATTAAGTGAACTAATAAATGAAGACAAACAATCTAAAGGAGGATAAATGGAAACAGTTTAAATGAAAAGAATAGATTCTTTATATAGTAAAACAAGAAAGCTATGCACTTCTCTTAGATGCTGTTAAGAACTCATTTTGAGTGCAACGCAAAGGCGGCACATCTCCTATTGATTTGACCTTCCAAGACTTACAGTTCCTGGCAAAGGACATCAAGACAGTTTTCATGGAAAGCTTAGGGCAATGAGCTGACGAAAGCCTAGAAAGATCAGAAACAGCACACTTCTCATGGCAGATGCTCACCCAAGCCCTGATATCAACTGACCCCCAAATACCTTGAATAGGGGTTAGAAGAGGGAAATGAGGAAACAACTTGGGTAAGATTTGAATATTTAGAGTAACTAGAGCCAGGAGGCATCAGAGTCAGGAGGTGAAACTCTGAGAGCTGAGATAATTGAAGGAGGAAGTTCCAGACTAGATGGGATAGGATAAAGAGCTCAAAGAAAGCTGCAGAGAAATTCATTAAATGTAAATCCTTTTATAAGCAGTTTTTTAATGCAATACTACAGAGCTCACTGAAAAGCCCAAGGCTTAACCAATAGGGCCAACAATGAATGCAGATTTGGGGATATAGTTGCTTTCAGCATTAATTCAAGAAAAGAGAATCAGGGAAAGACAAATTCACAATGACTGATTATTTTCCCCCATAATATTCACCCCATGTTTCAAAGGCCCTAAAACTTCCTCAAGTATGGTTACCCCTCTCCCATTACAGCATATATAATTAATCCCTTTTCCAGAAATGATTATTTTGCCTACAGGACAATGTAACTAGTTCTAATGTAGCAAATCCCAACCCACGCCAAGAGTCTAATTAACCTTCAGCCATGGTTCCTTCTGGGTACATTCAAAGTAGTAGCCAAGAGTGTACTCCTGCTATCTTTTAAAAGCTCAGAGTTACAGGCCATCTAAAGCGGAGGCTGGTTGGAGAGAAGAACAGCAACCAGCTCTCTTCTTATACCCGCGTATGTCCTTTCAACCAAAGAAAATTGCCCTGCAATTATCTCCTTTAATTAAAAAAAAAAAAAAAGATTCTCTGACAAAGTTTAGAACCTCCTAAAATAAATTACTATATTTATCAAAAAGTTAGTATCCTACTCCCCAAAAGTATTTTCCCCTCTAGAACTACAGAGCTAGATTAGTCAAACTAACAAATTTAATGGGACTGCAACTGAATACATACTGTGTTTGTTATGGTTGTCATAACAAGCTACCACCAACTAGGTGGCTTATACAACAGAAATCTATTGTTTCACAGTTCTGGAAGCTAGAAGTTTGAGATCAAGGTATTGGCTGGGTTAGTTCTTTCTGAGCCCTCTCTTTTTGACTTATAGATGGCCCTCTTGATGCTCATGGGGTGCTCTTTCTATATTTGAATCTATCTCCAAATTTTCCCTTTTTATAAGGACACAACTCCTACTGGAATAGCTTCCACCACAAAATAACCTCACTTTAACTTGGAAAAGACTCTCTCTCCAAATAAGGTCACATTCTGAATCCTTATGTTAGGATTGCAATAAATGGACACAATTCAACCCATGACACTTATTGTTGGACATATGATCATTACCATTACTTATAATCATCATTCAGATAAATTTCTTAAAGATAGGACTAAATGCTCCAAATTAACTTTGATTCTTGCTTCTCAGGCACTATATATATATATATATATATATATATATATATATATATATATAAATGATTTCAGAGAGGAAGAAAGAGAGATAGAAACATTCATGGATTGGCTGCCTCCTGCAAGTCCCCCACTGGGGATGGAGTCCTCAACCCGGGCATGTGCCCTTGACTGGAATTGAACTTGGGACCTTTCAGTTCACAGGCCAACGCTCTATCCCCTGAGCCAAACCAGTTTAGGGCAGTTCTCAGGCATTCTTGATTCTATTCAAACTAACAAAGATACAGATCCCAGGGACTTTAAATGACTTTGTTGTAAAATCAACAAAGACAATGTTTCAACAAACCAAACTCCATATTATATAAAGTGAACTATGATATAGCTTCCACTCTCTGCAATTAAGTTATTAGAGGAGGCATTGTTGCCTGCCATGCATCCTCCTTGAGAAGTTAGAAATGATCTTCTTACAGAAACTGAACCAATCATGACCAGAATAAACTACTCACAATATTGCCTATAACACCACCAAAATTGTCATTCTTAAGAAACAGCTTTGAAGGAAACATTTCAGAAAGTGAGACAGAGAAATTTTTATTTGCAAAATTATTCTTAGAAAGAGCACAGAAGTAAAAAAGAAAAAAGGAAAAATCTTTGGTTATCTCTTTAGGATGAAGGAAAAGAGCAATCCCAAGCACATTCAAATTAAAAAATGACTGTTATTAAATTCTCTGCATCAAATCAGGAGGGAGATGTGTGTTGCTCTTGATAAAGAAAGATAATGGGAACAAAGGGAAGACTGAGAAGGGAGAGACACAGGGAGAGGGGAGAACTTGGAGATGTAGAGTCTGCATGGTATAAAATGTAATCCCCACATGAAACCCCAAATTGGCATCAACTAACAAATAGAAATGAGGTACAGGAACTTGAAAAGAGCTGAGCATTGCTCTTTGTGGGACAAAACCATTCAGCACTCTCCTGGAGGAGTCCCGTAAGAAAGAGCCCCTCAGCTGACATCTAGTTACAGGAATTAACTTCTGCCATCGAGGTATCTCTAAGGCTAACACGTTAAGGCAAACCCACCCTGAGTGCACCATGATACAGCATTATGCAAGGTCAGCAACTATCTGAAAGAGAACATCTATGAGATAGTAAAAAAAAAAAAACCCTGCCTCAGAATATTCTGGGTCACCACACTGCTGGAACCTCATGAGACAGAACCTAATACTTAATCAACTCTACTAATTATAAGTACATTCACTTTTTAGAATAAAGTTCTGATCCTGCCCATGAGTCCTCCTACATCCAGAAAGCTTATACATTGACTAGAGAATACAGATAAGGCTCTTCAATTTCCAAAACAAACTGTTGGCTTTCTTAACATAGCATGGTACCGGACAAATACTCAATAAATGTGTATGAGAAGCAACTCAGGAATTTGTTAACAACACAGATCACCAGGTCCCACACTAAACACACACATGCAAAAAACTCAGAGATAGGGTTAGATAAATATATTCACATGGTTCTGTTGCAGTAGGTGTGGGATCTTACTTCAAAACCTCTGAGACTATCCTAGCTGTTACCTCCTCATGCTTCCATATGTGCTTACTCTAAAGCAGTCCAAGTCACCAGAATATTACATGTCCACTTGGATTCCCAGTCAATCAACAAGCACATAGGAGTTGATGAAACCACAAAGATGTGTGAGAACTTCCAAGGAGAGCAGAACTAAGGACATATATCTAAATAACATCAACATTTGAAAGGCATCTGAAGGAAAAGGAGAACTTTAGAAAGACAAAAGAGGTAATAGAGAGCTAAAAAAAAAAAAAGCATCAGAAAAGCATGATATCAGCTTTAACCAATAATCAACTAATCATACCCTGGCATGTAATCCATGGGCCTCTGCCTCACGAGTAGAAATCCAAGGTAATCCTAAACACCAGCCCAAAGAATTATCCATCCTCATTGACATCAGATGCTTAAAGGCTTTTTAAGTCTGAGTTGTCTATACATTCCATTACTGAAAGGAATGAAAATAGCTACTTAGTTTTTTCTTTCATTTATCATATTTAGTTATTTCACATCTATTCAAATAAACAATGAATGAGGAATGCCAAAACAAGGAAGTAGCTGGGGCTCATCGGCCAAAGAAGCTTGGCTGAAAAATGTTGTCCAGAGACTTTTAATGCTTGGAATCAGATCTCCCATTCAAGTCCCCAATGGCCCCCTTGTCCTAAAGGATTGTCCTCTTGAGATGGTTAATAACTGCACAACTAAAGTTGCTGTTCCTGGCAATTCAGTGGAACAATGGGTTAGAAATTGCCATCAAGAGAGCAATAAGCCTTACCTCTAAAAACTATTAAGGAAAGCTCCACTAACATTTTGCTTTTTTTTTTTTTAAATAACTGAGATGATTCAGTCCCCACATGACAAATGTGAGAACTTAAATCCTTAATCTTCAACATGCTTAACCTTTGGCCAAATCTCCTAAACAGCCCACACATGCAGCAACTAACATCTCTATAAGCTCTGCATTTTTAATTTTCTAAAACAAACAGGTGATCCTTTTATATAATGTTTCTAAGAAGGAGGCACAACTGAGGATTCTTATTTATAATACTTTGAGTTCTCACTAAACTAACTTTTCCAGAACAACTTTCATAATGTTTTTTTTCATCGTATAAATATTTTATATGCATCCTCACTCATGAAAATGAAGAGATAGCTGGATATAAGAAAATTATAACCGCAACAACTCTGCCCTTCTCACAAGAGATACCACACCAAAACTCCTATAACAATACACTCTAGTTGATATTTCCACATCCCTTCAACGGAAGAGAATTTGTATGTATTAGTCATATTCAATACCATATCTCCTCAATGATGGAAACTAGTTGATAAATTTCTTCAGCTGCTTTATAGCTCTTGGTAAGGGGAAACAGAAAGTTTTCTCCTTTTTAAGATTTTCTTAATCTTTATTATTGAAAGTATTACATGTCCCCTTTTTACCCAATGACCCCTGCTAGCCTGCCATACCCCGGAAAGTTTGCGTGAGTTGGCCTGAAGCAGTTCAAAAGAAACTAACCAATATGAAGAGCTTGAACACTGGCTTTAATTATTCTTTTCCAAAACCTTTTATGAGACCTTGACCAAAAAAGTCACCCATTCATAATACCATTTGTCTAATGCTCACTCTGTTCAATCAAAATACTTTGTACTCACCGGTTGGTAATAAGTGGAGAAATCTATTGCACTTGAAGAATATGTGTTTGCTCTATTATTTAAGAATACTATATATTTCTTTTTTTAAAAGCAAAATAAATAGAATATTTTTGTAGAACTCAATAAATGTTATCCATAGATAATAAGTAAGCTAATAGCTTAAGACAAGAGACAGAATTCATAGGAAGCATTAAGTATAGATAATAGTTTGTGAGACATAGGCATAAATGTTAAACACAGATAGGAAGTTAGTAAGTAAACTGTAAGCAGGTTAAAGATAGAATAAATGGAATATTTATGGAGCTGGCAACAGTATAACTTTTTGATTGGAAGGCTCAGAAAAACCAAGTCTTAAAGTAAAAATCACACCATTGTGGATTGACAACTATGTACTTGCATTTGCGTCTCTCTGATAGAGCAAATATGCCCCAATACCTTCCATCTCTCTGCTGGGTCCCCTTCCTCAAACCCCAATTCTCATCCTTGTAACCACACCATCAGTTTGGAGGCTGATGCAACAAAGGAAAAGACAAGACATATGAGCATTGTATAACCAGAATTCAGGTTGTGGGTTTCCTTTTGCATACTATCCTAAGTGTAAAAACTTAGCCTGTCTTTTTCCTCCTGATTCTTATTATTTGTTTTTCATTGATTTAACAAGTCATGTGATTGGAGTATCTTAAGTTTATCCATGACCCCTTCTGTTTGGTGGTCTCTGGTAGTAGATTGGGAGGCTACTGTTTCATCAGTGTGAGGAAATATATAGGTTATGCATAAAAATATATATATATAATATACTTAGAGGCTTTGAAAAGAAATAATTATGATTATATAAGTAGAAATACAATACACTATAATAATAGATTTAGAAGAAGATGTTCTTTAATGTTGGCTTGTGACTATTGAAGATAACAGTCAAAGATTTAATTGGAAAGAAGCAAAAGCATATAGCTAAGTATCTGGGCTTTTGGGGTTAAATACAAATGCATATAAATAAGTGTGGGGGCTCCTGAGATCAAATCCTGACTTTACCATTTCCTAACTTTTTTCCCCTTGGGCAAATTTTCTCTTTGTGCCTCGACTTCCTTATCTGCAAAATAGTGATAATAATAGTAATAAAATAATAATAGTAACCTTACGTAAAAGGGTTATTATGACCATTAAAGGAATTTCAAGCATGTAAGTCTCTTACAATATTCATATCATAGAAAATGGTTTATATTTTTTTGTTATTGAAAAAGAGTGAAAGTTAGAATATGACCAAAGGGAACAAAGTCTTGGCTGACATGTTTCTGCATAAACCTTACTCTTCCCTTATTGCCATGGTAATGAAAATCTCATCTCATGCTAATGCAATTATAATGGATAAAAATAACAGCATATACAGCAATAGTAATCAATATGAAGTCACATGTAATCTTGTGAATTCCTCTTCAAGGATGGGATAGATTTTAGGAGGACTTGCATACCAGACAAAGAATGAGTTCATTTGGAGAAGGGCTTGGGTGAAGTAAATGAAAAGTGGTCCAGCCCTAGCTGGTTTGACTCTGTGAATAGAGCTTTGGCCCACCTACTTAAAGGATCCTGAGTTCAATTTCAGGTTGTGTGCTCAGTCCTCAGTAGGGGCGGGCAGGAGGCAGTCAATCAATGATTCTCTGTCCTCATTGATGTTTCTCTCTCTCTATTTCTCCCTTCTTCTCTAAAATGAATAAAAATATATTAAAAAGAAAAGTGGTCCAGGGAGTCCAGCAACTGGAAAACTTTTGGGCCCAAGACTAACTACTTCTCCAAATAGAATGACTGCAGCCAATAAAAATAAACCAAGTGTTGATGAATCTGGAATGCTTTACCCATAGCCACTGCTACCAAGAAGAGACCTGGGACTAGAGGAGAAATGAGTTCACTCTTTGGGTGGCTGTTATAAACTGATCTGGGCTCTTAGAAATTGTGGCCATCTGCTGCCTCGTTTTCTTTCTCCAGGAAGAAAGATGGCCATAACGTGTCAAAATACATTATAACTGAATCAGAGCAATAAAAACATGCTTTTTCTACACTTCTCTCCATTTCATACCTCTAGGGGCGACACTCACCTCAAATAATCCTAGCCTCACACGACATTTGTTTGGCTTCTTAATAAGTCTCTAATAAACTGTACCAAGGAGCCCATAAAACATACCTGCTCAAATATATCTCAATTCAGCTAAATTAAATATATCTAAGTTTAAAGTATCAGTAAAATCAGTAACTCTCAATGACGCTTTTTAAAACCCCAAAGAAAAATGAAGGCATTTTTTAAAACCTTAGAGTGGTTAAGAATATACTTACAAATAACTGAAAATGTTCTTCTGATAGGTGTGCAAACGAATTTAAGTCCTCTGTGACCAGTGTTAGAAGTGTCTATTTTAGAAGGTCTGAGATTTGGAAAATGAAATTCTCGGTGCCCAAGTTTTATTTGTCAGTTTGCTATGCAGCCCAGGACAGGTAATTTCATTATAGGCCAATGAATCTCCATTAGCTTCAGAATCGCTTATGTTCATCCCAAACCTTACCTGGTTTCAAGATGAGACTGACCTGCTGTGTCTTAATATATGGCTTTTCTAATGCTTTTGTGATACATGTCTTTCAGATATATCAGCCTCCCATATTTTATACATGAACTATTATGCTCATGTGAGGACTCTTGTGTGCCTAAACTAGTAATGATTCCACCAAGCACCATGCAAAGAAATTTAAATTGAAAAAAATAAATGTTTATAATTTTGTGTTTTTCATGAGGGAGCATAGTTGCCTAAATCACAAGAAAACAATATTAAATAAAGTATTACTTCAAAAAATTAACATTTATAGATTTGTCTCTTTATAAAAATTCAGAAAAAATATGATGAAGAAAATGAGAATTATTCAAAATGCTCCCAACTAGAGAAAAATAATTTTAACAATAGGATGTATAGAAAACAAATTGAATGAATATACATATGTACATTGATATATTTTAGATAATAGGAGTCAGAGCATCTATAATATTTTTAAAACTGCTTTTTTTAATAATTATTATATTATATCTTTTTTTGTATCCTTAAAATATTCAAGAATATGCTTTAAATGGCTACAGAAATGACATAGTCATTGGGTTCATTTCCTAGGGCTGCCATAACAAAGTACCAAAGCTAAAAACAACACAAATTTATTCTCACACTTTTGAAAGTTAGGAATCTGAAATCTAAAATAGCAGTAATTTAATGCCATTTTACTATTTATTAAGAGATTTTTATTACATTTTACATATGTATGAAGCATTAGGATCTATGGATTTATTTGATGTTATAGTTATGCTAAACTCATCCTATCTAGTAAAGGGGGAATATGCTAACTGACCATCACTCCATCACAATGATGGCTGAGGCCAAGTTCTCATAAGAAGCAATCAGTAGGGACCAGAGGCTAGCCCTCCCATGTCACCATGGGGCTTGACAGGGGACCTCAAGGTGTGTTTCCCATCCTGGTTCTGGGTTAGGGGACTTCAGGCCGCATGCCCCCTCATCCAGCAGGGCTTCATAGGGGACCTCAGGCCATGCACCCCACCCAGCAGAGCTTGACAGGGAACCTCAAAAGGTGTGCTTCCTATCCTGGTGCTGGGCTAGGGGACCTCAGGCTGCTTCCCCTGGCCCAGCACCAGGTCGGGGGACCTCAGGCCATGCCCCCCACCAGGTGGGGCTTGACAGGGGACTTCAGGTGGCACCCCAGACCTCAGCACCAGGCCAGGCGACCTCATACTGCACACTCTGCCTGGTGGGGCTTGACAGGGGACCTGAAGCCACGCCCCCCCACCTCCCAGGACTTGACAGGGGACCTCAGGCCGTACCCCCCACCCCAGCACTGGGCCAGGGGACCAGAAGCTGCACCCCCCACCCCATACCTGGCTGGGCTTGACAGGGGACCTTTGGCCATGCTTCCCACCACCAGAGCTTGACAAGGGACCTCAAGGTGCACCCCCAGTGCTAGGTCAGGGGAACTCAAGCTGCACCCCCCGCCCAGCGGGCCTTGATGGGGGACTTGAGGCTACAATCCCTCCTGGTACTGGGCCAGGGGACCTAAGGCTGTGCCTCAACCCCCAACCCCCATTCCCCTGGCAGGGTTTGATGGGGATCTCAAGGCATGGCCCCTGCCCAGCAGGGCTTGACAAGGGTGGGACTGGCCGGGTCTGGATCTAGCCCAATGGAGGGTGGTTAGGTGGCTGGGTATGGGTCCCATGGTGCGCCCCAGACTCTGACAGGAGGAAGGATTTCATATACATTTTACAAATTTTCTTTCATCTCTGACACTTCTATTATAAAGGACAAATAGCAATATTAAATTATTTCCTCTAATTAATCCCCTTTTAGTGTGCATGAATTTCATTCACCAAGCCACTAGTTACTATAATAATTTTTAGTTGCTTTCTTGTATACATAATCATGCATACATTTAGTAAGGTAAGTTATGAATCTAGTCCTTCACATTCTTCCATAGTCCTGCAGCAAGTGACTCTAATATCATTAATTAGGAATACTGATAGAAGCTATTTCAACATTTTTCTTTTTTTTTAATATATTTTTTATTGATTTTTTACAGAGAGGAAAGGAGACGGATAGAAAGCCAGAAACATCAATGAGAAACATCGATCAGCTGCCTCTTGCATGCCCCCTACAGGGCATGTGCCCGCAGCCAAGGTACATGCCCTTGACCGGAATCGAACCCGGGACCCTTCAGTCCGCAGTCCGACACTCTATCCACTGAGCCAAACCGGTCTCAGCTCAACATTTTTCTTAAATTCTCCTTATTTCTTCTTTTACAGGATAGGAGACGTCTCTCTACTTCCTTCCTATTATTTTAATCATCACTTTTTCATTTGAGATCAGTATTAATTTGCTAGGATTCCATAACAAAGTACCAAAGACTAGGTCAATTAAACAAATGAAATGTATTTCTTCACAATTAGAGAGGCTAGAAGTCTGAGATCAAGGTACTGACAAGGTTGGTTTCATTCTGAGGCCTTCCTCTTTAGCTTGTAAATGGCCATCTTCTCCCTTTGTCTTGACACAGTCTTCCCTCTGTGTGTCTGTGTCCTAATCTTCTCTTCTTATAAGGACACCAGTCATATTGGATTAGGGCCCACCCCAGTAACCTCATTCAAATTCAATTATCTTTTTTTTAAATCCTCACTCAAGGATTTGTTTTTCATTGATTTTAGGGAAAGAGAAAGGGGAAGAGAGAGAAACATCCATGTCAGAGAGAAATATTGATTGGTTTTCCTCCTTTTAAGTGCCCCAACTGGGGATGAAACCCACAACTTAGGTATGTGCTCTAACAGGTAATCAAACCCACGACCTTTTGGTGTGTGGGACAATGCTCTAGTCTAACCAATCATATTTTGAGGTGCTGAGGTTAGGTCTTCAACATATGAATTTGGGAAAGAAACAATTCAGCCCATAACTCTGTAGCTATTCTTCACAGATTTATCTCACTCTATTTTCTAGATTCATGCAATTCACTACGTTTTTAATTTAATCACTTAGTGTTACAATGTACAACTAATATAAATCTTTACTGCAAGCTCTAAGTCTATTCTCTGAAGGCTGTCCTTTTTTTTTTTTTTTGGTATTTCTGCAGCATTTCGATGTACTGCAGTCATTCATCATCACTGCATATTTTTATAGATATTATGTCTTCCCTATCTTCTCAAGTGGATATCATCATTCAACCTTATCTCTTTGTGATTCGTGATATTTGTTTTCCATCTCTAGCAGCGCAAATGCCTCGTCCTGAAAATGTGTTCTTCCTCTTTGGTGTTAAAATACTTTCACAGTGAGATATGGTTTTTTTATTTTAAGTTTTCATTTATTGTTTTCAAAGGTTATTTTCCCTTTGTGATACTTATTATAATTTTTGTAATTCTTCTGCTATTATTTTGATATGTTTATACCACAGGGGGCATCTTACAATGTTAATTCTTTTAGCATGTTTATGGAAGTCCTTGTCTTATGAAATATTCAGGCCAAAACAGTCTCTTTCATGCTACAGAAATCAGGACTCTTAAGACTCCATTCAGAATAACTCTCAAAGCACATAAGGAGATAAGAAGCAAGGAGAGAAGGGAAGGGAATTAAATTACTAATACCTACTACATGCTAGAAACTTCATTTTACAATCTCATTTAATACTCCAACATAAAAATTGGATTAAATTATTTATTTCATTTTACAAATGAGTAAATTGAGGCTCAGAGAATGTAGTAACTTTCTCAAGTTCATGTATGTAGTAAATGATATTAAGCTTAGGGTCAAAATTAATTTATAAACTCCAAAACCTATGCTTTTCCCATGACTTCATATAAACTCCCATTGATACTCAAATTTTTACTTAATTTGAAGTTTCTCTGAGCCTCCTTGCATAAGAGGAATGATGAGAACATATCAGATGCCAACAAAATCACAATAAGATGGTCTTTCTGCAATCTGGTACCTCTCTAGCCTTCCTGTTTAATCAATAGTTTTACATAGTGGTAAGCAAGCATTCACTGGAAATTTTATTACACTTTAGCATTTGCTATAATGAGTGAACTAGCAGATATTTTAAATTTCAGTTCAATAAATGTATGGCTCAGTGATTGAGGGTCAATCCATGCACCAGGAAGTCATGTTTCAATTCCCAGTCAGGGAACATGCCCGGGTGTGGGCTCAATCCTCAGTAGAGGTTGTGCAGGAGGCAGTTGATTGACAATTCTCATCACTGATGTTCTCTCTCTCTCTCTCTCTCTCTCTCTCTCTCTCTCTCTCTCTCTCTCTCCCCTCCCTCCCTCCCTCCCTTCCTCTCTTTCTAAAAATCAACAAAAATATTTAAAATAAATAAATGTATATTGAGCACTGTCTGCATGCCAGAAACCACTCCAGTTTCTTAAAATAGATGGATAAATAAGACATCCATCTACCACTGAGAAACTCACAGTTGGGGTCAAGTAAGGAGGGTAGAGTGCTACACATTAAACATGTGCAGGAGAGCTTGCCATGCTGTTGTTATTCCTTTCTCAAAGAACCTCTCCCAGAATCCATCTCTACTGATTAGAAGACCACCATGTGTACATCACCACTATACTAATTCCCACCATCCTCGCACTCCAATTGGACAAATGAGGTGAGCCAACCAGTTTCCACAGCCAAAAATTTATAATTGGGCCTATAAAGAACAAGTCAGGTGGTGGCGGTATAAAAGAAGCCAATGAATGCAGAGAATAGGCAGTCATGTCAGTGATGGAGAACCAGGATTCATGCATTCCTGCTGCCCAGTTCCTGAAGTTGAACAGATTCTTAAGACCTGCTGTTCTAGTGTCCGCTTTCCAGAGATATCACTGTGTCCTGCCTGCATCTTAAATAAACACCACTTTTAATGTGAGCTAGTTAGATCGATTTCTGCCACTAAGAAATAGGTGAGCGCCAACTAATGCAAAAATATAACTATCCTATCTAATAAAAGATTAATATGCAAATTGACTGTACCTCCACTACACCCACAAGCCACACCAATCAGCCAATTAGGAGCAAATATGCAAATAAACCCGAAACAAGATGGCTGCAGCCACTGAGAGCAGGAGGGAGGCTTGGGTTTTCCCAGCAATGAAGGAAGCCAAGCTTTCCACCTGCCCTTGCCGGCCTAGGCCTCCACACAATGCTACAAAGTTTCAATTACAGGAGATACATATATCCCAACAGAAATGGCAGCAGCCATTGAGTTGGAGAGAGCAGAGGCTAGGGATGCCCCAGCGATGGAGGAAGCCAAACTTCTGCAGCCCTGGCAGGCCTAGGCCTCCACTTAAGGCTACAAAGTTTCAATTACTGAAGGTAAATAAACCTGAACAGAAATGGCTGCCACTACAGAGCGAGCAGAAGGCTTGGCTCTGCTCCAGGTTACAAAGTTTCAATTGTAGAACATAAATAAATCCAAGATACCAGGGCCTCAACTTGGGTTGCTAGGGGGCATGTACAGCCTGCAAACCACCACAGGCCCCTCACCCAGGCCACCCTATGTCCCAAAGGAACCCCCACCCTGATCCAGGACACTCTTCAGGGCAAACCAGCTGGCCCTCACCCATGCACCAGGCCTAAATCCTATCTAATAAAAGAGTAATATGCAGATTGACCATCACTCCAATACACAAGACAGCTGCCCCCATGTGGTCAAAGATCCTGCCCCCATAGAAATATCAATGATGAGAAAGAATCATTGATCAGCTGCCTCCTTCATGCCCCACATTGGAGATCGAGCCACAACCTGAGCTTATGCCTTTGACTGGAATCAAACCTGGTTTCTATCTCTCTCCCTCTCCTTTCCTCACTGAAATCAATAAAAATATATTAACAAAGAATTTTAGTTTATAAGTAAACAACTAGAAAAATATTCACTACATCTGTAAGCAATACAACTAAAATAGAAATTAAAAAATAACATGCCTGGTCATCCCTAACTGCACTTCCCTGCAGGCTTTATCAGCCCCAACTGCCCTATCCTGCTGGCCATCTTGTGGTGGCCATCTGGTGTCCACATGGGGGCAGGATCTTTGACTACATGGGGGCAGCTGTCTTGTGTGTTGGAGTGATGGTCAATCTGCATATTACTCTTTTATTAGATAGGATTTAGGCCTGGTGCATGGGTGAGGGCCAGCTGGTTCGCCCTGAAGGGTGTCCTGGAACAGGGTGGGGGTTCCTTTGGGACATAGGGTGGCCTGAGTGAGGGGCCTATGGTGGTTTGCAGGCTGGACACGCAGGGGAGTGGTTAGGGGGTAATCAGGCTGGCAGGCAGAAGGGGTTAGGGGTAATCAGGAAGGCAGGCAGGCAAGTACTTGGGATCCAACAGTACTGGATATGAGAGGAATCCCAGATTGGAGAAGGTACAGGCTGGGCTGAGGGACAACCCACCCCTCTTGCACAAATTTCATGCACCGGGCCTCTAGTAATATAATAAATGCTATCACTTATATCAACCAGTTCTATGTCTATGCCAAGAAACAGATCCTAACCTAACCTCAACAGATAATACCTGTACTGAGTCTTGAAAAAGTAGTAAGCTGAACAAAGGCACAGAAGTGGATATATATATATATATATATATATATATATATAGAGAGAGAGAGAGAGAGAGAGAGAGAGATAGATAGATAGATAGATAGATAGATAGATAGATAGATAGATAGATATAGATTGCCTACAATGAACCAGAATGTTATAGAAATGAGTGAAATTAGACTCCTTGTAGTTACAGTCCAGTGCCAATCAATGGCTTTGCTCTCCACACAAACACTTAAGAGAAGTCAATGTCTATTTATTATGCATTAGGTGATGTTTTGTGAGAAGAACAATGTTTTGTTTATTTGGGGGATTTTATAGCCTTTTACATCTTATTAGATTCAACTGACAACTAATACTGGCATAATGCTTTATGCATGCCAGGCACTTTTCAAAGCATTTTACAAATATTAACTCATGTAATCCTTACAGTTCTATAATGTAGGCACTATTAGTATGCCCATTTTACAGATGAGGCACAAATATGTGAGCAACTCCCCACAGTTACTAAGTGGAAGAACTGAGATATGTACCCAGTAATCTGAGAATCCGCATTTTTAACTACTACTCCATTCTGCTTTTAATAATAATAAAGAAAACAAAATTAAAATTATCTACACTTCCACTTTTTTCATTTTTTACATTTCTTTATAAAACTTAACAATAGGAATACAAAGTTGGTCACTGAATAGATACTATTTTGTGTCTATTTTAACAGTACCTCAAAATTTTCTATCATGCCGATCTTAATCATCATTTTAATGGGAAAATAATATTTCATCAATTTTTCTACCATAGCTTAATCATTCATTTCCCCTATCATCTAAATTCCTAGGTGTTCCCTGATTTTCCATTTCTTTGCTATTAAAATAATGGTGGAACATCTTAGTACATACTTTTTTTCTTTCTCTTGAATTAATTCCTTTGAATAAATTCCCAAGTGTGAGATTCCTGGTACAAATGTCAATGAGAAATTTTCTTATTCCTGACATATAGTCAGACTACTTTCTGTACCAGTAAATCAGCAATGAAAGGCTACAACCTTACAAATGAACACATTTCACCATAATATCATGAGGACTGGATGTTATGCTTGTATTTTTCAATGTTTACCAATTTAGTAGGTGTAAGCTGCATGTTATTTTTTAATTTCTATTTTAGTTGCATTGCTTACAGATGTAGTGAATATTTTTCTAGTTGTTTACTTATAAACTAAAATTCTTTGTTAATATATTTTATTGATTTCAGTGAGGAAGGGAGAGGGAGAGAGATAGAAATATCAATGATGAGAAAGAATCATTGATCAGCTGCCTCCTTCATGCCCCACATTAGAGATCGAGCTACAACTTGAGCTTATGCCTTTGGAATCAAATCTGGGAACCCTTCAGTCCACAGGCCAATGTTCTATACACTGAGCCAAACAGACTAGGGCAATTAAGATTCTTAATGAAAGAAGTCGGCTGTACTAAGTTTTGTCCAGTTACCTATTGAGAATGTAATAGTTTTTCTACCATTTTGAATGTCTTTAAAGAAAGTCATTAATCCTTTCCTGTCATACCTTGTATATTTTTCCTCATCTGCTTATTGGTGTCTTGGAAAGCAAGGTCCTAAGATGCTGCTCAGTGATACCTGGGCTCAGAGTTGGTTTTCTCCCCACAGATGAAGCTATGACCTTGAAAAGGGTGGGTATGGCTAAAACACCAGGAGGGCTGGAGAGTTGTAAATGCCCCCTTAAATTTTAAGGGAATTCATTTTATGTAATTTATCCCTGATTGTTGATTTAAACTCTGAGTACAAAAGGGCTGAGAAGCAGCAAGATTTGAGCTTCTCAGATCTGGAGGAACGCCCCCACACACCACCACCACCACCACCACCACCACTGTGGGGACAGTGCCAACAGGTCCACCTTACCAGAAGCCCCACACACATGAGAGAGCTGTTGGATCCACTGCATCTGCTCCTGTCCTGCATGACCTACTCATCCCAGCAAACCCTGTACCCTCAGCTAAATAAATCAGGAATTAATCGAATGTGCATCTATGGTATTCCTGCCAACCCAGACTCACCGGAAACTCTGCCTTCCTCTTTCCTATTTTACTTCAGTTATGTTGTTTTCATTGTACACAGTTCAAATTTTTATATCAATAACTCTTAGGCTTTCCCTTGTGCTTTCTTTCACCCTTTTCTGTTTGGGAAAGGATCCCTCTTTTCAAGGAACTCAAATATGTGCAGTTTGATATTCTCCCAAAGCTTATATTTCTTTTTATGCTTAACTACTAAATTCATTTGGAATATAGTTTGTTATATGAGACATAGATCTGAAAGAGTTTGCTGTCTTTCTAAATGTTGTTGGGAAAATGGTTATTAAGTGGGTATTCCTTTCTCTCATCTGTGATAGCTACTAGATCATACATTCAATTCATAAATGTAATTGTACCAATTTCTGGGTCTTGCCACCCTATTTATGAATATTTCCAGCTGTGTATCAATAGATGCAGTTTTAATTGTCATTTCTAACATGGTTTATATTTGGTACTAACTCTACCTCATTTGTCTTCTTTCATAATATTGCTGGTATCCTGTGATTTTTTTCAGAATGTTTTAGAATGATTTAGTCAAGTAAAATAATAGATTTTTTATTCTTGAATTTAAGAATTTACTTTAAAACATTTACCATCTTTATAATATTCTTTCTTCCATTCAGGAAACATTTCTCTATTCTTTTTTCAATTATATATATCTCCACTAAAACGCTGTCATTTTCTTTACACAGTCACAGTGATCCCTAAAGAAACTATTTCTAAGTATTTTATATTTTGTCACTATAGTGAATGAAATGTTTTCATTACATTCTTTAGACATTTCATGCTGATATACAATATCTCTGTTTTACAGAGTTGATATAAGTAACAGCCTTTGAGGAATTTTTCTGTATCTTCTGCAAAACCATTGTGAAAACATTGTTCATGATGTCAACCAATGTCCCTTTAAGCAATAAATTCCTTCCAGAGGTCAGAAAAAGGTGTTTTGTTTTGTTCCTGAAAGAAATTTAACCCATTGACAAAAGCTCTCTAAGTATTTTATTATTTGTCTTAGCAATCATGTTTAACTGCACAAATGAACTCAACTTAGATGCTTGTCGCACAAATTTTTTTGTTCCTTTTAATTCGTTTTGGTTTTACATGTATTTTTAATTGTCCTATTTTAATTCTGTAATCCACCTTAAATTGTCTTTAGAGGTCAGCAGTTAGTTTAGGAAGGTTATGTACCTTAATATGCACATTCATAAGTAATTAAGCTATATGATAATTGAATAGTATTGTTCATCTGTTCCTAATTATATATGCTAAAAACAGTGTAATCAACCTTTTTCCTCCAGGACACACTGTAAATCTACCCTTTTGTATCCCACTGGAGAAAGCATTTACAGCATATGAAGCATGATCCCCCAGGTCACCTTTATGAGTCCTCTTATAAATTAAAGAAAAATACAATCATTTTTCACAAACTTGCGTACTTCCAATATTTTTTGTAATAAATCATTTATGGTACAACTTAATTACTGGTTAATATGCAGCAAACAGCATGTCATCAAGACATATCCAAAACACAAATGGGTAGGAATGAGTTTGAAGAAGTTTCTTGACAAGGTTAAGTCATGAGCAATTCTTAAATCATAGCTTAAGTCTTTCCTGCTGCTGCTGACAATGCCTTGTCTCTTTTCTCTGCTCTCACTGCACCTCGCTGCATTGGCCATTACAGCACATCCTTCCTTACATTATATTTGTCCATGTTTTAGCCTGTTCCGTCTAAGTTCTGATTCACCTTTTAGTCCCCAGAGCCTAGCATAGTACCTAGCACTTACAATCGACTCACATTGTATCTTAGCTGCTAAAATTGTTATCTCCCATCAAGAAAGGGACTTTTTTTTAAATCATCAGGACCTTAGCCACCTCTGCATGCCCAAATGTGTCATATTATCAAACATTATGTGTAATAAATACATGTTGCTGTTTACGTTCAGCATTTGTATTTTTCTATTCTAACTTTTGGTGGCCATTTTGGGAATCTCATTCCTAGGCCCTTATTTGGTACTTCTTGATCTTTGTAACTTACCATGCTGCCTTCAGTGCTCTCCAGAACAGAGTGAGAGAATATGAATAAATGTAAGTAGTTCTCCACTGTGGGAAGAATTGAGCTTTAGGTAAAACACAGGCCAATCTACCAATGAACAAAACTCTTTATGCATGTAAGCAATGCATAACCTTTTGAAAACTGTCCTAATTATCCCCTAACTCATTCTTCTCCCAGCCCATCTCATCTAAACCACAAGTGGTCTGAAACAGTGTAACCCTCTTTATAAATGTGAGTTATCTCCTCAAAAAATCTCTTATTTCTCAGAAATCTAACTACTCACATACTGAATATGATCTTCTGGGACTTCTGGTGAACATGTTATTCTCCACAATCCTTTACTCCAGGTTCTATCACCAGAGGCCTCCAGACCTCTAGCACCAGGCTCGTTACTTTCCTTTCCAAGTGTACTTTTACCATCATTCTTGACTTCAACATTCACATGGATAATCCATTCAACATCTCGTTCCCACCATTGTTCAATATTCTTAGCTCCAATTATCACCTCTTCCCCCCATTTATACTTCCTGCACTCATTTACATAATTCATATAAATTATAGCACCCACTCCAGCATCGCAATTTCAAACACCCTGATCTCTGACCATTATGTCCTATAGTCAAGCACACAACAGCAACTCCTACAATTCCCCAACCTCAGCAAGACCTCTACAATCAATTCTTGCATCCTTGCTCATGTCCTAACCAGTCTAAGTTACGTGTTCTGGCACTAGAAATGCTCCCTTGCAAATAGCCATAACTTCCTTGCTTCTTCCTTGGTAAAACCCAAATCCTGGTTGAATCCAACTATGCACTTACTTCATGCCTCTATCCAAACAGCTTCATGTTGCTGGAGAAAACTACAGAACCATGCTAACTGGACTGCTTTCAAATTTATAATCACAGGTCTCAAAACAGAATTCAATACTGCCAGACAGCTTATTTCCTAGGAAATTTGTTTTCCCAACTTCTGAGATAATTATTCACACCTTCTCTGCTCTCTTCAAATTTCCAACATCCCTTCCTTTCTTAGTTAATGATCTTGCTTCATACTTCATAGGGAAAGAAGTTGCAATCAAATTAGAATGATCTCATTTTTCAACTATCAATTCCCCAAGCTTTTCATATCTGTGTTCAAATATTCTGCCTTCATTTCTGTCAAAAGGGAAGAAGATAGATGAAATCCTGTTCTGTTATCAGATCACCTCTCATCTTCTTAAAAACATCACTCCTACAAGCACTCCTCTTTGCTTTATCATTCCCGTTAGCAGCATTCAAACATGGCCCAGGGTCTCTCACAAGGCTGCAATCTCTGAAGACTAGACGGGAGCTGAAGGATGTCCTGCCAAGCTCACTCACTTTGCTGTTGGCAGGAATTTTCAGTACCTCGTTATGTGGGCTTCTCCCTAAGACCACGAAAAACACAGCTTCACCCAGAGCATGAGATCCAGGAGACAAAAAGAGAGAATACCAACACAGAAGCCACAATCCTTTTATAACCTAACCTTAGAAGCAGCAGTTCATCCTTTTGATTGAATTATATTCATTAGAATCAAGTCACTGAAGTCAATACTAGTTAGCGGGGAAAGGAATTAAGCTTCCCTCTTGAAGAGAAGAGTATCAGCTCTGACCAGTGTGCACAGTGGTTAGGATGTTAGCCTGCACACCAAGGTGTTGAGGGTTTGATTTCTGGTCAAGGAGCATACCTGGCTTGCCAGTTCAAACTCCATCCCCTGTTGGGGTGCATGTGGGAGGCAATCAATCAATGTGATTCTTTCACACCATGTCTCTCTCTCTTTCTCCCTCCCTTCTTCCCTTCCATTCTCTCTAATATTAATTAACATAAAAAATCAACAAACAAATGCTGGGGAGAATGTGGGGAAAAGGGAACACTAGTTCACTGCTGGTGGGAATGCAGACTGATGCAGCTACTATGAATAACAGTATAGAGTTTGCTCAAAAAATTAAAAATGTAACTTCCCTTTGGCCCAGCAATCCCACTTATGGGAATATATCCTAAGAACCCCAAAACACCAATCAGAAAGAATATATGCATCCCTATGTTCATAGCAGTGTGTTACTTATAATAGCTAAGATTTGGCAACAACCCAAGTGCCCATCAGTAGATAAATCGATAAAAAAGCTGTGGGACATTTACACAATGGAATACCTTGCAGCTATAAAAAAATAAGAGGAAGCGCTTACCATTTGGGAAAACATGGATGGACCTGGAAAATATTATGCTAAGTGAAATAAGCGAATCTGAGAAACACAAATATCACATGATCTCACTTATTTGTGGAATCTAATGAGAAGAATGAACTGACAAACAAAATAAGACCCAAAATATGCAGGCATGGAACAGACTGACATACCTTGATGTGGGGTTGGGGGGATAAGAAGAGACAAACCAAAGAACTAATATACTTATAGGCATAGCCCATGGACACAGGCAATAGGGTAGTGAAGATATGGGGAAGGGGTATGATAGGGGCTGGAGTATGAGGGTAAAGGGGGGAGGGAAGATACTTATAATACTATCAATAATAAAAAGTATATTTTAAAAATAAAAAGTAAAAACCTTACAAAATTAGTGGGAAAAATACTTTTGGGTAAGGATTAACAATAAAATAAAATAATACAATAAAAAGGACAGTATCAAATATGAACATATTTGTAAAACCAACCCTGTTTAAGTTATTCTAAATTTGATATTAAATCAAAAATAATTAAATAACTTTATCTGTCCAGCATATATTCAGGGCATTCTATATACTGATTTATGTCCATCCCAATATCACCCTATCTCTTTAGCCAATTCAAATCCTTTATTATGTGCCTTCTTCATTTCTACAAATATTCACACTCTTCCTTTCTTTTAACATACCTTCTTCATAACTTTTATATATATAGTTCTGGTTATAATACCACGAATTGACTTAACTGTTGTGACGTAAATATTTCCAAGTCATTTCGCCCATGATTTACATAACTATGATTTCACTCCATAACAGGACAAGTCTTCTCCTCTATATCTTCTCCAGTGCCTGGTAATTGAATCAATCTAGCTAGCTAGCTAACTAGCAACAAAAAGAAATGACTTCAAAATAAAATTAGATATTTTTATATCTCTCTTGTCAACCAGTCAATTACAATATTGTTTAAATACTGTATAAAGAATTGGCTGTTTCATGTTTTGCTTGGTTAATTACAATTCTACAACCCTTCCTGTTTCTCCCTCTTCTTCCTATATTCATGACCTTCTATAGCTTAGAACCATTTGTCCTAAAGACTTGGCCCCACTCCAGTCTCTGAAACCAATCCACAATCCTGACAATGGATGTGAGGGCACTGATCCTGGACCTAGTCTCAACCTAACTTTGGACCTGTATTCTAAAAACTGGTTTCTATACTGTGTCAGAACCCACTTTTTACCATTTTATGTTTCTGATTAATTAGATTCTTTGTCCTATATTCGAGTTTGATTCTTAGTAACTGTTTTAAGGATATCCAGGATTTGTTTTAATCATGTATGTTAAGTAGATATATGAATGACTATCATAAAGAAGGTTGTTTTATATTCACAGATTCCTAGAAATAGGAGGCACAGCATACCACAATCATGTGCTACCTGGGGAAGCACCAGGGTCATTCAAGAAGTAGAGGGAAATGGGGGGAAATGTGGGCAAGAGCCTTCATTATGGTTTCCAAGGGAAGGAGCAAGAAAGTCAGGGAAAGCAGATTTAGATGAATAATTTCAGTGGACTCTGGGTTCTCCTAAATTGTCTGGTTCCTGGCCATAGTAGGGCATGGGCAATAGTGACTGGGGCATGGACAATAGTGATATCAAGAGCATGATAAAGGAAGTAGCTGCGGGTATGCATTCTAAATTGGTTATGAAAGGCATGTTCATTTACTATCTCATTTACAGGGAAATGAGATAACCCTAAGAGGGGCAATCTTTCCAGGGTCAGCAAAACCCAATATATCAAAGCATGAAATACAAAAACTAGAAAACAAGGTTATTATAGTAACCCACATAGGTTTGACCTTCGTCTTGCCTTGCTTCTGCCTGTTGTTTTGCTAGCAGTTCAAATAGCTTTCAGATACACACAACATCAGCACAGCCTAGGTAGGTATTAAGAGATATGGTTCTGAAATAATATCTTGGTGAAAAGACCTAACTGCTCCACCAATGAGTAGTTCTACAACCATGGGTAAATCACTTAACAGCTCTGAACTTCATTCTCTCTTCTGTATAATGGAGATGATAATAATACCCACTTAATGCAGGTACTTAGATACCTAAGGCACTTTGCTAGAGCCAAGTAAACAATCAAAATATATCAGCAGTAATGACATCTATTTCCTCTGATTTCCTTGAAATTGTATATGATTGATATATAGTAGATATTCAAGAAATATATGTTGAAGTTGACTGAACCAACAAAGGAATGAATAAAAAAAAGAATAAATGAGTAATTTCAATTCTTTGACCAATCAAAGAAATGCCAGATTTTTAATAAATGTAAATTAGTATAACTGGCAGGCTAGAACTTAGGAGTTAAGGTCTGGATTTAAAATATATCTTTATAGTTTAATCCTATGTGCCTCTCTAAAACAGGATGGAAATACTATTGGTAGCCTCTCCAACATACACTCCACCCCGCCTCCCTTTTCCTTTCTAAGAGAACTTCTATTTTGTTCTGTTGTCCACTTGGAACTCAGGGGAGTATAACCCTATCCTCATCTTAAAGAACAAATCCTGGAGGTCCCATACCCATTGCCAGTGACTGGCTTGGGAATGAGAATGTGACACTTTCTGGCCTAGTGGTCCTTTTGGCCAGGAAATTTTGCAGCTAAATGAACAATCATAGCCTTCTTGCAGCCATAAAAGAAGCCACCTATGGCCTAAGTCAGCAAGTTCAAGGTGGCAGAGTGAAGATGTGGAAAATACCTGGGTCCTTCATAAAATAACAATAGCTAATATTTAATAAGTGCTTACTATACTTCAGGTATTCTTCCAACTGTTTCTGCGCATTAACTCAGAAAACCCTCACCACTAATATCAGGTAAATGTTTCATCACTGTTAGAGAATGAGAAACAGAACCCTGAAAATTCATGCAATTTGTGCAAAGTTACATAGCAGAAAGTGATAGAATCAGGATTTAAAACCAGTTGAGCTTCAGAACTTATAGTCTTTACTCTCTGCTTCACTGGATCTGAAAGAATCAACCAATTCTCTCTGGTCTTGTTATGAGATATGAAATGTCTTATTATTAAGCCAATTGGAATTTGAATTTTTGTTAAATGCAGCTGATGGCATCCTACACGAATTATTCATGTGTAAAATGGGGATAGTTCTACATTGCCTCATAGGATTGCTGTTAACATAAAGAGTTCAATAAATGATAATGTTCCCTCTCCTCTGGATCAGCTCATACTGACAGTCGTCACACCTCTCATAGCTTACTGAAGTTCATCGAAGACTCCACCCCAGCCCAGGACTTTTAGGTCTTCACCCTCACAAATGTGTATATCCTCTTGGAAGTGACCAGGCATGCCTCACAGATGAAAACCAACTCATTATTAAGCCAAATTATTCTCTGATAGATCTTTATTGTAAACTAGATTACAGACGATGTTTTTTCTAAAGTAACTTCTTGATTTCATTGTAAGTAAATGCAAAACCAAGTATGTGCTGATAAGCCCAGTGGAGTAGCACATCCTAAATCAACTTAAATAAAGAAGAGTTACATTCTTAGCTCGCTTTCAGGACATATTAACCGGGTAGCTATAATTTATAGCTGTCAAATGAAAATAATGAATAAAGTTCTGAATATAAAACTAAAAAATCAATTTTAGGATAACTTCCTCAAAAAAGTAAAACAATGGAATAAAGGAACTTTTATACCTTGATCTGTGCCAGATCCCTGGTAAAAAAGTTTTCTGATGGTCTAAGGAAAAGAAGTATACATTTTTAATTTAAATCTTTATTGTTGATAATATTACAAATGTCCTTCTTTTTCCCTCTTAATTGTCCCCCTTCAACCAAATCCCATCCAGCCTCAGGCCTTCATCAACCCTATTGTCTATGTCCATGGGTAATGCATAGCTTACATAATAAAAGGGAAACATGCAAATTGACACTAAAGGTAGAATGATCAGAACGACTGCTGGACCAATCACTATGAGGTGCACTGATCACCTCTCGGTTCCTTTCCCCAGCCAGCAAACTCTGATCACCTGATGAGGAATGAGAAACCAGGAGTGGGTGGCGGGGGATGTGGGCTATGCCAGGCCAAGGCCTCCCACCCCGCTGGTCACCCCCAACATGCAGTGCAACCCATGGCAGGGGCTGGTGAGCAGACAGTAATAGCCAACCTCTCAGTCTCTTCCCCCAGCCTTCAGGCACTGATCACGCTATGGCAAAAGGAGAACCGGGGATGGGTGGTGGCGGGTTTGGGGGCTGCCTGTGGGTAGCTGAGAAGGATGGCCCTGATCAAAGACCATGCCTAGAGACCTTACTCATGCACAAAATTCGTGCACTGGCCTCTAGTCTATAATCCTATCTAATAAAAGAGTAACATGCAAATTGACTGTACCTCCGCTATGCTACCAGCCAATCAGGGCAGGGGGCGTGGGCAGGGGGCAAGGCCAGCAGGGGTGTGGCTACAGTGCAGTGAAAGCAACCACCACGCTATAAGAGCTGCCCACATGGTACTTAAGGACCGGCCCTCATTATACTTATAGTGACTGAATCACATGCAAATGAGCACCCTGCATGCCCCCCAGCCCAGCACCCACAATGGGAGTGGGGGGGGGGGCTGCTGCCAGTCTCTGGGGTGTGCCAGAGACCCCAGTGGCCACCACTGGGTAGAGAAAATTCACAGTGCCCTTGGGTCCTGCAGGGTATTGGGAGCACCAGAAATTCTGGGAAATGTAGTTCTGTTGGCAGACCCACTCTAGGAGAGAGTTTGAAATACTGAGTGGGGAACGTGGAAGCGCCCGGGCGCTGAGCGCTGAACGCAGAAGCAGCAGGGCAGGGCGGGCTGGGTGGGGGTGGCAGCGTGAGGGCTCCGGGGGCCCCACCCAGGGGCTGTGAGCGGAAGTGGTGGTGAGCGTCCAGTCCCTGGGGCCAGGTGGTCACAGGCAGCTGGGGCTGAGCTGAGCAGGGAGATGGCTGGGTGCCCAAGGCCTAAAGCCTCGAAGCTGGCGGGGGTTGGGGCGCAGCAAGCGCAGGAGCGCCAAGGAGCCCTGGCCACCCAAGCGTGGAAGCAGCCGGAGTGCTGGTGAGCGCTCAGCCCCTGGGGCCAGGTGGTCACAGGCAGCTGGGCCTAAGCTGAGCAGGGAGATGGCTGAGTGTCCAAGGCCTAAAGCCTCTGGCGAGGCTTTAGGCCTTGGGCAGGCTGGGGGTGAGCCATCAGTTGGACATACCCTAAGGGCTCCCAGTATGTGAGAGGGGGCAGGTTGGGCTGAAGGACCACCCACAACCAGTGCATGAAGAAAGATTGAGCCCCCCTTTCCTTAATTATTTCAGGAATAATCCTCCCAATAATTAACCCCATCACCAACCAAGCACTTGAGTCCCTGATAGTATATGAATTAAAGTTGGACATTAAATGTTATGCTACGACTTTTCTCCTTATACAGAGTATCAGTTTGCTTGCGAGTGGCTTCCTGGCTTGCTTGCCAGCCTGTGCATGGTCCACACTTATGAGTTCAGGATCTATGACAATGTGAATAATTCAGATGTTTGCAATAAAAACACATGAATACACGAATTTGCTAATGTTAATGTTAAAATTCATGCAAAAAAATAGTCCTTTGAATCTTTGGTGGTTAGAAATTAAAGGCCTCAAATCATGTGCAATAAATAGAAAATAAAGTTACACTGAATGGCAAAAAAAAAGAAAAAAATACATTAGGGGCCAGGAAATGTTCAAAGACCTGGGAACCATTCCCAGATCAGGAAGAGAAGTCACAGGGTGCATATTATTGCTACAAATACTGTATTTTCTACTACTTACAACATATATAATGTAATGTACTAGATGCCTTCCTATCTCATGAAGTACGTATTCTCATAGGCAATACTGGTAGATATGTTATAGTTATGGCAATATGTCATATCTTACCTATATTAATGAAAGGGTAATATGCTAATTAGACCATGAGACATTCCAGATGTCCTTCCGGACAAAGCCATGGTGGTGGGGCCAAGGCAGAGGCAGGTTACGGTTGATCAGGCCAGGAGGGGAGGACAGTTGGGGGTGATCAGGCTGGCAGGGGGATGCAGTTGGGGGCAAGCAGGCCAGCAGGCAGAGTGGTTAGGGGATATCAAGCAGGCAGGCAGGTGAGCAGTTAGGGGCCAGTAGTCCCGGATTGCTAAGGGGTTGTCTGACTGCCAGTTTAGGCCTGATCCCACAGGGATCCAGATTAGAGAAGATGCAGGCCAGGCTAAGGGACACACTCCCTTCACCCTCCCCCCCCGTGCACAAATTTCATGCACTGGGCCACTAGTAAATGTGTAATAGGCCAAGGCCACCCTCCTCATGACAATCAATCACAGAGCCCTGGCCGGTTGGGAGGGGCCTCCTTCTGCTAGACAATCAATCATGGAGCCCCACAATCAATCACCCCAAAGAGGGAGGCCCAGACCAACCAGCTGGCAGTGCTGAGGTGCGTGGGCAGGGCCTCTCTCTGCAGGGTGATCAATCTGGGGGCCCTGCGATCAATCGCTCCATAGAGGGATGCCCATGCCACTGGCCAGCGATGCTGTGGTGGGTGCATGAAGGAGGCCAGCAATCACCCCACAGAGGGAGGCCAAGGGCAGCCAAGCGATCATACCCCATACTTGTCACCCATAGAGGGAGGTGACTAGTAGAGGGGACAGGGGGCAGCACTGCACAGATGGCAAGCAGTGGCAGTGGTAGGGGCTGAGCCAGCTGCCAGCAGCCTGGGGAAGGAAAGCCCAAATAGGCCCTGATCACTGGCCAGGCCTAGAGACCCTGCCCAAGGTGTCTGCATTGCAAGAGGGCACAAGCTGGACTGAGATTTCCACCCCCACTTCGATGCAGGAATTTCATACACCAGACCTCTAGTATGCATATAAAATCTTTTGTTTGTCTCTTCCCACCTCCCCTCCCCACTTACCACTGATATTCTTCAGTCTGTTCTATGTTTCCATGCCTCTAGTTCTTATTTTATTCATCAGTTTATGTTATTGATTAGATTCCTTGTTCATTTATTGATTTTTAGATTCAATTGTTAATAGATATGTATTTATTTCCACTTTATTGTTCATATTCTTATATTATTATTATTATTATTATTATTACTATTATTATTATTATTGACCCTTTAACATTTCATGTAATACAGTTTGGTGGTGATGAACTCCTTTAGCTTTTGATTGTCTAGAAGCCCTTTATCTGACCTTCAATTCTAAACTATAGCTTTTCTGGATAGAGTAATCTTGGTTATAGGTCTTTGCTTTTCATCACTTTGAATATCTCTTGCCACTCCCTTCTGGCTTACAAAGCTTCTGTTAAGAAATCAGTTGATAGTGGTATGGGTGCTCCCAAAGTAACTAACTCCTTTTCTCTTGCTGCTTTTAAGATTCTGTCTTTGTCTTTAACCTTTGGCATTTTAATTATGATAGATCTCTTTGGGTTCATTTTGTTTGGGACTCTGTGCTTCCTGGACTTGAATATCTATTTCTTTACCAAATAAGGGAAGTTTTTTTCACCATTTTTTCAAATAAGTTTTCAATTTCTTGCTCTCTCTCTTCACTTTCTGGCACCCCCATGATGCAAATATTGGTACATTTGAAGTTTTCCCAGAGCCTGCCTCCTTACACTATCTTCATATTTTGGATTATTTTTTCTTTTTGCTTTTCTGATTGGGTGTTGTTTGCTCCCTCATATTCCATATTGCTGATTTGATTCTCAACATTTTCTATTCTACTGTTGATTTGCTGGGAATTATTCTTCATTTCAATTAGTGTATCCTTCATTCCTGACTGGTCCTTTTTTATGTCATTGATGGTGTCACTAAGTTCCTTGAAGTTCTCATTAAATTCCTTGAGCATCCTTATAACCATAATTTTGAACTCTGTACCTGGTACTTGCTCCCATTTCATTTACTTCTTTTTCTGGAGATTTCTTCTGTTCTTTCATTTGTGACCTGTTTCTTTGTCTCTACATTTTGGCTGATTCTCTGACTTTGTTTCTATGTATTTAGTAGAGCTGATATGTCTCCAGGAATTAATTGAGTGGCCTTGTATAGTAGGTGTCCTATAGGGTCCAATGGCTCAGCCTCCCCAGTCACCTGAGGTGGACAATACAGGTGTGGGCTGCGTACACTGTCCTATTGTACCTTGATTGTCTTGATTGCTGTTTGGGGTCACTGGGAGAGATTGACCCTTGGATCAATCAGTTGTGAGGACCAGCTGTGACAACAATGGAAGAGTTGCTATGCAGGATACTGCCCTACAGAGTAGGACTTGCTTCAGTGGTACTTTGGTGCTCACCAAGTCCATCCCTTGAGTGTGTCACTCATGGATGATGTAAAGTTTTAACCTGGCATGGTCTGAAACTGACCATCAGTTTCACTTGCTCTGGGGCCTCCTTGAAGGTGCAAAGTTAGCTGATGCCTGTGTCCTGCCTGGGAGCACCTAGCTTGAACTACAGTATGATCTGCAGATGGCTGCTATTTGTGTTGGGTTTGGAGATTCCCAGGAGAGGCCAATCTGTGTACCAAGGCAGTTGCTGCTAGTGCTGGGCCTAAGGCCACTTATCAAGAAGTATGGGGCATGCTGAGGCCAGCTCCTGCTTATTTGAGAGGGTTTTAGAAAAGTTTGAAGCTTGAATCAGGACAAGCAATTCATATGAAAACAGTCTCCAAGTTGAGGGAGATGGCTTGCCAAGAACAGTGTGAGCCAGGTTGATGGAGACTCAGATGCGGTGACTGTCTGTTGGCACTGTGGCAGAGAGGTCTTAGCTAAAGAGTGCTTTTTTTCTGGGAGAAATCTTCCCTGCCAGCTCTTACCCTGATGCCAGACAATTTAGTTGCTCCCTGTATGTCCCTGTATCCTTTCAAGCTGTTGCCCCATCACTGGATCTCAGAAGGAGTGAGTCCAAGTAAGTCCATGTAGAGGCCCTTTAAGAGGAACTGCCTGGGGCTCCAGCAGCCTCCTTGTCATTCAACCAGAAAACCTGCTGGTTTTCTCAGCCCAAAGCTATGAGAACTTCTCTTCCTGGCTCTGGAACTCTGGGCTGAGGGGTTTGGTGTGAGGCTGGGACCTCTCATGAGGGACCTGTGTAGCTGAGATATCCCTCCTGATTAAAAAGAATGCTACAGTTAGGTGTCAGATCAACCAGTTCTGAGCCTCCTTTTCAGTTTCAATGTGGTTTCTTCTTTAATTCTCTAGTTGTAAGGCAAAATTCAGACAGATTTCACATGGTTCTGAATACTGGTTGTTTTGTGACTTAGTTGTTATTTTGATGTGGTTTTGAGTAGAGGGGAGAACATGTTTATGCCACCATCTTGACCCTCTGTGACATATGACTTTTGATAAGCATTTTATGATATACTAGGGGCCTGGTGCACAAAATTTGTGCACTGGGGGTGGGTGGTCCCTCAGCCCAACCTGCCCTTTCTCACATATTGGGAGCCCTCATGGAAGTTCTACTGACAGCTCACTTTTGGCCTTGGGCAGGGGACCTCGTCCAAGGGACCCTCAGCACCCTGCAATTGGCTCCACCCCAGCCCTGGCCTGCCCAAGTCCAAAAGCCACTGACCAAGGCTTTCGGCCTTGGGCAGGGGACCTTGGCCAGGGGACCCCAGCACCCTGTGATCAGCCAATCACAGGCTCTGCCCCTGTCCCCTTGGCTCTGATGGCTTACCTCACAGTGACCCTGTTGCCAGGATGTTCCAAGACACAGGCACTTGGGTGCCTAGGTATACAAATTAACCACCATCTTTGTTGTATTAATTTGCATATTCACTCTGATTGTCTATGAGCATAGCAAAGGTACGGTCAATTTACATGTTTGTCTATTATTATGTAAGATTACATCCTCTTTTAAAAGAGACTGGTCATTACACTAACAAATTGAGCTGAATATGTATTTTGCATATCTTTCAACTGCCTCTTTGTCACTTCCAATTTTGAAACTCTCTATAAAAATTATATATTCATTACATTTTCCAAAATCCAACTCTCCTCCCTTTTCCAATTTATTTCAAAAGGCTTCTCACTATCAATGTAAATTCAAAATTGTATATATAGTACTTTATGCTTTCTAAGTGCCCTCATAGTCATTTCCTTAAGCCACAATAACTGTAAAAAAGGAAATAGGACAAATATTCTTATCCAAACTGTCCAATAAATTAGAAAATTTATTTATGGTACCTTTTTTCATAGCCCCTATTCTAGGAACTGAAAATACAGAAGGAAACAAAACAGTCACATCTTCAGGAAACTTAAATTTTGGCAAGAAAGCCACACAATAAATAAGTAAACAAGTCAATGAGGAAGCCTGGATTCAAATACCATGGTTGTTGATCACAAATTTAAAGCTCTTTTTAGGATATCATTTTGCTTCTCTGGTCCAAATTAGCTGATGCAAAAGATCTCTCGGCCATGAATTTTGGCAGTTTGATTTATTGAACTCAGAACTCTTTGTGTTTCAAAAAGGTCTCAGACATTTCCCACTCCTCTGAAGTACCTGAGTAGACAACTGCCAAAACAGCATCAGTAAACAATACATTCAGAGTATTATTACAGAGAGTTAAAAATGACCATCCTCAATTCCCCCAATAAAAGAGAATTTCGGATTTAAAAATTAACTTGAAAAAGGAAACATATACATGCCTGGAAAAATAAAGACATATAACATTTTAAAATATAAATTAATATCTTGCAAGAATCAATGCATACAGTTACCAGCAGTTGTCTGGTTACACAATGTCTTTATACAGCATTACAGATGACTCCCGTTTGCCTGCTTCCCATCTCACAGCACTCACTAGTAAGTTAACTTGTCCATGTATCATTAGTAATTCATGACTTATTTGTGAAAGTGCAGGGGCAGCACTACTACAGACCTAATACAATGAATATCTTATTAGGAAGAAATTAACAAATGAATTGTTGCCAATCAATAGGTGCTGAAAAGAAAATTACAATGATAGTAAAGCCTAAATAATTTATACACAATATTGATTTTTTCATTACATTAATTATTCTTTATAGCACACATAAGGAACTTGGAGGATAAAACTTTCTAAACAAAAAAAAAAATTATCTTCAGTGGTGTCGTAGGCTTAAGTCTGAATTTAAAAGGCAAATAATAGGGCCATTATAGCTGACAAATATTTTTAGATTAAAAATGTATCAGAAAATAAACTTGACACCTCCAGAATACCTAAGTCCCTTCATTCTGTCCAATGCTTTTATACATAAAATGTTTGCTATTTAGCAATAGACCTATTGACTGAAATGTTTGTTAATGGGAATACTAGAATTAAAACTGTCTGTTAGCCCACCTCTTTCATTGCACATACAAAAGGCACAATGACAAACTGAATAAAGCTCTGTGGGAAAGAAAACCTCTGACACCTCTCCCAGATTCTTTAAGTGAACTGGACTCAAATCCAGTTGAATGGAGTACAGGTTCCTTAGAGCTAATAATTTTCACAGCCAGCAGAAAACAATTCCTGATGCAATTTTACCATGCCAAGTAACTTTCATAGAGGCAAGGACATGACGGTGATCCTCGGGTTTACAGCCCATTGCTGACCCTAGCCATGTCACAAAAAGAGAGGCTTGTGTGCAAAGGCTGTGTGTTTGGGGGCGGGGGGAACGGCAACCGATGGGGAGGTCAGCTGAAAGTTTGTATGCTCTTCATGGGTGATGTTCCCAGCAAGTCAAATCCCCTCTGATGCCTGGGAGAAATGAACTTAACACATATGTACCAATCCCAATAGATGTATTTGGTATGGATGACGCACTGAATATTGTTTTGTCATCTACAAATACATATGTTGAATTGTTTTGGTCATGGCATTTTGACTCCTGAAATTAAAGCAGTTATTGATAGTCTTTGTATCAAGTTCCCTGTGCCAAGCATCCTCCTCAGATATCAACTTTATTTAACTACTAGAAGCTCGATGCACGAAAATTCGTGCAAGAGTAGGCCTTCCTTCCCTTGGCTGCTGCCAGCACCTCTGTGGCACCTGGAACCAGGGCTGGCTTTCCTCAGCCTCAGCTTCATCAGGAAGGACATCCGGAAGATGTCAGTCTAATTAGCATATTACCCTTTCATTATTACAGATTTTTCAGTATCTAATGATACAAGATTCCAAATTCATAATGCTTTGCACTGAGAGTTGCTTGTATGCATACTTTCAAGCATCTCATATCTCCCCTAAAGTAAATATGGAAATAATGTTTCAAAAGTCACTTAAAACTAAAAATATTAGAATTGTTTCAAACATAGTACAATGTCTTTCTCACCTTTTACCTTCAGAGACTTAAAGCTGCATACATACTACTCTTAATTGCCTAAAAGTTCTTGGAATAAAATCCAGCTTCAGAAAGCATCTTATTTTCTAAATATGCTTTTGCAAACTACAGCCAGTTTTGCAAACTATTTTGTCATGCTTTAACTAATATTGCTATATAATTTCAAATTCATAAAATACTACACACAAATGTAATATAAAATGTGTACTGCATACTATACATCATAATACAGCTCTAACTGCCCAAATCTGTCACTATTACCAGCTGACTCTGGCATGCTTATGTGATAAAACACCCAAATTTAGAATTATTTTTATTACTCAGCAAAAAGTGCCTTGTCAGTGGTGACTGCTCCTGAGCTGAGGGTCCTGTTGCATTCACCTTTCTTCAGGTGGAGACTTAACAGTCCATACAGAAAACATGTGGTACAGATATTAAAAGAGAGGGTATGCCTCATTGGTAGAATTGAATGAGGCATCCATAAATGAATTAGAAGGAATTTCAAACTATTTTAAGGCACTGTGCTAGTTATTCTCCATTTCCGTCCTCCATTTTCCATCTTTCTCTGCCTTGTTGTTGACATGGAACGTATCAAGTAGTTCTCTTGTCTTTTAGTTTCCAGATGAATTCAGCCAGTGGAAGACAATAGGAAGAGATGGATGGAAAGGAGGTGAAAGTGTCAAGAAAATCCCTCCCCTAACCCTTCCTCTGTGCCTCAGCTCTGTATTTCCGGCAGTAGCTGCTTTATACAAACAGCTCCTATGGGGAAGTCCTTCCTACCATGGAGACTGTAGCTCCTGTCAGGCTCCAGCAGACAGTGGATGCTGACAACATGGTTTTCTCCCTCTGTCTCTTAAGCCCAGGAAGTTTAGCTGTATCCCCTTATTTCTGTAACTAGTCCCTTTGCAATACCTGATTATACCTCTTTTTACTGTCTAGATACTGACTAATACATAGCAACCTGATACTGAAAAAGGATGTATAAGTAAATAAAAGAGCATTGGCAGCATTTAAATACACCAGACCTCTGAGTCAGATAGCCTCCTAGATAGTTGATTACTTCCCATAAATGTACTAATGAGGACAAGCACTGCATACAAGATAAATTTCTGACCTCTACTTTCATGATTACCTTCTTTCTGATTCAGTTCTTTTAGGATTTCATTCTTCACCTTGACTACTTTTGTCCTTCTTCTCTCTCTTCTCTGTAACATCCTTCTAATTTACACTGCACATTCACTGTCTGTTCTCTCTTCCATGGTATGTCACCTTGTTTTTTACTGTACTATACTGATCTTACCTTGAAATTTATACACACAGGTTAAGTTACTGCATATATATCTGTAAAGTCATGTTTACTCATCTTCCTAGGTCTATGTTTTCATTCTTGAATTAAACATATAAAATTCTACAAGTTCCTAATTAAGGAACACAAGATATAGAAACTATCATCCAGGTTTACAGTCAGACATCAATAACCTTGAATTCTATGGGAGAAATACTCTGTAAAATCTAATAAATAAGTATGGAGGACATCAAGGTGGTTAGCATTTCTATTCTCTTCCTCTATAATAAAAGAGTAGCATGCAAATGTGACCGTACCTTGGCTCCTGATTGGCTATGCTACCAGCCAATCAGGAGCAGGAGGCAGGGCCAAGCTGTGCAAGGGCTTAGAGAGAGGAGGAGGTGGTGGCAGCGAGCGCCTGCCTTCACGGGTGGAGACGAGGCGGCAGCAGCGTGCCACTCCGGTCAAAGCAGATAAGACTAAAGACTCCGGCTGCAGTGAAGCCTCCAGCAGGCCAAAGCAAAAGCGGAAGACAAAAGCCAGAGGGAAGGCCTGAGTCCCAGGTTCCAGAGGAAAACTGGTCCTGGCAGCCAGGGGAAGGAAAGCCTATTGCATGAATCTTCATGCACCGGGCCTCTAGTATGTTTATAAAGAAACTAGGGGGCAGAGCAACCATGAACATATAGTGTTAACTGCAAGATTCTGACAACAAATGACACAATACTTAGCAATAAAAGCATGGTAAGAAACTAATCATAGCAATGAACTACAAATATTTATGTGCCCACAGGCAACCAATTCAATTTCACTGCAGGATTGCTTCACTTATTAATTTAATTGTATGTGTTTTTAAACATTTTTGTTACTGTTTCATTAATTTTCTATAAGAGAAAATATAATGATATGCTGAAGAAAAGAAAGACAACAAGTTTCCATTCAATAATATTCATTAAGTATCCATTGAGTATTCATGGTATCTTAAGAATTAACATTCACTTTTATCATTCATAGCTTTAAAAGTTTAAAAATTCATTTCTGCATCATTCAGGTTGAAAAATTCCAGATTCAAATAGGATAGTACAGGTTTATCTATCATTTTATTTTTACACAAAACAGCATGAACATATATAAGACTAGTTCAATGAGAAAATAATAGCTAACTCTTCTGTGTCAGGTTCTGTGGCATTCAACATGAAATAGTACTATTCCTCCCATTTTGCAGAGAAGGAAACTGAAATATGAAGCAAGGAACTGACTTGTTCAAGGTTAAATGACAGTAAATGGTTGAGCCAGATTAAACTCTAGCTAGTGTGACTTTACAGTCCATGCTCTTAAATATTATCCTAATTAGGTTCACAAACTGAGCTCTACAATTTTCAGTCATTTTCAGAGGTAAATTTGTCATTGATTTCTTCCAATTTCTCGTGAGGACTTTATTCCCAACTCAGGGTCTCTCCCATTGCTCTCCAATATCACAATCTCTAGCCACAATGACCTCGACAATCTAATTTAGACCAATAGTGATCCAGAGTCTATATTTATACTTTTTTATCTTCCCATCCTACTTCAAAGTTCCCATGATCTTCGTTTAGGCTATTTTTTTCCCAAAGTGAAAATGAATGATGAGATTAGCTTTCCCAAGAGGCTAGTCTATAATTTCTGATTTGTAACATGTTCAGATGATCCAACAAGCCTTGGTCTCTATGCTTACTTTCACTCCGGTTCTAGAGAATCGAGAGAGTTGATATCTTGTTAATTATAGAAGGTAACTACAAAAGATTTGTACCTGAAATAAGAGAGTCATGCTACAAAGCTTTTAATAATTCCATCTTTAAAACTACCATCTTGCCAAGTTATGCTGATGTTCTTACAAGGTAATCTAGAGCATCTTCTGTAGGTCAGTCTCTGTCCTGAGAACTTTACATGTTTTACTGAGCAACTATATTTGCTGGAGGAAGATATAAACCAATAACACCGTCTAAGTTAAATGTTTAGTAGACTTCCCAACAGATAGTTAAATTCTTAGCTATACTTAAAATAAAAGTATTATTGGTATCAGGCAATTAATATCAACAGAGAATATATACATGATATCCATAATTTAACAAACTCAAAAACAAGATAAATTATTATTACAAAATACTAATTTGGGTTCCCCATTTAATTGTTTTCATACTAAACCTATTTCTTGGCCCAATAATTAATTTATTTCATGACTCTTGAAATCACATTAGGATTTTCCAGTCTCAATTAAACCTGTTTAATTCATTATCAAGCATAAATAATTTTCAAATGACATAAGCCTCTGATTGTCCTTAGTCAAAATGAGATTATAATAATTAGCTTTGGGGAACAATAATATAAGAGCTTAAAATAAAGCAAATTTACATTTTTAGTGGTTAAATTTACCTACCTTCCAATTATCACATAAACATTCATATTTCTCTAAAATCAACCCTTTCAAAAATTCCAAGGTAACCAGCAAGAAAAAGGCAGAAAAATAAACCACCTATTACATTTACCACCCCCACCCTTATGTCCACAATTCAAAAAAACTAAATGGGTTTAATTCAACCTCCTTCTGACTTACAGTAAACATTGGTGGTTTGAACCAGAAGCAATCCATTAAGAGAACATGTAAGTGGATATGGAATATAGACAGCACAATCTCCCATCTCCTTACTTTCTATACCGCACACAAATCTGATGGTGAAAATTAACTTTCTTTGCAGTTCAACATTTCTAATTAGAAGAAACATCAAAAAGATTATGCTTTCAAAAGCAGTAGGGGCCATAATATTCTAGATTGTCTTTGAAACAGAGCTCTGTGGCCTCCTTATATATTTTAGCCTGCTGTCTAGAGGAAAAGCAACAACCAGATGATGTTTCAAAGTGGTTATGGTTTTTTGTGGCAAGTTGTGTTATATTTTCTCATCTTACCTTTTTACACTTATTATTAAGCATACATACTAGTACCTATTTATTGCTCTTGGTCTAGAATGTATAAAATAGTCTACACTATCAGACTGCGTGGCCAAAATTTCCTTGGTAGAAATATTGACAAATGCTTGAAAACTGTTTAGTTCATTTATAATCCTGTTTGTTTGTTGGTTGGTTGGTTTTATTTTGTTTTGTTTGCCTTGGACAGGAAAGGGGAGGAGGAAGATACCCTTAGATTAGAATGCAAGTTTTAAAATAAAAGGCCATATGTTGGCCCAGGAAGGGTTTCCTTTTACACCATCAGTAGTTAATCATCCATGTCTAAAGTTTTCACTGCTGTGGAGCATGCCACTTCACAAAAGAGTTCATTCTCATTTTAGACAGTTACAAATTGTATAAAGTTCTTTCTGATTCTGAGTTGAAATCTTTAGCCCATCTCACTTATGCTAGCTCTTTCCTTTGGAGAAATATTAAACAAGTCTCCTTCATCTTCCACATCTTCCTCCACTGAGTACTTAATGACAACTTTTATGTCTCTGTATTTTTCCCATTCCTTATTAAATATTATCAGTTCCTTTGATTTTTTCTCATATGATATGGTTCCCAAATGCTACAAATAATAAGAGCTGCAGCTTGACTTAAAATTTATTCTGTATGCCCTTGCCAGTGTGGTTCAGTTGGTAGGAGCATCATCTCATACACCAAAAGGTCTCTCTCTCTCTCTCTCTCTCTCTCTCTCTCTCTCTCTCTCTCGTCCTAAGTAGAATATAAAATGCAAATGCAAAGAAGAGAATTGAAGTTTCATTTATTTCTCATTTATTTATACCTATAATTGACACAATTGGAAGGACTGTCTAGAAGTTAAGAACCCAATGCTTCACCCAGGAGCCATGTCTATATTATTCTTGTGATTACACACACACACACACACACACACACACACACACACACACTCACCTACATCAGGCATGAGGTGGATCTGTGATACAAGGTCAACCTCATCTCACTAGTCAATTGATTTGCTTCAAATGAATAGTCACAAGTTACAACCTGGACTATAAAGAGTCATTCCCCAAGACTGCAAGCTGAAACTCAGACATGACCTGCTTCCCTCTCAGCTTGTGGAGGTATTAGATATGACAGCCATTTACCCAGTTGGTAGATTAAGCCAATTGACAGAATGAGGTCCACATGCAAAAGAATGTGGGGAGAAAGACTTCAAATCTCCAATTCCAGTCATTCTTGAACTCTACCCCTACCTTTCCTGTTGCCTCATTTAAGCCAATAATTCCCCTGACTGAACCAAGTTTGCGTTAGAGCTGTGCCATTTGCAGCACAGAAGGTTCTAATACAATATTCATATGGTTCAAACTACTCTAATAGGACCAACAGATTGTAGGTCATAAGAGGGAAAAATTGCCATTCCACCCTATAAAAGGTTTGAATGGAATCTCTTTCCAGAATTATTTAAGAATTAGAGTGATACTCACTTACCAAAGATTAAAGTTTATTTTCCTTAAGAGCTTAAGCTCAAAGGGCTGACATTGTTTGTCCAAAACTGTATTCCTAGAATTTCAGAGTGCTTGGCACATAGTAGGTGAATAAGACACTCTCTACTATACTTCTATAATAAGCAATAAACAAAACATTGAATATAACTTACTAAAATGAAGACATGAGTGCCCTGAAAAAAAAAAGTCATTTCACATACTTAAGATTAGATTACCAACTTGCCATATAAAGAGTAGGACAAGAATATCTCTCCAGTCTTTTTTAGCCATAAAATGTTATGATTCTATCCATACTCAACAAAGCTAAAGAAGAGTCCTCAAAAAATCTAGGTATGCTTAGGGGGGAAACATACCGTAACAAATAAATATGTAATTGCAGAGAAAAAAGCAAAAGAATACAATGGGAAGCAATCATCAGTGATATGATAAAAGAGGTCTTCAGGTATGCCATCTTCCCATTAGTTTTCAGTCTTGTTCTAACCAATTTTGGTGGTCAGAAACGCCCTTGGTGCTGGATCCAAACTACCAGCCACCAAGCCTTTCTTCTTCCTGGGCCTTATGCATCTCCCTTTAGAGTTGGCTTCCCACCTCCCACCACCTCCTCTCACCATTCCAGACAGTGTTTCTTGACACCAACAGAAGATATACTCAACTATATTGTTTCCCATCTTGTCCCCTGAAATGGCTAATGCCCAAATGTCCATAATTTTCCATTTATTTCTGGTGTTTTGAACTTAGGATTCTGTCTCAATATACACAATCATAAAACGGCATCTCTATAAATTACTGAGGACCATTTACACTAAGCAGCTCTAAGGAACTGACTTCATATCCTTCTAAGGGAAAATATTCTTATTATAGTTAATAACTAATGTCTAAGTATTACCATATACTTGCATATTAAGAACTTTATACCAGCATATTATACTATTAATATAAGTTAAGCACTTTGAATGCACTTTCTCACTTAGTTTTCATAACACCTCTGTGATAGAAGTACTAATAGCTACTACCTATGTTTAAAGATGAAGAATCTGAGGCTCAGAAATAATAAATTACTTCTGGTTGTACAGCTAGTAAGCACAGGAGCCATATCCATCTGAATCCAGAATCCTTGATCTGACCAATTACATGACTCACAAAAGCACTGATCCCTATGGGAAATTGGAAATGGGGTGCCCAAGAGGGGTGCCAAAAGCAAGAGACTAGGAAACAAAAATCACGGTGCTCTACTTCTCGATTTGGCTTTGTGTCAGCTCTATTTGAAGAAGAACCTTGTTCCCATTATGTAGCAATAGATTATCTGCCATTTTGCATTGTGGAAATGTATCCTCCATTATCCAGGCTAATCTAGTTGAGTGTAGAATGTCGTACACAGACATTCCAATGACAGACAACTAATTCAATCTTCTGTGTGAGGAAGATGCTACTGAACATCTCTTCAATTTTTTTCTCCATAGCTTTTGATGCAAGGAACCTCACATATTCCTTCCTACAGCATCTAGAGAAGAAAAGTAATTTAGAGTACCAGAAAAGGGAGAGAGAAAAAAGAAGAAATATTATAACAAGTGCTACCTACCCACCCCAAAAAAAATTAGAATCAAAAGAATAAGTGAATCAGTGCAGGGTAATTATCTGGTAATTTGAGAATCAGGAAGAAATGAATGTTTTTGGTCCATTGCTAAACAAAGAAAAGCATTGGACTGTGCATTAGAAACCATATGTTCAAATAGTAAAGGTAGAATTTTCCTACATCACAGAGGAGAAAGGTATTGAGTATTTCCTTTAAAAGTGAGACCTTATTGCTATAATCTATGCTGGGTCTGTAGCAGCAGCATCATTTCACCATTAAGCAAAAATCCATTATTTTTATATTCCATAATCTCTAATTCCTCCAAAATCTTAAACCTATTCACTAAGACTTATATACATTAGTTCAAAATAATGTTGATACCTACTGAAGGGCCATTAGACATTTCTATGTAATAATCAAAGTCTCTAGTTTGAGTGAAATGGAAGCTGGAAATCAGACTATCAAACTCTTTGGGGTCATTCAGGAATTACTACATAAAAGTCTAAGTCCAAAAAGTACAACTTTGGTTAAAACACAGCAGAGATTCCCTCTCACTGAAACAATAGGGTTTTTTTGTTGTTGTTGTTAGGAAGTATAGAAGTAATAATTAATTAGAAAATTGTCTTAAACTAAAATAGAGGGACAGGATCTAAAATACTACACAATTAGAAATATTTAAAAGTAAAATATCCATAAAATATACTAAGGAAGTCTAATGCCTTCCTTCATTCCAAGTCTATGTTTCATTCTCTCCAATTTCCATTAAACAGGGAAAGGAGCAGGGAGGAGAGAAATCCCATAATGAAATTTTGCTCATTCTTGGAGAAATGAAGTAGAATTAGATGCTCCAGTGGTGGTGAATTCTAGAATCTGGGTAGCTGCCAGTAAATGAAGCTTTTCCGTAATGTCAAATGCAAAAGCTATCTGGTATCAACATATTGAGCTTGAGTTTTTAAATTCCTATTTCCTTACACCAAATTGTTTGAAACCTTTGAGATAAAAACTTCAATAAACTAGTGTTCCAAGCTTTTAATATTTCAGTCCCTTGAGCAAGCATGTCAGATTAATCTTCAAATTGCAATGGGCAGAAAGAACATTCAACCAAATTCTTAAACCCATACCTCTCTCAAAGGATGTTAATAATGTAACCAGTTTCATTGGCTATTAAGATGTCAAACTTTCCTAATTCTCAGCAGTATCACTATTTAAAGGGGGGAGGGGAGAAGGCCAATCTATCCTGAAAGGGATTTTACTTACTACATATTTGTATCCACTTAGCATTTAGCACATTGCCAAGCACAAGGTAAGTATTTAACAAATACTTTTTTGAATGAGTTGATGGATTGGCCTGAGGGAAAGTGGAAATCTTGCTGAGAACAGCATTCAAAATCCCGGCATTGCTCAGCAACAAAAACCATTTCCAGAATTAGGGTTATCAAGGTAGGAGCAGGAATTTGAACATGTACCTTCAAAGTGTAATCAAGAGGATTGTTTCCTAAGCTGGCGAGCAGCCACCTAGGAGCCACTTACAGAGGAATTACACTCCTCTTCAGCCTCACCATGCCTGGAAAACTCCTGCCCTGCCCCTCCACCCCCGACTCCTCTGTCTTTTACTGGGTTTGGGTTTCCACTCTCAGAAGTTAAGTACAAGATTCTACCTCGCTGGTCTCACTCAGGCCTCCTGGCCATACCAAGGTTTTCCAAGCATTGCTCAGCGGGACGCCACACCGTGCTAGGCACGAAGAAGGAGACACACAAATGGAATGGGACACATTTGAAGGTGAGGGGGGGAGAGGGAGGCAAAGAGGGTAAAGGCGGGGGGGGGGGCGGCGTAGGAGGGGACTTCAAGACCAAGGAACCATCCAGAGGTTTCTTGTCCCCCTCCCAAAGCCTCTGCCCCACCGCTGAGTGACGCTGGGGGAACTACCAGCCCAGCCCGCCCGGACAGCGCAGGACAGCCGGCGGTCGGGATTGGGGAGAGAAGGGCGGGGAGGCGGCAGGAAGCCCGACGGGGCAGGGGATGGTACCTGGTGTGGCTGTGGTTGCGGGGCAAGTCTTTTTTCTCCATGATGGCCGGCACGCAGTTGGTGAGCTCCGTCCAGTCGGCGTGCAGCCCGCAGCTCCAGCCCGTGGAGAAGCGGGAAAAGAGCCAGGTCTCCTTCTTGCCGGGCCGGTGGCAGGTGCACTTCTTCTGGCCCGCTTTGCAGCTGCACGGCTGCTCCAGCCGGATGTTCTTCACCAGGTGCCGGCCGAACGTGGTGCCCCCGGTCTTCTGGATGTGCAGGAACACGATCACGTCGCGCCCTTTGATGTTGAAGTCCACGAAGCGGGTCAGGTCCTTCAGGGTGAAGTTGAAGCGCGGCACGAACCGAGGCAGCGAGCCATTGTCGGGGGCCTCGGGGTCTGGCTCCTCTTCCTCCTCTCCCTCCTCCTCCTCTTCCTCCTCCTCCTGCTCCTGCTCCTCTTCTGGGTCCCTTGGCTCATCGTCGTCGTCCTCCTCGGGCGCCACGGCCCCCCGGAGCCCCTCGGGCGGCCCCCGAGGTGGCGGGGGCAGCTGAGGACGCCGCTCCCCATCTTGGAGCGGCACCTGCGTTCGGCGGGCAGGACCCGGGGCGGAGGGCTGGCCGGCCTCCCCCGCGCGGGGCTGCTCCCCGAAGTTGGCGCAGGAGCTGGTGCAGGAGGGGGACACGTACTGGTACATGATGACCACGAAGAGGAGAGTGAGCACGGGCGTCAGCAGCCACTTGTTGAACCTTTCATCCATGGTCCCGTCTCAGGCCGGCAGGCACAGCGGCGGCGGCGGCAGCGGCGCGGACCGGCGTCCGCTCGGAAGTTTCCGGGACTCAGGGGCGCGGCTCCGAGCCCGCCTCTCCTCCATGCCCCCGACGCCCAGGCGAGCGGCTGGCGAGCGGCCCCGCGGCACCCCGGCACTCGAGACTGACGGAGCCGGGCCTTCGGACCGAGCGGGCAGGCGGGCGCCAGCGAGTGCGGTGGCGGCGGCGGCGGCGGCGGCGGCGGCGGCGTGGGGCGCCCTGCGCTCCCGGGAGCGCCGGGCTCGGCCCGCTTCTTGCTCCTGCCCGGGCGCGGGGCGCGCTCTCAGGCGACTCGGGGCATCCCGCCGGCCGCGCTCGGGCACTCGGGCGCTCAGGCGCTGGGTAGACTGGCTCCGGTCCCGGACGTGCCCCGGGCAGCCGGGCAGCCGGGCAGCTGCGGCCGCGAGCGCGGGGGCTGCATGAGGCTCGCCAGGGCGCGGGCCAAGGGCGAAGGCGCGGCCGGGCCCCGCCGCCACGGCCGGCCTCGGGCAGCACCGCGCTCTGCACGCGCGCGGGCGCCTCTGCCCCTCAGATCGCGAGGCGCGGGAGCCGCGAGGATGGACGGCGACCGCCGCAAGTTTGCAGAGGAGCCCCCGCCGCGGCTGCGGGCGAGGCGCCCGTGCGGAGCCGCCTCTCCCGGAGAGTGGGTACTGCCGCTCCGGGGCGGTGCGCCCGGGCGCGGGCACGCAGACACACTCGCACACACTGGCTGGCACCGCCACAACCCGCCAGCCGGAGTGACGGGAGCCCTGCTACCCGCAGCAAAAACCTGCCCAAGGTACGGAGCATGCGCCGCAGCTCCCCCAGCCCCGGAGGAGTTTCCAGGGGAGGAGTCCGCGGCTCCGCGGGGCTCGAGGTGGCAGCTGGCGCCGGGAATCCCTTCTGCCTCCAGGGAGGGGAGATTGGGGAGAAAGGCAAAGGCGGAGCCAGGAGAGGCCCCAGAGGAGAGAGTGGCTGCGCTCTCAGTCTGAACCAGGAGAGAAATCGGGCCTGCCTATGGACAAGAATAACACCTGCACACCGCTGGGTGGATTCTCCTAAACAGGACTTCACTAGAGTAGGCTGGTCCCCCCTTGTCAGCAGAGGAAATTGCCTCCAGACAGCTTTTCATTTCTACCCAAAACATTCTAATTGGTGCTCAAGTTTTTTTTTTTCCTTAACTGCAAACTTGGGGTGTCCAACTCTACAACTTTACTCAAGCAGCATCCAGTCATGGTGAGACGCCATTGTCCATTAGGCGTCTCCGGTGAATCAATCGGGCTCTGTGTTCAACACTCCGCTCATTTCTTCCAGCCCAGACAGCTTTTCCCACAGCCAGGCAGTACTTACAGAGTAAGAGCCACTTAGGGGTCACCTGCTAAAATTCATCCTACTAATACACGTTGAGGTACTAAATATGCAAGATTCCCCCTTTCCCCCCAATGTGAACGATAAGACCTACCCTTCCTGTATTTCTTAACATAAATTAGCTCTTTAAAAAAAAAAAACTTTTTTCCCCAAACGTCTAAATTTTGCATTTACTGGAGAACCAAGTCTTTATGTGATAACAATTTCTGTATTTCAGATAATGGATGTTTGTACCATCGATTGGAATAAATTCCTGGTCTTCTTTGATCCAAGTGGAGAGTATCCGTGTATTGAAGACCAAGATGATATAGTTTTATCCCCTGGCCCATACTATCATGTCCTCCCTGGCTACCCTGTCAGTCCCAGTCCATGCCTTCATATCAGCCAACTTTCCCACCTGGCCTCCTTATAGATCTAAGAGGTACTTGTCTCTTTCTGAGTCACTCTGCTGATCTCTTTCATTTGTTAGACTGTCCCCTTGGTAACCATCACTTAAGATCCAGATCTGTTTCAGGAACACTAAGGCTTGTCCATAGGAGGTTATTTTTCATTTTCTAGGCAAGTGGGGATTCACCTTAACAAAGCTTCCCTCCTCTCCTTCCTTTCCACTTTTCAATTCTATAAACAGCCACAAACAGTGCCCTTCCTGATACTGTATGACCTATATTAGTAAGAAAGGTGTGAGGTAAGATGAATCTGCTTCTTTAAAACTTATTAGATTCTTTTCCTTTCATTTAAAGTTTAAAATCCTTTTAATGGCATCCCACTACTCTCCCAAGCAAGAAATTGAAACAGAAACAAAAGCCCGATAAAACCCAACAATTATTCCCTGAATGCATCTAGTTAACGGTGTCCTTATTTTGAAATACATACATTTGCTTTAGCAAAGTAAGAATTTATCACATTTTCATATTACTTTATTTGAAAAGTTTCTCATTTTTTTATAAAATCACTTGCTATCACATGGATAAATATAACCTTGCTAGCGTCACAAATGTATAACCTGAGTGCAGGTGGCAAGTTGTATAGTGGAAAGCACTTTCCTAGCCATTATCTTATCTGCTCCTCAGAACAACACTCTAAGGCGATCAGAGGAGCATAACATCCCATTTCAGAGATTATGAAACTGAACCAAGGAAAGCTAGGTGAAAGCAGAGCCAGGACTAGAAACCGCTAATATTCCTGAAGTACATTCAAATCACCTTTGAAAAAATCCAATGAACATCAACTACAGAGCCTATAATTTCCTCTCTCCCTCTCAAGACCTTTTGAGTCAAGAGACAGGAAAAGGCAAAGGAATTGCAATAGAATTGAATTATTTTGCCTCTCCCTCAGGCCTTAAGGCAAAGCTGAGCAATCCCCACACCCTGAAGTATTTTGTTTTTTGTTTTGGGGGATTTTTTTAAACATATATTTTATTGAGTTTTTACAGAGAGGAAGGGAGAGAGATAGTCAGAAACATGGATGAGAGAGAAACATTGATCAGCCATTCCCTGCACACTCCCTACCAGAACCAAACCTGGGACCCTTCAGTCCACAGGCTGACACTCTATCCACTGAGCCAAACCGGTTCGGCCCTGAAGTATTTTGGACCTAGTCAGAGAGTTCCCAGATAAAGGAGAAAGACAATACAATTTAACAGGATTATATCATTGCTAAAAGAAATTATTTAAGAGAATTTCAGAAGAAAGCAATATAACTAATAAATATAACAGCTATGTTGCTAACAAAATGTTTCCATAAGTAAGTGTACCTTTAACCCTCTTCAAAAAACATTATCCTAGAACCGTAGTGAGCAAACTGCGGCTCAAGAGCCACATGCAGCTCTTTGGTCCCTTCAGTGTGGCTCTTCCACAAAATAGCATGGCCTGGGCGAGTCTATTTTGAAGAAGTGGTGTTAGAAGAAGTTTAAGTTTAAAAAATTTGGCTCTCAAAAGAAATTTCAATCGTTGTACTGTTGATATTTGGCTCTGTTGACTAATGAGTTTGCCGTCCACTGTCCTAGAAGATCTCTTTTTACTTTCAGTAAAATACCCAAGGAGACACCAACATTTCCCTGGGGTAACCACAAGGAAAACAATGCATAGAATCAAGCAATGACACAGTTAATTCAGGCATGGAACCAAGTATTCATTTTTAATGATCCATAATGTTGGTGGTGTGAACACTGTCCACAACTGTGATAGGAACTTGGTGTGAAACTAATCGGAGCTCTTAAAATCATGCAATAAGCAGACTTTCTTATCTACAATGGCAGACTTCACATTCAGGTGATAATAAATAGAAATTTTCTAAAATTGAATGCTCTCCAGGTGAAAAGGAAAAACATATTTGCATTCAGCCTACTATAGTTACTCCACGATGACACCAGCTGGCAATTGTTTCTGGCTAACAGATTGCAGCTACTACGATTCCCACACAAATTATTAAAATAATAAAAATAATGTTTTCATAGAGCTCCCTTCCACTTCCTTTGCCAGTCTAGCAATGAGCTTAACACTATCTGTGAAGCAATTTGTTCACCTAATTTTATGCCTTAATAAGCTTTACTACAATTATTTTCTTGCCTGATTCTCTCTCTGCCTTAACGTTAGCACTCTTCCACTCCATTCTTCTCAAATATTCTCAAACCCGTTAACAACATTGCACTCCTCTGGGATTCAAACTTTTGATTAGAACAGTCCCCATTTAATCAAGTTCAATTGGGAGATAAAATTGCATCTCAACTTCTTCATTTTCCCTTTGGTGCCAGAAACTGCCTCTGAGATTGTTGAGGAAACCCTGGAGAGATTAACAATCCAAACGATCACAGAGAATAGTTTTAGATTCCCTAGATTTGCACACAGTAATATAGAGGTATGAATGCCCTTCAATACAAATGAAAAACAAAATAGATTATGTAAGTGATTGGCAGTGTGAATCTCTCCTTCAAGAATACAAAGTGCTCTTATACACGGAAATGACTTTTTTCATTTTTGTAAACAAACCAAAAGAAAAAAAAAGCCCCTGGGGTAAGCAGTTTTGCAAATAATCAGAAAAGCAATGACTTTCTTTTTCCTGAGGAAGTCTAGCAGAGAGTTTGTATAGGCAAGGCAAACTGTGGAAAGAATGTGATACATACTGAATGTGTTCCAGTTCACTACATGATTGTAACTTTGGGGCAACCATAACCCTACATACTGCTTTCCTTGAAGTTCTATTTATATTAACAGTTTATTCTTTGCTTTATTCTATAACACTCTTCATTCACCATAGGTAGCTGCCTATGAATGGTGAGTAGAAACTATACTACCTGTATGCATAATGTATTCATTAAATTACTATAGTATAAACAGATATAATTATTTTTTCATAGTAGATATTCACTGATTTCTTCAACAAGAGCTTGTCAAGCATTTACTCTATACCAAGTGAAGTTTTGAGTGCTTTGTTTATACAACATTAAACAAGACCAATAAGGACCCTCCATCATAAATATCTTACATTCCAACAATGGAAAAATGAATGATGAATCAATAACCAAGATTCATTCATTTAATCCAAATATATATATACTAGAGGCCCGGCGCATGAAATTCATGCATGGGAGGCAGGGGAGGATGTCCCTCAGCCCAGCCTGCACTCTCTCCAAACTGGGACCCCTCGAGGGATGTCCGACTGTCCCTTTAGGCCCAATCCTAATAGGGCAGTTGGACATCCTTCTCACAATCCAGGACTCCTGGATCCCAACTGCTCGCCTACCTGATTGCCACTAACTGCTACTGCCTGCAAGCCTGCTCACCCCCTAACCACTCCCCTGCCAGCCTGATTAATGCCTAACTGCTCCCCTGCCAGCCTGTTTACCCCTAACTGCCTTCCCCTGAAGGCCTGGTTGCCCCCAACTTCCCTCTTCTGCTGGCCTGGTCACCCCTAACTGGCCTCCCCTACAGGCTTGATCATCCCCAACTACCCTCCCTTGCAGGCCTAGTGCCTCCCAATTGCCCTCCCCTGCTGGCCATCTTGTGGTGGCCATCTTGTGTCCACATGGGGGCAGGATCTTTGTCCACATGGGAGTAGCCATCTTGTTTATTGGAGTGATAATCAATCTGCATATTACTCTTTTATTAGATAGAATAGAGGCCTGGTGCATAGGGGAGCCACTTGGTTTGCTCTGAAGGGTATCCCAGATCAGGGTGGCATTTTCCTTGGGGCATGAGGCAGCCTGGGCAAGGGACCTGTGGTGGTTTGCAGGCTGGCCACAACCTCCAGTAACCAAAGCAGAAGTCCTGGGATCTGGGATTAACCTATGTCTACAATTGAAACTGTAGCCTGGAGCGGAGCCAAGCTTTCTGCTAGCTCCATGGTGGCAGCCATTTCTGTTGGGATTTATTTATCTTCTATAATTGAAACTTTGTAGCAGAGACCAAGGAAGGCCAGGGCTTCAGATGCTTGGCTTCCTTCATCACCAGGGCAATCCTAGCCTCCTGCTCTCTCCAGCTCCATGGCTGCCGCCATTATTCTTGGGATTTATTTACCTTCTATAATTGAAACTTTGTAAACTGGAGTGGGCAGGCCAGGGTGTGTGGAAAGCTTGGCTTCCTTCATTGCCGGGAAACCCAAGCTTCCCTAATGCTCTCAGTGGTGGCAGCCATCTTGGCTGAGTTAATTTGCATACTTGATCCAGATTGACTGGTGGGTGTGGTTGATAGGTATATCGGACTGATGGTTAATTTGCATATTACTCTTTTATTAGATTTTTTAAATATATATTTTATTGATTTTTCACAGAGAGGAAGGAAGAGGGATAGAAAGTCAGAAACGTCGATGGGAAAGAAACATCCATCAGCTGCCTCTTGCATACCTCCAACTGGGGATGTGCCCACAACCAAGGTATATGCCCTTGACCAGAATCGAACCTGGGAACTTTCAGTCCACAGGCCAACGCTCTATCCACTGAGCCAAACCGGTTCGGCTTTTATTAGATATTATTGAGTCCCTATTATGTTGTCAGTTATTTTTAGGTACTTGGAATACTTTAGTGAACAATAAAGACAATATTTTTTTCCCTCAAGAGTTAAATGCCCAACAATATGCCTGTGGGCCATGGTAGAAATGGGTAGTCACTAAAGGATTTAAACAGTTTTAAAGGGGTCATTTTTACTGCTTTGTGGAGAATGGACTATAAGAGGCAACCATAGAATGGGAAAACCAGTTAAGTGGTTATTCTGTAATCAAGTGAGAGATGACTCAGATCAAGACAAGGTGGTAGTAGAGAAGGCAATGGAAAGTGGTCATAGTGCCTGCATTTTCAAGACAGAAAATGTAATCAGTGTGTTTCCTGGTGGGATGAATATGGGGCTAAGAGGAAGGGGGAGCCAAGGATGATGCCAAGATTTGGGCCTATACAACTGGAAATATGGAGTTACTATCAGTTGGGGTATCAGTGGAGATCATTCCAAGTTCTATCAGGTAAATAAGGAGGGTCATATGACAAAGAAAAAATGATGGGTGGTGAGAAGGAGGCAGTTATAAAAGACTTGTCATGCAGAGGCAAAAGGGTTGAGCTATGAAGGATTGGAATGAATGAACAAGCCGTATCAAACATCCTGGAGAAGAGCTTTCTAAGCAGAACAAGTACAAAAGCCTGGAGTGGGAAAGACCTTGGCAGGCTCAAGATAGAGAAAGGATGTGGTAGTTGGGGCCAGATCATTCAGAGCCATGATGACAGGTGCAAAATAACCACTGGGGAGTTTAATCAGGGAAAAGTTACGATGAATTTAAATGAAAAGCTCACTCATATCCGTGAAGAATAGATTGGGATTAGGAAGAGAGAAAGCAGTTAGGAGGCTGTTGCAGTTTTCCAGGCAAGGCATGGCAGGGACTTGGGCAAGGATGAGTGGAGAAAATAGTGTATGATCATGAGTCCACAAACAATATAGACTGATGTAACTTTCTTTTTTTTCTAATAGCAGAGTGAAACTTTACTTTTTCTTTCAAAATATTTTAAATATTTTTATTGATTTCAGAGAGAAGGGAGAGAGAGAGAGAGAGAGAGAGAGAGAGAGAGAGAGAGAGAGACATCAACAGTGAGAGAGCATCAATTGGCTGCCTCCTGTATGCCCCCTACTGGGGACTGAGCCTGAAACTTGGGTATGTGCCCTGACCAGAAATTGAACCATGACCTTCTGGTTTCATGGGAAAATGCTCAACCACTGAGCCACACTAGCTGAGCGAAAGTTTACCTTTAAATTTCTATTCCCTGAGGAAAGAGGGAAATGAAAAGAATCCAATTTAACTCAGTCACTTCTTAGTTAACCTCTGTCACTTTGGGGTAGATGTTCATGTTTGTCTCCCCTCCCTTTTCTCGTTGTCTTTTTCTAGAGTGATCTAAACTAAGGGAGCTTATGTAGCATCTTTGCTTTGGCTGAAGGAGATGTGGTCTATAGGAGTTACCTTTTCTCACAGAGCTCCCCCAAGTATGCAGTTAGGCTCAGCTGAACTCAGGTTATGTCTTGATTTCTGCTAGTTCTTCTGCTGTCCTTTTATAACCTTAGTCATTATGTCCACATGATCTGCATCTTATTCAGTTGAATTGTGCGGGGTTTTTTTGTTTGTTTGTTTTTGTCTGCCAGCCCTTTCAGCTCTTCTACGGCCTTTCTCAGGGGCATATTTGCAACTAAATCAGTATCTCAAATCTATCATCAGCCCTAACATTTGCTTTTGTTGAACAAATATTTTGAAATAACCCTTTTTATAATCCCAAGTTAAATGAGATAGATAATGGAACCTACCTACACACAAAATTTTGCAAAAAATTAATATAATGCCCTAAGTGTAATGTACAGAAGTTATAGAAACAAAGTACTACTAATAAAATCATGCGAATTTCAACATGTAAAATTCATTCATAACTACAGCAGAAAACATAAAGTAGTGAAACATTTATCTCTTAAATATCTTGATTGAATAAAAGAGAAGATCACAAGCATCCCTTTCAAGAATAAATTGAAAGAACAGAGGTGTTAGTGGATACTAGAATTAAAATAATGGTAGGATAAATAAGAATAGACCTGAATTACAAACATACTTATGATAAGAAAAAAAAAGAGGGGAATAACCTTGAATGAAGCAGAGATGACAAAATACAGATTTTTGGAGGGAGAAAAACGGGAAGTATGATTTTCATAAATTAGCTAGGTATTCTTTTAAATGTCAGCTCAAAATACTTTTCTATAATATATCTTTAAAATTTTTCTATCTTGGAGAAAAACCAAGATGGTGGCATAGGTAAACACCTAAACCGCTGCCTCACACAACAATTTCAAAACTACAACTAAAAGATAAAACGGACATCATCCAGAAACACAAGAAGGCTGACTGAGTGGAAATTCTACAACTAGAAGGAAAGAGAAAAGGACACTGAGACTCAGAGGAAGTCGAAGGGCAGAGGTGCAGAGACTCAGAGACAGAGGTGTGGAGACATGGAAACAGAGGTGCAGAGAAGTGGAGACATGCGCAAGGAAAGGGCCAGTGGCTAAATACCCAGCTGGTTTTCTTGAACAGGGAGGAAGACAAAACCTACCCACTGCACTTAACTCCAGTTCCAGGTGAGTTTTGGGGAACCCAGACTCAGATGGGATGAAATTGGACTGTCAGGAGGAAGCACACTGAGAATGGGGGAGCTACAGAGGCACATGAGCTCACGAAGAGAGTGCACAGCTGAGTGTGTGGCTGGCTCTCTCATTCGAGAGGAAAACAAAACCTCCCAACTGTACTGTACTCCAGTTCCAGGTGAGACTTTGGGTATCCAGACCCATTTGGGGAGAAACTGGACTGTCTGGCACTGGGAAAAACTCCAGGGCAGCTTTCCTCAAAGGAGCATGTAGCCATTGCCATGGGACACCGAGACCCAGGAGGCACTTAGGGTGTGGTTGATGGGAAATGAAGGCTGACTGCTCAGCCCTGAGACTCTGCCCCATCCCAGCTGAGCACAGAAGCTCTTCCAGCATAAACACAGCTGATACTCACAGCCAATTGGCCTGGAGGTCAACCCCTCCCAGTGATACCAACAACAATCTAGGCTTAACTACAACAAGACAGTGTATCCCATAAAGGGGTGCACCAAGAATATCCACCTCAGGTAACTGGGAAGGCTGAGCCACTGTCCCTTAGAGGACACCTACCACACAAAGCCACTCTATCAACTCAGGGAAGCAGCCAAAATGCAGAGACAAAGAAACAGACAACAAATGAAAGAAATGGAGGGAAGCAAATGACTGGATATAAAGTTCAAAACCATAGTTATAAGGTTTTTCAAGAATTTTCTAGAAAAGGCTAATAAATTTAGTAAGACCCTTGAGGACATGAAAAAGGACCAATTAGAAATTACGCATACACTGACTGAAATAAAAAAATATTATACAGAGATCTAAGAGCAGACTAGAAAATCACAAGAATCAAGTCAGAGATTTGAAATACAAAGAAGCAAAAAACACTCAACCAGAAAAGCAAAAAGAAAAAAATCCAAAAATTTGAAGATAGTGTGAGGAGCCTCTGGGACAACTTCAAGCATACCAACATCAGAACTATGGGGGTGCCAGAAGAGAGAGAGCAAGATACTGAAAACCTATTTAAAGAAATGATAAATGGAAACTTCCCCCACCTGGTGAAAAAAATAGACTTACAAGTCCAGGAAGCACAGAACCCCAAACAAAAGGAATCCAAAGAGGACCACACCAAGACACATCATAATTATAATGCCAAAAGACAAAGAGAGAGTATTAAAAGCAGTTCATTACCTGCAAGGGAGCACCCATAGGACTGTCAGCTGATTTCTTAACAGAAACTATGCAGGCCAGACAGGAATGGCAAGAAATATTCAAAGTGATGAATAGCAAGAACCTACAACCAAGATTACTCTACCTAGCAAAGCTATCATTTAGAATTGAAGGTCAGATAAGAAAAAACTAAAGGAGTTCATCAACACCAAACCAGTATTATATGAAATACTGAAAGTTATTCTTTAAGAAGAGGAAGAAGAAGAAAAAGGTAAAGATAAAAATTATGAACAACAAATACATATCTATCAACAAGTGAATCTAAAAATTAGGTGAATAAAAAAAATTTGATGAACAGAATAAACTGGTGAATATAATAAAATCGTGGACATAGAAAGGGAATGGACTGACAATTCTCAGAGGGAAAGGAGTGTGGGGGTTGTGGTAAGAGACTGAACAAAAATGGTACACCTATGGATGGGGACTTGGCGAGGGGAAGGGGACCTGGGTGGAGGAGAGCTATGGGGCAAAAAGAGGTAAAATTGTAATAATTTGAACAATAAAGATTTATTAAATTTTTAAAAATTCTATCTTGAAATTCCACTACACCTGGAGGCTAACCAATTTATGAAAATGCAATACTTGAAGCCCTAACCAGTTTGGCTCAGTGGAAAATGCAATACTTGAAAGTCACATGGAGGCAAGACAATTCTATCACTGCAACCAACAAATAAATGCCAGTCAAGTTGTCTCATTTTTGTGAGAAGCCCAAATACACCCTAGGCCAGTGATGTGCAAACTTTTGAGTTTGGTGTGTCAAAATTTGCCAAAAAACAAAAAACAAAAAAACAAGCATAACTCAGGTGGTGTGTCGCATCAAGTAAAAAATCTTAATTTTGTGATATTTATAGTTTAAATAACAAAAAATTATAATTGTAATACGTAACTGTATTTAATAAACCAAAAACAAATTATTTAACTTAGTGACTTCTTTGTTCATCTGTCAGTCAGTTTCTTTTGTTGGTCTTGATATTATTTAACTTGTGTGGGGTGCCGTGAACTAAGAAAAGTGAGGGGAGGGGGAATTCTTTAACTAACCTGCCTATTAGTGACTTTTTTGTTGCTGAATTTCATTGACTAAACCTTCAATTGAAGGTTGGTATTTTGTAAACTTCAAGCCGAAGCAAGCGCTACTAACTTCATCTATCAATCTGTTTCTTTTGTTGGTTTTGATATTATTTAATGCTGAGAATACGGTCTCACAAAAGTATGTGGAGGGAAAAATTGTGAGTAAAGCCATTGCTATATTTTTCAGGGTGCTAAAAGTGCCTGATAATTGGTTCCAGGCACTCCAAGTTTCCTGTTCATAGTGGCACTCCTTTTGATTCTCCAAGTGGTACCTTTCCAGATTCTCAAGCTTCGACCTCAAGTCAACAAACATCTGAGTCCAGATGCTGTTTGGAAATTCTGCAAGTTGTGTCTCCAAATGATCAATTTGCATCCATTGAAAACCATTTAATTCCAAACTACTATAGACTACTACATCAGGACACTTCATTATTTTTATGGTCTGTTCTAGGCTTCTAAATTGATTAAATCTGTCACTAAACTGGTCAAGTAATGAGTCTAAAACATGCTGGTACTCTATATGCAAGGGTTCCATTTCATTTTGTATAGCTGCACTGGCCTTCTCAAAATACTTTGTTACTCGAGGGAAATACTTATAAGTTTTAGTTTCTACATCTCGCTTGAAAATTTTAAGTTTACTTTCAAAAGCTTTTATGTATTCAAATGTAACATCAATACTTTTGCCAAAACCTTGTAAATTTAAATTCAGTTCATTAATATGAACAGAGAGATCTGTAAAAAATATCAGGGTGTTGACTCACTTATCATCATTGAGCTGAGAAAAGTTTCAGAGATCCTTATCCTCAAGAAATACCTTAATTTCTTCAAAGCACTCCATAAAGTGCTCAAGAACTTTGCCTTTGCTCAGCCATCTAACATTATTGTACATCAGCAGTCCACTGTAGGTAGAATCAACCTCCAGTAAAAGTGCAGAAAAGTCTAGGTTTTGAAGGGGGCGAGCAGCTATTAAATTAATTATTTTTGTAACAACTTACATTAAGTCGTTTAAGTCGGTAAATCCTGCTTTGGCACATAAAACCTCCTGATGGATAATACAATGAAAAGACACAATCAGATGTCCAATAGCTTCCATAAACAATTTGACAAATCCGACTTTTTCCCCACCATTTTGGTGTCCCATCTGTCATCACTGACACAACTTTAGAGATATCAAAGCTTAGGTCACGGAATGTTTGTATAACAACCTTACATATTTCGCTTCCTGATGTACTTGTTGGCACTGATACTAACTTGATTAACTCTTCTCTCATTGTGAGACCATCAGAATATCGACCAATAATGGCCAACTGAGCTTGTGATGTGCAAAATGATCTGCCATTTTTTTCTATAATGCCATACATCTCGGTCCATGTCTCTTTAAATGGTCGGCTACTGCTATTACCACTTCCTTTACTTAACCTTGTTTTTTTTGGGGGGAGGGGGGTTCTCCATCAGGGGGGCAGTGACAGAAGATAGAATTATAAATAGCCTGTTAGCCCTGCAGGCAATAAGGGGTTAACTAGCCTAACTGACCACAAGATGGCACATGTAACTGTCTTTTAGGAAAGGGCAGGGTTAATAAGCAGAAATAGGGGTTAATAAGGATGCACAGCAATAATTGTGGTGAAATGGAGTCTGCACTATGCTGCAAAATGGCATTCCTTATATAAATTAAAATGGCTGCCGCTATTTCTAATGGCGGGGAAATGGCACCCATAGCACAGGCCCTCGCCTCTCCCAGCCTCCCCCTCACTTATCTTAGTAATGATGGTCAATTAGAAATCCACAACACCCCAGAACAGTAGATTAGATGATGGTTGCTGTGGTTATGTGGTTGCTGGTAATGGCGATCACAGAGCCCCCAGAGATGCGTATGGCCCCCCACCGACTCCCCCTCCCCCCCTTGGCATTCTGCTGCTCCCTGCTCTGCTGGCCAGAAGTGAGGTCAAAGATCTCCTAATGGCCAAACGAGAATTCCCAGAACTAGATGCTCTGTGCTGGAGTTCTCTTGTTTTGGCCTACAGACCTCAGGCACAGAGTGTCTACACTACACTACAGCAAATGTTTCATCCTCAGCTACTGCATCTGGCCGTGCAGTAGCCGAGCATAAAATGTCCTTCTCGGCATGTGGCCCCATACTTCTCTGTATGTGACCACATGTGGCCACGTGTCATCAAAATGGTTACACATGTCAATGCTGACACGCATGTCATAGGTTCGCCATCAGGGCCCTAGGCATTGATACCACTCCTACTGAGAATCTACTAAACTTCCTTTTTTTTCCCACCAGTCAAATTAAATCAACTTTTGGAGATAAGAAGACCAAACCAGTACATTTTTCCTCACTCAGTCAGATTTTGGTTCTTGACAGGTAAAGTTGTATTTTAGAATTCATTTCTTTAATGATGCCTACTTTTGTCTTTAAGAAGTCTGGTTTTGTATTTGAAAACAAGACTTTCAGACATTAATTACCCAAGGTCACATAGCTAATAAACGACAGTACTTGGATTTGAACGAGGTGGTCTAATTCAGAGATGAAGAGAAGTGGTTGATTCAGGATAGATGCTGAAAACCAAATCAATAGGACTTCCTAAAAATTAGATGAAAAGGAGTTACCAAGAGATAAATGAATGAAAGATGGTTCTGAGGTTTATCATTAGAACTACTGGAGGCCTTACAATTCTATTTACTGAAAAGGGGTGATGTAAGAGAGAAACCAGTTAGGTGAATTCTGAGTTCTACTTTTGATAAGTTAAGTTTAAAATACTAATGAGACAGCCAAATGGAAATATTAAATATATAGCTGATTATCGTATCTTGAGCTCAAATATGAGAGGACAGGAGATGAAATTGTGGTGCTTTTAATAAATAGATAACACACAGCAGTGAATGCTCTATAAATAGTTGTTGAAAAGATATGTAAAAGACTAAGTAAGCAATTAATATGGTCCATGAGAGAAATGAGACCAAAAAAAATGACAGTAGAATCAAAGAGAAGAAATTTGAGATACATTCCAGAGGTGGAATGGCATCTAGAGATGAAGTATGAAGGGAGAAAATTGAGAATGACTCAAAGTATTCTAGTTTAGGAAGCTACCTGAATGGTAATGCCATTAATATGGGAGCAGAAACCGAAAAAAGATTGAGAGAAAAAAATCAATGCAGATAATTATTCATTCTCTCAACAAATTAAAATGTTTGTGTTTTTCAAATGGATTTGAGTTTCAAAACATTTACATTTCATCTTAAGGAAGCAGGCTTTAAAAATATACTTTCATTTTTCTACAGCAAGACAGATAACCTTAGTTCAATTATTAGCTTTGGAAAGAAAAGCCTAGGTAACAATATATTTTAGAAAGACTATTTTTTCTTTTTTTAATGTTTCATAGGGTAAATCAATTTCCAACACTCCTCTTTTCAGCATTAGCAATGAGTGTTATCTCCCCTCTCTCAATCACTCATATTTCTATATCTATCTATCTCTCAATATCTCTCGCTCTATGTCTATGATAGATGAATGGATAGATAGATAGATAGATAGATAGATAGATAGATAGATAGATAGACAGATGATAGATATCTATATATATTGTGGACAAAAAAAGGGGGATCTATAGAAAGTAACCTCATAAATTCCTAACTGGATAGGTCATAGGGGTGGTCATGCCCCAGGCATATAATTTCTTTACTAAAAGATTTATCTTTGCCTTAAGCAAGTCCTGTCCAATGTTTCTGTGCATCTAGGTTAATACACCTTTGAAATGTTCCCGTTCAGACCTCCCAAGAGAACCATAATTTTAACTATGTTATGATCCTTCCCTGAGTTGATTTCTCTCGCCACCTGGTGATCTTCCTTACCTTGCTTCTTTAATTTCAAATGTATAGTAGAAGCTACAAAACTGTTATTCTTTGGACCATTTGAGATCTTTCTTCAGGCATATTTCATCAGTTTGGCTCAAATAACCTCTCATAAAGTTCTCTACAGGTTTGGGTACTTCTTACTTTGAAAATCTCTATATCTATATGTAACACAAGAAATCAAATATCTAAAATGTGTTCTAAAAAATATTGTAGGTGACTGTTCTTTGCTCCATTAGAAAGACATTTTCCAGAAACACAGATTATCTGAATGTTCTCTGAGGACAGAATTTAAGGAAGACTCTTTTTAAAGCACTTAGCTCAGTGCTTTACACCTTATAGGATCTGAATAAATGTTCTTTGAATAAATTAAGAAATAACTATGCTCTCCTTTTCAACTGCTAAATGGGTTTCCACAAAATCCCTTAACAGGTGCCTAGTCTCAAACCCCTGATACTTCTTGCTCATGACTTATTTAAAGTGAAGTGAGTGAGCTGAGGAACCAAGATGGTGGCATAGGTAAACACCTATCTTGCTACCCCACTCAACAATTTCAAAACTACAACTTAACGACAGAACAAACATCATCCAGAATCACCGGAAAGCTGGCTGAGTGAAAATTCCACAAATAGAAGTAAAAATAGGACACTGTGACTCAGAGGGGTGGCAGAGGGCAGCATTGAAGATACACGCAGAGTCAGAGGTTTGGAGTTGTGCAAGTGTGCCAGTGGATAGGGCAGGTGGCTGCAAAACTGCCTGGTTTTCTCGAACAGGGAGGAAAACAAAAGCGTCCCACTGCACTGATTCCCAAGTTCCAGGCAAGGTCCGGGGAACCCACACTCATACAGGGTGAAACTGGACAGTAAGGAAGCGTGCTGAAACCCGAGCGCAGCAGAGGTCTACAAACTTGTGGAGAGGGCGCATGGATTTGAAAGCAGGAGAGGTGCGCGAGTGCACAGAGAGGACTCGTGACTTGCTCTCTCGTATGGAAGACCACCACTCTGCATTGTTTTGCAACACTGGGTGAGACTTTAGGTGTGCAAACTCATTTGGGGAGAGGCTGAATTGTCTGGCAGTGGGTGGAGATCAGCGGCGGCTTTCTCTCGGAGGTGTGTGCAGCCATTATCACCAGACACAGAGACACAGGTGCCGCATATGGTGGAGCTGATGCTGCCTGCTCAGCCTGGAGACTCTGCCCATCCAACCTGAGCACAGCTGATCCTCACAGCCAATTGGCCTGGAGGTCAAACCCTCCTAGTGCTAACAACAATAATCTAGGCTTAATTTCAACAATACTGTACAAACCATAAAGGGCTGCAGTAAGAGTATCCACCTCAGGTAACTGGGGAGGCTAAGCCACTGTCCTTTAAAGGACATCTACCACACAAAGCTAATCGACCAACTCAGGAACGCACCCACGATGCAGATAAATGGAAAGAAATTAGATGTGAAAGAAATGGAGGAAAAAAGACAACTGGACATACAGTTCAAAACCACAGTAATAAGGTTTTTCAAGATGCTCCTAGAAAAGGCTGATGAACTTAATGATACCTTCAAGGAAATGAACAAGACCTACGAGGAAATGAATGAGAGCTATGTGGTAATGAATGAGACCTATGAGGATATGAAAAAGGACCAACCAGAAATTAAGCATACACTGACTGAAACAAAAAATATTACACAAAGCCGAGACCGTTTGGCTCAGTGGATAGAGCGTCGGACTGCGGACTGAGGGGTCCCAGGTTCGATTCTGGCAAGGGCATGTACTTTGGCTGGGGGCATCTCCCCAGTAGGGGGCGTGCAAGAGGCAACTGATCGATGTCTCTCTCTCTCACCGATGTTTCTGACTTTCTATCCCTCTCCCTTCTGCTCTGTAAAAAAATCAATAAAATATATTAATATATATATATATATATATATATATATATATATATATATGTATATATATTACACAAAGTCCTAAAAGCAGTCCAGAGGGCCACAAGAACCAAGTCAAAGATTTGAAATACAAAGAACCAAAATCCACTCAGCTGGAAAAGCAAGAAACAAAAAGAATTCAGATAATTGAAGATGGTGTAAAGGGCCTCTGGGACAAACTCAAGCATGCCAACATCCGAATTATAGGGGTGCCAGAAAAAGAGAGAGAGCAAGTTAATGAAAACCTACTTGAAGAAATAGTGACTGAAAACTTCCCCCACCTGGTGAAAGAAACTGACTTAAAAGCCCAACAAATACACAGAACCCCAAAATATAGGAATCTAAAGAGGACCACACCAAGACATATCATAATTAAAATGCCAAGAGCAAAAGATAAAGAGAGAATATTAAAAGCAGCAAGAGAAAAACAGTTGGTTACCTACAGGGGAGCACTCATACGATTGTCAGCGGATTTCTCAACAGAAACGATGCAGGCCAGACGGGAGTGGCAAGAAATATTCAAAATAATGAAGAGCAAGAATCTACAACCAAGATTACTCTATCCAGCAAAGCTATCATTCAGAATTGAGGATCAGATAAAGTGCTTCGCAGATAAGAAAAAGCTAAAGGAGTTCATCACCACCAAACCAGTATTATATGAAATGCTGAAAGATATTCTTTAAGAAGAGGAAGAAGAAAAAGGTAAAAATATAAATTATGAACAACAAATGAATCTATCACATCTATCAACACATGAATCTAAAAATCAAGTGAATTAAAAATCTGATGAACAAGATAAACTGGTGAATATAACAGAATTATGGGCATAGAGAGGGAATGAACTGAGAATTCTTGGGGAGAAAAGGGGTGTGGGAGGTGCAGCAGGAGACTGGAAAAAAATCATGCACCTATGGGAGAGGACAGTGGAGGGGAGGTGATGGTGGAGGGTGGGATGGAAACCAGGTGAGGGGAGCTATAGGGGCGATAAAAGGGGAACAATGTAATTAATAAACTGAACAATAAAGATTAAAATTTAAAAAAATAAAGTGAAGGAGAGAACCAAGATGGCAGCATAGGTAAACACCTATCTTGCTGTCATACACAGCAATTTCAAAACTACAACTTAATGAAAGAACAAACACCATCCAGAATCACCGGAAAGCTGGCTAAGTGAAAATTCCACAAATAAAAGTGAAGATAGCACACTGTGACTCAGAGGAGCGGCAGCAGACAGCGTTGAAGATACGCACGGAGTTAGAGGTTTGGAGGAGTGCGCGCACCAGCGGATAGGGTGGGTGGCTGAAAACCGGTCAGTTTTCTTGAATGAGGAAGACAAAGACGTCCCACTGGATTGATTCTCCAGCTCTGGGCGAAGTCCAGGGAACCACTAACATACGGGTAAAAACTGGACAGTGGGAGGATGCTGAAGCTTGGGTGCTGCAGGGGTCTGCGGGCTTGTGGAAAAGGTGAGCTTGTGCAGAGTGCGCATGAGCTTGGGAATAACGCAGCTGCATGACCGTGCAGAGAGAACTCGTGACTTGCTCTTTTATTCGTGAAACCATCAGACTGCATTGTTTTGCAACCCTGGGTGAGACGTTGTGTGTGCAGACTCATTTGGGGATAGTCTGAATTCTCTGGCAGCTGGTGGAGCTCGGCAGTGGCTCTCTCTCAGAGACCCTGGGGCCACATAGGGCGGAGCTGATGCTGTCTGCTTGGCCAGGAGACTCTGCCCATCCAACCTGAGCACAGCTGAACGTCACAGACAATTGGCCTGGAGGTCAACCCCTCCAAGTGTTAACAACTATTAACCTGAGCTTAACTTCAACAAGACTGTGCAACCCATATCCACCTCAGGTAACTGGTGAGGCTGAGCCACTGTCCCTTGTAGGACATCTACCACACAAAGCTAATTGACCAACTCAGGGAAGCAGCCACCATGCAGAGACATGGGAAGAAATCAGATGTGAAAGAAATGGAGGAAAAAAAACGACTGGACATGGAATTCACAACCACTGTTATAGGGCTTTTCAAGAGGCTCCTAGAAAAGGCCGAGACCTATAAGGAAATAAACAAGACCTATGAGGTAATGAAAAAGACCTACCCGGAATTGAACAAGACCTGCGAGGAAATGAACAAGACTTACAAGGAAATGACTGAGACCTACAAGGAAATGAATGAGACCTACAAGGATATGAATGAGACCCTCAAGAATATGAAAAAGGACCAACCAGAATTTAAGCATACACTGACTGAAATAAAAAATATTATACAAAGACCTAAAAGTACTCTAGAGGACCGCAAGAACCAAGTTAAAGATTTGAAATACAAAGAGGTAAAATCCACTCAGCTGAAAAAGCAAGAAGCCAAAAGAATCAAAAAAATTGAAGATAGTGTACGGGACCTCTGGGACAACCTCAAGCATACCAACATCCGAATTATAGGGGTGCCAGAAAAAGAGAGAGCAAGACAATGAAAACCTATTTGAAGAAATAGTACCCAAAACTTCCCATACTTGGTGAAAGACATTGACTTAGGAGTCCAAGAAGCGCACAGAACTCCAATATATAGGAACCCTAAGTGGACCACACCAAGGCACATCATAATTAAAATGCCAAGAGCAAAAGACAAAGAGCGAATATTAAAAGCAGCAAGAGAAAAACAGTTGGTTACCTATAAGGGAGCACCCATACGACTGTCAGCGGATTTCTCAACAGAAACAATGCAGGCCAGATGGGAGTGGCAATAAATATTCAAAGTGATGAGTAGCAAGAATCTACAACCAAGATTACTCTATCCAGCCAAGCTATCATTCAGAATTGCTTCTCAGATAAGAAAAGTGCTTCTCAGATAAGAAAAAGCTAAAGGAGTTCATCACCACCAAACCAATATTATATGAAATGCTGAAAGATATTTTTTAAGAAGAGGAAGAAGAAAAAAATAAAAGTGTAAATTATGAACAACAAATACACATCTATCAACAAATGAATCTAAAAATCAAGTGAATTAATAATCTGATGAACAGGATAAACTGGTGAATATAACAGAATCACGGACATAGAGAGGGAATGGACTGTCAATTCTTGGGGAGAAAAGTGGTGTGGGAAGTACAGCAAGAGACTGGACAAAAATCATGCAATTGTGGGAGAAGACAGGGGGGGGTGAGGGCAGAGGGTGGGATGGGTACCGGGTGGAGGGGAGCTATAGGAGAAAAATAGGGAACAATGTAATTAATAAACTGAATAATAAAGATTAAAAAAGAAAAAAAGAAAAAGAAGTAAAGTGAAGTGAGCAATGACTCCTTTGACAAATCATTCAATTGTGTTCCTACTACTGGTAACATTCATTTTAGGATGACCTTTCCCCACCATTTTAACTAATGTTCCTATGATCTGATGAATTATACTACACAAAAGCAAAATTCTATTATATATACATATACGTATATACATATGTGTATATATGTACTAGGGGCCCATTGCATGAAGATTCATGCAATAAGCCTTCCTTACCCTGGCTGCTGGCACCAGATTTCCTCCAGCACCGGGACCCAGGCCTTCGCTCCAGTTGCAGTGGAAAAGCCAAGCCTCTGCCATCTTTGCTTGGGCCAGAGCCTTCAGTCTTTGCTCTGTGCCTGCATATGCAAATTAACCTGCCATCTTTGTTTGGTTAATTTGCATACTCACTCCTGTTTGGCTGGTGGGCATTGTGGAGGTACAGTCAATTTGCATCTTTCTCTTTTATTAGTGCAAATACTTATATATTCATTTATCAAAAAGACTGGAAGCGTATTGGCTATTGGGGAAAATTATGTTTGTTGCCTTCTAATGGTTATTAATATAGAATCTTATTATTGCAAAGCACTTTTTTAAAAAATATGCCTTTATTGATTTTAGAGAGGAAGAGAGAGAGATAGAAACATGATGAAAGAGAGAATAATTGATTGACTGCATGCCCCTCAATGTGCATCAAGCCTGTAACCTGAGCATGAGCCCTTGGCTGGAATCAAACCTGGGACCCTTCAGTCCACAAGCTGGTAGTCTATCCACTGAGCCAAATCAGCTAGGGCTATTTTCAAAGCTTCTTAAGTTATTTCTATGTTTTCTCTGAGAAATCAAGCAGGAAATACTTATTGTCCTCAGAGCATGTTCTTAAAACTTTGAGTTCTGTTCATTATTGTCCTAGTTTTCTATTTTATCAAGAAAATATATTCTAAATGTTCAAAGAAAACAGTTTAATGTAGCTGTAGGCCTGCCTATCCAAACCTGTCCAAGTCCAATACAGAACCTTAGAAGTGTACGTCTATTTTTATTCAATTGATTACTAAAAGTATTTGTTTTTAAAATTATACTGTGATGGTTTTTTAATCCAATTCATTCTTAGTTGTGCTCTAGACACTCACATTCAATATACATTTTTGCACAAAAAGTACATTAAAACAGTTGCACTTTCATTTTCAGTATAGTTGTTTTCTGATCATTCTTTCCCGTAAATTGCTCTTAAGCATTTAATGCTAATTCTTCCCAACTATTGTTAGTTAAATGTTGTTCTTGTGATTTTTATAAATGATTTTTTATATCATTTAAGTCTCTAACTCTAAGGTGCTGTCCTAATGTAGCAAATGCAAAAACATCTCATTCTTCGGGGGGGGTGGGAATTGAAATATTTGTCTCTCTGAGCCTTTTGCGGGGGAGTTCTACTTGTTTAAAACACAAAATAGTAGAGCAAGAAAAAATGATGATGTCCTTCACTTGATGGCTGCTTATCCAAATCAAGCCACCACCCAAGGAGGAGTGGGCTGGGGAGGTTTGCTTGCTTGTGGAGAGTTCAAACCAACACTAGATCTTTGATGGCTGCTCTTCCTGGGTCTGTTTTACCTGCTCCTGTTCTACCCTGTAGCTCTATCTGTTATGGCCAGACTCTACTATCAGCTCCCTTTTCTCACTTGACTACATGTCACTGGCCAAAACCCGTGCCTCCCCAGCAAACACATACTTTTCATTCTTGGCAAACTTCCATCAGGAATATTCTTCCACACCCTATCACCTGATGATCTAGCTTGCCCTTCCACACTCAGCTGAAACACTTCTTCTATAAAACAATTTGAATAGCCTGTCATCCTTCTGTTGCAGATAAAGTGAAATATTCCCTGCTTTGTTCCACCTCACCACAATTAGGTAGCTCTGTTATTATACTGAACAAGTTGCCCGGTGCACAAAATTCATGCACGGAGGGGGGTTCCCTGAGCCCAGCCTGCACCTGCTACAATCAGGGACCCCTTCGGGGATGTGTGACCCCTAACCACTTCTGCCTACCTGCTTGATCATCTCTACGTGCTCCCCTGCTGGCCTGATTGCTCCTAACTGCCTCTGCCTTGCCCCACACCTGGGACCCAGGCTTCCCTCCCTCTGGTCAGCTATAGACACCCAGGACCTGGGCCAACTTCACAAAGGCCGGCCGCAGCCACAGGCACCCACAGGCACCCAGAACCATAGGGCATGCTACCTAACCCCAGAGCCAGAAAAGGCCCCAGCCCTTCTATGTGCCTGCCTGGCCGAGTCCCACTACTCTGACTGCTGTGTCGTAAAAAACCTTACCATATATGTTCTCCCCAGCCTCCTGGAGAGAGGGCATGAGCTGAGAAACTGGAGATGCTGCAGCCCCAGGGCCATTTTACCAATGGGTACATTGTCATTTTCAGATCTAGATTTGAGATAATCCATCAAACCGCTATATTTTTCAACTCTCAACTTAGATTGGTTTGCTTTAATAAAATTTATCTGATTGGCCTCCATTTTTTAATACGAATCCATAATAAGCTGTTGAGTTAACTTTCTTGCATTTAAAATAGGATTGAACGTGTCCCTCACAAAGAGATGAAATCCATAATACTACATTTGGGTGACTCGTGTTCTTACATTTTGTCTAGTATTATTGTTGAGTACACTGTTGTCTCTGAGTGTTAATGCAATATCTGTTCCCCAACCTTTTTCACCATGTAGAAAAAGAATAGGATATGTCATTGCATCTGATGTGGGAAACAGGATACTGATTCGTTTCACTTTAGTGCCATTTGGATTATTGGGATCTGGTTTACAATGAATGAGCAAGTCCCTTTCAAAAGGAGGTTCTCCAACTTCGTTTCTGAATATGACAGCAACTTCAGTTACACGGGGAGAATTATATCTACCTGGGTCACTATTATGATCATATTTAATTGCCATAGTTACTTCCGTGGGAGCTATACCTTTTGCTGCTGCTTCAGATTGGGCTTCCTTTTCTACCTCATGTAGTATCTTGTACGATTTTGTTAATTCATTTATTTCATGCGTGAGGTTGTTGATTATGAGTCTTTCTGAGCAGGCCTGGTTTGCTGGGATTGCTAATCTTTTACGTGTAGCTTCGGCTGTATCCAAAATATAGAGTTGAGCAAACTTCAACAGTTTTTCTTTGGACATAGTCCCACCTCTCTATTGCCACGTTCTGAGATAGAGGAGAATGACAGGCCTTTCAGGAGTGTGACCAAAGGCTGATTTGGACAGATTCTGTGGGGGTGGGACTCCTCCTCCCCATTGTCAGTTTCAGCTGGGATGCTGAAGCTGGGACTGGAGGGCCTTCCTTCTGGCGGTTGCCTTCCGTTTTTGCTGGCATACAGCTGAAGCTACACGTAATATTAGCAATGCCAGGGACCTCATTAGACACAGCTGCATTAAGTTCTTGCAGCCGCCGCCGCCCCGCCGCTGTTCTCCCCGCCCCGGGCCTCAGTTGACTCAGCTGTGGTGAGTTCTGGCCACTGTAGCTGCCTCTGCTTGATCTCCGCACCTGGGCCTGGCGCGTGATGCCTTCACCACTTTATCTCCGCTTCTGGGGCCTGGCGCTCACGCCTCTCCACCACCCCTTGCTCCGACTGGCTGTTGGAGCCCAGGTACGGTCACATTTGCATGTTACTCTTTTATTAGATAGGATAATTAAATTGTGTTTATATGACTGGCTCTTAAGTGAGATTTTGAATTCCTTGTATATCAACTATTGATTGTTGACATCTGTATTTATCTAGCTGAGGTAAGCAGAATTCCAAGGGACTTCTAGCGACCCTTGCTTGCCCTTATACAATCCCATCCTGTTGAGTGTGGGCAGATGCTGTGATTATGTTGTGTTATATGGCAAAGGGAGTTAATCCTGGCTAGACCTGAGTCCTTTAAAAGCAGAAAGCTTTTGCCAACTGATTGCAGAGGAAGAAGTCAGAGAGATTCATTCCTGCTGACCTGGAAGAAGCAAGTATAATCATATTATGAACTGCCAGTGGGGACCACGTAGCAGCAAATGGCAGGCAGCCTGTAGGAGCTGAGAGCTGTCCCTGACTAATAGTCTATATTACTTCAATCGTACAGCCTCAAGAAAACAAATTCTGCCAAAACTTGAATGAGCTCAGAAGTGGACTCTTCCTCAGTACCCCCAGATGGCAGTCAGCCAAGCTGACACCTTGACTTTTTAGCATTGTAAGATGTTGAACAGATATCACAGCCATGAAATGTCTGGACTGATGGCCTACAGAACTATGACCTACAGACTGTATTGTTTTAGTTTTCTATGTTTATGTTATAATGGAAAAGTAATATACCACCCCAGTGACTGGTACATAATAAAGTATTGATTTGTTAATGATAGATGCTTTGAATTAATGACTGAAATTATGGAAGGAAGGAGGGAAGAGACGGAGGAAGGGAGGGAAGGAGGGAGGGAGGGACGGAGGGAGGGAGGGAAGTAAAGAAAAAAGAGGAGGGAGAAAGAAATATACTATTTAGAAAAAGAATTTGTATTGTGGTCCATGTGAGTATAAATGAATTTTTAGAGAATGAATAGACAATTTCTTAGAATGATTGATGGACCTTCCTGAGCTGAACAAGTGTGACAGATATTTTATGTCAGTTTAGATTAGTTTTTTCTGTTCATGTTTCCTAGCTTCCATTTCATTCCCCATCCCATTTCTAATCTATCCTTGACCATTTTGTCACCCCTAACTTGATCTTAACTTGTCTGGTAAGAAAGAAAAACACAGCCCTGATAACTGTCCACTGGTAGCTGGCCCAGTGACTACCAGTAGGCCATAGCGCTTTCCTGTGAATATAAACAGACTCCCATAGTTTCAACATCAGGTCAGGACTTTCCATGATTACGAATAAGACAAAAACAAGACACCTCAAAAATGTCTGGCCAAAGATTAAAACAAAGACACTGTGCTACCTCAAAATGACCAAACCTCTCCTTTCCCTGCAAAAATACAAATAACAACTGCTTCTTTTCCAATGGTAACTCTAGCTCTGCTCCATTCCTCCTCCCCTAAATAAAAAGTATTAAGATACCCATTCGCCTGATTATTCAGCTTTCTGGAAGAAAGCTAAAACAGACCTTGGTTCCTTTGCATCCTTCTCCAAATCATTTAACAAACACCCAAGTCTTATAATAAGCCCTTTTCTCAACTCCCTGGATTTCTTCATGGCCCCATACTTCGTTTTTTTCATCAGGTTGAGGATCTAGAGCTTGATGCCCCTCCCACCCCCAGATTATGGGATACTCCAAGGCAGAGTCTGTGCCTTCTTCTTTGGATTAGTTCTAGTACCTAGTTCATTGGCTGCTACTCACAGGTACTTCTTGAGTAATTAAATAAATAAATAATTTTAAAAGACTCTTATTTCTCTGTGCCACACATGTCACTGGACTGCAAAAACTGGATTATAGCCAATTGTCATAGGTCAATGGTCGGCAAACTCATTAGTCAACAGAGCCAAATATCAACAGTACAACGATTTAAATTTCTTTTGAGAGCCAAATTTTTTAAACGTAAACTTCTTCTAATGCCACTTCTTCAAAATAGACTCGTCCAGGCCATAGTATTTTGTGGAAGAGCCACACTGAAGGGGTCAAAGAGCTGCATGTGGCTCACGAGCCGCAATTTGCCAACCACTGCCATAGGTGATTTGAGGTCTGTGACTATTCCTTTTCACTCTGTTGTTAGAGCTCCTAAGTCCTTCTCTCTTCTCTAAGCCCCATCCACCAAAAGCCTTACCTGCGCCTCTAGCATTAATATCCCACATATACACCAGTAATTCGTAGACTATTCTCTACCTCCAGTGTAAACTTCTCCCCTCAACTGCACCTGCTTATAACCAACTGCCTTCCCAATTGCTCTATTTGCTTGTTCAAGTACTATCTCCAACTCAGCATGTCCATAACCAAATTCATGATCTTTCCTTTATGTGCCCCAAGTCAATGGCAAATCATCTTAAACCAGCAATCTGAGAATCATTCTGTGCAATTCTCTCTCACCCTTCATATTCAGTCCATTTTCAAGTCATATGGATTTTACCTTCAAAATAATTATCAAAACATTTTTCTTTCTATTAGCATGTTAAGCTAAGGTACCATATTCACTGCTTTGGTCTCCCTGTTTTTGCATCTTTCAATTTATTCTATACCTTGAAGTCATAATATGCTTTTCATGTATCTGATCATATCATCCCCCAGTTTATAAGACTTAAATGGCTTCTAGGTGCTTTTAAGATAATGACCTAAATCCTGAACATGGCCTTCTCACTATCTTCATTCTTTGTGCTATTGTCACACAGTCTTCTTTTATTTTCTAGAATGTACCATGCATATTTCATTCTGCCTCAGGACCTTTGCATATGTTGTTTCCCTCTTAGAACACCCCTATCCTGCATAATTCAACAAGTTAATTTCTTCTCATCAGACCTCAGTTCAAATGTCACTTCTTCAGATAATTTCTTCTTGATCCATTCCACCACTATATCTAATCCTTCTCTTATCTGGCTCCTCTTCTTCTAGGACCATGTACCTTCATTCCATAGCATTTTAGCTGTTCTCAATGTACATTTTTGTATGTTATTTGATTATTTTTCCCTCTTCTTTACTAGATATATTTTGCAAAGGACAATGCTTTCACTAGTACTCAACAGTCTAACAATGCTTTCACTAGTACTCATCAGTCTATCAGTAACTCTATGGCTAGGGTAGTGCCTGGCACACAGTGGACACGCAATAAATGTTTGCTTCATGAATAAATCTAGACTTCCTGAATACCCTTACCCTACTCATTTACACTGGACAACTTTTACTCTGCCTTGATACACTTGTGTTAGGAAAACTGACATTCCCATTTTTGAACAAAGAAGTTAATAAAGCCTTTCTGCATTTTAAGGATGCCTGTGAGTTGTCTCCTAAAGGCTCCTTTTGCTTTTGCTAGCCTCTGTGTCTTAGATGTGTTATCTGCTCTTCTAAACTCTCTGAAATCCTTTATCCATTCCTTTAGAAGTGGCTTAGTAGAAAAGTCACTGAGAACTGGACATTAATTTATTACTGTATCTCCAATAACCTCTAGGGGAACCAGAAAATAATAGCTATCTCAGCAAAGATCTCTAAAAGAATTTTCTCAGTATTCACTAAAGTAGCAATACAATAAAATAAAAGAAAAATAAAAGAATACAAAGCACTATTTGCTACAGAGTTATATTTATAAATACTCCTTTGCTGTGTTTTAGCGTAAAAGCATGAGTCTACTCTCCATGTTAGCTCAGGCTAAAGGCCTCTCCTTGACTCCTTGAAGCTTCCCCAAATTCTTTTCCTGCACCATACATTACTATAGATTTTCAAACGGTGTGCTGCAAGAATTTTTAAAAGATGCAACATCTGATTATTTCATCAGGTGCATTGACCTTTTCACCCTTAGATTGGCAAATAAAAAAAATGATAATAGCCAACATAAAAATAGCCATCCAGTATGGATGAATCAAAATTATACCTTGTTTTTTGTCAAAATTTTACCTAGTTTTTTTTACAATGCATTTTTTGGTGTGCTGCAGAATTTTAGTAATTAGTTTGTGTGACATGAGATTAAAAAGGTGGAAAATCGCTGTTCTAGAGGACAGTGAATGAATTTTTCAAGTGCTTTGGAATCAGACTTAAAATGACTCACTGCAACAGCAACTTTCCTAGCAACACTTGAATTTTATCTCAGAAACTTAATGCAAATGCTTTGTTTTATTCCATAAAAACTGCTAATATGCTTTAATCTTCAAATATTTTGTCCACAACACTTTTACTAAAAAATGATATTTCCAAATGCTACGTCTGTCTTGTACTTTTGTATGATCCTTGATACAACTTTCTCTCATGCTGCTATATACACACCAGTTTTACTACAGAGCTGTGAAGTTAGTATATCTATTCCTTTGTGTGTGTGTGTGTAATCCTCACCCAAGGATAGGCTTTATTAGTTTTTGTGAGGGAGAAGGATGAGAGATAGAGGAAAGCATTCATGTGAGAGAGAGACATGGATCTATTGTCACCCTGATAGGGAAATCAAACCTGAAATCTAGGTATGTGCCCTGACTCGGGATCAAACCTGCAACCTTTGCATGTATAGGATGACTCCAGCCAACTGAGCCACCTGGCCAGGGCTATATATTGACTTTTAAACATTAACTATTCCATACATGCAAAAATGTATACGATATCAGGTACAGTTTTTCAAATCTACCACCCAGCTTAAGAAATAAAATATCTATATCCTTAAGCTCCATTATTCCCTCATAAATTTCCCTTCTTTTCCATATATTCAAATGCAAAGTTCACTTTTTACCATATGATTTCACTTATATGTGGAATCTAATGAACAAATGTACTAACAAACAAAACATAGACAGACTAGTGGATACAGAGAACAGACTGACAGCTGTCCGAGGGAAGGGAATTGGGGACTGGGTGAGAAGAGTAAAGGGATTAAGCGAAGAAAACAACTCATAGACACAGACAACTGTATGGTGATTGCCAGAGGGAAGAGGAAGGTAGAAGAAGGTAAAGGGGAGATAAATGGTGATGGATGGAGACTTGACTTGGAGTGGTAAATACACAATGCAATATAAATGAGGTATTGTTGAATTGTATAGCTGTATAAATTTATTAACCAATTTTACCTTAACACATTCCATTTTTAATTCCCTATCTTCTTTGTGAGACATACATATATCTCTCAACAACCTATTGCTTTGTTCTACTGTTTTTTAACTTTAAGTAAGGGGACACATTCTGTACATTTTCTTCTGTGATTTGCCTTTTCACTAATCACTGTGTTTTTTAGATTAATCTATGTTGATGTATACAGCTATTACTTATTCATTTTCTCTAGGATCCTATTATTTCTTCCCGTGTCTCAAGTCAAAATTTCTCTTCTTCTTGCCAGAGGGCACAGGGACAATATAAAACTTAAAAACTTGTACAGTCATAAGTATCCATTTTTTCCACAAGGGAAATATGGAAACTACTTCTAATTATTACCTCAGGTTACTTACTTTTGGTTCTGTAATAATTTGTATTTTATAATTCTCTTAATTTAAGACAAAGGTAGATAACAGTGTGGTCCACCCCTCTTCCATTTACATGGAAATCTTTAAAATGACAACTTTTCTTTCATTTCCACACAATTTTATTGTGTAAATACATTTACCAAATGGATGAGCACCTATTACAATTTAGGTATTGAAGTCAACAGTATCCTCTAAATGATTTTATCACATTTTATCCTGTTTGTTTTAGAACTATGTTTACTGTTGTGATTTGTTATCAATGTTACCTTTCAAGGCTGTATTATTGGAAGGAACTTTACCCACAAAAGAGCATTAAAAAAGTAACCCATGAGTAGAAGATGCAGGTAAAAAAAAAAAAGCAAAACTATTTTTTATATCTCAGGCATGGGTCATATGTGTTTACTGAGGACCTACCTGCTAAGTGTACTGACCCAGAATCTAGATGGGGGAGAGGGATGAATAGTACGGGATCCCTTCAGAGGAAGGACTCACACTCTCTCAGCAGAGAAAGACCTATAATACAAGGCAGTGGGTAATGAGAGACTTGAAAAAGCTGCAAAAAAATACAGACATAAGAATTAAGAGGAAAATAATTTCTAGCCATGGAATTAGAAAAGGTTTTAGAGGAAAGGTGGCATTTAAACTTTGTTGTTGTTTTTCCTTTTCTTTTTTTTTTTTTAACTTGGCATTTAAACTTTGGAAGATCAGTTGGATTTTGATAGCTGAGTGAAATGGAAGTGACAGAGGATGTTAAGGCTGAGAGAGTGTAAGCACAAAAGTGCAGAGGTAAGAAGTTGAAAAGTGCAAAAAGCAGTAAGTAACCTAATTTGACTGTAAAAGATAGTTTAGAGGATAGTAAAGGAAGTGATTCCTATATTTTAAATAATTTTTTCACATTGTTTCTTCTCTACATTTTTAAAAATATATTTTATTGATTTTTTACAGAGCAGAAGGGAGAGGGATAGAAAGTCAGAAACATTGATGAGAGACATCCATCAGCTGCCTCTTGCACGCCCCCTACTGGGGATGTGCCCGCAGCCAAGGTACATGCCCTTGCCGGAATCGAACCCGAGAGCCTTCAGTCTGCAGTCCGACGCTCTATCTACTGAGCCAAACCGGTCTCGGCTCTTCTCTACATTTTAAGAGTCAGCTCTGCTCTTCTTACTAATGCCCAGACACATGTGTTGACATAACAGATGTGCATGTGTGCATATATATACATACCCACACGCACACACATGCAATCTGACATTTTCAATAATTTGGTTGAAAATTAATATGGGGAATTCATCATGCATCCCATAAAGCAAATCTTTCTTATACATTTCTTTTTCTCTAGAAGTCCCATGTCACATTGAACTCCACACAACCTGCAGATCTCCCCATCCAAACCTACCTTGTTCTTCTCATCAACTAGATGTTTCCTCTGAATGTCTGCTTCCCTTTTTATCATGAAGAGATATCTGGTTTTCAGTTTCTCCAATTTTTTTCCCACCCAGCAACAAAGAAAGCCTAGTAGTGTCAGAGTAAAGGAAAAAAGGAAGATGCGGTGAAGAGAAGGGATGTGGAGATAGAGAAGGAAAAGAAAAAGAAGGAAGGAAAGAAAAGGAAAAGAAAAAATTATTTCTTCTTTAAGAAGATAGTAGAGCAAGGATTCAAAAACTTAATTTTAAACATTCTCTCAACAATCACAAAACTTGGTTTAATCTAGCATTCAGACAGTGTAGGTGAATTGGAGGCCATTAGGGTCCTCCTGTCAAACAGCAGATTGACATTGTGACTTCAACACTGGTATCATATTTTCAATTTTTAAAGTCTTCCACTAATTGTCATACTATCATTTAGGTTTGTTTAAGCTTAATTTCTACCATTTCATTTGCAATAGCCTTTGCTGTCCATTACTTTCTTCCACATACATCTCTTCTTGTTGCTTTTTCCCATGGGTGACATAGTCAGGCGGACCATGTTTTGAATATTCATGGATCAACCTGTGCAATGAAAACACAGAACACCTAAAACAGCTGTCAACAATGCTCCAAAATTCTGTTTCTTGGATTAAGACCATAAGATGCACCTGCAGGTAAATGTTATTACATTCTTTTTTCCTTTGTGAGCACCTATTAAGCAAAGAGATATTGTAGTCATTGATTCCCATAAACTCTGTTAATAACCAACAGCATCAGGTGCATGCATGTAGAAGGTGGTTAAGCACAACCTGCTACTGCCAAGAACAGTCCCCTGGAGCCTCTCCTACCTAATCGTTTACTCTCCTGCCTAATCGTTTACTCTTACAAATATACAAGACAAGAGATACAGAACTCATGTAAAACCCAGGGGGAGCAGAAAGTAATAGGAAGTTCAACTACGTAAGTTTCCTGGGTCTCTGGAGAAAAATCGCTTCTAAACAATTACAGTACATTTTATTAGCATCATCTTCTTAGCCAGGAAACAAAATAGATTTTTATTAATAAGCAAAAAAGAAAGCAGAAATGGTAAAAGTAGCAAATTTGCGTTCCATTATTTATTAAATAGTCATCTGTTCCCTTTTCTAAGATCAGCTTACAAAGAATTTACACATCCACTTGAAAATATGAATTTTCCCAATTCAATGACATTGTTTTATACAATGTCAAATTTCAGCCCTCCCAGTGTGGCTCAGATGGTTGAGCTTTCTCCCATGCACCAACAGGTAGCCGATTTGATTCCTGGTCAGGGCACATAGCCAGCCAGGTCTTGGGCTTGGTCAGAAGCAGCCAACTGATGTTGCTATCTCTCTCTCTCCCTTTCTCTTCCTCCCTTTCTCAAAATAAATCAATAACAATATTTTAAAATTTTAGACAATTCTAATGGAGCCTTATTATTGGCTATCATCATAATTTCAAAATATGTATTATCCAGTTGCTATACCTAAAGAAGTGTTTATTGACAGAAAGAAGCCAACTTAGTAAAAATAGCAAAGACTCCAAGGAAATGTGGGAATCACTAATTAGCAGACTGTTATCACTTTTGTGACTTGGTGTGTGCACATGCACGCATTATCCTAAGAAAAAGGGTCTTAAAGAAAACAAGATGTTCATGGAAATTGTTAAGCGAAAATCACTTTGTCTATAAATAAATATTTTCTCAATATGAGAGACTGGGTAATATACTAGAAAAAGCACCCGTCTGGGAGTCAGACAGAACCAGGCTCTGTCACTGGCTGAGTGATCTTGATTGGGTAAACATCACCACTACTGTAACATAGAGATAGTCCCCACTAGATCACAGTGGGATTGAAAGGATTACTTATAGAAGAGCTGATCTTTGAAAAATGTCTGTTCTCCTTTTTCCCTCTCTTGCTTATCCTTGATCAGTTAGCATGTTCTGAACATTTGCATTTTGTTGATGAACAGTAAAAAACCTTGTCTCTAAAGTGGGACTAATCTCTGCATAATGTGAGAAGACGCTCAAAGAAGCACAAGAGCTTTTAATGGGAGAATTTGCCTTTTCTCGCTTGTTTTTTGGGTTGTTTGGTATAGAGGCAAAGGAGAGGGATTATAAATTGGTGCGATTTTTTTCCAACCAAAAGAAAATGAGAGAATACTTTCTCTCTCCTTCTCCTCAGACTTATGAAGCACACTTAGGTCTATTATTCAATTATATTTAACCATTTCAAGAATTAAACAAAGTATAGGGCAACTTGTGTTTTAAATCTTCCATTTAAGGCATGAACTGGCACAGGGATTCATATTCTGAAAAGATTAGATCCTGAACAAAATGACTGTGTATTTGAAGTAAACACTTTAGAACTGAATTCTGTGAGTTCTTTTAGTGTTAAAAAGCAAACAAGTATTTGATCATTGTCTCCTTATGTTTTTTTATAATTTTATTTCCTCCATAGATATCAAAAATATTTCCAAAGTATTGGATTCAGTAAGACATTCTCCAATTTTAGTCACTCTGTAAAGATAATAAAAATGAGATTGCCCAAATTCTTGTCCCATCCCCTAGTGGGACATTTCAGCTAACCACTCATATTAAAAGATTAAAACTTCCATAAGGACAAGTCCTTCATTGATCCAACAGATCACATTCAATAGAAAATAGAAAGCCTTTACACAAATTTTGTTCCAGCTTCAGGCTTAAATGTTCATCCATATAATCCTCAATACATTCTTATGCATTTCAAATAATTAACTTTTTTATTTTACCTGTCTCATACTATACAAAGTGCTTTTATTTTTCTTAACTTCAGTAAAATGGCCATAACATAAAATTGTTGCAACTTTTTTTTAATGACGGTAATTACATAAGTGTCCTCCCCTCCACTACTCCCACATACACACTCGTGCCTCAGCCCTCTAGTGTCTGTGTCCACTGGTTAGTCTTATATGCATGCATACAAGTCCTTTGGTTGATCTCTCCCTCTTACCCTCACCTGCCCTTGACTTCCTTCCCTCTGAGGTTTGACGGTCCGATCAATGCTTCTCTGTCTCTGGTTAGGTTTTTGTTCATCAGTTTATGTTATTCATTATATTCCACAAATGAGTGAGATCATGTGATATTTATCTTTCTCCCATTGACTTTATTTCGCTTAGCATAATGCTCGCCAGGTCCATGCATGCTGTTGCAAATGGTAGGAGTTCCTTCTTTTTACAGCAGCATAGTATTCCATTATATTCCAACTTAAGCAAGCTACTTAGCCTCTCCTGTTTCTCAGATTGTCTCATTATATGTGTTCCAAACTCTATTAATTGTGTCCTAAATCTTTACGTGGAGGGAGATCTGGACAAATCAGGAATTCAGTTGACCCCACAATTCTATAGGCTTTTTGGACCTAGTCTTTAAAGTTAGAAAAGCCCTCAAAGACTTGCCTCTGGTGGGTATATTATCTAAGTATCTAGAGACAATGGGTTATGGCTTAACTAATTCTTCCATCACCACAAACTGCAAGCTATCAGCACTTCATTGACAATACGGAGGGAAGAAACTCTCATTGCCCATTACCCTGCCTCATCATCATAACCAATTCCATGCATCCCTCATTTCTTGTGAGCCTCTGTTTCATACAGCCCACTTCTGTTCCAGTTGTCAATAATATTTTGGTTGCAAGGAACAGAGTCAGTTCACTTCATATTATATGGAAATAAAGAGAATGTTAAGCTCAGCTTATTGGAATCCAGAAGTCAGACAACCAGTTCTCCTAAGAAAACAGAAAATGTAGCCAAGGTGACTTATGGAGACTGATTTGTTTCCTAGAGCTGCCATAATAAAGTACCACAATATGAGGGGCTTAAAACATCAGAAATGTATGTTCTGGAGGCTAGAAATCAGAAATCAAGGTGTCTGAAACCTATAAGGGAGAATCCTTCCTTGCCTCCTCCTAGCTACTGATCATTTGCTGGTAATTGTTGACATTTCTTGATTTGCAGCTGCAAAACAGTTATCTCTGCCTCCATCATTATCTGACATTCTTTCCTTGTGTATCTGTATCTTCTATTCTTCTTATAATAAGGGTTATGTTACACTAGTGGCCTGGTGCATGAAATTCATACACATTAAAAGGGAATTAATTAGAAGAAATATTTTAATATTGCTATTTGCCCTTTCTCCATAATAAAAGTGTCAGAGATCAAAGAAAATTAGTAACATGTATATGAAAACCTTCCTCCTGTCAGAGTCTAGGGCAAACCGCGGGACCCAGAGTCAAGTCCCTACCCACACACATGTGCCTCAAAATCGTACAAGACCCAGATCTGGCCAGACCACCCCCATTGGGCAAGATCCAGACCAGGTTGGCCCCACCTCCATCAAGCCCTGCCGGGCAGGGGGCACAGTCTCAGGTCCCCTGTCAAACTCCGCCAGATGGAGGTGCAGCCTCAGGTTCCCCAATGCATGCTGGGTGGGGGATGCAGCCTCAGGTCCCCCAGTGCACCTTCGGGTCCCCCAGCCTGGTGCTGGGGCAGAGAGTGCAGCCTGAGGTTCCCTGGCCCAGCACTGGGGCAGGAGGTACACCTTGAGGTCCTCCATAAAGCCCCACTGGGTGGGGGGGCATGGTCTGAGGTCCCCCATCAAGCTCCACTGGGCATGGGGCATGGCCTAAGGTCCCCTGCCAAGCCCTACTAGGTGAATGGGGGCACAGCCTGAGGTCCCCTGGGCAAGCACTGGGGCAGGAGTCATAGCCTCAGGTCCCCCAGCCCAGGGCAAAGGGCGAGGCCTGAGGTCCCCAGCCCATCACCAGGGCGGGGTTTGGGGGGCATGGCCTGAGGTCCCTAGTCAATGCCTGCTGGGCAGGGGGCACAGCCTCAGGTTCCTGCTGATAACTCATTATGGGAACCCCATTTCCACTGTGGATGCAGCCATCTTGTGTTACAGGAACCCCACCTCCACTGTGTGCACAGCCATCTTCTGATGGTGTGAGGGTTAATTTGCATATTACCTCTTTATTATGTAGGATTAGGGCTCACCCTGACAACCCCATCATTTCTTGATTACATCTTCAAAGATCCTATTTCCAAATGACGTCACAATCACTGGGACCAGTGGTTAGTACTATAACATATCTTTTTTCATGACATAATTCAGCTCATAACAAACAATGACCTAGATGGTGGTTTAGGATCCACTCTGGTAACTTCGTAAACCTTGCCGCCACCTCAGGGAGCAAGATTTTATGGATCTTTGTTGTATTATTCCTCATTCACATGTTTCAGCACCTTTATTTTCATCTCTTTAAAAATTTTGTATCTACCAATTACTCAACTTTATCTAAATTCCACATTGAAAATCAATGAAAAATATAATTATTCTAGTAAGTTATCTATTCTTTTTGTGTTTGCAAAGCCCTCAATCCTAGTCACCACTCAGACCTTCGACAAATCTGTACATTATCTGGCCAGGACACAAATAATGCCTTTAATTATAGAGTAAAATTACTAAACTAAGAAGTGTATGCCCAATACCTTAAGAATATAAGTTATAAAATTTAAAGAATTCACTCATACACAATAAATCCACCTTGCCACAGAGATGTATTGTGATATATATTTAACATACACTGAAGTGATGCATAACTATTTGTATGTTAATGTTGCTTAGGGAATCATAATTTTTAATTACCTGAATTTTACACATTTAAATTTGCATATATATTATTACATTAGTTCAGCTGTAAAGATTATATATGTACTATATATATGTGAAACATGGTAATGTGTATATGTGTAATTATAATTGAACTCAAGGGATCCCATAATGATTCAATAACAGGAAGAGAAAAAAATCAAAGCCAAAAACAATAAATCATTTAAATTATATGTGTAATAGCTTGTGGCTGCAGTTTTTTAATACATATTCATTCATGTGTGCCTTTTATATTTCTCATTGATTTAAAAGCTGTTTCTTCGATGTTTTATACTTATGACCTCATGTAAATCTACTCAGTTGAAAATTTCACATATTCAGATTAATGGAAAAGATATAAGATGTTCATTTACATTACTTAAAAGTAATTTTTATATGTTTGCCATAGTTATGCTCACTATAAGCAATTGCATGGGCTCAGTAATTAAATGACTGTGGTTTAAATGCTTTGTTTAAAATCATGAAAATGATAAGTTGCTACATAGACTCAATGTTTTTAGGAAGTATTTAATTCATAAGGAACTTTGCAGTCTACCAATTTGAAATGCTATAATCAAAGTGTGATTTATTGTATTTCCCAAAGCATGAATGAAGTATCTTGATTGCCTGGTAATGTTTTGGTTTTAGTTATTAGTTTATTTTTTTGTTGTTGTTTTATGCATTTGAAATATCTGAGTAGATTATTTAAATAGGGGATAAGCCTCAATCCCCATTTGGTTAAAAGCTGAATATGAATCTAGAATTTGGGCAATATGTCTTTCCCAACTTTACTGGAAAGGATGCCTCCAGAAATTGCTGTGGTGCATTGAATAGCAACACATGAAAAATAATGTTACTGCTGGGTTTTGCTTTGAGTCTTGTTTTTGCTTGAGATTCCATTTATACATGGCATGAGAGAGCCATCTACAGAAAGTTAAGAAAAGAACTATCTCCAACAATAAGAATAGAAAGTCTAAGGATGCCTGTTAAGAGACACTATTCTATGGTCATATGTTAAGCATCCTGCTGTCACACATTGTTACACAAGATTGGAGCCTGAAATGGGCTCAGACAAAATTAGGCAGCTCTCAGAGAGACTTAAAACCACCGTGTCATAGTAATACGGTACAACATTCACACCTAAGGTCCAAAAATATCTGATATCAGGCCACAGAGAGCAGGCAGTTATCAAGAATCTGGGACAGTAAAATCAGGAAGCAAGTCGTAGGTTTGACATGGGAAGCCCTGGCCCCTGAATTTCTGAAAGGGAAGGAATTTTGTATTTATTTTTTGTTTGGTTCGGTTATTTGTTTGTTTGTATATTTGGTTGGTTGGTTAATTTATCATTGAATCTTCATGATTTAGCTAGGGGTTTGAAGTTCAGGTTCAATAAATGGTGAATGAATGAACTCGTGCAGCACATAATATATGTGATTTATGCCTAAATCTAGAGTGACCCAAGACCTGAACAATTTGACAGGATAGGCATGACAGCCATATCAAATAAACTAAAAGCTAAATAAAAATAATGGTTGCTATATAAATACAACTTTAAGTCCTGTAGTTCTCCTTCTAACCAGATTGTTGTCCCTATGTCCCTTCTATAAACTTTACAAGGACAGAAAAAAATCAGGATGAACTTTCAACAATAAAGAATTTTTTTAAAAAATCAGAACAATGCTATCCTATATAATAAAAGTGTAGTATGCAAATTGTCCCCTCGGAGTTCTCGGGAGAGTTCCCCAGAGTTTGACCAGGAGGCAGGCAACTGGGGGAAGGGAGGGAGGCCCTGGCCAGTAGCCAGCAGCAGCTAGGGACCCTTCCAGTGCACAAATTTCATGCCCTGGGCCTCTAGTTTAATATAAGTGAAAGTGAACACTTACTTATTTTGCCTATTCTATAAATTTATTCATTCAAGAAGTATTATACATTTTTCAATGTTATTTACCTGGTTTGAATCATTGTGCTATGGTTATATAAAATGTTAACATTTGGAGATAGTGGGGAAGGGTAAATAGAACTCTGTATTGTTTTTTGCTACTTTTTTGTAAGTCTGAATTTTTTTAAAAAACAAAAATATGTTTTAACAGTATTAGTTGAGCACGCTCTGTGGGCCTGGCAATGTTCCAGGTCCTGGGGACACCAAAGTGAAAAGAACAAAGAACCTGTTCATGAAATTTAGAAACAGAGACAAAAGAACTTATTCCAGAGCCCCAATACATTGTAATCATGTTATGAGTGCACTCATAGTATCATATAAAGAACATTAAGTATGCCTGTGTAGAAAAATTAAATTGTGCAAATAGAATTTAGGAAATAACCTATAAACATCATGAGACAGAAATGCAAAACACTCGAAATAATAGTACAATGAAATCCTATAAATCTTTCATTTAGTTTTAACAATTTTAACATGTTGCCAAATATATACACTTTTTTGTTGAATCATTTGAAAATGGGTCACTTTAAATTTCATGTATCTCATAAGAATAATAAGTCTGTTCACCTATATGACCATAGTTTACTTATCAGATCTAAGAAAATTAACAATTCTACAATATAATAGCCAGTTTATATTCAAATTTCCCTCAAATGTTCTTGATAAATACTTGTTTTTTCAAACTGGAATCCAGTCAAGGCTCACACATTGCATTTTGTTGTATCTCTTGAATCTCTTACAGCTCCCACCATTTTCCCCCATAAAACATCCTATCTAATAAAAGAGTAACATGCAAATGTGACTGTACCTTGGCTCCTGATTGGCTATGCTACCAGCCAATCAGGAGCGGGGGGCGGGGCCACACAGTGCGCGATCCTGCCTCTCTCCCCGCCTCCACACAGCCTGGGGAACGAGTGCCATGGGCCTGGGGAGTGGACGCTGCCTGGTGGTCCCGGCAAGCCCGCAGTGCCAGTTCCCCAGGCCACGTGGAGGCATGGTGGGAAGGCCAGCCAACGCCGTGCTTTGCCGTGGGCGCCTGGGGTCCGAGATTGTGAAGGGCGTGAGCATGGGGGTCCCAGATCACTGGTGCATGTGAAAGGCAGAGACGCTGGAGGCCTGGGGGAAGACCAGCTACCACCATGCTTCGCTGCGGGTGCCGGGGGTCCCAGATTGTGAAGGGCATGTACACACGGGAGTCCCAGATTGTCATGGTGGAGGGGCCAAGGCAGAGACCATTGGGGGTGATCAGACCAGGAGGGGAAGGCAGTTGGGAGTGATCAGGCCAGGAGGGGTGGGCAGTTGAGAGTGATCAGGCTGATGATAGGGGGCAGTCGGGGCCAAGCAGGCCAGCAGAGGGGACCAGTTGCAGAGTGGTTAGCAAGCAGAGTGGTTAGGGGTGATCAAGCAGTCAGGCAGGTGAGCAGTTAGAAGTGGATTGCAAGGGGGTTGTCCAAGTGCCAGTTTAGGCCCGATCCCACAGGGATCTCAGGTTGGAGAGGATGCAGGCTAGACTGAGAGACAACCTCCACCCCCACCCACCACGTGCACGAATTTCGTGCACCAGGCCACTAGTTAATTTATAAAAACTGGGCTAGTTTTAACATAGAGTGCTCCCATATCCTGAATGTGTTTCTTTCTTACAATATTGTTCAACTTGTTCCCCTCTTTCTTGTATTTCTTGTAAACTGTGAGTTAGGTTTGGAAATTTGAAAATATTCAGGTTTAATATTTTGGCCAAAAATACTTCATAAGTGATATCATGTATCCCTACTTCATCAGAAGGCACATTACATCACTTGGTTTCACTCTGTGAGATGGTAAATTTGATCACTCAGTTAAGGCAGTATCTCCAGATTATCCTACTGATAATATTTTCCCTTTGTAATTAATATATGAACTCTGTGGTGATATTTTCACACTGTTAAAATATAACATTCTCCAAAATCATTTTATCCAATGGTTTTAGCACCTATTCACGAGTCATGTCGGTGAGAAATGCACACCTGTCTGAATTCAAATAATGGACTTGGAGACAGAAGTATGGTGAAAACAATACTTTTAATAGGTTCTCAAGAGTAGGTGTCCAGTTGTACAGGCACATGTTGAGTAATGATTGCAACCCATTTATCCTCCCGGGGTGAGAGAGTCCTTCCTTCAGTTCCTCATTAGCTGATACTATGGGGTTAATAGTTTCCTCATACGTTGTCTAGGTCTTATTGACTCCTATTGGTTTTTTGTTTTTGTTTTTAATGGGCTGAGACCTTTTCTAGTTGTCTTCACCTCCCACTGTCTAGTTGAGGTGGGTGCTGGGGGGAAGAGGGGTGGTTCCCACCATGATGCTAGCTCAAGTACAAACTTCTTTGTTCTTATATCCTCTTCCATCCTCCCTACATTTTGTTTGCCCTGGGGAAATTCAATAACTATTTCCATTAAAAGTTGACTATGCTGGAGATGGATCACAGAGGCCAATTCCCTACCTATCTAAATCAAGTATTACATTGGAGGTTTCAAATGATCATTTTCTGATATTTCATTATTCCTTTTCACTTATTAGCTTTCCTTCTCCCACCAACTCCACCCCTATCCTTTCTTTCCTCATTTTTTCTTGAGTATCACTATGGATCTCAAGATAATTTTTATTTAATGTACTATAATTAATTACTGACATCTTTTATTTCAGTTATCATAAATTTGGCTAGTAGGAGCCTCTTCAAGCTTTTCTGCCTATTTGAATTCCAACCTATTCCTCAACTCCTATTTCATACTATTTTATCTATGAAGTATTTTTTGCTTGGAGTATTAAGTGCCTTCTATTGTGTGTTGCTTGTATCTTCATTATCATAATCAATACTTTTATATGATAATTATTTAAACATTTGTCTTTCCACTAATCTATAAGAGAAGAATCATATCTATAACTGGTATCCCCAGTACTCAGCATGGTGCATGGTGAATATGTATTATAACTCATGAAATGAATCAATTATTCCTCTTGTCCAGTTCATTATTCCTCTTCAAATTTGTTCTCTTATTTTTCCTCTTTTCTTCTATTTTTCTTTCACTTCTGTTTTATTGAGGTAGAATTGACATACAAAATGATATGATATTTAAAGTTGTATATCATGGTGATTTGCTATACATATACATTATTTAAAAAATTCCATCTCCTTAACTTAATTTCATCCAATGAAATTTTCACATTATTTTCACATACTTATAATTTATGTGGGTGAGGACATTTAAGTTCTACTCTCTTAGAAAAGTATACAATGCAGTGTTATTAAGAATAGTCACCATGTCATATATTAGATCCTCAGACTTTATTTAATCTTATAGCTGAAAGTTTGTACCCTTTTATCAGTTTTTTTCTGTTTCCTTAAACCCCCAGCTCAAGGCAGCCACTTTTTTATTTCTGTGAGTATTTTGTTTTGTTTAGATTCCATATATCCATATACACATGCTACCACACAGTATTTGTCTGGCTTATTTAATTTAGCATAATGCCCTCAAGTTCTATCTGTGTTATCGCAAATGGATTTTTTCTCTTTCTCATAGCTGAGTACTATTTCTCTCTTTGGGTATTTTCTTTATCCATTCATCTGTTGGTGGACATTTAGATTGTTCTACCTTGTCTGATTAGGTCATCAAGGGGAAAGACTTTCTTTCAAGAGCAAGAATAATTTCTTCAGGAGCTTAAAAGATGTGGTAGTTGTCTAAAACACCCAGTTATATCCTTACAGAGCAGAACTTCAAACTCAAGCACTATGCTACTTTCTCATTGGTGCTTCCCTGGCTCCCAGGTGAATCAGAGGAATCAGAAAATAAAGGAGCTGATAATGTTCTATTCCTCGTTTTCTGTGACACAGCAAAGACCACACAACCAAACAACAGGGCTTTTCACATTGGACTGTAGGATGATCCTCAGTTCCAACTAATTGTTGAGCCAACTAAGGGCATTTTTGTAGTATTACAATTGGTAGAAACTGATTTTAAAGAGTAAATTAACATTTCTGCCTTACAGAATCGAATTGCCTCATAATTAGAATTTAGGTAAATGATTTCTGATAAACACTGAGTGAAATGGCTTTTAAAACTGGCACAATGCCATTGTTATCAGTGACAAAATGCTGATGTTTTCTTTTACCACAAAAATGTTTCTGTTCCAGTGATTAATCATGGACTGTCACTATCAGGGCCTTTTGAAACTTAGTCAACAAAAAATAATAGCTAATAGTAGTCTATGGAGCATTCTAAACTTTCCAGAGTGCTTTGACATGCCTGTTATATTTTAATCTTCTTCTTCAAAAAATATCCATGTTTTGAACCCAGCTGCATATATCCAACTAACCATAATCTATCTCTATTTGGATTCCTCACAAGTTTGGCAAGCTCAGTATGTCCAAAATTCATCAATTCTCCTAGCTCAATTAATGTCAACACGATTCTCTGCCTAAGCCAGAGTCCTGCGGATCATCGCTTATATCATTATTTCTTTAATAATGCTAAATTATGAATCCAATGCCTCAGTAGCCAACTGTTATGAGGTGGAAGGATAATGCCAATGTGTACTATTTCCTTATCCTGGTAAAGGTTACTTGAGTGTGATAGATATATGAAAATTCACTGAGCTGTATGATATAGGCACTTTTGAAACATATCTATCTAGAGATAGATGATAGATAGATAGATAGATAGATAGATAGATAGATAGATAGATAGACAAAAGCCTAAGTGACCACACAACCAAACAACCAACCAGTCAACCAATTGCTGTGACATGCACTGATCACCAGGGGGCAGACATTTAATGCAGGAGCTGCCCACTGGTGGTCAGTGCGCTCCCACAGCTGGCCAGCCAACCTCCCACAATCCCTTCCCCACACCAGCCATCTCCCCCCATCAGCCCCGATCACCAGCCAGGCCAAGGGACCCTACCCAGGCACAAATTCGTGTACCAGACCACACATATATATTTTTTTCTCAATTAAAAAGTTAATTACATGAGATATAATTGATTAGCCAGTTATCTTCATATCAGGATTGATCAACAGCTCCAGTATTTTGTAAACATCTTCATTATGTTGAGTTTTGTTTTCAATCACACTCAGAGCCAAAAGTGCTCTGATTACAATAGGTAATCATCAATGACCAGCAGAAAGTTGCATACTCATTCTTATTCATTATGGAGAGTTGTGATTCTATGGATTTGTTTCATGTCATTGTGATAATGTACCACCTCACTGTCTCTCTTCCAATGGGCAACAGTTCATCCACCTAGGGAATAATTCCTGTCAGCTCTCTTTTGTCACCACACTTGTTTATTGCAATGAGAGGCAGTTTAGTGAGACAGAGAGACATTTTGGTGTCACTCGCATCAATATGCTGATGCAGGAACATCAATATGCTGATACAGGCTCAACTCAATGCCAGCTGGTTTCACTATTCAACTCTTCCAGCCTGGCTGAAATAGAGATAAAAATGAAAGCCAAATGCTTAAATATAAATCCAGACAAAACAGTCGAGAAACCAGTAGGCAAAGAGACAAAGAGACTTCTTCTGAGTCAATGGCATAAATTATTCTGACATTTTAAATTATAGGATCTTAAAACATAAATTTTAGGTGAAGATAAGACATACAGCTCTCAGTAGGATTTAATAAAAATCCACACTAATGTTCCCACCAGTTTGGGAAATGTCTGAATAGAAAACTCTGTTATGTAAACACTGAGAATGAAAAACTTAATGATGATCCCATAAAGCACCTATCAATTATTTAAATATTAATGTTAATACAAAATATTTATATATTATAAATATAGAATACAATAATTTAATTAATTATATAGTTGCATTTTTAGTGCTTACCATAGACTAGGAATGCACAAAGCATTTTATATACATTACTAGAGGCCTGGTGCATGAAATTTGTACACTTTCTGTGGTCCCTCAGCCCAGCCTGTCCCCTCTCACAATCCAGGAGCCCTCAGGGGATGTCCTACTGATGGCTTAGCCCCACTACCTCTGTGGAAGGTAACCGGGCTGATAAGGAGATGGTGCCCCATCACCCTGCTGCTTTTGCCACTGCTGCCTGCCACAGCTGCCAAGATGTTTTCATCAACCCAGACTTCAGTCCCTTCACCATGAAAAAATGACGATTTTCTTTAGGCATTTTGAAGACGTCTCTTTCATAGGATATGACATTTCTTTCTTTTTTTAATCGTCACATAAGGATATTTTCCCATTGATTTTTAGAGAGTGTGGGAGAGGGAAAGAGAGAAACATCAGTGTGAAAGGCACACTTCGATTGGTTGCCTCCTGCATGAGCCCTGACTTAGGCTCTGGCCAGGGAGGAGCCTACAACCTAGGTACATGCCCTTGATCAGAATCAGACCCGGCCCCAGCCGCAGCCATGGGGCTAGGGCTGGGGGCCATCCTCCCTGTGGGTTTGTGTCTCTGCTGCTCCAGCTCCAGCAGCCCCATGCCACAGATGGCCCCCATGCATGCTGTTCTCTCTGGCTGTGCCCATGCCAGGCCCCTCCCACTGAGCTGGTCGTGACTGTTATGGCATCCTGGCCTAATTTGCATATTACCTCTCTCTCTCTCTCTCTCTCTCTCTCTCTATATATATATATATATATATATATATATATATATATTTCATTTAATATAGTTTTGTTGAAAGTTTTTATAATGCATCACAATGAAATAAAAAATAGTGAGAAGTTTACCTGGTCCATGTCAATATTGTTAGAGTTTCTATATTCTCTGTTGTTTTCTGAGTATCCATAAAGCACCTATATTGGCAGTTTAATATTCATTATTAAAATCACATGTTTAAAATATTAACACAATGCTATGAAATAGCTAAATCCTGAATCCAACCCCTCAGGAGCCAAATGTTAGGCAATTTGGCCCCAAATGACTGATGTTCTTCAGACAAGCATAATGGCCTGGCCCAGTGGTCGGCAAACTGTGGCTCATGAGCCACATATGGCTTTTTGGCCCCTTGAATATGGCTCTTCCACAAAATACCCAGCCTGGGCGAGTCTATTGTGAAGAAGTGGCATTAGAAGAAGTTTAAGTTAAAAAAAATTGGCTCTCAAAAGGAACTTCAATCGTTGTACTGTTGATATTTGGCTCTGTTGACTAATGAGTTTGCTGACCATTGGCCTAGCCCACCTCTAAGCTGTTTCTGAGAAGTATTTTCATATTCATCCCACCTATCTGTAGGAGGTTCAGCCCCAGATATTCTGGATGACAAATGACTCAAAATAAAAAAATGCCAGGAGCATGAGACCAAAGGGCTAGTCTAGTGGGTGGTTATACAGTTTGGGAAGAGGAAGCAGAATATCTTAGCTGAAGGTACTGGTGTGAAGAAAAAAGCCTGAAATTTAAGAAGAAATATTATAGAAGCCGAGGATGGATAACCCAGGGACCCTGTTAAGCAGAATAACCTGTGCCCTCTCAGGATGTTCTCCAGGTCCCTTTTTCTTCCAGTGTAGGTTCAGCTGGGACTAGTGAATGGCCTCTGAGCAGACCAAACAGCTCTTTCAGAAGGTACTCTAGCAACTCTAGCTTAGGTTCAGAAATGCATTCACACTAAATTAAAAATAAATGGTAGCAGATTAACAATGGAAGGGGGAATAAAAAGAGGGAAGAGAAAACAAAAAAGATACTGAGCCCAAATGGAATGGAGACAAAATGAAAATAAATAAAAAGCTTTACTAAATCCACTAACATTATAAAACCTCCTCTTACTTTCCCCTATCGCTCTGCTCCCTTTAATACCTCCATCTGAAACAATATACACTAAAACTAATTTTCTATTTGATGTGCTACCTAAACTGCTTCCATGCTTCTGTCTTCCAGAATTTCTCCTTCCTAAGTCTAGAGTTAAAATGTATGATCAGAAACAGACGAGAAGGTAAATGGGAAGAGGGAATTACTCTTAGCTAGGCAAGACGGGTTAAGTTTTGGGTTTGAAATGAAACAAATTGTTATTTGATTATATTAAGATCAGTTGCTGCATCAGGAAACTGTTAAAACCAAAATTACACAAATGACATAACATTTTTGGCTCATGATACTTGATACAACTAATTTTAGACCAAGTGATTTTTAGCACTTACAGCTGGAAATATAACAGTTTGAGATCATGATCAACACTAAATTTTGACATTTTGCTACTTTTGAATTATAATATTTTTAAATAAAGGGTGTTTTTTTTTAACTTACTGCTACTTGACCTTCAGAAGAGTCTTCAACCAATAAAATACACATTATGATATATTAGGTTAGAAGAAGACTACTTATGGCAGACTGTCCATTTTCTGATATTGGCTTTCAAATTTCCTCTTGCTTCTAGAATCTCACTCCCTCTAATTTTCAAGCTAATTCATTGCCTCAAAATGAACTACTGAAAGTAGAAAGGATACATGGTATAGCATTCACAGCCAGTTATCTACACAAATCACATCACTCCCTAATTCCTTAGTAACAGAATCCAAATTTTGTTGGTAGAAACAAGGAAAATGTGCCCAGCTATAAAATCACATTGTGCAAGGGTTGGGCAGGTGGTGGAGATTTTAGAGGAAGTCATTTGCTAGGACTTTTAAGAAAGTTTATTAAATATTAGAGGCCTGGTGCACAAAATTCGTGCATGGGGGAGGCTCCCTCAGCCCATCCTGCACCCTCTCCAATCTGGGACCACTGGCTCCTAACTGCTCACCTTCCTGCCTGATCACCCTTAACTTCCTCTGCCTTCTAGCCTGATTGGCCCTAATTGGCCCCCACCCCCACTGGCCTGGTTGTCCCTAACTTCCCCCCCTTGCCTGCCTGGTTGTTTCAGTCATGATGGCCCCTGGCTTTTTTATATATTAGGATGGACAACTCAATTTGCACCCTGTGTAACAAAAAGTCTTAGTATATTTGTTCTTTTGTGACTTGCATTTGCACTGACATTGTGTTTATGGGATTCATCCATGTTTATCTAATAGCTGTGACTCATTTATTGTCACTGCTGATTAGTAATCCATTTTACAAATAAACCACAATTTATTTTGTCATTCTATTTCTTTTTTTAAAAGTATATTTTATTGATTTTTTACAGAGAGGAAGGGAGAAAGATAGAAAGTTAAAAACATCAATGAGAGAGAAACATTGATCAGCTGGCTCCTGCATACCCCGAACTGGGGATATGCCTGCAACCAAGGTACGTGCCCTTGACTGGAATTGAACCTGGGACCCTTCAGTCCACAGGCTGACCTCTATCCACTGAGCCAAACTGTTTTGTGTTTGTCATTCTATTTCAATAGACTTTTGAGTTGTGTCCAGTTTTTTGTCATTACAAACTATCCTATCTAATAAAAGAGTAACATGCAAATTGACCGTACCTTCACTACGGCAAATAAGCCATGCCCACCAGCCAATCACAGGGCAATGGCCAGGTCCGGAAAGGGCTTCTCCCTTTCTGGCCCTGGGTTAGGCCTGGTGGACTGTGGAGGGGCCAGCCAGCCATTGTGGGGCCCTGATTGATGACAGGGCCCTGCAATGGCCTGGTGCCCAGGTCCAGTAAGGGCCTCTCCCTGAGAGGCCCTGCGATGGCCCTGGGGTTAGGCCAGGCTGGGCTAAGGGAAGCAAGGACACATAGGGGGTGAGCCAGGTACCCTGTGAACATGAACACCCACTGACCTGGGGAGCAGCTGGTGTATATGTGCCTGAGGTCACGTCATGAGTTGAATCCAGGTGCATCTCTGCCCACAGCTCATCACCTCTCCACTGTGCCCAGCCAGGCTTGCCAAATGATGCCACCTGCAGATGGTGATGCTTGCCAAGTCTAGGCCTGGTCCTGAGGCTGGGGAGGGTGGTGGAGTGGAGCATCCCAGCTCCTGCCTCCCAGAGCTTCCCTACTCCATTGCGAAGCCCAGCCATGGGGGCAGGAGAGGAGCCAAGACACAGCCCCTGAGACAGAGGAGACGGAGCCACACAACCCAGCCCAGCCTGTGTGCAGAGCAGCAGCAGGGAGTTCGGGAAAGGAAATGAGAAAGCTGAGAGCTAACACACAAGCGGCAGGGACGTCTCCCTGGACCCAGACCATCTGCAGACCCAGGCCTGGACTTTGCCAGCCGTGCGTGGCCCCACTCCTGGGATAAAGGGACCAGAGTTCCCCTCAGAACAGAACCCTGGAGCTGGGCTCACTGCCCACCCTTACAGGATGGTGATGGTCTGGGCGCTGTGGGCACGCTGTGGCCCAGGATCCGGAGCCGCACTCACCCTGGGCACCGGGCCCAAGCACCAGGCGAAGGAGCCCTGGTCGCTGTCCCCAGCGCTGGTTCTGACCCTGGGCCTCCCGCCCTGTAACATCCAGAAACCCAGCAGACAGAGGGGTGAGCTCAGAGGCAAAAGCGAGCCCCAGGCCTCGGGCTGTCTGACTCAGGAAGAACTGGGAAGCCAACACCTGGGAACCTGTGGGCCCGGGGCGCTGAGGAAGCCGGTCCACAAAAGCCCCCCCTCCGTGTAGGATGAGTTCACCACCAGTAACGGGACCGCGTGGTCCGACAGAGACTTTAACTCAAACCCACGGAGGAGGCGCCAAGAGCAAAACCAAGAGGCAGCTTCCACTCCCTCATCGTTGATGCTTCTATCCCTCTCTTCCTGTCCTTTCCTCTCTGAAATAAAATTTAAAAAGAAAATCGATAGATCGCAGAGCCCTGCGATGGCCGGGTGCCGGGCCGGGCTGTAGTCAGAAGAAAAGAGACACATTATACACAGGACTAAACATAAAGATTACAAAAGATTTCTCATCAAACACAGTGTAAGGGAGAAGATAGAGAGCAACATCATTAAAGTACTCACAAGGGGGAAAATCCTCTAAATTTATAATTCTAGACTGAGTGGAAATATTTTAGAAATACTTAAAATATTTTTTATGTGTAAAAGATTGGATTTTTTTAATCACCAGCAGATTTGTAGCGTAAGAAATGTTAAAAGAAGTCCTGCAAGCAGAAATAAAATTTTGCCAAGTACAAATAATGATCTATACCAAGAAATGGAAAACACCAAAGACAGTATATGCAAAGAAAAAAATATAATAGAACTTTCTTATTATTGAAATATATTTAAAGGTAATTACCCTAACTATTTAAACAAATAATGTAATGTCAGTTTTATAACATCTGTGTAAATAAAATACATGACAACAATAGCACAAAGATTGCCTGGGAAAAATGAAATTTTGTTACAGTGAAGTTTCTATACAAGATGTGAAGTAGTAAAATATCCTATATAATGAAGAGCTAATATGCAAATATTCATCACTCCTTCATGCCATCATGCCATAACGGCTCAGACACTCAACACTGGGGAGAGAGGAGAAGGGACCAGACGGGGTCAGGACTGGGAGAGGAACAAGCCACCCACTCCACAGTCCCGGATGCCAACAGCTGTGTCTGCCTCTCTGGCCCAGAAGAGGGACAAGCCGCCTGCCTTGCAGTCCTGAGCGCCAGCAGCTGCACCTGCGCCTACAGCCCAGGAGAGGGACAAGCTGTGGTCCTGGGTGCCTGTGGCTGCCTGTGGCTGTGGCCAGCCTGAGCGAAGCTGGCCCAGTTCCTGGGTGCCTATAACTGGTCAGAGGAAGGGAAGCCTGGGTCCCAGGTGTGGGGCAAGGCAGAGGCAGGCCAGCAGGGGAGCACTTAGGGGCGATCAGGCTGGTATGGAAGCAGTTAGGGATGATCAGGCAGGCAGGCAGAAGTGGTTAGGGGTGATCAGGCAAGCAGATGTGGTGAGGGGCGATCAGGCAGGCAGGCCAGTGAGCAGTTAGGAGCCAGTGGTCCTAGATTGTGAGAGGGATGTCCAAATGCCAACAGTCAGACATCCCCAAAGGGGTCCCTGATTGGAAAGGGTGCAGGCTGGGCTGAGGGAACCACCCCCCTCCGTGCACAAATTTCATGCACCAGGCCACTAGTAATTTGATAAGCTTTCTTGTATATGTTTTCTGCAAAACTTTCTCCAGAACAGAGGTTGGCATACTGTGGTCCATGGCCCACTATGTGTACCTTATGGGTTAAACACAGTTTTTATAATCTTTTAATGAAAAACAAAAGCAAAGAAGAAGAAGATTTATGACATATGAAAATAGGAATTCCGTATTCATAAATGAAGTTTTGGGGGATATATTCATGTCCATTTGTTTACATATCACCTGTGGCTGCATTAATATTACAATGACAGAGCTGTGGTCATCTATACTTCCTTCACAGCATAGTTACACCATCTATTCTGTGAGGGTTTCTTAAGATTGCCTTCTCCTTTACTTTCTGTCATATTTATTGTAAAGTGCCAGTCCTTTAGATCTTGTCACATAAAATGCATTTTAATTTACTTTTTATGTACTCTCCTACTTTCCCAACCACTTGAAACAGTCACTTGGGTTTGAGACCATGTTTCATGACACAAACATAAAGCAGCTGCTCTACAAATGCTTATTTTTATTGTTGATAGTCATGACAGTACTTTTCAGATGCTTCCCTAGGGACTAAAAGCATTTGTGCCACTTCACAAAGTCCTAGATTTAAACATGGGAAGTAATTTTAATAAGAAAATTTATTTGTTCAATAAGATTTCTTAAAAATGAGTCTTCTTCTTCTGGACTTCCATCAAATTTTATTATCTTCTATTTGGTATATGTTTTTATTTCCTTACTATATTGTAAACCCCTTAAAGACATTAACCATTTTATTCATCTCAGTATTTTTCCCAATATCTGATATAGTCACCTTCCCTTGGATGACATACAATATATTTTTAATGAATTCGTGAGTTTGCACAAAACCATACTAACCTCTACTAGAAGATGTAAAAGCAGAACATGTCTTTCACCCACATGTTTTAATTGTATACATTTTGTTGAAGAAACAAAACAAATAAATTTATGATTATAAAATACTGACCACATATGTAAAGCTGTTAGATTTCAAGTTCTTATATCATCCTAAATGGTTGATTTAAAATTATATCTCTCTCAGAGTTAATTTACTATTTGAAAGTCACTGTAATAAACTATACTCAAAAGTTTCATCAAATTTACCTGGAGTTAGATATTTGTGAAGCATTCGTAATCTACTTTAAATAAAATATACAAACATATTTTAAAAATTTACTGACACTAAAGTAAATGAAACTAATCCATTACTCATTTAGGTATGATTTTAGTGTAATCATGCCTAGAGATTTTGAACATAAATCTACAAATTCTTCTCTTCTGGAATGAAGAGTAGAACACCCCTGTGTATATAATATATTCAAAATTAAAAGTGATAATTAAGTCTTTCTTACAGCAAGGAAGCCCTACAGAGTGATAGTTTTAAAAAGCCATTTCAGCTGTGAGAGTTTATTTAGGAGAAAATTAAAGTATTATTATATTACATAATAATTTGGCAGTAACTTTATCTTCACACAGCACCAGTATTTTCATTAAATAAACCTAGTGTGTGCTGTATCTTAAAAAATTCAAGATGATTTATTCTATTAAGCACAATATTCTGATTATAAAGCACTCATTAATCACTGCTTCCACATACAATGAAAACTGCTATCATCATCAATTTTCATTCATATTACCCCAATATGAATAACTTTGAATAATATTTTACTAAAAAATACTAAAGCACAATTGTGTCCCTGACTTATATTCACTTCAGAGCCAATCTGTGCTCAAGGGTTATTGATAATGAATGTTAGAATGCTTTGCTGCTCCACTAACTTGAGTGACCTTTGCTGAGTTACTCAAGTTTTGCATTTTAATTTTTCTATCTGTTCATATAAATCACATAGAAAAGTGACTTTAATGTTGGTTCAAAACCTCTGAAGTTTCCCTGGTAAAATATGAAACTGGACCTCTACAGAGCAGGCAAAGAGAGACCAAAGAAGGGTGGCAAGTTTAATAAACAAGAGAACAAATGTACTAGGCTTATCTTGGGCAATTATAAGGTAAGTAGATCTTTGCACCCGCTCCCAGAACTTTAAGAGTTTACATAGAGGCTTTAATGGGGTTCAATCCAGATGGTCTCAATAACAAAAATCTCTACTACTGTGGAAAATGTGGGTGGAATGTAAAGTATATTCCAGGGACCGGAGAAGGGGAAAAGGAGTCTCTGATTGCCCAGGTTTACCTCTCAGATCAACCTCACATACTCTCCTGATGACTTCCCTTAACCCTTAAATATCATCCAGTCTTACTACTCTCTTTTGTTCTGCAGATAAGGAAACAAGCCCAGGGATAGCCAAGTTTAGTGATATTTCTAACCCACTTAGATTTCTAGGAAAATACTACGTAATCTAAAATGTATGATAATCTACACTAATAAAAGAGTAAGATGCAAATTGACTTTCACAATGCCCACCAGCCAATCAGGAGTGGGTATACAAATTAACCTAACAAAGATGGTGGGTTAATTTGCAAATGCAGCTACCAAGTGGCCAGGGGTGAGGCAGGATGCTTATGTCATAGTCATGGCGACCATGCAGGCATTCTGCACCACCCCAGCAGCTCCGGGCCTCTGGGCAGTCGAGGAAGATGGAAAGGTGGCTCCAGGCTGGAGAATGAAAAGGCAGCTCTGGCCAGAGCCAAGGCAGTGCCGGCAGCCAGGGGAAGGAAGGTCCATTCTTGCATGAATCTTCGTGCATCGGCCTCTAGTTATGTAAATAACTGACCCTGGGTTAAATTAATTTCATTCTCTTTAAAAGAGGAATATAGCATCCCTCACTATTCTAAATTCAAATATCCTGGAATATATATTAACTTATGTTTTAGTGGTGCCCTTTAATAATGCTTTAGCTGGTTTGGCTCAGTGGATAGAACATCAGCCCACCGACTAAAGATTCCCAGGCTGGATTTCCAGTTAAGGGCATGTATCTTGTTTACAGGCTCAATCCAGCAACCAATCGATGTCTCTTTCATATTGATGTTTCTCTCTGTCTCTCCCCTCCTTCCCACTCTCTAAAAATCAATGGGAATATATCCTCAGATGAGGATTAACAAAAAAAAATTAGATTTTAAAATGAAAAAATTTTAAAATAGTGCATTTGTGTGACATTTTTGTTTCTGTTTTCATTTTTTGTTTTGTTTTTTAATCCACACCCAAGGATATGCTTCCACTGATTCAGAAAGAGAGGAAGAGGGAGGAAGAAATGTCAAAGTGTGAGAGAAAGAGAAGCATTGATGTGAGAGAAAAACATCAATGGGTTGGTTCCCATATACCCTGATTGGGTACTGAGCCAGCAACCTGGGTATGTGTCCTGACAGGGAATTGAACCCATGACCCTTGGGTAGACAGGATGATGCTCCAACCAACTAAGCCACACTAGCCAGAGCTATTTATGTGACTTTTGGTAGGAAAGTCATTTCTTAAAGATTTGCAACCCATCAGATAAATGCTAACATTTATATTCACTGTCAATTATTTTAGGTCCTTCATCCCAAAATTTCAGTAAAATATTAAGTCCAAAAATAAGTGGAAATAAGGAATTAATTAAAGCAAATACTTGTGAAAAATTCATAACAAATTTTTCGTGTATGCTCTATGGATAGAAATGAAACTTCTTTCTCATCTCCTTTAGCTTTCTGCCTACCTATCCATAAAACAAGGACTCTTCAATATTTATTGAGCCCCAATACATGTACTGTGCTAGGTTCTGCAAAGGATGCTAAAAATGAATAAGGTATGAGCCCTTGGGGAATACACCATCTCTAGTCAGAGAAGTAAATAAGTACTGTATTCACATTCTAAAGTGAGAATTATACATGGTATTTGACACTTAAAATAAAGAGCTTATGAGAATTTAACAGAGGGATAGATCATACCAAGTAGGAGAAGCCAGAAAATGAAGGCTAAGCTTGGGAATTGAGACCTGACTAGAATTTCCAGAACAAAGTCTTCTAAGGAAACGTGTATTCTAAGCACATGAGAGGAAATGTAAAAGTGAAGTGCAAACGTTTTGGCAGCTTCGAGAGATCTATCTCCTATGGGGCAGGGAAAAAAACGTAAGTGGGGGATGGATCGGTACACTCCCAAAACGACTTTTCCCAGCTGCTGCTTCTCTTTACTATGTATTTTAATATGTATAATGTTTACTATCTTCTGAATAGGAAATGAGTCATTGCTAACTAGAAGCCAGAATATTGAGGCTTCAGCTCCACTCAGTTAATAAAAAGAACAAGCCCTTCCTGGTTTGGCTCAGTGGATACTAGTAGAGCGTCAGCCTGTGGACTGAAGGATCCCAGGTTCGATTCCAGTCAAGGGCACACGCCTGGGTTGCTGCTGTAGGGGAAAGGCAGGATGCAGCCAATCAGTGATTCTCATCATTGACGTTTCTATCTCTCTTTCCCTCTCCCTGCCTCTCTGAAATCAATAAAGATATATTTTTTAAAAATAAACAAAACAAAAAATCTCAAGGACTTTGCTTGATGAATCATATGTACTGGAAAACCAGTTAACTCTGTTGCAAGTTCTGTCTTTGAAACTGATGTAGTAAAATGCATCAGCTTTGGGGTCAGCCAGTCCTCGATTGAAAAATCAGGACTTAATCACAGCCCCCCCTGGAGTTTCTCAGTGGTTGAGCATCAAGCTATGAACCAGGAGGTCACGGTTTGATTTCAGTCAGGGCACATGCCTGGGTTGTGGGCTTGATTCCCCAGTGTGGGGCATGCAGGAGGCAGTCGACCCATGATTCTCTCTCATCATTGATGTTTCTATCTCTCTCCTCGTCCTCTCTGAAATCAATAAAAATATATATTTTTTAAAAAGACTTAATCACAGTATGTGTAATTTGGGCTGATAATAAAAAAAGCAACTGTCAGTTTTCTATGCATTTCACCTGTCCTTCTTCTCAAACTTTAATGTGCACAAATATCACCTGGGGGTCCTATTCATCTGGGGATTCAGATTCAGTAGGTCTGGGTGGGAACCTGAGATTCTGCATTTCTAATGAGGTTACAGGTGATGCTGACGCTGCTGGTCTGTGCACTACTTTTGAGTACAAAGGCTACAAGCGTGGACCCTAGTTCATCAGTATCAGCAACTCCTGGAAACTTATTAGATGTGAAATGCAGATTCTGAGACCCCCCGACACCAGACCTACTGAATCAGAAACACTGAAACGAGGCTCAGCAGCACCCTGTGTTTCAACAAACCCTCCGTTATGTCACTGGTTTTCCAACATGACTACAGCACTCCAATCACGGAGGAGTGGCGGGGGAGTGTTAAATACTATGGATGCTCAAATCTCAATCCCAGAGAACCGCTTGCAATAGTGCGTGGTGTGGTGTGGGTTTGCAGCGTTCTAGAAGCTCTACCAGGTGTCTCTAATCTGCAATGAAAATTGAGAAACCGCGAGGCAGGTGCTTGAATTTCCAAAGGCCTGCTTTTGGGCATGTGTAGATGTGGATAATATCCATGCTGGCTCCAGATTTTGGCATTTCCAGCAGGCCTGAGTTGGCCAGAATCCCAGTTCGGTCTCGGGGAGCCAGTCTCCCCGCCTCGTGTCCCCACAGTCTGTCTGTCTTCTGTCGAGGGACCCGTCACGGGCCCGCCAGAGTATCAGCCAAGCGGCTCCGCTCCACATCCCAGCACCGCCAACACCTACGTGGCTCCGGTCCCTCCGAGTCAGTCAGCCCAGGATACCCGGCCGCGCATGCGCCCTGCACCCGCCAGGCCAGGGCCCGAGTAACGGACGCGAGCTCCCCCCACCGGAAGTGGGCGCCGGCGCGCGCCGGGAGGAGCCGGCCGTAGCGCGACGGCTGCGGGGCTTTCGGCTCCGGGTTCGAGCTGCTCGCAGGACCCTCTCCGCGTCATGGGGAAGGCGGCCGGCGCGGTGCCGCTGCTCCTGGGCTACGCGATGCTGTGGCTCCCGCTGCTCCGCTCCGGGACGGCCTCCGCGTCCAAGGCGGTGACGGCTCAGTTGGCCGCCAAGTGGCCCGAGACCCCGCTGCTGCTGGAAGCCAGGTGGGTGCGGCTGGACCCGCGCGGAGCCCGCGCGGAGGGAGGCCCGGCCGGCGGGGCCGGGGCCGCTGTGCCTGACGGCTGCTCGGAGCCGCCCTGGGACCGCCGCTCCGGGCGCGCTCGTGCGTGGCCCTCGGAGCATCACCTCCTCCCCGCTACCCCGTGCGGCATCATTTGCAATTCCTGCCCCCCGATCCCCCACCCGCAGTTCAGACTTTGCCTCGCCCACGAATTTTTTTTTTTCTAAAACCGGGATTTTTGTTCAATGAGTCGGGAGTTTTTTTTAACATACACGAAAGGGAAAAAGAGAAGAAGAATGGATGATGGGGTGTAACATTACTGCCAGCCCTTCCATTGATGTGGGCAGTTCTTTTCATGAACCCCAACTGAAGCCCCAGGTAGGCTTCCTGTGCGCAAGACCGCTTCCCACTTCTTCCCGAACCTCCTCCCCTGGGATTGGTTCACAAGGTGCCCTTTAATGTACAAAAACAAAACTTGTTGCTATTCAGTTCTGCTCTTAGTATTCCAGTAAACCGAATCTTAACGCTCTTCGGCCAGCGTGAAGTTTTGATGCCAATTACTTTGGTCGTTTCACCAAAACAAGAGCTTAGGGTCCTTAAAAGAGAATCCATCCCCCCACATCACAATGCATATGGAAGAAACTAAGTCAGTTCTTTTAATAATTGACATTTCGCATTCCATTAGTTTCAGTTGTGCAGCATAATGATTTGCTATTTGTATGTATTGTGATCACCACAATGAGTCTAGTTAACACGTCACCATGGTTACATTTTTTTTCTCTTGTGATGAGAACTTTTAAGATCTCTCCGCAGTTTTCAATACGAAGTTCAGTAGTAACTACAGTCACCATGCTGTACATTACATCCCATGAGTTATTTTATAGCTGAACGTTTTTACCTTTTGACCTGTTATGCCCAGATTTCAAGATCCCCAGAGACCACCAGGGAGCCGTCCGATGCAAAAGCAAGAGTCTTTATTCGAGCCGGGCTCGGCTCTCACAGCTCCCCCACCAGCACAGCGGTGGGACCAGAGAGAGCGAGAGCTTGGGGAGACAGAGGTTATAAGGACTGGTCATTTGGGTGGGCCTAGGAGAGTGGCGTGAGTTACAGAGATTGGTCACTTTGGTTAGGGTTTCATATTCTGAGATCAAAGCCGTCCCCTATTGTCCCCCTGAATGGTCGGTCAGTAGCAACGCAGGGGAGCATCTTTGTGATATGACCTTACCAGGACCTAAGCTGCCCCCGTAACTTCATTGGTCCACTCAAGGACAGTGGTTGGGGGAGTTAGGACATTCCTGGTGCTCCTGTGGTCACTCCCTTCAGGGGATCAGGCTGACCAGCTCTGCAAGATGGAGGACAGCCAGTTCTGCTTTGTCCTTTCAGACCAACTTCACCCATTTCACTCAGCCGTCCTCCCCACCCCCAATCTGTTCTCTATTTGGGGGAGGGGGAATTTCACACATAAATGAGGTCATACAATATTTGTCTTTCTCTGTCTGATTTAATTTAGCATAGTGCCCTAACGGTCCAGCTATGTTGTACCAAATAGCAAAACTTACTTTTATGTGGTGTTTTTTTTTAATGATATTCAGAGAGAGAGAAAGGGAGAGAGAGAGGATAGAAACATCTAAAATGAGAGGGAATTATTGATCGGCTGCCTCCCGCACGCCCCCTTTTGGGGACCCAGTGAGCAATCTTGAGTATGTGCCCTGACCAGGAATCTAACCTTGACCTGGTTCATGAGTGGACACCCAACCACTGAGCAACACCTGCTGGCTCCTTTTTCTTATTGCTTAATAATTTTTCATTGCACATATATACCACAATTTCTTCACTCATTCATCCATAATGCTGCAGTGAATATATAGGGATGCATATATCTTTTTGAGTTAATGTTTTTGTTTCTTTCGGATACCCAAAAGTGGACATGCAGGATCTTATGGTAGTTCTAGTTTTCATTTTTTGAGCGACTTCCATGCTCTTTTTCCATAGTAGCTGCACCGATTTCATTCCCACCAGCCTTGTACAAGGGTTTTGTTTTTCTCCACATCCTTGCCAATATTTATCTCTTGTCTTTTTAATGATAGCTATTGTATTAACAGGTGTGAGGTGGTATCTCGTTGTGGTTTTGATTTGCATTTTTCTGGTGATTAGTCAAGTTAAGCACCTTTTCACGTCCCTGTTGGTCATCTGTATATCTTTGGGAAAAATGTCTATCAGATCCTCTGACCATTTTTTAATTGGATTGCTTGTTATGTGGAGTTGTATTAATATATTTTAGGTATTAACCCCTTATCAGATACATGATTTGCAAATACTTTCTTCTATTCAGTAGATTTGCTTTTCATTTTGTTGATGATTTCCTTTGTTGTGTAGAAGCTTTTTAGTTTGATGTAGTCCCATGTTATTTTTGCTTTTGTTGCCTTTGCTTTTAGTATCAAATCCAAAAAAATCACCAAGACCAGTGGTAAGGGGCTTATAGCCCATAGGGTTTTTTTCTAGGAGTTTTATGGTTTCATGTTTTATCTTCAAGTTTTTAATCCGTTTGAGTCAATTTCTGTGTATGGGGTGAAACAGTGATGCAGTTTCTTTTGTGAGTGGCTGTTCATGTGTTCCCAACACCACTAATTGAAGAGGCTGTTCTTTCCCCTTTTGTTGGTTCCTTTGTCATAAGTTAGCTTACCATATGAGGGTGGGCAAAAGTAGGTTTATAGTTGTAATATGAATAACATGATAGTTAATAATATAAGAATAAACTTCATCATACAACTGTAAATCTACTTTTGCCTACCCCTGTATATACCTGGGCTCTCATTTCTGGCCCATCGGTCTGTTTATCTGTTTTTATGCCAATATCATACTGTTTTGATTATTAAAACTTTGTAATATGGTTTGAAATCAGAAAGCATGATACCTCTAGCTTTGTTCTTCTTAAGATTACTTTGGTTTTTCTCTTTTTAAAACTTTGATCAAAGGTAATTATCTTTTGGAAGTTGAGGAGCTGATTTAGATGGCTCTCAAGGATATTTACTTCTCCGAGATTAATGATGAGTTACTGGCATTTTGCTCCTGAAAGTAATTCTGGAATGGTTCCAGAAGTGCTTAGAGCAGTGATATATAGTGCGTAAATTAGTGTAAGTGGATATTTTCTTAAGGTAATCACTTTGAAGGTTCGTGCTTAGAGGTATAAATTCTGGCATATGGAAGAAGTCTTTTTCCTATGATTGCACAGTATGAGCATGTCTGCAATTGTCTGGTCAAGTCAATTAAGTGTTGCTCCCCACTTTACTTAAGGTTTTGTAGCATCCCTGCCCTTTTCAGGTATATTCTGTTTAGTGTTCCAGTTGTTTCCTCTGCTTTTATCTTCTTTTTTTTTTTTATGCCATTGTGAGTTGGACACCATTAATAACAAGAGTTGTTTTGAAGTTACTTAATGCTTTAAATTTCTATCTTCACCTTGACCAGTGTCATCCCAATCAACTTGATAAATATTTAAATTAAAAAGAATTTTATATGCTTGCCATGTTTATATTGATGGATTAATCAGTTTTATTGACCTCCTTTTCTCCATTGAGTAACCATCTCAGATTCACAAGAATTAGTTCATCTGCATGTGTGTTTGATGTCTTAAATACTTTCATTTTATATTACATGTTAGTTTAAGTTTACTAAGGGGAAAACGGGGGAAGGGGGAGAGATAGGTGGGACTAACAAATAATTTGTACCATGTGTTTTGTGACTATTTCCTTTTAGTTTAAATAGTTAAATCTATTTGTTGCAGGTTTTTTGTGCTGTGTTCTAAACAGGAGTGAATAGCCTTTCACTCATTTCATTATTTCCAAAAGGTTTTATTGGTTTTGGCCTTTCTTTTTTCTTTTTTTCTCTTTCTTACCTACCATCTGTATAAAAATGGAAGTTTATTTGGGCTTCAAGGCCAAATACCCAATGCAATACATCAACTTCCTATTAATTTTTATGAATGTATTATCTGTTTTAAATAATAAAAAATTGTCTATACAATTAAGTAGCTAATTAAAAATTATAAATAATTTTTTAAAAAATATATTTTATTGATTTTTCACAGAGAGGAAGGGAGAGGGATAGAAAGTCAGAAACATCGATGAGAGAGAAACATCGATCAGCTGCCTCTTGCACACCCCCTACTGGGGATGTGCCTGCAGCCACGGTACATGCCCTTGACTGGAATCGAACCCTGGACCCTTCAGTCTGCAGGATGACGCTCTATCCACTGAGCCAAACTGGTTTCGGCATAAATGACTTTTCAAAGTGTTCATAAACCAGTTTTTGTGCAAAACAATTTTTTTTTTTACTTTTTACCTTAAAAATACTTTTTTTTCATTACTTTAAAATTATACTTCTTAGTACTATTTCAAATGGAGAAACAAAATAAGTAATCCATATTTTAGTTATAGCTAATAATGAGGAAAAAAAATAATTTCTTATGCAGTCTGTTCTGGTCAGAGTATGTACATGTGGTTGACCGTGATTTCTCAGGTAAGAATCATAAATTTGCTCTCTTTCTGTATTATGATAAATATAAATCAGCAACTTGACATTAATTTTGTGGGGTTTTGTTGTTTGTTTGTTTTCTTACCATGAGTTATAATTTGGTTCTAAAGTGTAGTTTATAGTATCTAAACCATTTTTTATTTTCATTTATTGACTGATTATTTTTATTTTTCAATAGTGAATTTATGGCAGAAGAAAGTAATGAAAAATTTTGGCAGTTTTTGGACACCGTCAAAGAATTAGCAATATATAAGCAAAGAGGTATGTCATGTGTGTATTTTCTGGTAAGATTTGTATTTATGTGCACACTTTGGATAGTTTAATGAGAAAGGTTAAGTGTAAATGCTTAATGGGATTAATAAATCCGAATTTTAAGTTTGAAAGATGTTTTAATGAAAACTGTCTTAAGCATCCATTTCCAAAAATATAAAGCTTTAATTCTTTATTATAAGAAAGCTTAGCCCTGGCCAGATAGATCATTTGGTTAGAGCATTATCCTATATTAGGGGCCCAGTGCACGAAATTCGTGGACTGAGGGGGAGGGGTCCTCTCAGCCCAGCCTGCCCTCTCACACATACTGGTAGCCCTCAGGGGATGTCCTACTCATGGCTTAGGCCCGATCCCTACGAGGAGTGGGCCTAAGCCACAGTCTGGCCTCCTTTGTGGGAGGCAACTGGGCTGATCAGGGAATGGCACCAGCCCCATCATCCCACTGCTGCAGCCACTGCCAGTCACCACAGCCACCAAGGTGTTTTCATCAACCCGGACTCTGGTCCCTTCACCATGAAAAAATGACAACTTTCTTTAGGCATTTTCAAGATGTGTCTTTCATAGGATATGACATTTCTTTATTTTTCTTTTTTTTATCCTCACCTGAGGATATGTTTCCATTGATTTTTAGAGAGTGTGGAAGAGAAAGGGAAAGACAGAGAGAAACATCAATGTGAGAGGGACACTTTGATTGGTTACCTCCAGCATGAGCCCTGACCTGGGCCCTAGCCAGGGAGGAGCCTGCAGCCTAGGTACATGCCCTTGATCAGAATATAACCCGGACCCTGCGGTTGGTAAACGTAGGCATTATCCACTGAGCCAAACTGCTTAGGGAAAGGATATGATATTTCTTAGCCCTCCAGCAGTAGACATTTGTTTTTTTCTCCAGGAGAGTGGTGGAAAAACCCTAGATTACTTTTTTGGATTCTTATACCCAAGTTATTATTAAAAATATTACCAGTGGTGTACAGAGAGCTTAGCCAATGAGCAGTCAGAAAAGGTGTTTCCTCTATAGTTCACATCTATCTCCTCTGATCTCCGGCTCTACCCCTGCCAAGGCCTAAAGCCTCTGGCCCTGGGTGAGGGACCCCCAGTTAGCTGCAATTGCCCTGCACCACCCAGGCCAAGGCCCCAAGCCTCCGGCCAAGGATCTGAGGCTCAGGTCCAGGGCAGGGGACCCCCAGCTCGCTAGGATGGGGCCCTGGGCAGTTGACCCCTAATATGTGAGATCGCCCTGCTCCACCCCCAGCCAAAGCCGCAAGCCTCTATTTGAGGCTCCGGTCCTGGGCGGGGAATCCCCAGTGTGTAGGCTCACCCTACTCCACCCAGGGCCAAGGCCGCAAGCCTCTGGCTGATGCTCTGAGGATGGAGCCCTAGGCGGTTGATCCCCCAGCACACACGATCACCCTGCTGCCTCTGTTTGAGGCTCAGGCCCTGGGCGGTTGACCTCCAGCAAGGGGTGCGCCCTGCCCTCCCGCCTTGCCGCCCGCCCCCCACTCCTGATTGGCTGGTAGCATAGTGAAGGTTCAGTAATTTGCATGTTTCTCTTTTGTTAGATAAGATACCAAGTGGTTGTAGTTTTGATTTCTGATCAGTGCACATCCTAAGTTTAGGGTTCGATCTTCAGTTGGGCATGTACTAGAGAAACTGATCAATGTTTCTCTCACACATAGATGTCTCTCTCTCTCCCTTCCTCCCTCTCTCTCTCTCTCTCTAAAAACCAATTTTTTAAAAATCCTCAGGTGAGGATATAAAAAAATCCTAATATATAAAAACCCAGTAACCACTGAAGGCTCGACTGACAAAAGTCAGTCCTGCAGTCAGTGTTGGGTTGCCATGGTGATCCAATGCTGACTGCCAAGGGGGCTGTGTGGATCAGGCCCAGAAAGAGGCCTGGAGAGAGAAGCAGGGTCTGATCCGTAGTCTCTGTGGCAGCTGTTGATCAGCCCTTGCCTCTGTCTTTCTCTCCGGGTCTAGTCAGCAGCCATGCCTCTCTTTCTCTCCAGACCTCTGTGGGGGCTTTTGATCAGCCCCACCTTTCTGATCAGGCCCAGAGATAGGCCTGGAGATGCTGCCTGGCATAGAAACTGACAAATCAGAACCAAATCTGGGTAAAGTGCGAGGAGCCAATGGCTGCCTAGGAAGTGGAGCTTTTGATGCTGACTGGCATAAAAACTGACCAATCAGAACCCAAACTGGGTGAAGTGCCAGGAGCCAGTGGTTGCCTAAGAGGTGGAGAGTTTGATGCTGATTGGCATAGAAACCGACCAATCAGAACCTAATCTGGGTGAACTGTGAAGGTAGAACCTAAGGTGGGGGCTGAGGAGGAGTTTTAAGGACAACAGCTATTTGGTGTAAGGTGTAAGAAAGCGGTTCAATTTTTTAATGTCCGGTTTGGTAGTATAGTGCATATGGCTGGCTATCAGTCTAGATATAGGGATTATGTATTTTTGTCTGCCAAGAGCATCTTCTCCTGCTGAAAAAGACTCCTCCCCCCCATTTAAGCAATCCTATCCTATCTAATAAAAGAGTAACATGCAAATTTGACCGTACCTTGGCTCCTGATTGGCTATGCTATCAGCCAATCAGGAGCAGGGGGATGGCCAGCAGGATGGGAGGCAAGGCTGGCAAGGCATGCAGGGGCCTGGCTGTGGTGCAGCATGCGCTCCCCAGGTGGGGTCCCCGCAGAGGGGCAGGATGGCTGTGGGAGGCCCGCCTGGGGCTGCAGGGCACACTGTCTGTGAGGTGTGCTGTTGGAGAGGCACCCATCTGCTGGGTTGGCGCGGGACCCCCCAGTTCTGGATGCATTTCTCTGCTCCTTCAGTCTCCATGACCTCATGCTGTTGTCGGTGGTAGTGTGTGCGAGTCCAGTAAGGTCACCCTTTCCCCAAGCACCACACACACTCCATGGCTCCCCGCCTCCTCAGGCCAGGATCGGAGCTGGGAGCCTTCCAACCAGGTGCTCCAGCTTCTGGAGATGCTGAGGAAGGCGCACCCTTAGCGGGGCTGCAGCATCTCCAGTTTCTCAGCTCACGCCCTCTCCCCAGGAGGCTGGGGAGAACAAACATGGCAAAGTTCTTTAAGCCACGCCAGTCAGAATAGTGGGACTCGGCCAGGTAGGCACATAGAGGGGCTGGGGCCCTGGGGTTAGGCAGCATGCCCTGTGGTCCTGGGTGCCTGTGGGTGCCTGTGGCTGTGGCCAAGCCTGAGTGAAGCTGGCCCAGGTCCTGGGTGCCTATAGCTGGCCAGAGGGAGGGAAGCCTGGGTCCCAGGTGTAGGGCAAGGCAGAGGCAGCTAGGAGCAATCAGGCCAGCAGGGGAGCACTTAGGGGTGATCAGGCAGGTAGGCAGAGGTGGTTAGGGGTCACACATCCCCAAAATGGTTCCTGATTGGAGCGGGTGCAGGCTGGGCTGAGGGAACCCCCCTCCGTGCACGAGTTTCGTCCACTGGGCCACTAGTCCTATATAATTTATACTAATAAAAGGGTAATATGCTAATTAGACCAGGTTGACTGGCCATCTTCCGGATGTCTACCTTGCTTCTGGACAAAGTCACGGTGGTGAGGGCTGAGGCAGAAAGGGCATTTGGGGGCGAGATCAGGCCAGCAGGGGAGGGCAGTTAGGGGTGATCAGGCAGGCAGGCAGATGGACAGTTATGAGCCAGCAATCCCAGATTGTCAGAGGGGTATCCGATTGGAGAGGGTGCAGGCTGGGCTGAGGGAACCCACCCTTTTCCCTCCCATGCATGAATTTCGTGCACTAGGCCACTAATATCCTATAATTAGCAATGTTTGCATAATGCATTATAATCAAGAAGAAATAGAATTTTTTTATTTTTTATTTTTATTTTATTTTATTTTATTGATTTTTTACAGAGAGGAAGGGAGAGGGATAGAAAGTCAGAAACATCGATGAGAGACACATCGATCAGCTGCCTCTTGCACGCCTCCTACTGGGGATGTGCCCACAACCAAGGTACATGCCCTTGCCGGAATCGAACCCGGGACCCTTCAGTCCCCAGTCCAATGCTCTATCCACTGAGCCAAACTGGTCTTGGCAGAATTTTTTTAATTGTTTTACTTTTTACATAGATTTATTTGAAATAGTATTAGTTTTGCATATAGTAATATTGATTTTTTTTTTCCCAAAGTAAACTTTTCAAGAGATTTTTAATACTTTCCATCAAAAATCAGGGAACTATTATGCTTTCATTTCACTGTCTAGAAAATGGAGTTATGCATTTCTACTTTTTAAATATATTTAAGATTATGTATCTATTTATATATACATGTATTTTTAGAATGAACAAGTGTTTATTAATGTGTTTCTTAGGGAAAGTCAGTAGATCTAATAAACTGAATTTAGATTTTAGCAGCAGAGGCTAAAAGGTTACTTATTATTTTAAAGAATGGTTATTTTCCTGTCTCTACAAAGAATATAATAAGTGATATTAACATGGAATCCCTCAAGAGGGATTTTTTGTTAGCCTTTTAGACTTAGAGAAAGCATCTTACTACAGTAATTAAATAGCTTATTATTTTATTCCTTAATAAATGTAAGGTAAAGAACAGTTTTAAATGTTTTAAATGTTCATTTACTGGAGACTATTTGGCTCTTGTGGTTGTGAAGTTCAATAATTTTATGATTTCATGAGCTAGGTTTAAAAAATAGAGCAGACATGCTTTTGATGATATCTTAAACTGAAATCTTTCCCAAAAGTAATTTGCTCTCTCAAAAAACTCTTTACTTCAATTTATTATTTAATAATCATTTGAGTCAAGAGAAGCTAGGTATTGCTTTAGATACAGGGAATATAAAGATGAATAAATGTGACATATTATTTGAACCACCATAATACAATGCAGAAGATAGCAAAACAGCTAAGTATTCTATGAGGTGATAAGAGCTTTAAGAGGGAGACATCTATAATATTATCAACAATAAAAATATTTAAATAGATAGGATTAGCTGATGAACAAAACTACATCCAGAGGCAAGAGGCAGGGTGGGAGGATGGAGGGGTAGAGGGAGGGAGTTAGAGATCAACCAAAGAACTTGTATGCATGCATATTAGCATGACCAATGGACACAGACACAAGGATGGTGGGAGCTTGCCCTTGGGGGTAGGAGTGGCTGGGGGATGTTAATCAGGGAAAAAGGAGACATACGTAATACTTTAAACAATAAAAAAATATATGGTTATTTGATATTAATTTAGCATTACATTGAGAGACATGTGCCAATGTGTTGAATACAAAATATTAACATTCTTTTCTTTTGCATTGTTTTTATAGAGTCAGATTATTCTTATTACAACCTAATCCTGAAAAAAGCTGGACAATTCTTAGACAATTTACATATCAATCTCTTAAAGTTTGCTTTCTCTATAAGAGCATACTCTCCAACTATTCAGATGTTTCAACAGGTATGTAAAAATTCCCAAGCTATCTATGACAAAGAAGCATGCTAGCAATGTACATGACTCTATCTTAGGTGAATATCTTCAATTCAAAAGGATCTATACACTTATCATATCTGGTTCTATAACTTATTATTGATTATATTATTATTGCTAACATTGATTGTAATATAATCTATCTTTATAAAAGGCTAAGCAACTGGCCAACCAGCTGGTAGCTATGACATGCACTGAGCACCAGGGGGCAGATGCTCAATGTGGGAGCTGCCAAGCAACAGCAACTTTGCAGAGTGCCCTCTCACACTCTGGGACCCCTCAGTTGGACTGCCAATTTCGGTCCAATCCCTGCAGGCCAGGGCGTAGGGACCCCACCTACCGGAGGAACCCTGCTCACTCTGCAGATGCCCTTTGAGTTCCTGTGCCACCCCAAGTGTGGCCAGCCAGGGAAGGACCTCAGGAGGTTGGCTCCAGGGCGGGTCCAGTCCATCTCACCTGATCCTGCCCCACCAGCCACCTTCTAATTAATTTCCTTTCAATGTGCATGAATTCGTGCACCAGGTCTCTAGTTGATGTATAATTTTATGGTTATTGGGATAAGGATTTTATGAGGAAAAATCATCATTAAAATGAACTATATAGAAAACTTTAATTTGATGAAACCTTTCAATATGTTCTTTGAAGTACATATTTCTACTATAAAGTTGATTCTGTTAAAAGATGTAATTCTGTGTGCATATAGATATTTTTTTACTTTAATTAGAGTAATAACTTAATAGTAGTTGATGAGTTATAATCAAAGTAATGTGAGTTTTTAAAATCATATTGTAATTATGAATTAACTGTAGCTAAATATAATCTTTGAAATCTTAGATTGCAGCTGATGAGCCACCACCAGATGGTTGTGATGCATTTGTGGTTATCCATAAGAAACACACCTGTAAAATTAATGAGATTAAAAAGCTTCTGAAGAAGGCTACTTCAAGGTAAACTAAATTAATGAAAGCCTTTAGTGAAAGAAGTACTTTATGAAGAGTTGAGGGTCAAAATAGCCTAAATTTCTTATAATATAAAATTTTAATATTCTAAGATATATATTTTAAAGAATATGCTATATGTTGAAAAACTATATATATATGAACTGAGAATCTGAGTCCTTTCATAAAATATATAAGTACTTTCAGTATTTTGTGTTAACTAGCTTTTAACTTTAGAGTATAAATTATACAAGAATGCCATAAAATATGAGATACGTTTTATATTCCGTAAATAAACATATGAAACCTATGGATTTATATGAGCTATATCTCTTTAAATATAAACTGAATGTATACTTTAGAAACAGAAAATGAATAATAAAAACAATAACATAGAAGTTTTTTTTTTAAATGTGTTATTCAAAACTTTTTTTTTTCTTCCAAGTATTTCACAAGTGACTATTGGCAGTAGCATGTGTAGCATTCTTGTAGGTCCATTTTCCCCCTCATAGAATGTACGGACCACTGGGAACTGATGCAAACAAACTCTTGCTGCTTGTGTGCCATGAGTAGTAAAGCTCTTTCTGAACTAGAAGTCTCAGGTCTTTGGCCAGTATCCATGAAACAGTAAAAGACAGACTTGTTAGCTTGTAAATTAGGATGAAATCCTTAGCACAGTGGTTGACAAACTCATTAGTCTACAGAGCCAAATATCAACAGTACAACAATTGAAATTTCTTCTGAGAACCAAATTTTTTAAACTTCTAATGCCACTTCAAAATAGACTCACCCAGGCCGTGGTATTTTGTGGAAGAGCCACACTCAAGAGGCCAAAGAGCTGCATGTGGCTCGTGAGCCGTGGTGTGCCGACCACTGCCTTAGCTGACAGAAGCCATATGTAGTATTAGATTCATACCTTTTTTCTGTGAACCTTAGGCACTACATTTCTAACATTGTTGCCACTGCTAATTTGTATTATTCCCTTTATAATCTTAGTGAATTTAATAAATGAAAATTTATATTTTTAAATGTAATCTCTTCAGATTTAACGACTTATTTTTGCCCAACCAGTGTGGCTCAGTTGGTTGGACATCACCCTGTTGCTCCAGGAGGTAGCCAGTTGGATTTCTGGTGGGAGCACATGCCCAGGTTGTGGGCTGGATCCTCAGTGCCTGGTAGGGGCGTGCAGGAGTCAGCCAGTGGATCTTTCTCATCAATGTTTCTGACACTCTCTCTAAAAAAAAAAAAATCAATAAAAACATTTTTTTAAGAAAAGCTTATTTAAAAAAAGCTGCGGATTAAAAATTTTTAACCTGTGGTATATCCAAGCAGTTCCTGAATTAATCATAGAAACAGACTTTGGAAGGTATGTGTATACTTGTGTAGGAAGGCTCTTTCTGTAATGATTCGTAAACAGTTGGTAGATGAGCTAATTTCTTCTTTTATATTCAACTTCAAGATTGATTTACTAGCATTGTTTTATTAGCAGCCTTTCCAGTTACCAACAGTAGAGAATTATTTGAAAACATTCTTTCATACTAATTTCAAAATGTAAGATAACCTACGTAGATTACTACATGTTCCCTGGCCAGGTAGCTCAGTTTATTAGACTCTCACTCTCATAGGCTGAGGTTGTGGGTTTGATCCCTGGTCAGAGCACATATAAGTAGCAACCAATAAATGCATAACTAAGTGGAACAACAAATCAATGTCTGTCTGTCGCTCCCTCCCCCTTTCTTTCTAAAACCAATAAATAATTTTTTAAAAATTACTAAATGTACTTCTACAGTACTGATTTGATAAAACACAAAATGTTCATGGTAAGCCATTTAACTTTGTCTCATATGAGTTCAAACTTATCAATTGAAATTAGTGAGAAATATTTTGTTTGTTTGCTTGTTTGTTAATCCTCATCAGAGGACATTTTTCAATTAATTTTTAGGGAGAGTGGAAGAGAGAGGGAAAGACAGAGAGAAACATTGATGTGAGGGAAGCACATCGATTGATTGCCTCCTGTACAAGTCTCGACCGGGGCCCAGGCAGGGGAGGAGTTTCAACCAAGGTACATGCCCTTGACAGGAACCCTTTGGACCACAGGCCAATGCTCTATCCACTGAGCAAAACCAGCTAGGGCAAGAGTAAGATTTTAATAATTTCATCTAGTTTAAGATTCTTTTTAACTTTTTTTTAAATCCTTACTTGAGGACATGTTTTTATTGATTTTAGAGAAGAAAAAAAAGGGAGAGGGAGAGAGAAACATTGATGTGGGAGAGAAACATCCATCAATTGCATCCCATGCGCCACCCTACTGGGGATTGAACCCACAACTTGGGCATGTGCCCTGACTGGGAATCAAACCTGCAACCTTAGCATATCAGGGCAACACACTAACCATCTGAGCCACATCAGCCAAGGCACTTTTTCACTTCTTAAATTTTTAAAAAATCATTTTTTTATTGATTTTTTTTTTTTTTAAGAGAAGAAGGGAGAGGGGGAGACAGACAGACGTTGATGTGAGGCAGAAAACATCGATTGGCTGCCTCCTGCATGCATCCCGACTAGGGATCGAGCCCCCAACCTGGGCATGTGCCCTGACTGGGAATCAGACCTGCAACCTTTCAGAACATGGGGACAATGCCCAACCAGATTAGTCACACTGGCCAGGCTCTTTTTCAATTTTTTTAAATATTTCTTTAATTATACTTGAAGATTTAATGAATTGTTACTTATATAGGGTGGGGGACAGGTAAGTTTACACTTGTTTGTGTGGAAAATCCTATCTAATAAAAAAGTAATATGCAAATTGATCTTACCTTCACTACACCCACCAGCCATGCCCACTAGCCAATCAGGAGCAGGGGCCTTGGGGGACAGGGCCAAGGCGGTCCAGGCCGCGGGGGGGTGGAGCGGAGGTGGCCAGGGCTGTGTGGGGTGGGGCTGAGGCTGCCCAGGCCATGGGGGGCGAGGCCAAGGCAGCCAGTGCGCGCTGGCCAGGGGAGAAGGCCTGGGCGGGGGGGTTAGGGAGGAGGGCAGAGCCGAGGCTCACGCTATCCACGCTCGAGCTGGCTGGGTCGAAGGCCCAGGCTGTGGGGTGGGGGTTTGTGGCTGGGACAGAAGCAGTCATGGGCCCCATTGCAGGGCGATGGCTGGTTGCCCAAGGCCTCACTAGAGGCTTTAGGCCTTGGACAGGCTGGGGTGAGTGGTTAGTAGGACGTCCCCTGAGGGCTTCCAGTATGTGTGTGGGGGCAGGTTGGGCTAGGGATCACCCACTCCCAGTGCATGAATTTCATGCACCAGGCCCCTAGTAATACAATAATACAAGAATAAACTCTGTTTCGAATACTTACAACTGTAAACCTATATTAAGTACTAACAATCTTTGTATGATATAGTGCTTTTGTTTTTTAAATAGTTGAAAATGAAATGTGAGCTATAATAATAAAAATTATATATTAATTGAAGAAAATATAAAATTTATTTAATTGAAAACTATGTTGCTATTATATATTAGTGATTAAAGACAGTGAACCTTGTTGCAAAGAAAATACTTCTCACATTCAATTTTGGATTAACCAAATTGCTTTTTTTTCTGTCAGTTAGAAGTTATGTGCACAAAGTACCACAGGAAATTTAAATTCTTTTTCTGTGCTAATATATGTGTGCATATATATATATATATATATATATATATATATATATATATTCCTGTCTATAATAATAAAAGCATAATATGCTAATTAGACTAGGTGACCTTCCAGATGAAGCCAGGGCTACGAGGGAAGCTCGGTCCCGGGTGCCAGAGGAAAGCTGGTGCTGGCAACCAGGGGAAAGGACGTCTACTTTTGCATGAATTTCATGCATCAGGCCTCTAGTAAATTATAAAGTGTCATGATATAGTTCTCATATGCTCTTTACTTTCAGTTCTTTTAAAAGTTTGTGTGGGGTTTTTTGTGTTTGTTTTTCCATTTCAGGCCCAGACCTTATCTTTTTGAAGGGGATCATAAATTTCCTACAAATAAAGAAAACTTACCAGTGATTATTCTCTATGCAGAAATGGGTACCAGATCATTTGGTAAATTTCACACAGTATTATCTGAAAAAGCTCAAAATGGAGAAATTCTGTATGTTCTTCGTCATTATATTCAGGTACATGTTTGTTTTATTTAAGATTATTTTGGGTATAAAAATACATTTCATGATCTTACTAGGTTTTACATAATAATTTCCATTAGGAATTTAATTTAAAGATTTTTTAAAACTGACACAGCTATCACACTAGCACAATACCCTCATGTTCCAACCATTCATGTTGTCCCAAATAGCAAGATTTCATTCTTTTTTAAGGCTGAATAATCCATTTTATACACTCACTACATTTTCTTTATACATTCATCCATTGATGGACAAGTAGATTTTCACATATTTGGCTATTTTAAGTAATGCTGCAATAAACAAGGGTTTGCATATATCTTTCCTAGATGGTGTTTTCACTTCCTTGTGATATATACTCACAAGTAGAATTGCTGGAGTATATCAGAGTTCTGTTTAGCTCTATTTGTAATTGTTTGAGGAACAGCAATTTCTATTCCCAACAGTGTACAAGAGTTCCCTTTGATCTACATCCTCACCAAAACTTATCTCTCTTTTTTAATAACAGTCATTCTAACAGCTGTTGTGATATCTCATTGTAGTTATGATTTACATTTTCCCGATAACTAGTGATATTGAGCATTTTTTCATGTACCTGTTGGCTATTTGCATGTTTCTTTTAGAAAAATACCTATTCAGGTCCTTTGCCTGAATTGGACTGGGATTTTTGTTTGTTTGTTTTGCTATTAAGTTTCAGGAGTTCCTTATATATTTTGGATAGTAACCCCTTATCAGATATATGATTTGCAAATATTTTTTCCTATAGCATAGGTTGCCTTATTTTGTTAGTTTCCTTTGCAAAGAATTTTAGTTTAATGTGGTTCCCCTTGTTTACTTTTGCTTTTATTGCCTTTATTTTTCTGTGTCAAATCCAAGCAATTGCCAATTATAAAGGAAACAAATTCTGGGAATGCAATGTACAGCATGGTGACTATAGTTAACAATAATGTATTATATATTAGAAAGTTGCTAAGAGAGTAGATCTTAAAAGTCTCATCATAAGAAAAACTATGTGGGGTATGGATGTTAACTAAATGTGGTGGTCATTTCATAATATACATACATAGACATAGATCAAAATATTATGTTGTATAACTTGTATAGTGTTATGTCAATTATATCAGAATAGTAATGAAAATTGAAGATTGAAAAAGATAAACATATATATCTTTTTAAAACAATGTCTCCCAAGTGATTCTAATGTGGCCCCAGAAGGTATTGAGAATCAGTGTCCCTAGTTATTCTTTGGAGAATATGACTATTAAATATACTTCTGCAAAATCATACTGGCTACTTATATCATACTCAAACTCTCTGGGCACTTTGTAACATCAAATTATAGCCTTCTATTTAATGAGTGAGATATTGTGCAATCAAAATAGTTAATTGCCAGTCTAATTAACATATAATTTTAATAAAAATAGGCTTATTTATGATATTTTTTGAACAGATACATTTTTGTGTGGAAAGAAGAAATAGAAAACAGATTTTTTTCACTAGTTGATTTAGCCTATGAACATTTTTGGTTTGCAAATCTGAATTTATTAAATTACAATTCAAATTCTATATTAGTACATTTTCATATGGATAAAGTAAATATGAATTTAATAAACATTTATATTTATAACTGAGGAACTAATACTCCAGAACTTATAATGGAAGTAGGTTATGTGAAATTACATTTCTTTTATGAACTATAACAAAATATGTGAACTTAGAGCTTTGGTTCACGTAGCCACCAACTGATTGTTTTTGTGGGTGGATAGTCACAATATATTTTTAAAGTGAGCTGTATAAAATTGAAAAGACTTTTAAAGATTTTCAACTTCGTCAGATTATTATAATTATAAACAACCTAGTTTTCTCATGCTATCTTTCATTATTGCATATGCCTGAAAAATTGGCAAATTAAATTCTAGTGTGGGCAGCAGTATTAGATGCTTGTCTGCATATCTGAAACTAATTCTTACATCATCTTATTTGGAAACAGAACAGTCTAGGAATAGGAATAGTTACTCTGGTAATATATCTACTATTTTTAAAACTGGGGAAGAACTTTAGAGGGGAAAGAAGAGAATGAAAAGAATAATATGCTCTTAAGATTCTCCTTCCCTCCTATTTCTGCCTCTTCCTCTATCATATTTAGGGTTGCAAAACATTATCCCTATGCAAACCTGAATTAAGCAAAAACACAGAACATTTTCAAGGAAATTTACTGAGTGCTAGGTTAAACTGGTTTCCTAACCTTTGAAAGAGTATGCCACATTATAATGATTGTAGCACAACTGATAAGAATTTTAGTCCAGAAGCTATAAAGAAACAGACATCTTCAACAATATTATGTATATGCATTCAGCTTGCTTAACTTTAGTAAAAAGAATGTGACTTCTTTTCCTTGATAAAGTACATTTAATATTTGTCCTTTATTGGAAGGGGGAAATGAGATACCAAAATTCTGATTTTAAATTCTTCAGATAACTCAGTTTTAGGCACTTGTTACCTTTTATTGCAAGAATAGATATAAATTTGTGGCATTTGGTATATTTCAGTCATTGAGAGACAATGGAGAAAAATTTAATCAGGTTGTTCAAGGCACTGAGTTTTTTGTATCCTTTATCTCTACTTTCCAATATTTGCTTTTGGCAACACTCTAGTTGTTCTACATCTAGAAAACTAGCAAATGAATGCCATTTGCTGATTTAGCAAATCATCTGTGTTTCCCAAAACCGTACAGTTTTATTGGCACTTGATTGTATTAGATCCTTGTTAATTGACTCATGGGGGAGAGGGGAAGGTACCTGGGTAAAATAAGAAAATATAAGATATATTTTTATCATAAAAGAGAAATTAAAACAGTATAGTCATGACAAAGCTTTTATAAAGTAAAGAAGTTGTCATCGACCAAATATTTGTTCCTTGGTAGACTATCTAGAGAGAGTGTAAATATCTCCCAAGTAATTTTTACAGAGATTTAAATATTTTTATTAGTAATTTATCCTAATATCCTAATACACAGATATACTGAAATGAAAAGATATTAGAGTATTTTCTCTCATTTTTCTAAAAATCAATATGTTTTAACAGAAACCAAGCTCACGGAAAATGTACTTATCTGGATATGGTGTGGAGTTAGCAATTAAGAGTACAGAATACAAAACTCTGGATGATACTCAAGTTAAAAGTAAGTTTTCTCTCTGTATTTGAGTAGAATGAAAATTTGGAGACTTATATCCTTTTGTTTTTAAAAACTTTTCATGACTAAAATTCTACTCGTGTTAAAAGAGGCTGTTGACGGGGTAGACATATTTTTCTTGAGTTTGGAGTTTTGCTTATACCCAATGGCTTACCAACCATTTTTAGAAACATTTTTAAATGATAATATAAGGCACACTGAGGCATTAGATAAAAATACTTACGGCTTCAGGTGATTGGCCCAGGAGCTCTGACTGGCCTAATGTGCCCCGTCACCCACCAGAGAGTGAGTGAGGGGGCTAAGAGATCAAAGGAGATCAATAGCTCAGTAAATCTGAAACTCATCAGTAACTCATTTGCCTCAGAAATGTTTGTCTGAAGTATTCTCTATATAATAAAAGCCTAATATGCAAATTGTCACCATGAACAGGAGTTTGACCACTCACTAAGACGTGTGCTGACCACCAGGGGGTGGCATGGAACATGGTGGGTATTGGTGATGCACTATGACCCTCGCTGGCTACCTGGAAGTGGGGGTAATGGGTATGAAGGTGCGGTGAGAATGCGGGATGTCCGCTGAGCTCACTCTCACTGCTCCTGCTAGCCTCCCCAGGGACATCATGGCTCATGTGCTGGGGAAGCCCCCGTGTTCAGATGCTGGGCACCCATGTGGAGCCCACCCCATACCCACGTGACCTCTTTTGGATGAGAGTGCACAAAATCTCATTCTGGACTCCAGTGGAGTCCTTCACTCACAGAGCGGATGCCATCTTTCTTGGGTGCAGTACTCTCCTCTTTATAGCATTAGCCTGGGAGAATGCAATAGCCCCACCCACTAGACTCCCAGTGGCTCCATCCTTTGGAGCTTGTACCCTGCTGAAGAGTCAGCTACCCATGCCAGAGTGTAGTGGTCCAGGCAAACTCAGGGATATTAGTGACTAATACCCAGGGGGTATTGGAGTCAGTGCCATGCCCCCCACTTTCCTGTGAACCTGAGCTTGGTAGCCTCTCCAGCATGGGAGATCTGCTAACTTCCCCTTCTAGGCTTCTAGTGGCCCCACCTTCCTGACTTCCACTGGGGCCCCCCACCCTGCTGAGCTCAGGCTTCAGGCAAACCATGGGATAGGCTGAGTTGTGTGGTTCTAAGACCTGGACCATTTTTTTCTCCCACACCAGACTGGTGCAGAGCCTTCCCTTAGTTTGTTTGGGCCTGATAAACTCTGCTGGCCTCACCCTGACAACTCTCTGTGACTCTATCCTACCAAATAGGTTTGTGGGCTTCCATCAGGGATACAGCTAGACTTGGTATACCATAGGATTTTGGCTGAGTGGCTTCATAAACAGTAATGGCACCATGCTCAAATATGTATCAATCTGGTAAACGCCACTCATATCTACCTGGCGATTCACTGAAAACCTACCTCATGCAAATTGAGTACCTCCAGAGGTGGATATCGGGGTACCTGGGGCCTTTTGTTGACCAGTCCCTGGGCTTGGTGCTGGTGGAAGCCGGTCTTGATGTGAAGCTTGGTCATTTTCATGTACACCAAGGCTCAGCAGAGGTAACCACAAACTGGATTGCTTTATAACTTCAAATAGGATGCCTAGGGCCACTCATAGGCAATGTCTAGCATTTACCTGCACCAGCTCCCTTTCAAGAGGCCCCGGAACATATATATCCAGAGGCTTCAGATGACATCTGAGCAGGCTCTAATTGGCCCCACAAGTGGCATGTCTAAAGGGAGATTTCAGCAGGCATCAGACCCCCCTCAGGCAAAATACGCTTTGTGTGATTAGCACCTATACTGCAGCTCATTCACTGTGGTTGGAGTCAATCCTCAAAATCAGCCAGCCTTAGGGTCCTTCCCACACGTGAACAGACCAACAGCAATCAAGATTCAGTTACAACAGAAGGCTCACATACCCTGTACAAAGGACATTCCTGGAGCACCCAGCTCATGTGATCAAGAAGAGTCCGCAATTGGGTCCTACCGGACACCTGCTACATAAAGCAGATTGACTTAATACATAGGAACAAACACAAGGAGGCAACAAAAATAGGGAGACAAAGAAACATTGCCCGAATGAAAACTGAGGAAATCTCCACAAAAGAACTAAATGATTTGGAGGCAAACAATTTACCAGATATGGAGTTCCAAAAAAAACAGTTATAGGGATGTTTAAAGAATTTAATGAGAAGAGCATGAAAAAGAACATAGAAACCGTAAAATAAAGAATATACTAGAAGAAATAAATAGTAGGTTACATGAAGCAGAGAATCAAATCAGCAATTTGAAAGAGAAGTAGAAACACTCAATCAGAGCAACGATCAAGGGGAAAGAAGTTTTTTAAAAATGAGGATAGTTTAAGAGACCTTTGGTATAACATGAAGCATAACATTTGCATCATAAAGATGCTAGAAGAAGAAAGAGAACAAGCAATCAAAAACCTATTTGAAGACATAATGGCTGAAAACTTTTCTAAACTGGTGAAAGAAAAAGATACAAGTCCAGGAGGCTCAGGGAGTCCCAAACAAGATGGACCCAAAGAGGCCCACACCAAGACAAAGACACAGAACAATTAAAATGGCAAAAATTAAAGACAAAGAATCTGAAAACCAGCCGGGGAGGACCTATAGAGTATTATGTAAGTGAAATAAGCCAGCCAGAGAAAAGATAGTATTGTATGATTTCACTTATATGTGGAATCTAATGAATCAAACTAACAAGTAAAATAGAAACAGACTCATATATAATAGAGAACAGGCTGATAGATGTCAGAGGGGAGGGGTTTGGGGTTGGGTGAAAAAGGTGAAGGGATCTAATGAACAAAATAGAAATAGAGATATGGATGCATGGAACAGACTAAGAGTTGTCAGGGGAGAAGAGTTGGGGGGGTGCTGGATCAAAGAAGGTGAAGAGATGAAGAAAAAAACATATATACTATATAATAGACAAGACTATAGTGTGATGACTGCTTTGGGCGATGGATACAGGATACAGTATGCAGATGAGATTTTGTTGAATTGTATATTTGAAACCTGTATGGTTTTTTATTTTTTTAAACCTGCATGGTTTTTTGAACCAATGTCACCCCAATAAATTCAATTTAAAAACAATAAATAAAAAGAGAGTGCACAATCAAGAATGCAAGCATGTGCATGTGCATGTGTCATTAAGCTGATCCAGGAAGGAAATACAAAGTAAAACAAATGTCATTCAATTTTATTTTGAAGTCTCCTGATATTTGATTACATACTGTTTTTCCATTCTGAAAATGTTTTTATATTATTTTGGTTTGTTTTCCAAATATAGCTGTGACTAATACCACCGTAGAAGGTGAGACTGAAACAAATGAAGTTCAAGGATTTTTCTTTGGGAAACTAAAGTAAGTCTGAAATGAAATAAAATTATATTAACATACTCTCACGTGTGTTTTTTATGGGAATTAATTCAATATGCTCTGTTGGCTTATATTTCACATTTTAAAAATACACATATAATTGTTTTTATTATAAAAGGAATACACAGTTAAAACAAGAAAGTACAAAATTGAAAAGCAATCACTAATTCAACAGTAAGTATGATTAGATAATAGGAATTGAAAATGATCAAAGTTATCTCTGGCAAAAAATCTAAATCAAAACTTATAGAATATTTCATAGATATAATAGATTACAAAAATCATGATTAATATTTAGCATGAGCCCTAAGCAGTTTAGCTTAGTGAATAGAGCGTCGACCTTGGGACCAAAGGATCTCAGGTTTGATTTCAGTCAAGGGCATGTACCTTAGTTGCTAGTTCCTCCCCAGCCCAGACCTTGATCAGGACTCCTACAGGAGGCAACCTATCCATGTGTTTCTCTCACATTGATATTTCTCTGTGTCTTTCCATCTCCCTGCCACTCTCTTTAAAAACCAATGGAAAAATGTCCTCGGGTGAGGATTTAAAATACATACATACACACATACACACACAAAAGAAGAGAAAATAATTTATTCCCCTAAATTTCTGTGCTGCAGATTCCCATATTAAAAACCTTTTAACGTCTCATCTTAATTTCATATAAATGTTTAAGTAAACTTCGAACAATTAAAGTTGTGCCCCCTTTTTTTCCTGCATTACTGATTGAAGACAAGGAATAGGATGGTGAGTACTCTCTGAATATTAATGAATGGGGATCATTGTAGCTTTATATTTTCTCTTATTTATAAGAAGGGAAAGTTTATGATTCTAATATAAAGGCAAATTTAATAAAAACAAGGACTGATTTTATTAATATCTTTAGTTCATATTTAATATTACATGAAGGACACTTAGGTGAGTAGATAACCATATAGAATGAGGGGAACATTTTAGGAGACTATGGTAATTTATATAGATGACTGAGTTACAGCTCTAAACTGTATTGGCCAAGTGGTATGGTATACTAGTGGCCTTAAAAGGTTAATGCATCTTGCAAAATGGATTTATTCTAATTAAGGAATTTATTTAGTAGATAAAAAATTTTCATTATTTAATTTTCAGCTGTGTCTCAACATCTTAGAATCCATAATTCTGTTTTTTTCTAAACATTCCTTTTTATAGAAATAAATTGTGCATCCTCCAAAAAGCCTTGGGAATCCTGGGATATTAGCTTTTTAAGAGGATATACTCAAAGTTAGTTCTTATACCATTACTCAATTGATTTAGGGAAAAATAATTTTTTCTTTAAGGTGTTATATGAATAATGTATTTTGACCTGAATTACATAAATAAATTTAGCATTGAAGATTATTGATTATGATTAAATATGAAAAAAAATCTCTGATAAATTTAATATTATTCCATTACTTAAAATTTTGAGAAATGAGGGGTTAATGTAATTTGTAGTGAATTTTTCTGAAGTTTTGTTGCTTTTTCATTATGAGACCAATCATAGTCAGTCTTGATTCATTTTCAATATGTGGTCCTACATTTTAATCAAATTGCAAGATATTGACACTGTAGTATATTTATTTGTTGTTGTCTGTAAGATAAATGCATTTTTATATATATGTTTTGTATATTTTCATTTCACTTTTTAATATCTTCATTTCTCTTTACTCCTGAAATTATCTATTTTATAAGTTGTGATGGTAGCTAAAGTATTTTTTAAAAGGCATTCTATTTAAATCTGAAATGGCACCAGGTATTGATTTCATGAGAGATAGAAGATTATACTTTAGATTATATGTATAGTAAAATGTCATTCTACTACATTATTATTTGGCATTCTCTAAAAGATACTTAGATGTGTTTAATATTAGGCAAAATTATCTTATATTTTTATACATTTTATATACTTTTTATACATGGAACTTTTCAGAAATAGTGTAAGCTCTAAGATTATATAGGGAGCATTTATGTTTTTCCTTATAAAATATTTTTTTATTTTAAACTATAAAAGCAATACTTTTATAAAAAGTTAAAGTAAAAAGTATATAACATAAAAACTAATAATTCAGCCCTCACCCTTGGAACACTTATAGGTAATGTTAGCATCTTAACAATTGAGAGAGGTTTTGTTTTGTTTTATATATTGACAAAAATAGACATATATTTTCCTCATTTATTTTTAAGTTCTGTGGCTATAGTTGCATTATGATTTATTCTTTTAATGATGAACTATTAGTTTGTAACTAATTTGGAAGAGTTAATTTCAAAAGCATACTGCCTAAATAGTGATTTATAATGGGTGATAAAATTAACATTACTTACTACTTTAATGCAGAGAAAAATACTCAGATCTCAGAGATAATCTGACAGCATTCCAGAAATACCTGATTGACAGTAGCAAAGAAATGATGCCTTTGAAAGTCTGGGAACTACAAGGTATAGTATTCCACTTTAACAAAGCAGTTTGTTAATTGATCTCTGTTTTATTAAATAAGCTTTTATATAACATGATATAAATTATTTTATAGAAAGTAATAATTATTATGATGCAAATAATATAAATTGTTACATTGCTTGTGAAAATAAATAAAAATGTTATCCATCAAGCAAATTATATTTGTATAAGACTTAAAATTATATGAAGTGTAGTTATTTGATATTATCTAATCATTTTTAAAATGTGCACTGATTTATCTATATTAAATCACATTTCATGGAATCTATAACATTGATTGAAAATCCTAACTAGTAGGTCAGGAGAAATCACATCTAATCCTTAGTTTTCTTCCATTTAAAATTTGGATCTTAATAGACTGACTATTGCATGTTTTACTATTCGCTTAGAACAGGTTCTGTGCTGGCATCCCATAAGCAGATATTTTATGGCCAAAATTTAGTTTGGATTGAATAATAACTCCTTTCATCTTATACTTTTTAAAAAATATATTTTATTGATTTTTTATAGAGAGGAAGGGAGAGGGATAGAAAGTCAGAAACATTGATGAGAGAGAAACATCGGCCAGCTGTCCCCCACTGGGGCCATACCTGCATCCAAGGTACATGCCCTTGACCAGAATCGAACCTGGGACCTTTCAGTCCACAGGCTCTATCCCCTGAGCCAAACCAGTTTCAGCTGAACTTTTTTATTATTTGTAATTTTTAGTAGGTTATGGCATCGTGTTTTTCTGTGTGATCCATAACTTTTATCACATTTCTCATCAACTTTTAAAACTTTATAACAACTTATCCTATCTAATAAAAGAGTAACATGCAAATGTGACCATACCTTGGCTCCTGATTGGCTATGCTACCAGCCAATCAGGAGTGGGGAGCAGAGCTGAGCATTGCAAGGCAGGGGGGCGGGACTGAGGCGCATGGGAGGCCCGGCTGGGAGTGCAGTGGGTGGGACGGAAGCCATGTGGGATGGGAGGGGCCAGCCGGCACACCGCATGGGACAGGAGTTGCACAGACAGGAGGCAGGCGAGGCCGGCGCGTGCAGCTGCCGAGTGTGGGTGCCCCCGCGGCTGGGCAGTCACCACTGTGATCAGGCCAGGGCTGGGTGGGTGGGCTGGGGCAGAGCCAACCAACAGCCCCATTCCAGGGTGATGGCTGGGTGCCCAAGGCCTAAAGCTTCAGCCAAGGGTGAGGGGACAGGAGGACATCCCCTGAGGGCTCCCAGTACATGTGAGGGGGCAGGTTGGGCTGAGGGATCACTCACCCCCAGTGCACAAATTTTGTGTATCAGGCCCGTAGTTGAGATATAATTGACATAACCCATTTAAAATATATCATTCAATGGGTTTTAGTATATTTTCAGAATTTTTAACTGTCACCACAGTTAATTTAGAGTATTTTCATCACTCTAAAGAGAAAGTAATGACTATTAACATAACATTTTATGTTAATAGTCACTCTCATATGTCCCAGTTCCTCCAGCTATAGGCAAGCCCCAGTCTACTTTCTTTTCCTTCAAAAAGTACTCCAAGGGATCCATATTTTAGAAATTATAGCTGACAGAATGCTTTTGAAGGCTTGTAAACATAGAATATGCATAGTCAGTTTACTTTTAATTAACCTTTGTAGTCTCTGTGTAAGGGATTTGAATGGACTAGAAACAAAAAACCTAATTAAGATATCACTGAAGTAGTGTAATAAGGTGTTGAACTATGACTATGATAGAGTAATCAAAAGGAGAGCTGGATTTGGCAAATATTTAGGAGATAAAATGAGTTAGAAATGGCATTAATATTTACAAATTTGAGAGAAAATAAAGCCTGGAAGCAGGTTTGTGTGTTGAATATAGAGCCTAGAAATAATGAGACTGGCATTACAATGATTGACTTAAAAGTGATTGTGATATGCTGAAACCAGTTTGGCTCAGTCGATAGAGCCTCGGCCTTTGGGCCAAAACCTCCCAGGTTAGATTCTGGTCAAGGGCATGTGACTTGGTTGTGGGTACATTCCCAGTGGGGGTGTGCAGGAGACAGCTGGTCAATGTTTCTCTCTCACTGATGTTTCTGACTTTCTATCCCTCTCCCTTCCTCTCTGTAAAAAAATCAATAAAATATATATATTTTAAAAAAGTGATTGTGACATATCCAGATGATAAGGTCTAGTTGTGGGGTGAATATAAATTCCTTAAGCTAAAAGGAGAGGATTTTGAAAGTTGAAAATTATAACATCAAGTTGTTTAAAAGGAAGAGGTGCTAATTGAAAGTGGAGAGTGACCACCAAATCAGTGCACAAGGAAGGGTGCTGTGGTGCTCATCTTGGTGGGGACAGTGGGTACCATGAGGAAGACATGGCGGGAGGATGAGAAGAAGAGTACATTATAAAGCTAAGGAAACACATGTTCAAGAAAGAGAGAGTGATCAATACCTTTGTTTTTATTTCTTTTTTATTGGTTTAACACAATTTATTGAGTGCCTGCTAGGGTTCAGCCATGTCCCATGGTTTCATAATTTTGAGCTGAGACCTACAGAGTAGTAAATATACCTTACATTGAGACTCATACATAAGTATTCTCAAAATCAAAACAAAAAATCTTCAGCATACAGTATGTATGTTTACTACATTTTATCTACTCCAACAAAACTTTCTTTTATTCTACCATATTTCATTAGAAAAAAATTTCACATTAGTCATTAATCTGATTTCACTGATAACTCATGAGTTCCAGATGACATTTTGAAAAATATTAAATTCTGAAGATAAAATGAAGTTAAAACAGATAACCATGTTTTCTTCAAAGGATCTTAGATAAACAATTTCAAAAACCAATATAGAAAGTACTTTCTATGTACTGCCAAGTAAAGATATTTAGATTATAAAGAGTATATGCCAAGAAGATCTGACTTGGTGTGGTGGGGATAGCGAAGAGGGAACAGAGAGGGGAGGCTTTCTCCAGAGTGATGATTGAATTGAAATTTGAGGAGGGTTTGGAATAAATTTGAGGGTGGATTGTTTAGAGAAAATATAAAAAATCTTTGTGAGATGTTGGATGTGGATTGGCAGACAGAAGGAGATATTAAGAACAACAGCTGTATTCATGATTTGCCCAATTGGAGGGACAATTTTGTGATGATATTTGCTGAAAATATAAGACTAAAGAGTATCAGGTTTGAGAAAAGATGAATTGAGACTATCACAGTTTCAATATGCCACTGTTGAAGTTTCCAAGTGGTAAAACCAAGAAGGCATTTAAAGTAGGGCTCTGGATTTTAGAGTCAAAGTGTAGGCCATAAGTAGCAAAAATGTTAATAGAATCTGTTATTTAATTTCTTGTTATTTGCACTCTGATTTCATAAGTGAATTTTCAGGGGCTTTCAAATAAATTACATTAGAAAATTGGTCATATGAAAGGGAAATACATTCATGTTGTAAGAAGTTTTAGAAGACTAGTTGTGCTATCAACCTGAGTAAAGATAGTTGTCCATGGTCATAGTAATTAATGATGATAAAAATATTAGCCAATACTATGTGTTTAGTACAGTAATAGGCTCTCTATATGCATTATTCTAATTTTTAATTCATATAATGTAGATATCATACTCTCCCAGATGAGGAAATTTCAAGAAATGGACACACAAAATAATTAAAACAAATACTTAAAACAAGCAGGTCTATCTCATTTTAGAGCCTAAATTCTTCCTTTACCACTATATTGTACTGTTTTTTAGTATAACATTGTGCAGCCAAATGCTGTTAGGCAACATCTTTGATCATATATTTCTCTCAAAAGAAGTTGTTATATCAATCATATAAGAAATCTTAAGATTTCTCACTGAAAACATATATTCCTAAATGTATGCATACCAGTTAAAAATTATGTTGCTTATAAATGCCTTTAATAGTGATAGAATAATAAGAGACATAACATAAAAGGTCTTATTTATTATTTTACTGTGCATTCATTCATTCATTCATCTGTATTTGTATATATATATATGAGGTACATATTTTGTGTGAAAATATTTAAGTTCTGCTTTGCTTCTAGCATATTGAAGACTGCCTATAGTAAGCCATAAACATTCTTCCTTTCATAGAACTGTCATTTCAAGTACACTAATGCTAAGTTTAGGATTTTATTTTTATTGTAGTATAAAAGTAGAACAATACTGAAAGAGTATTTACTGAGTTAAATACATTGAGTCCTTCTAAAAGTTCTTTTCAGAATTGGTTTTTTAAACTTTTTTTCTTCCTCTTGTCATTCTTTTTGTCAAAGCCTTTCCTTGCCTATTTAACCTAAATATAGAAAAAAAAAGCTTTGCATCCACATTTTTTTTCATATATCTCTTTTTGAAGTTATACTGTAATTTGTGGGGAAACAAATATTAAATGATAATTACTGATTTATAAACATGTAAAGTTTTGATACTTTTCCACTTAAAACTTTTGAAAAATCTTAATTATAAGGGTGTCTTCATGTCTGTATAAGAATATATGGCCAGAAGGGTTGAGTAAATTATTTACATTACATGGAAATGTCTATAAAGGTGTGACATTATGCTAGAATTTTTAATGTTTTTTTTCTCTTCTAGATCTTAGTTTTCAAGCAGCTTCTCAAATAATGGCCACTCCAGTTTATGATGCCTTAAAGTTAATGAAAGACATTTCACAGAACTTCCCTATAAAAGCCAGGTATAGTAAAGTTTATTAGTTTGATTTTGACCAGAATTCTTTCCATTACATAAAATTTATTAAAGTAGCTGGTTTCATTTAACATAATGATGTCAGTTAATTCTAGTATAAATAATGTTTATGAAATCAGGATCTTTCTGTGTTATGTATGTTGTTGTTTTTTACTCGACCAGAATATTGACTTGTATATTGCATCTGTGTATGTACTGTAAAATAGAACTCTTGAATTAGAGGCAAATGGAAAGGAAAAAATAATTCATTAAACATACATATATTTAAATATAAACAGTGAGACATGACAATCCAAGAAAAAGTTTGTTTAAGCAGTAAATAAAAAGGGAATTTTTTTCTGTTCACCATGGAGGATGTTGAAAGGTATTATTCTAAACAAATCTATGCCCAATTTGTAGCCAAATCTTCTTGCCATTACAGATTCGAAATAAGTAGTAAGGTTTTAATTGTATGGAATAGCTTATGGAATACTTTTTGCCAATAGAATATCAAATTGAGCTGCTTCTGGAAATATTACTGTTATATTTCACACATCTTTCAGTTCAGTAGATAATACATTGGCATATCTAAAGCTAACAATACAGATAATTCAAGTTTCCAGATATTGTAAGGATTGACAAAATCACAGGACTTCGATGCATTTGTATTTGGATCTGGAATGACAGAATACAAAATTACAGGCAACCAGTAAATTAGCTTATATTGAATGCATACAACATGTGACAAGTGAAACAATAGTGTTTTGTTGAGAGGAATCCTTGCGCTCTCAGCATCCCTTAAGCAGTGAATGCTTGCTAGGCTTCTTTTTGTCTTAAAACACTCTTTTGTACATTTGTCCACAGTGCAATTTACTGAATGTTATCTAGATATTCTTTACCTTGGTAAGATAAAGAGTACATGGTTGGCCATAAGATATCAAGAAACTTTTCATGGTACCCTGAAAATACACAGGTTTGTCACTTTATTACATATTAAGACTGAATATATTGATATAACTCTTTCAATTTTAATTTAAACAGTCAAAAATTTGAGAAGTCAGTATTATGAAACATAAAATATGTATGTGTGTATAAATATGATGGTTAGCCACATTGCTCCTAATTAAGAGTAGCTTTTGAAATTACTCGATTAAATAAAATTAAAATAATTTTAATTTTAAGAAGACAGTTGATTCGCTTTTGGACAGTAAGTTAGTACCACTATTGTGGGGTGCAGCTGCTACACTCTAGTTGTAATTCATAGTTGGCTGTTTAAAAAATTTACAAACTATTCTAACACTGCTTAATAGCTACATTGTAAGCTTGAGCATAACTCTAAAACATTCAGTGAACAATTAGTAAATATTTATTGAAATAAAATATTTTCTAAATTAATTAAAAACTTGCATTATCAAATTTATGTAATTTCTCACAAATGCTACTAACTTTTAGGAGATTATGCACACTTATTGTGGATTGTTTTAAGTTACACCTTTCTGCTTGAGTTGTACCTAAAGCAGAACTTTGTGTTTACTGTCTTTTAAATTTTAAATCATTTTCTTCTGTGCATAAAATGGACAGATATATAACTAAGCATTCTTAGGAGTTAAGTCAAATAATAGTCTTACTTTAAAATTTTTCTTTTATAAGCTATTCAGGAGTGAATATGTGAAGTAAGTATTATGAGTATTTTATAACTTACTGGGGACCCAGTGCACAAATTCATACACCTTGAAAGGAACTGTGGGCCACAAGGCTGCAGTGGGCACAGGGGCAGGTCTCGGTCCATCCTCGCCCCTGCCCAGCCCCTCCCACTGTGGACTCCGGTTTCCTGCCACTGCAGCTCCCACACACTGATAGTGCTGGCCTCGCTTGCACCCGCTGATGCAGAGTGATTGGGGCCAGCACCAGCAGTGGGTGCCAGCAGGGCCAGCAACATCAGCAGGTGCAAGTGGCGGCTGCTGCCCCGATTGCCCCTCAGGAGCAAGGGGAGGTGGAGAAGCCCTCAGGGGTGAGAAGGACACGCAGCTGCTGATGATGCCAAGTGATTGGGACTGGCACTGGGCACGAGCAGTGGGTGCGAGCAGCAGCTCCAGCACCAGCTGAGGATGTAAGCGGGGCCGGTATTGAAGTGGGTGGTGGCTCTGGTGCCAGCAGCGGTGCAAAACAGAGCCGGCACTAGCAGTAGGTCGAGCACCAGCTAGGACTGTGGTATCTGGGAGTGAAGAATTTTCAGTAACCACTAGAAGTTTGACCCAGTGACAGCAACCTGTGTCCCGCCTTGGTCTGGTGCCCCTGTTCACTTGCTCCACTATCCCACCACAGACAACTCCCGCCATGTTTCACACACGCTCCCTAATGGTCAGTACACATCATAGTGTCTGGTTGTTCGATTGTTCGGTTTTTCTGGTTGTTACGCCATTTGGCCTATCTGCGTATTAGCCTTTTATTATATAGGATGTCCTATGGTAAAGATCCCAGATTAATCAAAAATTATTTGTGTGCAAATATTCTAAAAATTACCTGTTTATATTGATACACATGATGACATTGATAATTTCATGCAAAATTTCTTTGTGTGAAAAGAACAACACAAAATAGCATTTTAAATCAAGTATTTTTGAAAAATATCTCGAATTAAGCAAGTCTGACAATACCTAATGCATTCAGTTAGTGCACAGAAACTTTTGACAGTCTCTGTTCCATCTGAATCACATACCTTGTGAAATTAAAGCCATTGTACCACTTGTTAATAGGCTATAAAGAAGCCTTTGGAGTTGTTAGTTTCTTACACAAAGTATTATTTACCTTGAATTATAGATTAGGCCTAAACATTTAAGGAGAAATGAGTTATAACAGTTTTTACTTTCCCAGATCTCTGACCAGAGTTTCTATAAATCAACATATGAAGAAGGAAATACAGAAAAATCAACAGGTTTGAATTCTTTTTTTTTTTTAATTTACTATAGTCATATCATTGTTTCAGACTTTGGATCTTCAGTTTTCATACAAAAAAGAAAATGCTCATTTGTACTTTTTGATTATTAAGACAGTTCAAGTTTTTCCATTTTTGTGCTATCTACTACAGTCTGTAATTCTTGCCAGTAGTTTCTGCCATATATTCTACTTACCTGCTTATTCACCCTATACTCCAAATCTTTTGCCAATGTAGTATGTTTTTTTTTAACAGGATAAAGAATAAAGAATATGAGTTAATTATTGTTTCTCATAATTAGTTTTTGCTTAAAACTTTGAGGAGCAAGACCATAGGAACATTGCTGCAATCCTATAGTGTGTAGGACACGATTGGTAATTTGGTAAGATTCTTCCAAATGGTTTCTTAATAACCTTAAGACCACAACTTGTGTTAATACTTGTGAAGTGCTTAGAATATTGTCTGGTTTTATTACATAAGACTCATTTGATTTTAAGTAATATAATATCAGATGCACAGGGGCCCAAAAAGTAGTTTAATATTGTCCCATAAAAGACGTCTTAAAGTATGTGGCCACAGGCAGAGTTTTTCCCTTTGCAAAATGGCTGCCACAGCTCCAGACTTCTTACCTGAATTCTAAGCAGAGGAGGCAACCTCAATAAAGCCTTCCTGGAACATGTAAGCCAATTTTGACTTTCATCTCATTGGCCAAAATGTTGTAATGTGGCTCTCCCTAGACGCAAGGGAGGGTAGGAAAGTCAGTTTTTACTTTTCTAGTAATTGGGGCAAGCAGAGGAGGAGTGGGTTAGGGATGGTGCTAGATGAGCCAGCCAGTAGTGCCTGTCACACTGAGACAGAGTAAGCTCTCAGTAAATGTTAGCTATTCTGATGGTGACAACTACAATGTAAAGAAGTAGATGCTTAGTTCATTGGACATGGGTGTTAGGAACCATATACATCATCCCTGGAAGCATGTCACTGTTACATCTCATCCATATACAGCAACACTACAATTCCTGTAAAACATAACTGCTGCAAAACATGTAACCAGAGAGTTCACACACACACAAATAATAGTGATCTTTGAAAATGGAAAAACATTATCTTCATTCATAATAAGAAATACACCTAAGTTTTGAGTCCTGGCATATTCAAGAACTAGAGGCTGGTGCATGGGGGTATGTGTCCCTCAGCCCAGCCTTCACCCTCTCCAATCTGGGACCCCTCGAGGGATGTCTGACTGCCCATTTATGTCCTACCGCGATCGGGCCTAAACAGGCAGTTGGACATCCCTTTCACAATCCAGGACTGCTAGATCCCAACTGCTCTCCTGCCTGCCTTCCTGATTGCCCCAAACCACTTCTGCCTGCCAGCCTGATCACCCCCTAAACATTCTCCTACCAGCCTGATTGATGCCTAACTGCCTCCTGGCAGCCTGATTGCTCCTAACTGCCCTCCCCTGCAGGTCTGTTCTCCCCTAATGGCTCTCCCCTGCAGGCTTGGTCCCCCCACCCCAACTGCTCTCCTCTACAGGTCTGGGTCCCCCTCAATTGCCCTTCCCTGCAGGTCAGGTCACTCCCAACTCTCCCCTCTGCCAGCCTGGTCACTCCTAACTGCCCTCCCCTGCAGGCTTGATCGCCCCCAACTGCCCTCTCTTGCAGGCCTGGTCCCTTCCAACTTTACTCCCCTGCTGTCCTGATTGCCCACAACTGCCCTCCCTTGCAGGTCAGGTCCCTCCCAACTGCCTCCCTTGCTGGCCATCTTGTGGTGGCTATCTTGTGTGTTGGAGTGACAGTTAATTTGCATATTACTCTTTTATTAAATAGGATAAGAATGTGCCAACTAATGAATTTAAGTGTGTGAGCGCACCTACAAACACAATATACCAGGTATACTGGTTAAAAATGCGGATTTTATAATCAAAGAAAACATGATAATTTCAAGAGAAACATCAAAAAATGCTTTATTCAAAGTAATGTCCATCACTAGCTACACATTTCCCCCATCTTTCAGGTAATTTGTGAATACTGTCCCAGTAGAACTTTTCTTGTTTTGAGGCAAATCATTCAAAGACCCAGTTTTCCACTTCTTCATATGTTTTGAAGTGCTGCTCAGAAAGTGGATGTGCCAAGTGGTAATCTGAAGGAGCAAGGTCTGGTGAATACAGTGGGTGGGTTAATACTTCTCAGGCAAGATCTTTTAACATGTCTTTAACTGGTTTTGAAGTGTGTGATGGTGTGTCATCATGAAGCAAAACTACTCTGCTATGTCTTCTGACCCATTCTGGTCATTTTAGGATCAAAGCATGGTTCAAATTTATTATTTGTTGTCAGTTTCACCTGGTTTTAGAAGCTCATAATATACCACACCTTCCTGATCCCACCAAACACAGAGCATTGTTTTCTTTCCAAAGCGATTTGGTCTTGCAATCAATGTTGATGGTTGACCTGGATCAACTCATGATTTTGTGCATTTGGAATTCTCAAAATAAATCTCCTTTTCATCATTAGTCACAATTTGAGGCACAAAAGACTTTCTTTTGTGCCGTAGAAGAAACATTTTACTGATGACTTTTCGGCTTTCTATTTCTTGCATTCAATTGATTGTGGCACCCATTTTCCTTCCTTTAAATCTTTCCCATTGCTTGTACTAGTAAACAATCAGAAATTGTTTGCTGAGCAATATTTAATCTTTCTGCAAGTTGTTTTTGAGTTTGACATGCATCTTCATCCAATAATGCTTGTAACTATTGGTCTTCAAACTTTTTGGTTGACCTGGACGTTCTTTGTCTTTCACATTGAAATCATCATTTTTAAAGTGTTTAAACCAGCATTCACAAATATCTTGAGATGGAGCATGTTCACTCTAAGCTCCCGAAGTATACGATAACTTTCATCAGCACTTTTCTTCAAAATAAAGTAATGACTTAAAACTTCCCACAGATGCTCTTTTTTTGGCACAAAATTCAACATTTTTAAGTGTAAAAATATCAATGATGTTAACACCTTCAGGAGATTTGACATGAAATTTTGAAGCTTGTTTTCAATATAACAAAATAGCATACATATCAAATCGCATATATATCAACATATGTGTAACTCCATCTATTGAAAAAAAAATCTACATTATCAACCAGTACACCTGCTAAAATGTAGGAGTCAATGAATCATTGCATCATTAAAACTTTAATATCACATACTGAAAAATCAAAATAGTCAAGTATCTGTGGCTCAAATCTGTCATCAGATGCCCATTAATAGATCAGGGGGACAAAATGCTACCAACCTGTAAGTCAAATCTAACCTGCCACTTGTTTTTATAAATAAAGTTTTATTGGAACATAATCATGGCCCTTTTTTAAAATATTGTTTTTGGCTGTTTTCATGCTACAAGGACAGAGTTGAGTGATTGCATCAGAGATTATATAGCCTGCAGGGTCAGACATTTACTATCTGTGCAGACTCCTGACATGGAAGGATATTATTATGTCACTGGGTTAACTATTTATTATTCTGCTCTATTTCAAGGATCTTCATAATAGATTTGAAATTCAGCCAGGTGATGCTCATCTGTATATAAATGGACTTCATGTTGACATGGATGCTCTGGATACCTTTAGGTAAGTATTGAATTGTAGATAGATACAAATGATAACTGTGGCTTATATAAAGGTAAACATTGTCCTGAATGAAGTATTTGTCAAAACTCAAATAATCATTCTAAAGGTAAAACAAATATGTGTTTTTTATTGTATAAAACACTTGTTATTTTTGTAGAATACTCTTTTAAGTGTCTTAGAATGTTAGAACTGGGAGAGGACTTGGGAGACAATTGTTGTGAAAACTGTACTTGTATTCTTCAGGAAGGAAATTTGAAATTATAGAATTTAGGTGCTATCTTTTCCCTTAGGTAAAAAAAAATAATTATTATTCAAAAATGCCTAGGGCAGAATTAGATAGTCTTTTATTCTTTTTTAAAAATATATTTTATGGATTTTTTTACAGAGAGGAAGGGAGAGGGATAAAGAGCCAGAAACATCAATGAGAGAGAAACATTGATCAGCTGCCTCCTGCACACCCCCCACCAGGGATGTGCCCACAACCAAGGTACGTGCCCTTGACCGGAATCGAACCTGGGACCTTTCAGTCCGCAGGCTGACGCTCTATCCACTGAGCTAAACTGGTTCCAGCGATAGTCTTTTATTCTTTATGGCCATTGGCCCATAAATCAGGTATGGGCCAAAAGAAGAGAAGTCATTGAATTTATTTTATTTTTAAAGAGAAGCACAAAAGTACTTTAAAAATTAACATTTAGAATATAAAATAAATCTTGCAAGCATAATACTTTAATTCAGCCATTCAGTTTTAAGGCAATTGGACATATTTTATTGAACTTAAATTACTTAAATGTTTATTGTATACTCTTACCAGTTTGTAAATATATAGGAAAATACAAGAAAAACTGAGTAGATAGTTCAATTGGTGCTTTTCTCTTTATTTAGTTGAATCCTTAGACCTAATATTGGTAAAATGATTATCTAAGATACACAGAAAGAATAGAGCAATTGTTAGTTAGCTCCTGACCTATAAACTTCAGGGGATCAAAAGGTACATCTATGCAAAGCACAGTGAGACAGATTTAAAAAAGCAGTGAAGTGGTACATAGATTGTAGAAAGTTTTCCATGTCAATGTATGGGGAAATTTTCATAGCAGGAACATTTTGATGTGTCATTTATAAAAGTATTGGTTATTCAACAAATACAACCCCTTGGCTCCTCCACATGGTAATTAGTGAGCTGCAGGGTGAGTGATACATTTTTGTTTCTTATTGAAGTGATCACTAGCTGAAGGTATGATGATTCCTTAGAGGAAAGGAAAATATGTGAGAATATTTTTATCTTCTGACATTTTTATTTCAAAGTAAATAATTAAAGAGGTTATCTGAAAAAAGATCAGAACATGTAGGTAAAATCAGTGTGAAGAGGTTCACGAATGGGAAAAAATGATTCAGGAAAGAGGAGAGGAAGGAAAATGTCATATTACTGAAGTTATATCCTGGATCTAGAGAGAGGTACATTTGGAGTAAAAAAAAAAAAAAGCAGTGGGCGAGTAAGAAATTATTTTGCACTTCCTTCCTATCTTTTCTTTCTCATAGCCTTTTTGGATTGTGGAGAACTGATACTATGTCCCATGGCCTACCCCCTTCTTCCTCTGATCCTGAAAGAAGGAAGCAACAGAGGTGTCTTGATATCCCCATTTGTGTAAATTTTTCTGTATCTTAATGAAGTTATCTGGCTCAGAATTCTTTTTGTCTCTTAGTAAATATGTATTTTAATGCAAGCAACATTAAGATTCAATATTATAAAATCAATTCAATATTAAAATTCAACTCAGTAAGTATCTGAGTGCCTACTTTTCTATAGAAATAGGTTGATATTTGGTGAACAAGATAGAAGTCTTGCCTAAGTGAAATTCACAGAGATTTATAACTCCAGAGATTTAATTTGTTCTTGATGGAACATTTGGACAGTGCTAATCAGATTGCTTCGTGAAAGTGATAGTTAAGCTAAGATTTAAAGGATGAATCAGGCAAATGGAGGAGTAGAGATTCTGCAAGCATGGGATATTTGAGAAAATGGAAAATCTAATATGGACATGTTGGAGTGAGGAGGAAGTGGAGGAAACTGAGCTCACTGAGGTGGGTGAAGATCAGATGTGGAACCCGTTTTTGAATTTTGGCCTTCTGTCTCAAGGGCCAGAGAAGCCAGTGAAGGGTTCTAAGTAAATCTAAAGATAGTCACTAAGTATTTAAAAGAGAAGCATGATAAATTATTTAGAAATGGAGAGTTAGAAGTTTTACTGATAAGTAAATCTAGCATATTTAAAGAACCTATCTGGGTTTGTTTTTTTTTTTAATCAATATACAGAATTCATGATGTAGGTGTAGTAAGGAGGAAACAAATACTTGTTGAGGGCAACAGTATGCCCAGCAGTAAATTAATACTCTATAAAGTGATTTTGACTATTCTCTTTATATAGATGGGAAAACGAAAACTCAGAGAGATCTCATACAAAGATAGGGACTCAGCTAGCAAATAGTAGCAGGATTCAAAATCTCATTCTTTTTCCAGCGTACCTTGTAACTATCTAATTTTCTATTAATGCTTTTCCTTGGAAACTTGGATGAGGTAACAAAGATGATAGCTACAAAATCCATGGGGGAACATTTAAATTCTACTATGTAGAAAAGTATCTGATCAGTAAGCATCATGAAATTCTTAATATGGAGAGAACACTGGCAATGCAATCCAAATTTTTTATTTTATAAGTGAGAAATTTAGACTAAAGAAATTAAGAACTTCAAGAAGCCATACATGAAATAGTTTCAGCCCAGACTAAATCTTATTTTTAGACTGGTAATTTGTGACATACAAACTAGTGCTCTTTTGATTATACTTGTCTCCTAATAGATTTTATTTTGTGAGTAAAAAGTTTCCTTTGTAAAGCAGTGGTCAGAACTATCTAGGAAATAGACATGCAGAGCTACAGTTATACAGGTCAGCTTAAAAACAGCTTATAAAATAGCTTTTTTAGGAATTTAGATATTAGATCTCTACTTTTAAAAATGTGGATATCTATAGTTCTCCCTGGAAACTATATTCTAAAATTCATATAGTGCTTTATTCTGATTCCATTCATTTCTGAAAGGAGAAGTCAATATGGTTATTTATTGATGTTATTTTTAGCAGTAATACTTTCTATCATGTTTAAGAGCTGTCAAATTATATAAGTAATTAGGAATTTTATTATGTATTCTAAACAGATGTGAACTTTCATGATTTCTCTATACTAATTGTTTTATAATTTAGTTTTATTTTTGCTTTAAAATTTGCTGCATGGCAGAACCATCTCTCTGCAACTGTTTTACTATATAACAGAGCAAATATTGACTTACTTTATTTTTATTATGATACTGATTGGTTTTACCAGACATTACTATCAAAGCAATTTTTTTCTATACTAAAATTTTATATTTTAGGTCATGTTTGATCTTGTTTTTGTAGTAGATTTGTCAAAAGAGTAATAGTATATTTTTCCCTTTACTTTGGGCTTACTCAGGAATGAGCATATTCTTGCTTCTTTTGTAAGGAATATAATCAACATACCTTGTTTCTTGTCTTATCTTTTAAATAAGATTTTGTTAACCACTAAAAACAACCCTCAATATAACTTTAAGCTGGATAACTAATTAGAACTATTTGCCTTATTTGGTAATGAATTTAATTTAAATATATATATTCCTGCTATTAATAGAAATACCAGTGAAACTTGTTTCTAGTGCTTGAGAAAGCTATAAATTTGATAGGATTATTTTAAATATTGGAAAATCAAAATAAAACTTATCTCTTTTATTTAAATGTGAAGTATTTTGGATATGCTGAAGCTAGAAGGAAAAATGATGAATGGCCTTCACAAGCTTGGGATAAACGGAGAAGATATGAGCGAATTTTTAAAATTAAATTCACATGTTTGGGACAATAACTATGTATTAGATATTAGGCATTCTTCAATAATGGTAAGTGCTCGTGTAATTCCTGTTTTAAAACTTTTAGTAGATTTAAGACTCAGTATAAAGCCAAATCTTGTCAGGCATCAGAATAAATTTAAGCTGTTTGAAAGAGGTGTAGCAGAACTTAGAAGAAGTAAAAATACTGATTCATCCCCTTACTCTCATATCTTCTTTCCCCTTCCCCATATTCTCTTCATTTCCTCACAAGAACACCTGCTCACTAGTTGAGTATCTTTTCTAGCTTTAAAGGTAAACATGAAACAAATAAGAACAAATTTACCACATGAACTATAGCAACAGTAAAATAACAGTTAACATCTGAGGAACATAAGATTGCTACCTTAATATAATGAAAATCTTCCCTAGACAATTTTAAGTGCGCTCTTAAATTTCTGGTCTGTGTAATATATGTAGCTGATGAAGTTTTTGAAATCTGATCACATCGCTCTCCTTTGCTTAACGCATAAAAAAAGTCCCTAGTATGGCCTATGAGGCTATAAATGCTCTACTTCCTTTAATTTCTAACACTGTGAAATATTCTTTTCACCACTATCCCTTCTATCATGCTTGGAAGGCAGATTTTCCTCTCCAGCCAACTCTTTTTTTTTTTTTAGACTTCAACTCAAAGCAGTACTTCCTGAGGAAAGCTTTCCTGAACTATCCTAGATAATTTTTTAATATACACGTTATACCAAGGAGAGTACCATCTGAGAGTACCATCAAGTTTGGTGATTTGCTAAAAGGATTCAAAAAGCCTAGAAATTGCTATACTCTTGGTTATGATTTATTAGAGCGAAAAAATATAAATATCAGCAGAGGGAGAGAGGACATGGGGTGGAGTTCAGAGGAAACCAGGTACAAGCTTCCAAGAATCTGCTCCTCATGCTTAATTCAATGTGTGACAATACATGCAAAGTGTTACTTGCTAGAGACGCTCACTTGAGTCTGGGAGTTTTGAAAAGGAGTACCTTTATAGGCATAGAATTGCTTGTGATGATCTTAGCCATTGAAGCTCAAAGGAAAAGTAGATGTTGATCATAAATCATACATCAAGCATGCAGCAAGGCCCTAAGCATGCAGAAAACTCTATCAGTAGAACATCCCAAGAGCTCAGTTTCCAGAAGCCAATCTAGAGAATCTTTATCACAAAAGCAGGCCTTTCTTGAGAATGTATAAGGTATGAGCAACCCAGGCCTGCTGAAGCAGCTGATCTCTCTCCCTTTCTCATTTATATATATATATATATAATTATTTCATAGAACTACAGTTTCTGTATACTTAGCACAGTTATAATTTTTTATTTATCCTATGATTCTTTGATGTCTTTGTTTTCTTCTAGACTATCTAAACTCCTACAAGGTAGGAACTTTATCCATTTTATTTCCTCTCACCAATATATCCCTGATATTGGTAGGTACTCAGTAAATATAAATATTCCTTCAATGGTTAGTTAAATATTTATATCATTATAAAACATAATTTTTAATAATGAAACTCTAGGATCATTGTAATTATAACATAGTCAATATAAGAATGTTCTTATCAGCATTATGATTTAACATTGTTATAAAAAAATAACTACAAGAATGAGAAAATAAAAGTGTTACATGACATAAGATTATCTAACTAAAACTCCCCAAGGAAAGCCATTATAATTAATGAGACTTTAGTAAAAATGGGTTTGAAGTGACAGTAAATAGGTCAAAAGCCTTTTTTCCAAAAGCCATTTGGATGACAAAATGATTTATAACAACATAAGATGTTAAATTCCTAATACTATCTTAATAACTACTATGCAATAAGATTATCTTAAGATTAATAATAAAAACTGCAACTTGAGATAGAAAAGGAGGATAAAGGACTTGTGAAAAGAGAGTGCTAAATGACATAGCCTTTTTAAAAATTCTGGCTGTGATGCCCTTTCAGTGTTCATATACTCTGAACTAGAAATTATCATAAAGAAATAGCAGGAAATAGAGAAAAGTCTTTATACCCAAAGATATGATCATCGCATATTTGTAAAACAAAGTAGAAACAAGTTATATGTAAAACAAGCATTGTAAATTATATATCCCCAATATTGAGTATTATTCAGACATTAATATTATATTTGTAAATATGTTTTAATAAGGGACAATGACTGTATTTGCATGTTAAGTAAAAAATATGGATATATGAGGTCATCATGTGAAAAGATGGACATAGGAGAAGAAGCTAAGTTATTAATGGGTAATTAATGGGTGATTTAATGGGCAGTTTGGGATTTTTCTCATTCTTTTCTGCAAATTGCACATTTTTAGCTGTGGCTATGTATTAGACAAAAGTAGGCGTATAGTTGTAATACTAATAAATACAGTAATTTAAATAATATAACAATAAACTCATGTACTTACAATTGTAAACCTACTTTTGCCTACCCCTGTATGATCAGAAAACATGTTTTTAAGAGGAAAAACATAACCTCTCAATGTCTTGCTAATTGTTTGATATAAAAATCAAAGGGTTTTGCTCTGAATTATCCATTATTATGGTTATTTTTGTCCTACCGGAATAGCCTTCGCACTTACAAATTTAGTACACCATCTAAGAATCATGGAGTGATAGCAGAATCAGGAACATCAAAGCCCTCAGACTCAGGAAAAGTCAGTTAAATTACTAATTAGTTATTATTCATATTTTCTAGAATACTAAGTGACTTGTTATCAAGGTTTATTGTAGCTACTTTTACTATTCTTTAGACTATATTCTTTCATTGGCAAGAGTCTCCTTTTATTTGGATATTTTTAAACTCAATAATAGATTTTTTCTGAAGATATTTTATCAGAAAAAGGAATGACCATGTTATAATATTAATACTTTATGCCTTTTATTTTAAGCATTTATGCTTTTTATAAAATAACGTCCCGGTCCTCTGGCAGTGGCAGTAGAGGCCAGTCACTCCTCCTGGGGAGGAGCAGCCTTGCTGCTGTTCCCATTCCCCTTGCTCTCTGCAGAGTCACATTTCCCTTGGATAAAATTTTCTACTATACTGCTATAAAGTCTCCTACTTGCCCAACACTCGATACCTTCAGGAGGCATTCTTTTCAAGGAACTATCTAAAAGTATCACAAAGTAATTTTTTACTGGAGTAAAATACAAAAAAACATAAGATAGGCTCTTTTAATTTTAGGTATGATGTTCAGTGTCATTCAGTACATTCACAGTGTTGTACAACAATCACCATTATCCATTTTCAGAACTTTCTCATCACTCCAAACAGAAACTATACTCATTAAAAGATCTCTCTTTCTTTCTCCGGTAACCTCTGTTCTTTCTGTCTGTATGAATTTGGCTAGCCTAAGTACTTTGTTAAGGGGAATTACACATTATTTATCTGTTTATCCTGGCTAATTTCACTTTGTATAATATTTTCAAGGTTTATCCATGTCAGAATTTCATTCTCTTTCAAGGCTGAATAATAGATTAATTTTTTAAATATCTTTTTTTGCATATTGTTAAGGGAAGTTTTATCTCTCAAATGCTCTTATTTTTCACTTTGAGTAAAAAACTATTTCTGAGACTTCATTCTTTAGACACCTTTAAAAAAATAACTGGCACAAAATGCAGAGCTCGGCGATCTCAGCACTCTTTCCACCTTGGTCTGTGAAAGCAAAATCAACCCACATAAGCTTTATTTTTGCTTCATAGCATTTGCTACCACCCAATATAGTATACATTTATTTGTTTGTTTATAATCTTCCAGTGGAATGTAAGCCCCATAAAAACCAACACAAGCATCAGATCCTGTCACATTGGAAGCACTCAGAAGATTCGTTGAATATCTTAAGGTTAAAACAGTTATTCATGAATGAAAACAATACACTGCTTTTAATTCTTTTCCCCCTGCATCTGTATCCCTGCTTTTTATCTTTACAGAAAAAGTTGAGTAAATCAGTTATATCACTTCAGACCTCTGTAAACACCTTCCCCAAAACGAACTTTGGCAGTTTCTTTCTTTAAAGTTGCTATATGACAGTGAGTAAGAACTCAAGAGGTCATAGAGTATTCTTCCATCTCTGGTTTACCATTCCAAGTCTCTGTCCAAAACATCAGGAGTCACAATTTAAATTTTATCTAGTTTAGCTGTTTGTTTTCACCCTTGCTATAATACTTCAGGTATCACTAGTATATTGTCAAGAGTCAATAAAAACTACCATATGATTGAATGTTTGGCTCTGTTGAATAGTAATTCCTTTTCAGTCCACTGCACCAGACCACTCAAAGTAAAGGAGACTTTGTTAATATTCTACCAAAACTAGCCCTACCCCCCAGCAGCAACTATTTTCCATCCTATTATATTAATGATGTCATATTCCTGGGGTTCTTATCCTTTATTCATGTCCTTTTTAATGTCCCCAAGTCATCCAGGCCATTTGTCATTATATCAGAACAATTTGAAATTTTAATTACTGTCACCGAGTTGATAGTAACATCATTTAAAAAAAAAAAAAAAAGCACCAGTAGACACAGGAAGATGATATGAGTTTTTTAATCAGGTGAAGAATGTAAGGACATAACTCATGCCCTGGCTGGTGTGGCTAAGTTGGTTGAATGTCTTCCTGTGCACATGATAAGGGCACATGCCCAGGTTGCAGATCCAGTTCTGGTCATAGTGCATGCAGGAGGCAGCTGATTTCTATTCTTCTCCCTTCCATCCTCCCTCCCTTTTTCTCTCTAAAATCAATTATCAATTACACACACACACACACACACACACACACACAAGAGTAACATGCTAATTGACTATACCTTAATGACACCCATCAGCCAATCAGAAGTGAGTATGTAAATTAACCCAACAAATATTGTGGGTTAATTTGCATACACAGGCGCCTAGTGACTGGGGACGGGGTGTTCTGCACCACCCCAGCCACTTGGGGCTTCTGTGCAGCATGGGAAGAGAGAAAGGTGGGTTTGGGCCCGTACGAAAGGACGGATCCAGGTGGGAGCGGAAAGGCTGCTCTGGCCACAGCAAAGGCAGTGCCAGCAGCTAGGGGAACAAAGGCCCATTCTTGCAAGAATCTTCATTCATGCATCGGGCCACTAATACATATATATATATATATATCTCCTATCTAATAAAAGAGTAATATGCAAATTGACCGTACCTTCACTACACCCAGTAAGCCACGTCCACCAGCCAATCACAGGGTTATGGTCGGGTGGCCAGGTCCGGAAAGGGCCTCTCCCCAGGCCCTGGGGTTAGGCCGGGCTGTGGATGGGGCCCCCCAGTGATGGCCAGGCCCCAATAGATAGCAGGGCCCTGAGTTGGCTGGGTGCCAGGCTGTAGTCATAAGAAAAGAGACACACTATACACAGGAATAAACATAAAGATTACAAGAGATTTCTCATCAGAAACAGTGTAAGGAGAAGATAGTAGAGCAACATCTATTAAAGTACTTACAAGGGTGAAAATCCTCTCAGTTTATAATTCTAGACTGAGTGAAAATATTTTAAAAATATTTTAAAATAGTCAAAATATATTTTAACTATTTTAAACTATTTTAGAAATAGTTAAAAATATTTTTATGTATAAAAGATTGAATTTTTTAAATCACTAGCAGATTTGTAGTATAAGAAATGTTAAAAGAAGTCCTGCAAGCAGAAATAAAATTTTGCCAGATACAAATAATGATCTATACCAAGAAATGGAAAACACCAAAGATAGTATATGCATAGGGAAAAATATAATAGAAGTTTCTTATTATTGAAATATATTTAAAGATAGTTAACTATTTAAACAAATACTAATGTAATGTCAGTTTTGTAACATCTGTGTAAGTAAAATACATGACAACAATAGCACAAAGATTGCCTGGGAAAAATGAAATTTTGTTGCAGTGAAGTTTCTATACAAGATGTGAAGTGGTAAAATATCCACTTGAAGATAGACTGTGACAAGTTAAAATCCTATATAATGAAGAGCTAATATGCAAATAGTCATCACACCTTCATGCCTTCATGCCATAATGGCTCAGACACTCAACACTGGGGAGAGAGAATGAAGACAGACAGGCTACAGACTGGAAGAGGAACAAGCCACCCACTCCACGGTCCCAGATGCCAACAGCTGTGCCTGCCTCTCTGGCCTAGGAGAGGGACAAGCCGCCTGCCTCGCAGTCCTGGGCATCAGCAGCTGCACCTGCATCTGCGGCCCAGGAGAGGGACAAGCCTAATGCCCTGTGGTCCTGGGTGCCTGTGGCTGCCTGTGGCTGTGGCTGGCCTGAGTGAAGCTGGCCCAGGTCCTGGGTGCCTATAGCTGGCCAGTGGGAGGGAAGCCTGGGTCCCAGGTGTGGGGCAAGGCAGACACAGAGGCAATCAGGCCAGCAGGGGAGCACTTAAGTGCGATTAGGCTGGTAGGGGAGCAGTTAGGGGTGATCAGGCAGACAGGCAGAGGTGGTTAGGGGCAATCATGCAGGCAGGCAGAGGCAGTTAGGAGCCAGTGGTCCTAGATTGCGAGAGGGATGTCTGACTGCCGATAGTTAGACATCCCCAAAGGGGTCACTGATTGGAAGAGGGCAGGCTGGGCTGAGGGAACCCCACCCCCTCTGTGCATGAATTTCGTGTACTGGGCCCCTACTACATAAATGATCCTATGTAATAAAACCCTAATATATGAATCAAATGGCAGAACAACCCGTCGCTATGACACACACTAATCACCAGGGAGCAGACACTGGAGCTGCCCCCTGGTGGTCTGGCACCCACAAGGGGATTGCCGCTCAGCCAGAAGCCAGACTTGCGGCTGGCGAGCACAGTGTGCTGACAGTAGCCTCACTCACCTCTGCTGCAGCCGGGCAGTAAGGAGCGAGGGGTCCCAGACTGCAAGAGCATCAGACGGTGAGAGGGATGTCAGACTGCTGACTTGGGCTCAATCCCAGGGCGGACATCCCCTGAGGGGTCCCAGACCATGAGAGGGCACCGGCTGGGCTAAGGGACCTTCCTCCTCCCCCCATCCCTCTGAGTGCACCAGACCTCTAGTATATATATACCCTATCTAATAAAAGAATAATAGGCAAATTGACCATACCTCCCATCAAGCCACTCCCATCAGCCAATAAGGAGCAAATTATGCAAATAAACCCCAACCAAGATAGCTGCAGCCACTGAGAGGAGGGAGGATTGGGTTTCCCTGGCAATGGCAGAAGCCAACTTTCTGCCTGCTGTTGCCAACCTAGGCCTCCACTCAATGCTAAAAATTTCAATTATAGAAGATATATCCCAACAGAAATGGCAGCAGCCACGGAGCTGAAGAGAGCAGAGGCAACGGTTGCCCAGGCAATGGAAGAAGCCAAGCTTCTGCAGCCCTAGTACCTAGGCCTCCACTCTAGGCTACAAAGTTTCAATTATGCAATTTAAATAAACCCAAACAGAAGTGGCTGTTGCCATGGAGGAAGCAGAAGGCTTGGCTCCCCTCCAGGCTACAAAGTCTCAATTATAGAACATAAATTAATCCCAGATCCCATGGCCTCTGCTTAGGTCACTGGGGGGTGTGACCAGCCTACAAACCACCACAGGCCCCTCACCAAGGCCACCCCACACCCCAAGGGAACCCTCACCCTGATCTGGGACACCCTTCAGGGCAAATCAGCTGGCCCTCACCGACATACCAGGCCTCTATCCTATTTAATAAAAGAGTAATACACAGATTGACCATCACTCCAACACACAAGAGGGCTGCCCCATGTGGTCAAAGATCCTGCCCCCATGTGGACACAGGATGGCCACCAAAAGATGGCTAGCAGGGGAGGGCTGTTGGGAGGTTCAAGGGCCCTGCAAGGGATGGCAGTTGTGGTTGATCAGGCCAGCAGGGGAGGGTAGTTGGGAGGGACCAGGCCTGCAAGGAAGGGCAGTTGGGGGTGACCAGGCTAGCAGAAGAGGGAAGTTGGGGGCAAAGAGGCTGGCAGGGGAGCAGTTAGACATCAATTAGGCTGACAGGGTAGTGGTTAGCGGGTGATCAGGCTGGCAGGCAGAAGCGGTTAAGGGTAATCAGAGAGGCAGGCAGATGAGCAGTTTGGAGCCAGCAGTCTTGGATTGTGAGAAGGATGTCCGATTGCCCGATTAGGCCTGATTCCATTAGGATCGGGCCTTAATGGGCAGTCGGACATACCTCAAGGGGTCCTAGATTGGAGAGGGTGCAGGCTGGGCTAAGGGACATCCCCCGCACCCCATGCATGAATTTTATGCACTGGGCCTCTAGTATACATATGAATGTAACTTGTTATCCACAGTGAGTCCCAGAGTGTTATGCAAGTTTTCCCAAGTCCCATAATCATGTCATAAACCATTTGACCATAGATATGTGTAATTATGAACTCTTAGTTTGATTTTATTATCCATCTCTTACCTGTATGCTTCCACACTATTTGATTCTTATAGCTTTGTAGTAAGTTTCAAAATTGGGAATATGAGTCCTCCAACTTTTTTCTTTTTTAAGATTGCCTTAGCAATCCTGGGACCCTTGCCTTTTATTATATAAGGACTAGAGGCTCAGAGTACAAAATTCAGGCAAGGGGGTTGGCCCTCACAGCCCCAGCTGCCTCAGCCCTCACAGCCCTGGCTTCATCCAGAAGATCGTTTGGAAAGTCATCTGGACGGTCATTCTGCTATACATTCTAGCATATTAGACTTTTATTATATAGGATTGTAGCAGCATTTTCAACCTTTTTCATGTTATTACCCACGTAAACTAATTACTAAAATTTTGTGAAACACCAAAAATATATTTTTGCTGATCTGACCAAAAATAATTGGTATAATTTTGATTGATTTACAAAAAAATAATAATAATTACCTACCCTTTTTGCTCCAAAGTAACTTTTAAAAAGTTATATAAGAATTTCTAGTACCAAGAATTAACCAGTCAGATACAACTTTATCATGTGATGTGACCAATAAGATGCAATTCCATTATATCCTACATAATAAAAGAGTAATATGCAAATTAACCTACCTTTGATCAAGCCACAGCCATGCCCATCAGCCAATCAGGAGCAAATTATGCAAATAAACCCCAACCAAGATGGCTTCGGCCACTGAGAGCAGGAGGGAGGTTTAGGTTTCCCTGGCAATGGAGGAAGCCAAGCTTTCCATCTGCCCTTGCCAGCCTAGACCTTCAATCAATGATACAAAGTTTCAATTATAGAAGATATATAATTTCAACAGAAATGGTGGCAGCCATGGAGCTGGAGAGCAGAGACCAGGGTTGCCCAGGCAATGGAGGAAACCAAGTTTCTGCAGCTCTGACCAGCCCAGAACTCCACTCTAGGCTACAAAGTTTCAGTTATACAAAGCAAATGTCCCAACAGAAATGGTTGTCACCACAGAGCAAGCAGAAGGCTTGGCTCCCCTTCAGGCTACAAAGTTTCAATTATAGAACATAAATTAATCCCAGTCCCATGGCCTGCGCTTGGGTCATTGGGGGCCATGGCTGGCCTGCAAACCACTACAGGCCCCTCACCCAGGTCGCCCCACACCTCAGGGGAACCCTCACCCTGATCTAGGACACTCTTCAGGGCAAACCAGCTGGCCCTCACCCATGCACCAGACCTCTATCATATCTGATAAAAGAGTAATACGCAGATTGACCATCACTCCAACACACAAGAGGGCTGCCCTCATGTGGTCAAAGATCCTGCCCCGATGTGGACACAAGATGGTCACCACAAGATGGCCAGCAGAGGAGGGTCGTTGAGGTTCCAGGCCTGCAAGGGAGGGCAGTTGTGGGCCATCAGGCCAGCAGAGGAAGGCAGTTGGGAGGGAGCAGGCCTGCAATGGAGGGCAGTTGGGGGCAATCAAAACTGCAGGGGAGGGCAGTTAGGGGTAACCAGGCTGGAAGAGGAGGGAAGTTGGGGGCAAACAGGCTGGCAGTGGAGCAGTTAGACATCAATTAGGCTGGGAGGGTAATGGTTAGAGAGTGATCAGGCTGGCAGGCATATCTGGTTATGGACAATTGGGGAGGCAGGCAGGCAAGCAGTTTGGAGCCAGCAGTCCTGGATTGTGAGAGGGATGTCCAACTTCCTGTTTAGGCCTGATCTTACTGGGATCGGGCCTAAACGGGCAGTCAGCCGGTCATCCCTGGAGGGGTCCCAGATTACAGAGGGTGCCGGCTGGCCTGAAGGACATCCCTCACCCCCCTCTCATGCACGAATTTCATGCACCGGGCCTCTGGTGAACTATATATTTACTGTTCAAGACAAGTCATTCACTCTAGTTGGCTATTGTTGCATTGACTATTGTCATCTGACGATTTAAAGGGTCCTATTTTAGGATTTTTCATTGCCTCTTAATTTTTGTTAGAAACGGGACATTTTGAGTACTATAATGCGGCACTTCTGGAAGTCAGTTAGGGTTTGTTGTTATTGCTGTTTGCTATTGTTTTTATTTGTTCAGTGGCTTTTCTGAGCTGATTTTGAAAAGTTTGTATCCTTTTTCATGTGTGGCCGCAGCAGTCTCTATTATGTTAGCCTAGTCATCTATAAAATTTTGGTCAGAGATCTACTTAAATGCCTGGAAACAAAAGTTCTTCCAGTCTTTGTGACAGATGGAGGAGGAGCAGCACATTTTGAACACCCAGCCAGGCAGTTTGCATCTCTGCCTTTGCCTTCACTTTTCGTGCCCTCACCTCAGGCTTTCATCACCCTATTATCTGTGTCCATCTAAGTTCTTTGGTTAATCTCTTTCTACTCCCTCCCTTCTTCCCTCTGAGATTCTTCAGTCTGTTTCATGTTTCCATGCCTCTGATTCTATGTTATTCATCAGTTTATTTTGTTCATTAGATTCCTTGCTCATTTATTATGATTTTTAGATTCAAATGTTGATAGATATGTATTTATTGCCATTTTATCTTTTTTCTTTTCCTCCCCCTTCTTAAAGAAGACTTCAACATTTCATGTAATACTGGTTTGGTGGTGATGAATTCCTTTAGCTTTTTCTTGTCTGTGAAACTCTTTATCAGACCTTCAATTCTGAATGATAGCTTTGCTGGTAGAGTAATCGTATTTGTAGATCCTTGGTTTTCATCACTTTGACTATTTCTTGTCACTCTCTTCTGGCCTACAAAGTTTCTGCTGAGAAATCAGCTGACAGTCCTATGGGCACTCTTGCAAGTAATTAAATGCTTTTCTCTTGCTGCTTTTAAGATTCTCTTTTGTCTTTAACCTTTGCATTTTCATTATGATGTCTTCATGTGGTCATTATATATTCATGTTGTTTGGGACTCTGTGCTTCCTGGACTTTTATGTCTATTTCTTTCACCAGATAGGGGCAGTTTTCTGTCATTATTTCTTCAAATAGAATTTCAATCTATCTTTCTCTCTCTGTCTCTCTCTCTCTCTCCTGCTTCTGGTGACCCCATGATATGAATGTTGATATGCTTGAAGCAAGTCCTGCTCCATAGGGCTCATTTGGAGGCTCATTATACTATGCTCATTTTTTGGATTATTTTTTCCATTTGCTCTTTTGATTGGGTGTTTTTTGTTTCCTAATATGCCAACTCACAGATTTGCTTCTCAGAATCCTCTACTGTTGATTTCCTGAAAATTATTCTTCATTTCAATTAGTGTATGCTTAATTTCTGACTAGTCTTTTTTCATGTTTTTGATGTTCTCACTGAGATCCCTCAAATTTCCACTAAGTCCCTTGAAGCTCTCATTAAGTTTCTTGAGCATCCTTATAACCATTTTTTAACTCTCTATCTAGTAATTTGCTTGCTTTCATTTCATTTAGTTCTTTTTCTGACCATTTCTCCTGTTCTTTCGTTTGTGACATGTTTCTTTGTCTTTGTTTGCTACTTCTCTGTCTTTTTTTCTATGTATTAGGTAGAGCTGCTATTTCTCCTGGAATTGGTAGTGTAGAAGCTATCTCATAGGGCCCAGTAGCTCAGCCTCCCCATCACCTTAGCTGGGCACTCTAGGTGCACCTCTGTAGGGGCTATGTGCACACTCTTGTTGTATGTGAATCTTGATTGCTGTTGGTATCACTGGGCAGAATTGACCCCCTGGCCAATTGGCTGTGAGGACCAGTTGCAACTAAAGCAGACGAGCTCCTGTGCAGGAAACATCCCTATGGAGCAGGACTTGCTTCAATGGATCTTTGGTATTCACTGAGTCTCCCCCTTGAATGGGCTGCTCGTGTATGTGTACAGTTGTAATCTGGCATGGTTGAAGCTGTCCACTGGATGCACTGGGTCTTGAGCCTTCCAGAAGATACAAAATCAGCCACTGACTGTGCCCTGTCTGGGGCCACCTGCCACAAACGACAGAACAATCTGCAGATGGCTGTTTCTAGTGTTGGCCTTGGAGGTGCCCAGGAGAGGCCAAGTAGTCTACCAAGGCAGGTTGCTGCTATTGCCAGGCCTGCCTGGGGCCACTTATGTAGAGGTATGTGACACGCTGAGTTCAGCCTCTACTTGTTTGAGATATTTTAAGGAAGTCTGATGCCTGAGCCAGGACAGGCCTCTTATAAGGAAAAGCCATTGCAAACAGTGTTGCTCAGGCTTAAATTGGGTGGAAATCACCAGAGTGAGGCGAACAATGGGAGCCAGGTTAATGAAGACTCAGATATGGAGGCTACTTGTCATAGGCTCCATACTCAGATCTGGCTGCACCAGTCTGCATTCCCTCCAGCAGTGAAGCAGCTCTGTGGCGAGGGATGTTTCAGAATAGGAACAATGACCTCTGTGAGCACTTTTGTCAGGGAAAAAGCTGCCATCAAGTTCTTGCCCTGATGTCAGACAATTTAGTTCCTCCCCATATGTCCCTGGATCCTTTCTGCTGCCTCAGTGCTATACTTCAGAGGGAGTGGGTCCAAGTAAGTCCATGTGCTGGCCCTTAAGAGAAACTGACTGGGTTTCCAGTAGTCTCTGTGTCACTCAGCCACAATTACCGCTGGTTTTTATAGCCCAACATTATGAAACTTGCTATCTCTGGAACTCTGGGCTGCAGGATCCAGTGTGGAGCCAGGACCCCTTGCTCTTCACAAGTGGCCTCTGCAGAAATGATTCCTCACCTTAAAAAAATGGCACACGTGAGTGTCAGACCAGCCCTTGTCACCTTTGCTCCTCCTACCTGTCTTAATATGCTTTCTTCTTTTTAATTTAATTTAATTTTATTTATTGTTTGTTATTACAAATAGTAGTACATATGTCTCCTTTTTGCTTCCCCATTGACCTACCCCCCCACTCAGCACATGCCCTCACCCTCCCCTCCCTTCTCCCCCTAACCCCCAGTGTCTTGCATCTGTTGGTTGTGCTTATATGCATGCGTACAAGTCCTTCGGTTGATCTCTTACCCCCGCCCCCAACCCTCCTATACCTTCCTATTATAGTTTGACAGTCTGTTCAATGCTTCTTGCCTCTATTTTTGTTCAACAGTTTATAATGTTCTTTATATTCCCCAAATGAGTGAGATCATGTGGTATTTATCTTTCACTAACTGCCTTATTTCACTTAGTATAATGCTCTCCAGTTCCATCCATGCTGTTGCAAATAGTAAGAATTCCTGCTTTTTTACAGCAGCATAGTATTCCATTATGTAGATGTACCACAGTTTTCTAATCCATTCACCTGCTGATGGGCAATTAGGCTGTTTCCAGCTATTGTAAATTGTGCTGCTGTGAATATAAGGGTGCATATATCCTTTCTGATCGGTGTTTCTGTTTTCTTGGGATATATTCCTAGAAGTGGGATTACTAGATCAAATGGCAGTTACATTTTTAATTTTTTGAGGAAATGCTATACTGTTTTCCACAGTGGCTGCACCAGTCTGCATTCCCACCAGCAGTGAAGGAAGGTAATATGCTTTCTTCTTTATTTCTCTTGTTGTAGGACTTCCATTTTAGCCAGATTTCAGGCTGTTCTGGTTGTTCTATATTTTAGTTGTAATTTTGTTGTGTTTGTGGGAGGAAGTGAGTACCAGGTTTACCTACACCACCATCCTGGTTCCTCTTCTACCTTCACTTCTTACTAGCACAGAGCTTCGAAGTCAACTACAGGTGATAACTTAGGGTCTTCTCAGTTCTGTCCTGATCATGTGTGTATTCCATAGCCTTTTAGATTCCACGATTATATCAGAACTTCTCAAAACCTCATTTCCCAAAACATCTCATCCCCCAGTCTTTTCTTCCTAGGTTTTTTATTACTCTGTTGTTTGTCCCAGATGTTTTTTATTACCTCAGGCAGGAATGACTAAAACTTTTGCCTGTAAATTCCACAAGTTGGGGTAGCAATTTGTCACTAGACAAATTATGTTAGACAGGATAAAGACCAGGCTTTCCAAAAGATTATCAGACAGTTCAAATAAAAAATTACAATGCTTTCAGAATGAGTGTGTTCTTCTTCAAATACTGGTACTGGGATGTGAGGTGTCATTTTTAAAGCTTGGGAAAAGGAGGTGGAACTAGTTAGGGTAAGTTATAACACCACAAATCTCACTGTTCTTAGGGAGATTCAACCATCTTTCTTGAATAAGCATTCACAAGGTTGCTGAAAGCTTCTGATTAGTTTTTATAGTTCTTGATTCCCACAGATTTTCCAATATTTCATTGTTTTTATATGAGGGTGGGGTTTTGGAATATTTTAGCCATTTTAGTTGTTGTCATTCCTTAAAGGAACCCCAAAAGATATGAATTATAAATATTTAAGTTCTTTGCTTCTTTCAGAAAGACAGTTATCATATAGCACCTATCTTGAGTTTATCTGTTCACCTATATTAGCTCCTTAAGAATCAAAGAGATTCTTATAGGTTCTAATCTATGAATGATAATATTTTTCATTCAATATCCTGATAGCCCAGTAGATATAAAGGTAAGAATTACAACAAATAGAACTAATGAAGGTAGGTCATTAAATATAAGTGCCTGTTCTGCATGCAATTTTGTGAGGCCACTCTTACAGTTACAGTATATTCTGGCATATAAACGACTGGAACTGATGATGATAAACGGAAGATAGATAACAAACAATAGAGAGAGAGCAAGTGCCGGGCAAGTTCCTCGTGAGTTAGCAACATCCATCATAACTGCAAGCTACAGTATTTTTACACCTGGTGTATAAGACGACCCCTGACTTTTGAGAAGATTTTTCTGGGTTAAAAAGTTGTTCTATACGCCGGAAAATACTGTATGTTGCTCTGGGCCTATTCCAAGTGATGTCCAGTATTGTTGCAGTAGTTCTCCAGAATGGATCAGGATATCACCTCAATTTACCTACCTAACACTAATGCTTTAGTCTATTGCTGTGGTTTTCTAACTTTAGTACTTGAGATTAGAATCACCTAGGGCACTTGTTTTAAATCAGGGCCTCTTCTGAGTTTCTGATTTAGCAGGTCTGAGGTGGAGACAAGAAATGTGTAGTTTAAATAAATAATGATAGGCCAACAGAGTACTTTGGCTCAGGTGGACTAGAAATCCCTGAATGAAAAAGTGGCCCCAGCCTCATTTCATGAAACAGCCAATGGTCACCCTCTCCAGCACAACAAGAGCCAGCTGCACGAAGAACAAGACAGCAGGCTGATGATGACCACAGCCTCAACAGCCAGCACAAATGCCTCTGAAAGACAATGAACTCCATCTAATCAGACTAGTACACCTACATCCCCTAGCCCCGTGATGGCAAACGATGACGTGTGTGTCAGCACTGACACCTGAAGCCATTTTTGATGACTTGCGGCCGCATGCCGAGAAGGACATTTCATCCTTGGCTACTGCAATTGATATCTCTAAAGTTGTGTCAGTGATGACAGATGGGGCACCAAACATGGTGGGGGGAAAAGTTGGGTTTGTCAAATTGTTTACGGAAGCTATTGGACATCCGATTGTGCCTTTTCATTGTATTATCCATCAGGAGGTTTTATGTGCCAATGCAGGATTTACCGACTTAAGTGACTTAATGTCAGTTGTTAAAAAAAATACTTAATTTAATAGCTGCTCGCCTCCTTCACAAGCGAGACTTTTCTGCACTTTTACTGGAGGTTGATTCCACCTACAGTGGACTGCTGATGTACAATAATGTAAGATGGCTGAGCCGAGGCAAAGTTCTTGAGCGCTTTGTGGAGTGCTTTGAAAAAATTAAGGTATTTCTTGAGAATAAGGGTCTGGGAAACTTTTCTCAACTCAATGATATTTTTACAGATCTCTCTGTTCATATTGATGAACTGAACTTAAAGTTACAAGGTTTTGGCAAAAGTATTTACATTATGTTTAGATACATAAAAGCTTTTTTTCTTTTTTTCATACCCAGTTTTTTTTGTTTTTTATTTAATCTTTATTTTTCAATTTATTAGTTACATTGTTCCCCTTTTTTTCCCTCTATAGCTCCCCTCCACCCAGTACCCATCCCACCTCCTGCCCTCACCTCCTCCCCACTGTCCTTTCCTATAGGTGCATGATTTTTGTCCAGTCTCTTGCTGCACCTATTATCTCCCACACCCCTATTTTCTCCCCAAGAATTGTCAGTTCATTCCCTCTCTATGCCCATGATTCTGTTATACTCACCAGTTTATTCTGTTCATCAGATTTTTAATTCAGTTGATTTTTAGATTCATTTGTTGATAGATGTGTATTTGTTGTTCAAAATTTTTATTTTTACCTTTTTCTTCTTCCTCTTCTTAAAGAATATCTTTCAGCATTTCATATAATGTTGGTTTGGCAGTGATAAACTCCTTTAGCTTTTTCTTATCTGCGAAGCACTTTATCTGACCTTCAATTCTGAATGAGAGCTTTGCTGGGTAGAGTAATATTGGTTGTATATTCTTACTATTCATCATTTTGAATATTTCTTTCCACTCCTGTCTGGCCTGCATAGTTTCTGTTGAGAAATCCACTGACAATCGTATGGGTGCTCCCTTATAAGTAACTAACTGTTTTTCTCTTGCTGCTTTTAATATTCTCTCTTTGTCTTTTGTTCTTGGTATTTTAATTATGTGTCTTGGTGTGGTCCTCTTTGGATTCCTATAGTTTGGGGTTCTGTGCACTTCTTGGACTTTTAAGTCAATTTCTTTCACCAGGTGTGGGAAGTTTTTGGTCACAATTTCTTCAAATAGGTTTTCATTATCTTGCTCTCTGTCTTTTTTTGGCACCCCTGTAATTCGGATGATTGTATGCTTGAGGTTGTCCCAGCGGCCTCTTACACTATCTTCAATTTTTTGGATTCTTTGGCTTCTTGCTTTTCTGGCTGACTGGATTTTGCCTCTTTGTATTTCAGATCTTTTGACTTGGTTCTTGCGGTCCTCTAGATTGCTTTTAGATCTTTGTATAATATTTTTTATTTCAGTCAGTGTATGCTGAATTTCTAGTTGGTCCTTTTTCATATCCTCGAAGGTCTCATTCATATCCTCGAGGGTCTCGTTCATATCCTTGTAGGTCTCGTATATTTCCCTGTAGGTCTTGTTCATTTCCTTGTAGGTCTAATTAAGTTCATCGGCCATTTCGAGGAGTCCCTGAAAAAACCTTATAACCATGGTTTTGAACTCTATGTCCAGTCGGTTTTTTTCCTCTATTTCTTTCACATCTAATTTCTTTCCATGTGTCTGCATGGTGGCTGCTTTCCTGAGTTGGTCGATTAGCTTTGTGTGGTAGATGTCCGCTAAGGGACAGTGGCTCAGCCTCCCCAGTTACCTGAGGTGGATACTCTTGCTGCAGCCCTTTATGGGTTGCACAGTCTTGTTGAAGTTAATCCTAGATTATTGTTGTTAGCACTAGGAGGGTTGACCTCCAGGCCAATTAGCTGTGAGGGTCAGCTGTGCTCAGGTTGGATGGGCGGAGTCTCTGGGCTGAACTGGCAGCGTCAGCTCCGTCCTATGCAGCATCTGGGTCTCTGTGTCGGGTGGAAATGGCTGCGAGCACCTCTGAGAGAAAACTGCCCCCAAGCCCCACCCACTGCTGAACAATTTAGCCTCTCCCCAAATGAGTCTGCACAACCAAAGTCTCACCCAGGGTTGTAAAAAAATGCAGTCTGGTGGTTTCCCAAACTAGAAAGCAAGTCACGAGTCCTCTTTGTGCTCTCGTGTACCTTCTGCTGTTCCCTAGTTTATGCGCACTCTCCACAAGCTCGCAGACTTTTGCAGCGCCCAAGTTTCACTGTGCTTCCCTACTGTCCAGTTTCACCCCGTATGAGTGTGGGTTCCCCTGACCTCAGAACTGGGGAATCAATGCAGTGGGAAGCCTTTGTCTTTGTATCTGCCTGCCCTCTCCTCTCGCTGGCCCGTGCAGGGCTCCAAACCAACTAACTCTGCGCGTATCTTCAACACTGCTCTCCACCGATCCTCTTAGTCACAGTGTCCTATCTTTACTTTTATTTGTGGAATTTTCACACAGCCAGCTTTCCAGTGATTCTGGATGATGTTTGCTCTGTCGTTAAGTTGTAGTTTTGAAATTGCTGTGTGGGGCAGCAAGATAGGTGTTTACCTATGCTGCCATCTTCATTCCTCCGACATAAAAGCTTTTGAAAGTAAACTTAAAATTTTCAAGCAAGATATAGAAACTAAAACTTATAAGTATTTTCCTCAACTAACAAAATATTTGAGAAGGTCAGTGCAGCTGTGCAAAATGAAATGGAACCCTTGCATATAAAGTACCAGCATGTTTTAGACTCATTACTTGACCAGTTCAGTGATAGATTTAATCAATTTAGAAGCCTAAAACAGACCATAAAAATAATGAATTGTCCTGATGTAGTAGTCTACAGTAGTTTGGAATTAAATGGTTTCCAATGGATGCAAATTGATAATTTGGAGATGCAACTTGCAGAATTCCAAGACAGCATCTGGGCTCAGGTGTTTGTTGACTTGAGGTTGAAGCTTGAGAATCTGGAAATGTGCCGCTTGGAGAATCAAGAGGAGTGCCACTATAAACAGGAAATGTGGAGTGCCTGGAACTGATTACCAGACACTTTTAACATCCTGAAAAATATAGCAATGGCTTTACTCACAATTTTTCCCTCTATGTATGTTTGTGAGACCTTATTCTCAGCATTAAATAATATCAAAACCAGCAAAAGAAACAGATTGACAGATGAAGTTAGTAGCGCTTACAAAATACCAACCTTCAATCGAAGGTTTAGCCAATGAAATTCAGCAGCAAAAAAGTCACTAATAGGCAGGTTAGTTAAAGAATTCCCCCTTCCCTCACTTATCTTAGTTCACGGCACCCCACACATGTTAAATAATATCAAGACCAACAAAAGAAACTGACTGACAGATGAACAAAGAAGTCACTAAGCAGGTAAGTTAAATAATTTGTTTTTGGTTTATTAAATACAGTTTCATATTACAAGTATACATTTTTGTTATTTAAACTATAAATATCACTAAATTATGCTTTTGTTTTTTTCTCGAAGTGACACACCACCCTAGTAATGCTCAGTTTTTTGGCAAATTTTGACACACCAAGCTCAAAAGGTTGTCCATCACTGCCCTAGCCTCCTCCCTTTGCTGTTTTTGCACATAAAATTCAACCCCAAGGAGAGTGAAAACCGAGTCCTAATCATACCCAGTTGTGGCTGCATCCCCATTCCCTCTAATAAACTCCCCTCTTGCTCACTGCGTCCACTTATATCCTGGAGTGACTCCAACCTTACAAATATCTCCAGCTATTTTGTCCACATTAACATGACTCTCTCCACAATAATTATCAAGTTTAGTGAGACTGATACATAAAGCATAAGGCCAGTTTCTCGCTTAAACTAAGTAGGGGATCAGATATTTACACCCTCTACATGTTGCCTTTTCCTCTTGTGGCCTAGGATTCCCATAGAACAATTAACTAAACTAGACACTGCTGAGTTAGTCTACAGAGATTTCCAATTCATGGGGAAATCTCTGTAGAGATTGTGTGAAGATCTTTAGACCTGTTCCCAATACCTTCATATCTTAGCAAGAATTACATCAGAAAAATAAGACATTCTAACTACTGACTTATCAATGGAGACCAAAATTCTTCCTTTCATCTCAGTACTACCAGGACAGATTATAGTGGCAATGAACTGACTGCACATCCCCATCATACTTATTAACCACTAAAATAAAAATTTTCCTAGCTGTCCACTTTTATCCCTCCTTCAGTGTCATATAACTCTCTCTTCACTTTCCTGTCCTCTTCTCTGGAAGTCAGCTTTTCTCATCCCTGTTTGTGTTTATATCTTAGTTCTGTCTTCTCTCTAAAAGCACTGCCTCTTTGTTAAGCCCTCCAAAAACTCACATCTTTATGACTGCAAAACCTCTTCATTTTATTTTAAACTAGAGGCCTGGTGCATGGATTCATACACTGGTGGAATCCCTCAGCCTGGCCTGTGGGAATCAGGTGGAAACCAGGTCTCCAACATCCCCCAAGGGGTCCCAGATTGGGAGAGGGTGGTTTTCAGGTGATGCATGCCAGAATCGGGCTCCCTCCTCTCTGGGTCTGAGGTGTGAGTGAAGCAGATTTGGGGCCAACATTGCCCCAGCGGCAACCTAACCCATGGCCGATTCCTTGAGGAATTGGGCTCCCTCCTCTATTGGTTGGAGCGTCTGCCCCTGGTGGTCTTTGCACATTATAGCTACCAGGCAGATAGCTATATATATGGATATTGCTTTGTCCCGTTCTTTCCTTTCTCTAGGACTTTTAGCTGCATGTATACTAGACCTGTGTTGCTCATTTCCTACATTTTGCTTTGATTTTGTATTTTTTTCTGTGTAACTTAATTAGTATATGTTCTATAACTTTTCAGAGGCATTTTATTTTTCTTATGTCCAAGCCTTTAAAATTTGAGAGGGGAAGTAGAGGACCTCATTACCTTCTATACTGATAAATAAGACAAATATTTATCTCTCTTACTTTCCAGAGAGTAATTTTTATATAATTTTATTTTTTAATATAAAAAGCAAACATTCTAGAAAAAGGAGTCAGTGTTTTTGGTATAAGGCTTCGGGTAAATTGCCATCTATACTAATTAGACTGGTCAGCCAAAGGACCTTCCAGAGTTCTTCTGGACGTCCTTCCAAACAAAGCCATGGTGGCAGGGGCCAAAGCAGAGGCAGTTAGGGGCAATCAAGCTAACAGAGGAGAATGGTGAGGAGTGATCAGGATGGCAGGGGGAGCAGTTAGGGACAATCAGGCTGGCAAGGGAGAACAGTTAGGGGCAATCAGGCCAACAGGAGAGAATGGTTAGGGGCAATCAGGTCAGCAGGCAGTGGTGGTTAAGGACAATCAGGCAGGCATGCAGATGGTTAGGGGTAATTAGGCAGTCAGGCAGGTGAGCAGTTAGGAGATAGCAGTCCCATATTGCAACAGGGATGTCTGACTGCCCTTCAGGATCAGGCCTAAACCAGCAATCGGACATCCCTCGAGAGGTCCCAGATTGGAGAGAGTGCAGGCTGGGCTGAGGAACCCCCTCCCCAATGCATGAATTTCATGCACTGGGCCTCTAGTAGTAATATAAAATTGTTCTTATTATATGTTCCTTGATTTAAAAATATTTAACTGACTTCCTATATTTAATCAGTCTAATATAGAAAAGTATACATGTATTTCCATGTTCTTCTGATAAGTGAAATCTGCCTTTGAAAATAATTTAAGTATTATCTTAATGTCACTAATAGATTTCTATATTCTTTTCTAGTGGATTAATGACTTAGAAAATGATAATTTGTATGTTACATGGCCTGCAAGTTGCCAGGAACTTCTGAAATCAGTATTCCCTGGAAAAATACCTTCCATAAGGCGTAATTTTCATAATTTGGTGAGTTTCATATTTTGACATATTATGTACTTTTTTATAAAGATATCAGCATTCTTTTTTGGATTTTCTTGCTCTTGATAAATAGGCATCTGAGTAATAAGGAAGGAAATATTTGCTTGATGCAATAAGTTTGAGTGGCATGGCTGAATAGATATCAGAAGCTAGCAATGTCACACAATCTGCCTCTTGTTAGCGTTCCTGTACTTTAACGATATCAACATTAAGTTAATGATTAATTTTTATATTTCCTGAAAGGAATTTATGATAGAACTTTTCTTCTATATTGTAATGATTAAATAACTAATCATTCTTATAACTAGTGATTAAAATTTCATACATTGTAGGGAAAAATACACGATTAGCAAATTATCATCTTAGCATATAAATTCATTATTACAACATAAACAACCTCATGAACTTTAAATTGTGGAGAAACATCCAGGGTTTTGTTTTGTTTTGCTTTGCTTTTAGCATAGGAAGTGAATATCTTATTTCCTACTTTAACCTGGAGCAATTAGTTATATTAATGCTTTGGGGAGGTTTTTGATCAAAATTTAATTACTATTTTTTCTAAAAAATTTTTACAGAAAATTCAGTGAACATTTAAAATAAGATATTTCACTTCTTATAAAAATATTTACTTCATTCTGTTTTTAAAAAGAATAATGTTATTAAATTCCATTTATTGTTGTATTATTAAAAATCCTTCACAAATTGAAATTCTTATAGAGTTGCTAGAAATTCTTTAGAGTTGCTAGAAATTTCTTTTTAAAAACCTTTTAACTGCTAAAATTAGATTAAACTTCAATTTTATGAAAATCTTTAAAAGTGTTTAAACAAAATAATAATGATAGACTGTCTACTTCCTTTTAGGTTCTGTTTATTGATCCTGCTCAAGAATATACCTTGGATTTTATCAAACTTGCTGAACTTTTATATTATCATAAAATTCCTCTTAGGTAATTTTCAATTAATAACAAACTGAGCCACACCTGCCAGGGCTATTTAACTCAGAATATTTAATATTAATATTTAATATTTTTAATTGTTCATTTACCAGTCTTATTAGCACCAGTTTAGTAAGAGTTTGTATATAGAATGGAGCAAATCAGTTTTATTTCGGGGACCAAATTATTATATACATGTTTTATTTATAGTAGTACAATTTTGCAGTTTTCAATATTTGGTGACTGCATAAATAACTGGCCTATCTTTTATTCTAACAGGATAACATTTATAGAGTGAGAAGGAAACACTGTCAAATGATGGAAATCCAGTGATTTTCATTTTGTATTACATAGAGTATTAATATGTGATTCAAAGCAACGATTTCTCTCTAGTGCCTAACACAATATAGCTATGTGTTATGAAATATCATATATCCTTATGACAGACTCTGTTAATCAAAGCTGCCCAAGAAAATGATCTGATCATTCTGGAAACTTAAAGATGGACCCATTTCTCTGTGATTTTAAGAATATACCAGAAAAGCAAGCATTTGATAATGCCATCACCAGAGAGTATATATTTTGGAAGAATCCATCAAATATGAAGATTTTGGTGAATAGGCATTACAAATCAAACCTTTTCAAACAATATTTCCCTTTGTCCCCATTTATTAACACATTCTCTCCAACTGGATGTTATAGTCTAATGATGTTTTAAAATCATGTTTTATTGTGTTTTAAAGGGATAATTGTGATATTCCTTATTCATCTTTTTTTCCAGAATTGGTTTTGTGTTCATTGTTAATACAGATGATGAAGTTGATGGAACAAATGATGCTGGAGTTGCTCTTTGGCGGGCTTTCAACTACATTGCAAAAGAACATGATGTATCACAAGCATTTATTTCCATAACACATGTAAGTTTATGTACTAGCATAATTTATTTGGAACTTATGTGTTTCTTGTATTACTATAATTATTATTATATTGACATTTCAAAGTGTATAAAAAAACTATTGTGAGGATTAATACATACGATGGATTTGATTCTTGCCACTCCCAACTGAAGTGCATAATATTGTCCCCAATTATGCAACTGAGGCTCTACCAAAATATATGAATTTACTTAGCCAATAAGGGATTTAAATTGTATATATTAAGTTTAAAGAACATGATTAGTCAGGGAAGAATTCTTTGATAGATCTTAAGTAAAATCATGAATAGAAAAAAAATATTGCAGAGTAAAATATTCTAAATGACAAAGTATATAGATACTTTCTAGGGAATTTCAAATGAGAAGGAGATCACTTTATAATAGTAAATTAGTGTGGAAATGGTGATGAATACTGAGTCTGACAGATAGCCTATATAATAAAAGGCTAATATGCAAATTGACCCCTTGACCAGAGTTTGACAAGGAGTTCAACTGGGAGTTTGACCAGGGGGCAGGGCCGGTGAGCCAACTGCCTATGGCCCCCTATCCCTGTGGCCCTGCTCCCAATCAGCACTCCCCCCGCCCCCACTGGAGGCAGGACCAGCTGGCCTACCACCCACAGCAGCCTGTCCCCCTGGCTGGCCTGACCCAGTCAGCCCTAATTGGGCCGGGCAGGGTGGTCGGACGTCATCCATACATTTCCCGGGCCTCTAGTTGTATAAGAAAAGTCAGAAACTGGTAAGAACTTAATTTAGGAAGCATACGAGACAGGAGAATTATTTCATAATTGAGGTTTTAAAACTTATAATTCATCATGAAAAAATATAAATGTACTTTTAAATGATTATTAAGAAAGTTAAGTTTTAACTTTAAAAAATAATTTGTATTCATTTTCAAATTCATTGGTCTTTAGCTTACCAACCTTTATTGTAAACAAGGAGTGCTTCTTCTTTAGACTAAGAAGAAAATTACCAAAGCACTGTAAATTTTCTTCTCTGTAATAAAAGCCTAATATGCTAAGTGTCCGGTCATCCGGTCTTCCATTCAACTAATCAAAATGTAATACGCTAATGATATGCTAAACCCAGTCTACCACTTGCTATCATGTGCACTGACCATCAGGAGGCAGACGCTCCGACCGGTAGGTTAGCTTACTGCCAGAGTCCAGCCAATTGTATGTTGCATTTAATTGCTAGAGGACTTACTATAACATCACTTCTGTATTCTTCAGTTTTGGAGGCCCCTTTGGTATATATATCTTTCCCTTGAACTTAGGTTGAAGATCATTGTGATGGTATGAAGACTATATCTGCGTAGGCCTGCCAAGACAGGTTTGAAGCTGCAGTGTTCAAAATTATGCAGATGTGGAGGGCAGCTGAAGAAAAGTTTATTTGAGATGGCCCATGTTTCTTCAGAAATTTAAGTTGTTTCTACTAAAGATGGATTAAGTGATTCAGAAACCTCCACTAGATAGACATTATGTGATGACCCATGCCCTGGGGACTTAGAGTTGAGTGTCATTGAAGAAAACACTTATCAGGCTTTGTGTGAAATAATCTTGATAAAAAGACCATGTTACATATTTTGTGCCTCTGAGCCAGATAAAGATAATGATTTTCTATCTATGACCTTTCCCAGGAAACTATGGAAAACATTTGGAAGTGTTCAGTTGTAGTAAACGAGTTGAAGTCTATTTGGTGGGATAAGGATAGACCTTCTATAGTGATTAATAAAGAACTCATTAAGAAAGAAGTTTTGAAAAGAAAGGCCCCTTCAGAATATTTAATACTGATGATATGAAAAGTTTACTTCAGCTTAACCTTTATGGATTTAGTAAAATGCAACAGAATTTTCAAAGACCTGCTTCTATACCTAACTTTCTGACAAAAGAAAAAGAAGTCTCTGTTTTAATCAAGTTACAGTTTTTTCATAATTCTGAGTTTAAATGAAGCTGTCCCCAGCTTCTAGTAAGAATGAAAAGAAGAATAGGGATTAAAAAATGCTTCTCCAGCATATTCTTGTTTCAAGATTTCAACAAGAAGCACTTTGGAGTAGAGAGTCATGTGACTAACATGCCTCCATGTAAATTAATTATATATGATTGTTTAAAAAGAAAACTATAGTAAGTGTAAAGGAAAAAAGAGAAACTGGAGTTAAGTGATTGTGAAATAGTCCAGGATGAATCAAATGAGGACCTAAATAAAGATGGGAATTTAACGACAGATACAAATAAAATATAGAAAAGGCAAAATAAGAAAAAGAAAGAAAAAAGCAAAACAACATAAGAGAAGAAATACATAAAAGAATATTTAAAATACAAGAGGATACATTAATGATAAATTTATTGAAATCAAAGCAGTAAGTAATATTTATTAAAATTAGTGGTAAATAAACATAATTATTTCAGAAATAAGAAAAATAAAGACTACCCTAAGATATATTTTATACCTTATAGTTTGGCAGTAATAAAGAAAACTGGAACTTTATGTTAAGAATGTAGAGCAGTGGGAATGCCTTTACACTGTTACACTGCCTGTAAGAGTATGAATTGACCCAACCACATGGAAAAACAATCTGTTAGTACTTCAAAATTTTAAGTTACATTTGCATGCTCTTTGGATACACACACACACACACACCATAAATTATTTTATGCCATAGGAAAATATTCTAAGCAGACTCATCTGCAATAGCAACAAAAAGGAAAAAAGAAAATATATACATATATAAAAACATTTTTGTATATGTCTGTGTTGTGTGAGAGTACAGATATGTATTTGTAGTAAACGAGATGGGTAAAATTTGGTCTGTTCAGATAATGGAATATGATATGCAATAGCACATTTGTTAGAAGCATAATGACATTATAGAAGGCTAACATATTGCCATATACTTTGAAGTTCAAAAACAAATAATATTACAGTGTGTGGGAATACATTCAGGTAAAAATCTAGCACTTAAAAGGTAAGAGAATGGTGAATACAAATTAGAGGATGCTTGCACCTGGGGAGCAGCGCAAAATGGGATTGGGAGGGAAGGTGTATTTTACCAACACTAGTGATGTTCTATTTCCTGGATTATGTGCTCTGTTCATGGGGATTGTCCATTTTATTAGTTACTAGTGGCCTGTTGGCAGTTGGACATTGCTCTCGCAATCTGAGACCCGCTGGCTCCTAACCACTCACCTGCCTGCCTGATGGCCCCTAACCTCTCTCCCTTGCCAGCCTGATCTCACTCCCAACTGCCCTCCCCTGCCAACCTGATCTTGCCCCCAATGGCCTTCCCCTGCTGGTCTGGTCTTGCCCCCAGCTGCTTTCCTCTGCTGGCCAATTTGGTTCTAATTGGTCAGTTTCTGTCCAGTCAGTGTCAAAAGCTCTGCCTCCTAGGCAGCCAGTGGCTCCTCACAGTTGACCCACATTTGGTTCTGATTAGTCAGTTTCTATGCCAGTCAATGTCAAAAGCTCTGTCTCCTAGACAACCACTGCCTCCACACAGTTGACCCAGATTTGGTTCTGATTGGCCAGTTTCTATGCCAGTCAGCATCTCTGGGCCTATCAACAGGGCCTGACCAGGAAGGCAGGGCTGATCAGCAGCCCTGGTGGAGGCCTGGAGAGAAATGGATGCAGGGCTGCTGGCCAGGCTCAGAGGGAAAGAGAGAGGCAAGTGCTGATTAAAAGCTGCCTCAGACACTACAGATCAGCCCCTGCTTCTCTCTTCAGGTATCTTTCCAGGCTTGATTCAATCCCCCTCAGCAGTCACTGTTGGGTCATTGGGCCTGCAGCCTCAATAGGCAGCACTGAATCACCATGGTTGGTCAACCTTTGGTCGTGATCAGTCACACTCTGGCTCTTCATTATAGAGATGCCTCATAATATATATACTTTTATTTTGCTTGCCAAATTATATCACAGTTTTGAATTATTAAAAGATATATAAGAAGAATGACCTCTGTATCTAAGTAGTTTATGTAAGACATTCTGGCTACCTTAGATACTTAGGAGTATCTAATATTTTAACATAATTGATTAGTAAAATGATTAAAAGACTTTTCATAGGTAATTTTTGCTTCATTCAAAAATCTTATTTTTGAATTCCTATTTATGTTTTATTCTGAAGCCTGAACTTTTCACCTTTTTTTTTGTTAGTTATTAGCATCATAGTATGTTCTGCTTTAATATAAGGAGAAAATGCCCATAAATTGAAATACTCAGACAACTAAACTGTGATCTAATTACAGACCTGTGCTTCCTAAAGGAATAGGTTACAAAGTTTACAGTGATAAAAGGAAAGCAAATAAGAATTCTAATTCTTCATTATGAGAAATAACATGGGGATTCTGTCAGCCATAATCTAAGATTGTTTCTGGCAGTATTTATTTGAGTTGGGACTAAAAAGAATGTTCTTAATTGATCTATCAAAATGCTACCTAAAGGTATTTGTACTTACTAGTTCCTTCTGCTTGAAAATTTCTTTCCCCAGAATGTCTTTTTGGAAAAAAAAATATTGAATTTATTGGGGTAACATTGGTTAATACAATTATATAGGTTTCAAGTGCAATTCTGTAATACATCATCTGTATATAGTATCGTGTATTCCCCAGAATGTCTTGTTAGCTCATGTTCATATTTACTAGTATATCTTGGCTAAGTCATCTGCTCAAAGATGACATCTCTCTTGATGCAAAACTGTTCTTTGCCCCATGCTTAGAACAGTGTTTGGTCATAGGAGAGGATCTATAATGAAGGGAGAAATGAAACAAAAAAAATAATAATAAAGGAGTAACAGCTTACATTAAACAAATGCATTTAGATATTTGAGAATGTGGGGAGAATGGAAGTACAGAAAAAGTCTAATCATAGTATTTACTGAAGAGCAATTAGAAATGAAAAGAAAGCATTCTGAAACTAGTCATATAAAATATTTTATACTTATATTTTTATTTTTTTTAATTATTTTTTATTGATTTTTTGCAGTATAATAGTAGTACATGTTTTCCTTTCCCCCTCCCCCTTATCCTCCCCCCAGCCTCCCCCACCCCCCAGCACATATCCCCAGCTTCCCCCCCTCCCCACCCCAGTGTCTTTCATTCATTGGTTATGTTCATATGCATGCATACAAGTCCTTCAGTTGATCTCCTCCCGCATCTGCCTCCCATCCACCCAAGCCTCCCCCTGTAGCTTGACAGCCTGTTCAAGGCCATCCTGCCTCTATATCAATCACTCTCCCCTGTTTCTTTTCTTCAAAAATGTCTTGCCTCTGCATACTAGAAATAAATGTATAAGAACAAAAGGTGTTTCAGTCTCGGTTTCAATGTCCAACTTTTCTGAGTCCCAGTTTCAGTGTCAAATAATTCATTATGTGTATAAGTCAGCAATGGTATCCAGATGGTGGACATATCGTGTCAATGCAAGATCCATCCTCTCTGGTTTGGTCCTGGGCTGCCTGCAGACATGCACAGCTGCTGACTGCTAGCATGGCAAGGTGTCGTCAGTGTCCCCCATCTCTGGACCGTCCTCGTGTCTGGAACAGATCCATCAGTTCCTCACCGTCACAGGAACCCACATGGTCTTGGAGTTGTTCTCTGAAAACACACAAACACATTCTCGACCAAAAGTTAACAAAGGGATCCTCTATGCAAAATAGACTTGGGATTCTTTTTAATTTTTGCCTAAATGATTTTCCTTTGGCTTATTTTGACACCATGTGTGTTTTTTCATGGGTGTCCTGCAATTGTTTTTACAAATGGAATTTACTTTACTGGAGTAAGCATTTTCTAGATGTATTTTACTTACTCGATATTTTTTTTTCCCTTACATGATATTACCCCGCTGTCCCCTCCCCTTTTTTGATTAATGGGGACTTTTGGAAATTTTATATTGCAGTCTTGATAATTTTAAATTTTAATTTTTGCACACAAAGTGACTGCTTTAGGTTCTTTGGATGTTAGGCAATTTTACAGTGAGATGAACTACTAATAGATTTTTTAGTTAATGTTTTAGGAAAAGCTTTTTGTCCAGTACACTATAATTTTCTTGAGTATTCTCATATTTCACTTGGCCAATTTAAATTAATCTAAAAACTTGATTACTATTTTCCTGTCAATTTTAATACTCAAGCAGAAATCTTAGTTTACCCTGTGAATACTAGTGGAAAGGAATATTTGCAATTTTGAGTAGGTCCCGAGCATTCCTGGTAATAGACTGAATTTAGATATAGAGCAGCTATTGCTGGCCGAGTCTCTGTCTGCCACCTGGGCCCCCGTATGAGTTGTGTGTGGGAGGCGAAGCAGCCGTGGGGGTAGGAGACCTCCCTTAGGAGGGTTGAGAATTCAAGCCCCTGCAAGGTTTGTGGATGAGGGTATGTGCCCCACCTCTGTTGACCTTTTAGTTCTCTCCTGTTGGCCCCTCTGCGACTGTGCCTGTCTTAGGTTGTTCCTTCCCTGAGGAATCTTACCCGTCTCTGGCTAACCAGCCATCCTCCGGGGCCAATCAGGGTGATGTGAGGTTCAGTTCTGTCTCCTTTGTAGTCTATGCCCCCCTGTGGCCTCCACGTCCAGTACCTGCCTTTATACTTATATTTTTAAATAGGATAACCATTTTATTAATAATCAGTGGTCAATGCTGAACCGGTTTGGCTCAGTGGGGATAGAGCGTCAGCCTGCAGACTGAAAGGTCCCAGGTTCGATTCCGGTCAAGGACATGTACCTTGGCTGCGGGCACATCCCCAGTTGGAGGTGTGCAAGAGGCATCTGATCGATGTTTCTCTTCCATCAATGTTTCTGACTTTCTATCCCTCTCCCTTCCTCTCTGTGAAAAATCAATAAAATATATCTTTTTAAAAAATAGAAAAAAAATAATCAATGGTCAAGATGGAACATAACAAACTTGTTATTTGTGTAAGCTATAGAATTCCACAAAACCTTTTATAATTCAAGATGATACATTGTATGGTTAGGATAATTAATTTACTTGTATGCATAGGTGTATATTCATATGTATGTAGTATATTTAGAACTTACAAAATGTAAAATATAATATAGAAATGTATATGCAGGCTAAGGGAAATAAAATAACTGCTGTAAGATAAAAATTAATTATAATATCTTTATTTCCACAGATGTACCAAAAAGTGAAGAATCAAAATATACTCACGGTGGATAATGTGAAGACCGTTCTCCAAGATAAATTTCCTCATGCTAATATTTTGGATATTTTGGGAATTGATTCTAGATATGATAATAAAAGAAAGGTAATTTGGTGTGTGTTTTTTTAAATATATTTTTTATTGATTTTTTACAGAGCAGAAGGGAGAGGGATAGAAAGTCAGAAACATCGATGGGAGAGAGACATCGATCAGCTGCCTCTTGCACGCCCCCTACTGGGGATGTGCCCTCAGCCAAGGTACATGCCCTTGCCGGAATCCAACCCGGGACCCTTCATTCTGCAGTCCGATGCTCTATCCACTGAGCCAAACCGGTCTCAGCAGTAATTTGGTATTTAAGTTTTCCAAAATATGATCCAAGACCCTTTTATTATAATCTTCTGAATAAATTATCTTAATATAAATAACTCACGATTTGGATTTTAGTTACTCAAAAAGAAGGGAAATTTTAGACCTTTGAATAACACGTGTTATGGACAGTATTTACATTCCCACAATTGACTTTTTGAAAAGTACAAAAAAAAAGGATAGTTCTCAGGATTATAGGGGAGAAAACTTAAGCATAGAATTTTAAAGGATATAATTTGTGCTTTCTTAGGAAGAAATAAAGCTGACTTTTTAGATAAAAATTAGGATAAGAATCAAACTTCAGAAAAGCATAATTGGGGTTGTATTTCTAATGCTCATATGGTTCTCAACATTTCTCAATGGGTTTTTGTATTTTATAAGTGTTTCTTTAAAAAAAGATCTGATTTTGACACTCTTATATGTAAAATTCCTTAATAGTAATGGTAAAGTACAGAATCACTAGCATTGTAGAGGTCCTGCTAAATTTGATCCTTTCTCATAATTCTTCAGTCTCATTTTTTAAAAAAAATTCTTTAAAGTAATACAAATAGTAGTACATATGCTTTTCTTTTTTCCCCCATTGTCCTCCCTCCACCCCCCTACCCCCCCGCACATGCCCTCACCTGTCGTCGCCCCCCCCCCCCCCCGCCCCAGTGTCTTGTATCCATTGTTTATGCTTATATGCATGCTTACAAGTCCTTCGGTTGATCTCTTACAGTCCCTGCCCCCTACCCTCCCCTGCCTTCCCCCTGTAGTTTGACAGTCTGTTCAATGCTTCTCTCTTCTTGCTTTTTCCGTTTCAACCATGCTGGCATTATTTCAAGAATGGGTCACCTCCTTCTCATCAGAGGGATTTCACATATGTGTTTTCTCCATGTTTGCAGATACTCCCTCCCTCTTCTCCAGTTCTTATTAGCTCTTGGCTTTAATGTTACATGAGGGGAAAAGTAACACTTATGGGAAAATTTTCAGGGAAGTGTTTTTAAACCCTTGAAATCAGATTAAGTTGCTCCATTATATGCTACAATAGTACCTTACACTCCTGTATATTCTTATATAATAAAAGCCTAATATGCTAAATGTCCAACCATTTGTTCGACCAGTTGTTATGACGTGCATTGACTGCCAGGGGGTGGATGCTCCGACCAGTAGACTAGCTTGCTGCTCGGGTCCAACCAATCAGCAGTGGGCAAGACAGGATGGACATACCCTGAAGCCTTCTCTGCAGTCCTTCCCTGGCCAGCCAACCTCTCATGATCCTGATTGGCCCTGATTGGGACTGGGCGAGATGGGCCGGACATGCCCTAGAGCCCTCTCGTGATCCCTCCCCGGCCTCTAAAATATTTCTTCTATCTCGCCCAGTCCCAGCTGAGGCTGGGCCAATTGGAGGCGGGCTGATTGGGCCTGCTGGCCGGGGGGGAGGGGGGTGGAGACAGGAGGTGGGACTGCGGTAGGTTGGCTAGCCAATGGAGCTGAGGGCCTGACCAGGGGGAGGGACTGTAGGAGGTTGACTGGCCAGCCATGGGGAAGGACAGGGCGAGATTGGCTGGCCACAGGAGGTTGCCTGTGGGAGTGCACTGACCATCAGGGGTCAGCTCCTGTATTGAGCGTCTGCCCTATGTCATACTACCAGTCATTCTGGTAGTTCAGTCATAGCAGTGGCTTAGGCTTTTATATATATAGACTAGAGGCCCAGTGCACTAAATTCGTGCATGGGGACCGGGGGATGTCCCTTAGCCCAGCCTGCACCCTCTTCAATCTAGGACCCTTCGAGGTATGTCAAACTGCCTGTCTAGGCCCGATCCCGGTAGGATCGGGCCTAAACAGGCAATCGGACATCCTTCTCCACAATCCAGGAATGCTGGCTCCAAACTGCCTCCCTGCCTGCCTCCCTGATTGCCCCTAACCCCTTCTGCCTGCCAGCCTGATCACCCAATAAATGAGGAAGTATTTTATTGGTTATTTCCCATTACTATGTTTTCATGTAATTAAAAAATACACCTAAAAGACAACAAACATGAGCTTTCTTTTAGAGCGAAGTTATATAGAGGCATCTCTTTTAGTAAAGTTATTTATAGCATTATGTAAAATTGAGAAAGAATTCCTTTTTATGAGCATTCTTTAATCTGAATCATAGAGGGGAAGGAACAAAAATTTTCTGTAATGATTATGTAAACAATAGAGACACAGTGAAATTTTATATATTAGGGATCTGTTTGCATAGGGTAAAAGCAGAAGGTTGCACCGTTTGGGTTGTAATTTCAACCTGCTTAATGGGTTAATTATAGGCATCCTGGAAATTTTCCATACTTACACATTATGTTTTCATTTTTCTTTTCTTTTTTTTTTTAATAGATGTGGTTTCTTTACTTTTTAGTACTAAGTGGTAGAGTACAATTTCTATTCATACTTATATTCCACAGGGACTAAAACTTCTGCAAATATCTTTTCTCCTAAGCATGACTGATAGATGCATAATGTTATACTAAGGATCATTTCTCATTCAAGAGTAAAAATTTCTTTTTCTGGTTAATTTGCCCTTTTTTTATAAATTAGGAACCACTTACTTGATTTTTCACTAAATTGTTGTATATGCTCTGTTTCTTAAGGAAGCTTTTCTGGTTCAAATTAATTATAGCATTTAAAGCCTTTTGTTAATGCTTGCATTCCTGAGGATATTAAGAGTATTGAAATAAAATGCATTCCTATCTAGATAGGAAATATTTAAGGTATTCACTTAATTTTATTTAATATATTAAAGTTTTAAAATATTGTTTATAACCTAACTTGCATATAGAAGATAATGTATTTATTTATTTGCTTATTCTAGGCAGTATATGCTGTGATATTAATGCACTTAAGCTGAGATAATCTTACATAGCCAAAATATACTACTTATGGGTTGCCATAAAAATACTTGAGTAACACGATGTTATCCTTACATATTGGTATTCACAAACCAATATTACCATGTCCTATGTGGATATAAGTTGAACTTCCAGCTAGACTGTAGGTACTTCAAGAAAAGGGATCTTGTCTTCTTATTCTTTTGTATTCCTCAAGTTGTATAGCATAGCTTAAGTTTTAGATATTATTTGCTGAGTTTTTGTTATCATAGTTGAGGATTGAGATTTTTTCTACCTCCCTCCCTTTACTTAGTCTCCCCTTTGTCCAGTGGCATTACTTATAATATCTAAAAACTGTTGTAGCTTCAAAATCAAATGAAACCAATCAAAGAATCAACCAGGGATGATGTAGGAGCCAGTTACCCTGTAGTGGCTGAAATGTGTTGACCGGGAGGGTCTGGGAAAGAGGTCAAATGGTTCTCATGCGGGAAACCACTGTGCCATTTGTACAGAAGCATTTCAGTCCATTAAGAATTCATTGGCCTTGCCGAGACCGGTTTGGCTCAGTGGATAGAGCGTCGGACTGCGGACTGAAGGGTCCCGGGTTCGATTCCGGCAAGGGCATGTACCTTGGCTGTGGGCACATCCCCAGTGGGAGGCGTGCAAGAGGCAGCTGATCGATGTCTCTCTCTCATCGATGTTTCTGACTTTCTATCCCTCTCCCTTCCGCTCTGTAAAAAAATCAATAAAATATATTTTAAAAAAAAGAATTCATTGGCCAGCCGAGACCGGTTTGACTCAGTGGATAGAGCATTGGACTGTGGACTGAAGGGTCTGGGGTTCGATTCCAGTCAAGGGCATGTACCTTGGATGCGGGCACATCCCCAGTAGGGGGCTTGCAAGAGGCAGCTGATCTATGTTTCTGACTTTCTATCCCTTCTGCTCTGTCAAAAATCGATAAAAATATTTTTTAAAAAAAGAATTCATTGGCCTGTGCAGTGCATATCAGCTGGTGAAGAGATCTGTTAACACATTTTGGTTAAGTGAATAGAGTGTGTGTGACTTTTTAAATGTCCCTTGTTAGTAAGTCAAATACTATGATTGTCTTTTTATTTCTTAACTTTTTTTAAATCTTTATTGTTCAGTTTATTAATTACATTGTTCCCTTTTTTTTCCCCCTATAGCTCCCCTCCACCGGGTACCCATCCCACCCTCCGCCATCACCCCTCTCCACTGTCCTCTCCTGTAGTTGCATGATTTCTGTCCAGTCTCTTGCTGCACTTCCCACACCCCTTTTCTTCCTAAGAATTGTCCGTCCATTCCCTCTCTATGTCCGTGATTCTGTTACATTCACCCGTTTATCCTGTTCATCAGCTTATTCACCTGATTTTTAGATTCATTTGTTGATAGATGTGTATTTGTTGTTCATAATTTACACTTTTATCTTTTTCTTCTTCCTCTTCTTAAAGAATATCTTTCAGCATTTCGTATAAGATTGGCTTGGTGGTGATGAACTCCTTTAGCTTTTTCTTATCTGCGAAGCACTTTATCTGACCTTCAATTCTGAATGATAGCTTTGCTGGATAGAGTAATCTTGTTGTAGATTCTTGCTATTCATCACTTTGAATATTTCTTGCCACTCCCGTCTGGCCTGCATCGTTTCTGTTGAGAAATCCGCTGACAATCATATGGGTGCTCCCTTATAGGTAACTAACTGTTTTTTTCTTGCTGCTTTTAATATTCTCTCTTTGTCTTTTGTTCTTGGCATTTTAATTATGATGTGCCTTGGTGTGGTCCTCTTAGGGTTGATTCCTATATATTGGGGTTCGGTGTGCTTCTTGGACTCCTAAGTCTATTTCTTTCACCAGGTGTAGGAAGTTTTTGGTCACTATTTCTTCAGATAGGTTTTCATTGTCTTGCTCTCTCTCTTTTTCTGGCACCCCTTTAATTCAGATGTTGGTATGCTTGAGGTTGTCCCAGAGGCCCCTTACACTATCTTCGATTTTTTGGATTCATTTGGTTTCTTGCTTTTTCAGCTGAGTGGATTTTACCTCTTTGTATTTCAAATCTTTAACTTGGTTCTTGGTGCTCTAGAGCACTTTTAGGTCTTTGTATAATATTTTTTGTTTCGGTCAGTATATGCTTAAATTCTGGTTGGTCCTTTTTCATATCCTTGAAAGTCTCATTCATATCCTTGTAGGTCTCGTTCATTTCCTTGTAGGACTCATTCATTTTCACGTTGGTCTTGATCATTTCCTTGCAGGTCTCATTCATATCCTTGAGGGTCTCGTTCATTTCCTTGTAGGTCTTGCTTATTTCCTTATAGGTCTCGATCTTTTCTAGGAGCCTCTTGAGAAGCCCTATAACAGTGGTTTTGAATTCCATGTCCAGTTGTTTTTTTTCCTCCATTTCTTTCACATCTGATTTCTTGCCATGTCTCTGCATGGTGGCTGCTTCCCTGAGTTGGTCAATTAGCTTTGTGTGGTAGACGTCCTACTAGGGACAGTGGCTCAGCCTCCCCAGTTACCTGAGGTGGATATGGGTTGCACAGTCTTGCTGAAGTTAAACTCAGGTTTATCGTTGTTAACACTTGGACGGGTTGACCTCCAGGCCAATTGTCTGTGACGTTCAGCTGTGCTCAGTTTGGATGGGCGGAGTCTCTGGGTCAAGCAGTCAGCGTTAGCTCCGCCCTATGCAGCCCCAGGGACTCTGTGCCGGGGGCAATGGCCGCCACCACCTCTGAGAGAGAGCCACTGCTGAGCTCCACCAGCTGCCAGAGAATTCAGACTCCACAAATGAGTCTGCACACCCAACGTCTCACCCAGGGTCGTAAAACAAAGCAGTCTGACGGTTTCCCGAATGAAAGAGCAAGTCACGAGTGCTCTCTGCGTGGTCACGCAGCTGCGCTGTTCCCAAGCTCAGGTGCACTCCTCACAAGCTCGCCTTCTCCACAAGCCGGCAGACCTCTGCAGCACCCGAGCTTCGGCGTGCCCTCCCACTGTCCAGTTTTTACACCGTATGATAGTGGGTTCCCTGGACTTGGACCAGAGCTGGAGAATCAGTCCAGTGGGACGTCTTTGTCTCTCCCGTTCGAGAAAACTGGACAGTTTTCAGCCGCCCGCCCTATCTGCTGGCATGCGCTCCAAACCTCTCTCCGCTCATATCTTCAACGCTGTCCGCCGCTGCTCCTCCGAGTCACAGTGTCTTGTCTTCACTTTTATTTGTGGAATTTTCAGTCAGCCAGCTTTCTGGTGATTCTGGATGGTGTTTGTTCTTTCGTTAAGTTTTAGTTTTAAAATTGCTGTGTATGACGGCAAGATAGGTGTTTTACCTATGACACCATCTTGGTTCTCCCCCTCTTAACGTTTTTTTTTTTTTGCTTTAAGAATTACTCCACATTTTTACTCACTCTCATATATTGATCAGATATCCAATTCAGAACTCTCCTTGCAAACATAGCAATTAACAAACCAGCACCTTCCCTTGCACACATCAGCCCCAAGAATGCCCTTCTGTAGTTGTTCTTGTCTCTTTCTGTAAACTGAACTTGTGGAAGGAAAACCAAATGGGAAATAAGAGCAGAAATACTGTTTTTCACATATTGAAGTTAAGGTGCCTGTGAGATTTCCAGTTAAATATGAAATAAATGATTAGATATATGTGTCTGTCGCTCAGGAAAGAGGTGTGGGTTAAAAGTATAAAATTTAGTGTCATTGGCTTATTCTTGGTAGTTAAAACTTTTGTAATGAACAGCTTCCCTAATTGGAAATGATAGAGTAAGTCAGAAGAGAGCATGTATTTCTTGCAGGGACATCCTTCTTGAAGTTCATACCCAGGTATGCAACTGCCTAGTGGATTGATTGCCCATGAGCATCTTAAATCACAATAATCTATAACCAAGCCCATGATCTTTTTTGTTAGCCCAAACCTTTTTCTCTTTTTGTTCTATCTAGAGGGTAGTATCATCATTCTTCCAGGACTCCTATGCCATCCTAAACTACTTATTTCCTATCATACTCTCTGAAACAGTAGATCCAGTGCTGCCCACTAAATATTTTAGAAACTGCCTCATTCTCACCTGGCCAATTACCACTGATTTTTGTTCTGGCCCTTGCTTTTTCTTTCCCAGGCTACTGCAGTAGCCCTTGACCCATCATTTCCAGTGCATGCTCCCCCACCTTCTTCCATTATTGATATTGTGTTCTTCCTATATAATAAAAGAGTAATAAGCAAATTGACCATACCTCCGCTATACCCACAAACCACGCCTACAAAGCCAATCAGAGTGAGCATGCAAATTAACCCAACCAAGATGGCAGCTAATTTGCATATCTGGGCACAGAAGTTGGCGTAGAAGGAAGCCAAACACTGCAAAAGGGAGCAAAGCTGTGGAGAAGTAAGCAATCAGGGCAAGGAAGAAGAGAGAGAAGCAGGCAGGCTGCAGAGAAGGAAAGGAAGTAGGAGGGGCAGGGGAGAAGGGAGGGAGCAAGGCAGAGGAGATGGGAGGGAGGGAGGCAGCAGAAAAGGGAGTGAGACAGCGGAGACAGGAGGGAACGAGGCAGCGGAGAAGGGAGGGAGCTTTGCTCAGGCTGCAGAAAGCCCTATTCTTGCAGGAATCTTCCTGCAATGGGTCTCTAGTTTTTAAGAACATCTGATCATGTAATGAATCATCTTCCTAGATAGAATTGATTATACACTCTTTGCACGTCTGTATATTATAATCACACCTGTTTTTAATGTATTCATCTCTCCCTCTGTTAAAGTATGTTTTCTTAGGAAGGAGTTTGAATATATTTATATGTATTCATAGCCTAACTTATATTAAGTGCTCAATAAATGCAGGGGAAATATAGTCCAGTGGTTAAGAGTTCAGTTCAGACTCTTAGTTAGATCTAAATACAAATTCTGTTCCCAAGATGTAGTAGCTACGTGACATTGTAAGTGACTTTATGTTTTTATATCTGTTTCATCACTTTTAGAATGGATGTAATCAGAATACTTAGCTTCATCAACACTGTGATAGTGTTGGCTATAATAATTATAATCATAGTACAGAACAGCGAGTGAATGAAGTGTGCAGTGATGCTTTATCACTCAGAAGACAAAATCCCGATGTTGAAGACCTTCATGATCTGGCCTCTGCCTATCTCCTCTGATTCATAGCTGACAGCTCTCCCCACTGTAAACAAAGCAAGTTACTTACAATTGCCTAAATGTGCCTTATTTTCTCTCCCTCCCCCCACTTGCTTGGCTGTCTGTTTTCACTTGGAATGTCTTTTTCCACTTCATCTCCCTAGTAAATTTTGCTCATCCTTTGATTTTTTTTTGGTGTTTCCCCCTACCAGAGTCCTTCTCTGATACTTTCCTATTCATCACAGACTTGGTTAGATGCTTCATTTCTGGGCTCCCATAGATCTTGTACATGCCTGCATTTTGTTTGTAAGTATATGAACCACTTGAGGCAAAACTTTCAGTTCTGTATTCACAGGGTCTAGCCTAATGCTGATGGCATGAATTGAATAAAAGCTTATTAAACAAGTAAATATAGGGACAAATGAATCTCTAAACCTGGTGAATGATATTTTTTTTATGCCCTCACCCCCCTGATGTTCATGTCCATTGGTTAGGCTTATATTCATGCATCCAAGTCCTTTGGTTGATCTCTCCTCCTTCTGAACCCCTTCCTCCCGTACCTTCCCCCTGAGGACCAGCATTCTGGTCAATGCTTCTCTGACTCTGAGTCTATCCCTGTTCATCAGTTTATGTTGTTCATTATATTCCACAAATGAGTGAGATCATGTGGTATTTGTCTTTCTCTGACTGGCTTATTTCACTTAGCATAATGCTTTCCAGTTCCATCCATGCTGTTGCAAATGGTAAGAACTCCCTCTTTTTTACTGCAGTGTAGTATTCCATTGTGTAGGTGTACCACAGTTTTTTAATCCAGTCATCTGCTGATGGACACTTAGGTTGTTTCCAAATCTTAGCTATGGTGAATTGTGCTGCAATGAACATAGGGGTGCATAAATCCTTTCTGATCCGTGCTTCTAGTTTCTTGGGATATATTTCTAAAAGTGGGATCACTGGGTCAAATGGAAGTCCCGTTTTTAGTTTTTGAGTAAACTCCATACTGTTCTCCACAGTGGTTGTACCAGTCTGCACTCCCACCTGCAGTGCAGGAGGGTTCCTTTTTCTCCTCATCCTCACCAACACTTGTCTTTCGTTGATTTGTTGATGATTGCCATTCTGACAGGAGTGAGATGATACCTCATTGTTGTTTTGATTTGCCTCTCTCGGATAATTAGTGACTTTGAGCATGTTTTCATATGTCTCTTAGCCTTCCTTCTTTCCTCCTTCGAAAAGTGTCTATTTAGGTCTGTTGCCCATTTTTTGATTGGATTGTTTATCTTCCTTTTAAAAAAGTAAATATCATAGTTCATATTAAGGGTCAGCAAACTATAGCCCATAGGCCAAATCTAGCCATCCCACTGCCTGTTTTCAAAATTTTGAGGGGGACATGGTCATATTTGTTTGTTCTTGTGTTGTATATCGCTGCTTCTGCACTGCACTATAACACCAGAGTGGAATAGATGTGACACAGACAAACCTGATAGCTCACAAAGCCTAAAATATGTATTACTAGTATCTCACCCTGCACAGAAAGTTCCCTGACTCTTGCTCTATGTAGATTTTCCTTTAAACAATCTTTTAAAAGGCTGGGTAAAATTATCAAAATTAACATTTTTTTCTCTGGAATATAAATTTGTGACAGTGTTCCTTCTTTTTCTTATGTATTTCTTTTTTAGAAAACCATATTCTGTTTAACTCTGATATTTTTTAACTGAATAGGCAGGAGCAAGCTTTTATAAGATGACTGGCCTGGGTCCTTTGCCTCAAGCTCTTTATAATGGTGAATCCTTTAACCATGAGGAGTTAAATATTCAAAAACTAGAAAGAGTTCTTCTTCAAAAAATGATGGATATGACCATATATTTACAAAGGGAAGTTTTTATGGTAGGTAAGCATTTATGAGAAAATATATCATGAATGATATTTATCAATGACTTTTTATATTAAATATTTTAATAGCAAAAGTTAATTTAGTAAAAATTTTCATCCTGACCATTTAGTAGTGATTTTTAAAGTAATAATTAACTTTATCTGGGCATAATTACATCTAAAAATTGCTTAATTGGAAAGAAAACTCGAAGTTTTACATGAAAATTTATTATGAGAATCCTAAATCACGTATTATTTATTGATTTATTTTATACAGAGTATCTTTAAATGTAATCTCTGCATAACTTTAGAATATATGCATATAAATTGCTTCTATTAGGTAAATAAAATTTTTGTTATTTTAGGGCACATTGAATGATCAAACAAATACAATTGATTTCTTTATGGATAAAAATAATGTTGTACCCCGTATAAATCCTTTGATTCTGTACAGCGAAGGGCAGTACCTTAATTTAATATCAACATCAGGTAAAATAATTCTCCTGTTGTTTGTTGTTTTTTTTTTACAAATGCTTATTGAATTCTGAATGTTTTATTAATTCATTATTTATTATTTAATGTGAAAATTTTCAGTAACTGCAGATGTTGAAGATTTCTCTACTTTCTTTTTCTTGGACTCACAAGATAAGAGTGCTGTAATTGCAGAGAACATGTATTATTTAACCCATGAAGGTAATAATCATATTTCATTTTCCTGAATTTATTCTTAACGTAGCAAAATGTTGTAATTTTAGTAAGGTGTTTGCATAATACTTTTTTTTAATTATTCTCACCCAAGGATATTTTTCCACTGATTCTCAGACAGAGTGGAAGGGAGGAAGAGGGGGTGAGACAGTGAGAGAGAAACATGGATGCAAGCTAGACACAGCAATTGGTTGCCTCCCACAGGTGCCCTGACCAGGGTAGGGGATCTAGCCTGCAACTGAGGTACATGCCCTTGACCCACAGGTTGAGAACCGCTGCTATAGAGCCTCAGACCATCGGAAAACCCAGATATTTACATTACAATTTATAACAATTGCAAAATTACAGTTATGAAGTAGCGACGAAAATAATTTTATGGTTGCGAGTCACCACAACATGAGGAACTGTATTAAAGGGTTGCGGCATTAGAAAGGTTGAGAACCACTGGACTAGACGCTTGGTTTTCTATTTGAGACCTTGTAATTTGTTAGGATGTAAGGATCATGCTGAGAAAATAATGCCTTCTATCCTAGCTAATTATAAATGAAGAAGGGGTTCATTTTAGGTTTTTTTGCCTTTTTTTAAAGCAAGCTATAACATGTGGATCCCCACTGGAGTGACTCAATTGGTTGAGCCCCACCCTATGCACCAAAAGGTTGCCAGTTCCATTCCTTGTCAGGGCACATGCCCATGTTTCAGCCTCAGTCCCCAATAGGAATCGTGCAGGACATAGCTGATAATTATTTCTCAGATCAGTGTTTCTCTGTCTCCCTCTTCCCCTCTCTCTCTTTCTCTCTCTGAAAAATCAATAAAAACATATTAAAGTAAAAAATACGAGGATGTTTTGCTTAGGTTTGGGGGTCAAATCAAAGGAAGGGAAACCAAGACAGGAACATATTTGAAAATAAGAATTTAGCCTAGATAGGGAAGTCTGCAGTGGGGCCATACATTTTTTAATCTTATCAGATAAGATAGGATAGGTAATTATAAAATAGATGAGATAATTAAAGTTTGGTTGGTTTTTGTCTTGCTTTATTTTATTTGACTTGCTTAGCTGTAGGGAGAAAAATGAGAGCCAATACATAAAAGAAGGCTTATTTGTATCTCAGTATTAAAGCAGTAACTTTAATGGAATAAACTGTGTTGTTAGGGGTAAATTTTTATCAGAGAGAGATTTAAGCAGAGGCTACACAACCAGTTTTGAGAGTGTAAGGAGTGAATCCAACTTTGGACCAGATGGCCCCCAAATTACTTTCTAATTGATTCATGATTTTATGTTCACAAAATGATCTGTCTACACACAACCCAACAAATAATGAAATGTAAAATAAAAGTTCCACTTTATGGCAGGCTAATGTGTAAAAATGATGGGAAAGAAAAGGAGTCGGAAATAAGAAATATAAGATAAATATTTGTCCGGTTCTGGGGTATATTTCTGGGCATCTGAGTAAGTTAGCCTTTAAGTTTCATGCAGCTTAAAGGAATACTTTATTAACAGAGAAGTATTGTAAGTTATATAAATGTGTAAAGAAATAAAAATTATAATTTAGTACATTTGAAACATTTCTCCATTTACTGCTGTATGGTAAAAGGGCTGACATTGAGAGGGCACCAGAATCCTTTACCTTTATTCTTTTAAAAGAATGTGCTATTTGCTGATCTACAGAACAATAAAATTTTTATAACTGCTTTTAGTGGGTAATGTGAGATAAAAAAATAATTTTATATAGATTTTAATGATGACCAGATAACTGTTATTTCAAATGTTATATCCTGAAGATGGATGAAATAAATTCATTTAACTGTGACATAATTAAAAATTGTTTCTTTCTATGGCATCAAAATTTTTCAGAAAAAGAATTATTCTGATATTGATAGCACGAGATGATGTGAATTAGACCAAGTTAATAAAAGCCAGATATTTTGAATTAATGAATCCTAAGCTGATAAAATATTGCTGTTTTTAGTATCTACTAATAAACCTTATTGTATTTGGGTGTGTGTGTTTTTACATATAGGAATATACATATCAGACTCTTAACTTATTTTTTTACAAATATAGCTAGAAGGCAGTTTTGCTTGCCAACACTGGAACCATAATAAGCATAATACAACTTTCTCTACTCATAGAAATATCCCATAGACATGTCCTTTAGAGACTGTTCTTTCTTTTTTGGTACCTGAGTTTATATAGAGCTTATATCATGAATTACATTTCTTGCATTTTATGTCACTGTGCATGTATAATTTTTAACATTTGTTTACTTTCCAAAAGACTAATTTTAATATTGTTGTTTTTTAAATTTTAACTGGATATGTCCTCTGCTTTTAGTTTTATTTTTTAAATAATTAGTTTAGCTAAACCATTTGAAACTTTCAGATGAAGATGTAATTTCTTCCATTACTCTCTGGATTATTGCTGATTTTGACAAACCATCTGGGAGAAAACTGCTTTTGAATGCATTAAAGCACATGGTGAGTAAGTTTACCTAGATAAAAGCACCCAAGAAACATAAACCAAAATATTTTATGAAATTGCTTCGTATTAACTAAGTGTAAATTTACTGATGGATAACAGATTATCCTATAATTTAGTAATTTAAACCAGAAAACCTTTATTTTCTCTCAGTTTCTGGGGTTTAAGAATTCAGGAGTGACTTAGCTGAGTGGCTGTGGCTTGGGGTTTCTCACGAGGATGCAGTCAGGATCTTGGCTGCTGCCACCTGAAGGCTTTACTGGAGCTGGAGGATCAGCTGCTAAGATTCGCATGGCTGTTAGCAGGAGACCTCAGTTTCTCACTGGCCATGAACAGAATGCTTCTTCCTATTGCCACGTAGACCACTTTTTAGTGTTGCTTAAGTGTCCTCACAAAATGACAGCTGGCTTTCCCCGGAATGAGTGACAAAGAGTTATAGATGGAAATCACAAGTCACGTCTTTTATGAGCTAGTCTCCAAAGTCACACACTATATTTCCACACTATTCTGTTTGTTATGCAGATCACTTCTATTCAGTATGAGAAGGAACTGTAAGTGTGAGTACCAGGAGGTGGGGATTATTAGGGGCCATCTTGGAGCCCTGCTACCACATTAAAAATAATTAATACATTTAAAATGAAGGATAACATCTGCTAGGATATTTTCACATCATATTAGATAATCTCAGAACACATTCTGGCTTTCCTCTGTTGCCTGCAGACCAGCACATTTCAAAACCAGTTGTATGGGATCTATGGAACAACAGTCAACTTCTGCCTTCTTTTCCTTCTCAAGAATTTCTGGGAGCATGTTCTTTGAGAGGCTCACAAACTGCCCTTCCCCCAGTAGTTACATGTATATGACCCTTCCATTATGCATATGTTGGTATGTTTAATGATGTTCCACATTTCTCTGAGGAGCTGTTCATTCTTTTTAAAGTTTGTTTTTCAGATTGTATAATCTTTATTGATTTCACTGATTTTTCGGCCAACTCATATATCTTGGACCCTTCTAGAGAGCACTTTTCATTTTAGTTACTGAATTTGTAACTCCAGAATTTCCTTTTGGTTCTTTTATATAATTTCTATCTCTTCATTATTATTATCTGCGAAATATTGTTAAAATACCTTTCTTTAATTCTTTAGACATGGTTTTCTTTAGTTCTTTAATATATTACATCTGTTAAGTCCACCAACTAAGGCCCCTCAAAGACAGTTTCTAATGCTGTGTGTGTGTTTTTCACCTTTGTATGAATCATACTCTCTTGTTACATTGCATGTCTCATAATTTCTTTATTGAAAACAAAACATTTTAGATAATGCACTGTAGCATATTTGGATACTGGTAACAACACCCTCCCCCACTTCCCTGGGGTACTTGTTGTTATTTGTTGGATAACTTATTGATTTATCTATTTTTAGTGGTGTGAATGAACTAATTCTGTGAAGTCTATTGCCCTCTCATTGTATATCTCTGATATGCTTCCTCAGGTTTTTCCCCCTTGTTTTTGTCTTTTATCTTGGTTTCCTTGGGAATATCTCAAGGAAATAGCACAAGCCACTTATTGGTAAAGGGTTGAACTTAAGTCCTCATGGCCAGTTAGATTTTCATTTTTACTATTGGATATGTGTGACTGATTTAGAGACTACTTTCACAGTTCAGAAATGTTATGATTTTGTCTCACATTCACTCGTGGAATAGTATCTTGGAATTTACCTTTTTAATTATTCCTGACAGTGCTCTTATTTCTTGACCTAAGTGGTTGTTTTATGGTTTAATCTGCATTTTTGTTTTGTAATTTTGTTATTTCATAGACATACATACACAAGAAGAGGTTAGACAAAGTATTGCATTATAAAACAATCATGCAAAGAGGTGAGGCAGTTGGAGTTACTAAAATTATTGTTTTTAGGCTATTTTAGTGACAGGTCATCTTCAGTAGTCAATATAGAAGTTGACAACAACTTTACCATGTTGTATGGTAAAGTATGAACTTGATTGGAAAGATAAAAGTTCAACTGTAAAAAGATATCTAAGACACAGATTTTTTTTCACCTATAAATGTGTTTTTCAGAGAAAAAGTCTTCATAGTCGGTTGGGTGTTATTTATAATCCTACATCAAAAATAAATGAAGAGAACACAGCTATTTCTAGAGGAATTTTGGCAGCTTTTCTTACACAGAAAAACAGCTTTTTGAGAAACTTTCTCAGGAAACTGGCAAGGGAAGAAACTGCTACAGCTATTTACTCTGGAGATAAAATTAAAACATTCCTTACTGAGGTCAGTAACTTTGTTTAAAATAATAAGTATGTATTGAATATTTCAAAAGAATAAATCTATATGCTTGGAGATAATGTTACTGAAAAACATCAGTTAATAAGTATAATAATTTGGGGATAATAAATATTTCTTTAAATGGGAAAAGATAAATGTTAAATAATATGACTTTGCATAGAGGCATTTAACAAATTAGATTTTATAGATTATCTACTAGACAATGGAGATATACTTGTGAACAAGAATAGAGTCTCTGATCTTGTGGAGCTTACATGGTAGTGGGAAAGACAGACAAAGTAAGTGGTATTGGAAAAAATAAAGAAATATAAGAGGGTAGATAGTTTGAGGGATGCTCTTTTAGCTGGGGTGGTCGGGAAAGGTATTTCTGCAGAGCCTACATTTGGGCAGCACTCTGAATAAAATGAAATATCAAACCATGGAAAGTCTGTGAGAAGAATGTACCCGGTTCAAGAACATAGCAAGTCTAAAGGCTTGACACAGAGACAGCCTTGGCAGACTTGAGGTATAGTCAGAAGATCATTATGACCAAAATAGAGAGAGATGTGCAGAGTACTAGCACATGAGGTCAGAAATATAATCCCAGATATCAAGCACTTATAGGCCATAGTAAGGGATTGAAATTTTTCCTGAGTATAATGGCAAGTCATTAAGGAATCTTAAAGAGGTAAATAACCTTTAAAAAGATGACTCTGGGTACTATGTGAAGATTTGATAGTAGCTAGACAAGAGTGGAAATGGGATAAACATTTAGAATGCTATTGCATTTCTTGCCTATAATCTAGGCAAGAAATAATGCTATGTTGAACTAGATAGGAGAGGTGGAGATGGTAAAATAGTTAATAAATAATTATTATATTATGGTCAATAGGATTAGTTGCTCAATTGTATGTGATGTGAAAATAATAGGCTAGGATTTGTCTTGAACAGATAGACTTAATAGTGGTATCTTTATTTTTATTATTATTTTTTTGATATGGGGAAGTCTAGATTGAAGAGAAGATTTGGACACATAGGGCCTGGATCTAGAGCTAAGTTTTGTACATGTTAAGTTGCAGAAGCCTATTGAACAGTCAATTGGAAATGTTGACAGTTGAGTAAATGAGTGTAGAAATCAATGAGGGATTGTCTTTTTTTTTTTTTTTTGAGAGTCAATTTGAGGGTTATCAACATTATATATAATTTCAAGCTAAGAACTAGATGAGAAACCTCAGAAGTGAGGGTGGGCAGAGAACAGAGAAATTGAAAGCTAAGTCCTGGAACATTCTAAAATGTGGAGGAACACAAGAAAAGGATGATCCTGTAAAGGAGATGTAACAGCCAATGAATTAGGAAGATGACCAGGAGAATATGGTATCTGAAAGCCAATGGAGAGTATATTTCATGTGGGAAATGGTCACCTATGCCAGATATTTCTGAAATCCAGCTTCCTAACTGACCATTTTATTTATTAAGGTGGACCTTGGTGACTTTGATAAGAACAGCTTCAGTGGAAAGAAAACCATAAAAGTCCACTGGATTCAATAGAAAATCAGGAAATAGAGATAGGAAGTATAGTTTTTAAAGAAGTTTCTTGCACACTGAAGGGAAAGTATTCCGTAGCCAGAATAGGACTTGAGGTCAAGGAAAATTTTCTAAATTTGGGAGATGTCACTTTTCTGTATGCTAGTGGGAACAATCTATCCAACAATAGAAAAGAATCATATAGACATAGGGAAGCAAAATTCTTGAGAAGAGGTGCTGAAATCCAATAGACAGTGTTAAGTGTTGGTTTAAGAACAGGAATCGTTAATCTGTTTTAACCAGAAGAAAGGCAGACTTATATGAGTACAGATGCAGAAGGGTAGATTTTTGGTGGTAACAAGGTAAGTACTTCTCTTCTGATTACTTTCATTTTTCAAAAGAAAGGCAGGTCAATAGTTACATATTAGAGTGTTAGTAGGTGCTATTAAAGGTTTGAGGAAAGAGGAGAAAATGTCAAATATGTTTCTGTTACTCAGAATGAGAAAGTGAATTCAGTACATTAATATGGGAAGATTTCTGAGGGCCCACTTGAGATTAATGACCACAAATTAAAAGTGAGATCAGCCTTTGTTGCATATTTTTTCCAGCTTTATTAACACTGTTTGGGTCCAGTTGCAGAGGAAGCAGAGTTGTATTTAGCCAGAGTTGGGGTTTGCAAGGTGGATATAACTGAGGGAAGCATTCCAGGGAGCTAAGCATGGAAGATTGATGTTACAGTAAAGGATTCCGGGGTGTAACTTGGGTGGGAGGGATATTATGATATGGAAAGTATAATGGACAATAAATAAGTGATAGGGTCAGTGGACTGAAAGTGTGAGTAATGTTTAGTAACAGAATGAGTGAGCTGGAAGGTTAGGAGCTTCTGGTGAGAGAGGGGATGACTGAGATAGAGATTTTGGAAGTAAGGGGATCTAAGGCTGCACTGTCCAATACTGTAGTCACCTCCATGGAGCTATTTTAAACTTAAAATTAAATTGAGCTTTAAAATCAGCTCCTGAGTCATACCAGCCACATGTCCAGCTCAGTAACCATTTGTGGTTGTGACTACCATATTGGACAGCAAAGGGGAAACAATTATATCATCTGAACTTGTTAGAAGTTCAGGATTTAAGGCTCCACCCTGATCTATTGAAGGAGACACTTCATTTTAACAAGGGTACCAAGATGATTTGGATGTACATAAAAAATTGATAAATATTGAGATGAAGAAGTGCATTAGTATGAAGATGTAAGGAACTTATTTGTGGTTAATTTTCTGTGAATATCCATATATTTTATGACTCTGACCATGGGTTACTTTTGTGTTTCAGAAGTTAAATGCCCTATTACTAACTGGGTTTATATCTTTTCTGGAATGTTAAATTTTATTTAAATTGATATTCCCTAGCATTTTACCAATCAGTAATTCACCTGAAATTCTCAAAGAATGAATAGCAAACTATCTACTTGTAAAAAGATATACAAATATTGTAACTGACTTGGCAGAGAAAGATTTCTTTTTTTTTAATGGTTTCAGAAGAAAATAGTCACAACCTTAGTATCATTTAAATTTTACACTAATATATTAAAGTAAGCTTTGTTAAGAAAACATTTTAATATATTTACTGTTCTTGTATTCATTTCATATTTTGTTTCTTTAGGAGATGAATAAGAATGCTTTTGAGAAAAAATATAATACCATTGGGGTGAATATTTTTCGAACTCACCAGCTGTTCTGTCAAGATGTACTTAAGTTGGGTCCTGGAGAAATGGGTATTGTCAGCAATGGGAAAGTAAGTAGAAAAACAGTTGCTCACTTTTCTCAGTGACATTGTGGGACAGGGGTCTCAAACATTTTTTTGGCACAACCCATGTGATGTAGCACACACAGAGGATGGTGTTTGTATGCCAGACACATGAGACAGGTCTCAGCAGAAGTAAATGGTGCTAAAAGGGTTAATTTATGGCACAGTACCTATCACTTCATTTCATATTTTCATGGATAAGAATGCTTTTGAGAAAAAATATAATACCATTGGGGTGAATATTTTTCGAACTCACCAGTGTTCTGTCAATATGTACTTAAGTTGGGTCCTGGAGAAATGGGTATTGTCAGCTCCATCCCCTGCCGCTGCCACCGGTCGCCTCCCTCTGCTGGGCAATTGGGGAGGTCCCCGCTGGCACCCGCCTTGGCTGGCCTGGGGCCTGTGGGCTGGGAGCAGCTCCTGAGTTGAGCCTTTGCCCCCCGGTGGTAAATGTGCATCATAGCGACTGGTTGTTTCACCGGTTAGTCCATTGGTTGTTCCACCATTCGGTCAACTTGCATAATGGGCTTTTATTATATAGGATGGAAAACCTGCCCTATGTTTTCCTTGACATTGTTTAATGTATCTCATGTATTGTTATCAAAATTAGTGCTAACAAATATTAATTATAGTTAGGTTAAACTAATTTCTCCTAGAACTCGTTTCTTCTTTTTTTTTAATTGACAAAATATTAATATATTAATGTTTCACTTCCTGTAAACCAAACATTCTTCTAGGGTTCTCAGAGTATAGTAGTGAACAAACATGTTTTCATGGATTTACATTTTGGTGGACAAAGACAGATAACAAATAGCATTCTTACTGATAAGGTGTCATTTGGACAGAGAACCAGAAGAGGTGAGGGAGAAAGCCATGTCTGGTAGAGGAGTAATCTAGGTGGAAGTAACAATGAGAACAAAGGCCCCAAGATGAGGTCATGACTGTGTGTTTTAAGAATAGCAGTTATAGTGAGAGTAGTCTGAAGAAAAGCTCAGGGAATTTCTGGGGACCAGATCAGTATGGTTTTATAGGCAGTTTAGTATTCCTACTTTACTCTGAGTTGCGAAGTTTATAGTTCTGGACAGGGGAGTGACATGATCTGACCTACTAGTACAGTGGTCAGCAAACCACGGTTCGCAAGCCACATGCAGCTCTGGCCCCTTGAGTGTGGCTCTTCCACAAAATACCACAGCCTGGGCAAGTCTATTTTGAAGAAGTGGTGTTAAAAGAAATTTAAGTTAAAAAAATTTGGCTCTCAAAGGAAATTTCAATCATTGTACTGTTGATATTTGGCTCTGTTGACTAATGAGTTTGCCGACAACTATACTAGTATGTTTTATTTGGATCTCTAGAGACTGAACATTGAGAATAGACTATAGGGAGTCAAGAAACCTGGTAGAAGGTATTGAAGAAGTCCAAGTGAGAAGTGACGATGGCTTGCACCAGAATGGCTATAGTGGAAGTAGTGAAAACTGGAGGTTGGATACATTTTGGAGGAAGGGTGAACAAGATTTGCTAAGAGGCATGATGTGGGGTGTGGAACTACATAACTGGCAGATTGGAGTTGCTGTATATTCAGGTGAGAGAGACTACAGGAAGAGGGAGTTGTTCAGGAGAAGTAGAAAGGAAAAGGTAGAGAATTCAGAGTTCAGTTCTGGATCTCCACATTGGTTTGTTGAGTTAGCAGTTGAACTTATGACCTGAATTCAGGGGAGAGGTTGGGGCTAGGATAGTATTATATTAAACTAGAGGCCCAGTACACGAAATTTGTGAATAGGGGGTGGGGGTGTCCTTCAACCCAGCCTGCAGCCTCTCCAATCTGAACCCCTCAAGAGATGTCTGACTGTCTGTTTAGGCCCGATTCTGTTACAATCGGGCCTAAACAGGCAATCAGACACACCCCTCTCACAGTCCAGGACTGCTGGTTCCCAACTGCTCACCTGCTTGCCTTCCTAATTGCCGCTAACCACTCCACTACCAGCCTGATTGATGCCTAACTGCTCCCCTGCCAGCCTTATTGCCCTTAACTGCCCTCCCCTGCAGGCCTGGATACCCTCAACTGCCCTTGCCTGCAGGCCTGGTCTCCCGCAACTGCCCCCCTCTGCTGGTCTGGTCACCTCTAACTGCCCTCCCATGCAGACTTGATCACCCCCAACTGCCCTCCCATGCAAGCCTGGTCCCCCCCCAACTGCTCTTCCCTCTTGGCCTGATTGCCCACAACTGCCCTTCCTTGCTGGCCATCTTGTGGAGACCATCTTGTGTCCACATGGGAACAGCCATCTTTGACCATATGGGGGTAGCCATCTTATGTGTTGGAGTGATGATCAATTTGCATATTACTCTTTTATTAGATAGGATAAAGGCCTGGTGCACTGGTGGGAGCCAGCTGATTTGCCCTGAAGGGTGTCCTGGATCAGGGTGGGGGTTCCCTTGGGGCATGGGGTGGCCTGGGTGAGGGGCCTGTGGTGGTTTGCAGGCTGGACACGCCCCCCAGTGACCCAAGTTGAGGCCCTGGTATCTGGAATTTATTTATCTTCTATGATTGAAACTTTGTAGCCTTGAGTGGAGGCCAGGGCAGGTGAAAGCTTGGCTTCCTCCATCGCCAGGGGCAATCCAAACCTCCTGCTTTCTTCAGCTCTGTGACCGCCACCATATTTGTTGGATTAATTTGTATACTTACTCCTGATTGGTTGGTGGGCGTGGCTTATGGGCATAGCAGAGGTAGGTCAATTTGCATGTTTCTCTTTTATTAGATAGAATTATGTTGACCTTTTATGTCAATTTGTAGAAAATTACAATTTTGATGATTTTTTTTATATATACAACTTTGGTTTGAATAAAAAAGATATATCTGAAAATAAGTTCTGTGGTTTGTGAACTATAATGTAACTAGAAGCCTGATGCATGAAGATTCATGCTAGAGTGGTCTTTCCTTTCCCTGGCTGCCAGCAGAGCCTTTCCACTTTGGCCTAGCCTCTTTCTGCTCAGGCCCTGGAGCTGCCTCTTTCTGCTCTGGCTCTGCTTTCCCACACTGCCCAGAAGCCCTAAGAGACTGGGGGTGGGGCAGAACGCCTGCATCATTGCCATGGCAACAATGCAAGCATCCTTTCCCTGTCACTCAGCGCCTGTGAATGCAAACTAACTGCCATTTGTTGGGTTAATTTGCATATCACTCCTGATTGGCTGGTCGTGTAGTGGAGGTACGGTCACTTGACATGTTTGTCTATTATTAGGTAAGATACTTAGTTTATTACTCTCAGTAATAAAGTACAATAATCACAGCAATTACAGCAGATAGCTCTCATTCTGAATCAAATACCTGAAAGTTTGAAATAATTCTAACATTTTAGAATTAATCTTTCTGAGACTGTTCAAATGTTGCTTTACTATTAGAAGATATTCAAAGTTAAAATTAGGAATGACCAAAGCTAGGTATCAGTGATACATTTTTTAAATTTTATTTTTGTTTTTCAACTAGAGACCCAGTGCATGAAATTTGTGCATGGGTAGGGTCCCTAGGCCTTGCTGGTAATCAGGACCAATCAGGGTCGATTTGCCTTCCAGCTGCCAGCTGGGGCCCTATACCCTGGCTGCTGGCTGGGGTCTTCCTTCATAGCGCGCCACCCCCTGGTGGTCAGTGCACATTATAACAAGCTATCGAACTCCCATTCTTCTGATCAAACTCCCAAGGGGACACTTTGCATATTAGCCTTTTATATATATAGTAGAGGCCCAGTGCACAAAATTTGTGCACAGGTGGGGAGGGAGGTATCCCTCAACCCAGCCTGTACCCTCTCCAATCTGGGACCCCTACTGGGATCAGGCCTAAACGAGCAGTCAGACATCCTTCTCACAGTCCAGAACTGCTGGCTCCAAACTGCTCGCCTGCCTGCCTGCCTCCCTGATTGCCCATAACCGCTTCTTCTGCCTGCCAGCCTGATCACCCCCTAACCACTACCCTGCCAGCCTAATTGATGTCTAACTGTTCCCCTACCAGCCTGTTTGGCCCTAACTTCCCTCCTCTGCTGGCCTGGTCACCCCTAACTGCCCTCTCCTGCAAGCTTGATCACCCCCAACTGCCCTCCCTTGCAGGCCTGGTCCCTCCCAACTGCCCTGCCCAGCTGGCCTGATTGCCTACAACTGCTCTCCCTTGCAGGCCTGGAACCTCCCAATGGCCCTCCCTGATGACCATCTTCTGTCCACATGGGGGCAGGATTTTTGACCACATTGGGGGCCACCCTCTTGTGTGTTGGAGTGATGGTCAATCTGCGTATTACTTTTTTATTAGATAGGATAGAGGCTTGGTGCATGGGTGGGGGCTAGCTGGTTTTTCCCCGAAGGGTGTCCTGGATCAGGGTGGGAGTTCCCTTGGGGTTTGGAGTGGCCGGGGTGAAGGGTTTCTGGTGGTTTGCAGGCTGGCCATGCCCCCCTGCTACCCAAGTGGAGGCCCTGGGATCTGGGATTTATTTATGTTCTATAAATGAAACTTTGTAGCCTAGAGTGGAGCCAAGCTTTCTACTCGCTCCATAGCGGCAGCCATTTCTGTTTGGGTTTATTTAAATTCTGTAATTGAAACTTTAGATTTAGTACCTAGAGTGGAGACTTAGGTACTAGGGCTGCAGAAACTTGGCTTCTCCATTGCTTACACAACCCTAGCCTCTGCTCTCTCCAGCTCCGTGGCTGCTGCCATTTCTGTTGGATTTATGTATCTTCTGTAATTGAAACTTTGTAGCATTGAGTGGAGGCCTAGGCTGGCAAAGGCAGGCGGAAAGCTTGGCTTCCTCCATTGCTGGGAAAACCCAAGCCTCCCCCCGCTCTCAGTGGCTACAGCCATCTTGGTTGGGGTTTATTTGCTCCTGATTGGCTGGTGGGTGTGGCTTGATCAGAGGTACGGTCGATTTGCATATCACTCTTTTATTAGTATACTAGAGGCCCAGTGCATGAAATTTATGCACAGGGTTGGGGGTGTCCCTCAGCGCAGCCTGCACCCTCTCCAATTTGGAACCCCTCGAGGATTGTCCGACTGCCTGTTTAGGCCCAATCCAGAGCTGCAGAAGCTTGGTTTCCTCCATCGCCGGGGCAACCCTAGCCTCTGCTCTCTCCAACTCTGTGGCTGCAGCCATTTCTATTGGGATTTATGTATCTTCTATAATTGAAACTTTATAGCATTGAGTGGAGGCCTAAGCCTACAAAGGCAGGTGGGAAGCTTGGCTTCCTCCATTGCCAGGGAAACCCAAGCCTCCCTCCTGCTCTCAGTGGCCGCCACCATCTTGATTGGGATTTATTTGCATATTTGCTCCTGATTGGTGGGTGTGGCTGGTGGGTGTAGCAGAGCTGCAGTCAATTTGAATATTACTCTTTTATTAGATAAGACTAGAGGCCCAGTGTGGGGAAATTGCACTGCCTTGCCCACCCACGTACACACTGCCCTGCCATGATATCCTATCCTCTCCACCCAGAGCTTGAGTGCGCCTGGCCCTGCCCCTGACCCCTCCGGCCTTCTCTGGCCACTTCAAGTCCCACCCTTGGTCTTGCAAGTCACCTTGAGCTGGTCCTGCCTCCTCCGGGAGTCTCCCTGCTTCCACCCTGTCTTCAGAGCAACACAGCATCTCTGCTCCACTGCAAACTCAGCCTCCTGCTGAATTGTCATTGCAGTTTGTGGGTATCACCACCATTAGCATATTAGCTCTTTATTATAGAGGATAGATTATAGTTGGCATTCGATATTATATTAGTTTTACATGAACAGCATAGTGGTTTGATATTTATATAACTTATGAAGTAATCTCTGCAATTAGTCTAGTACCCACCTTATACTATACATCTTTATTATAATACTAGGCCTAGTGCACAGATTTGTGCACCTTGAAAGGAACTGTGGGCTGCGAGGCTGCAGTGGACACAGGGGCAGGTCTCAGCCCATCCTCTGTGTCCCCAGCTCCTCCTGCCATGGCCCCCAGTCCCCTCTCTGCTGGCAGCCCCACTCCCACTCTGCCACTGTCCCAACACACTCATGTCACTGGCCCCACTTGCACCCGCTGATGGTGTGGAGTGATTTGGACTGCTGCCAGCAATGGGTGTGAGCGGGCCGGTGCCATCAGTGGGTGCGAGCAGCAGCTACTGCCCCAATCACCCCTCAGGAGCAGTAGGAGGTGGAGGAGCCCTCAGGAGCGATCGGGGTTGGCAGCTGCCACTCGCACCTGCTGATGGTGATAAGTGATCGGGGCTGGCACTGGGCACTGACAGTGGGTGTGAGCAGCAGCTCTGGCGCTGGCAGTGGGTGCAAGCAGGGCTGGAGCCAGCAGCAGATGCAAGCGCCAGGCAGAACCATGGCACACGGGAGCAAAGAATTTTCAGTAACCACCAGAGTCTCACCCCAGTGACAGCAACCGGCACCCCGCCTTGTTCTAGCACCCTCGCTCACCTGCTCCACCATCCTGCTGCTGCCAATGCCTGCCATGTTTCACGTGTGCCCCCTGGTGGTCAGCACCCGTCATAGCGACCAGTTGTCTGGCTGTTCAGTTGTATCGCCGTTCAGTCTATTTGCATATTAGGGTTTTATATATATAGATTATTAACTATATTCTCTTGTTGTATTTTACATCCCTGTTACTATTGTATAACTGCCAATTTGCACATCTCATTCCTTTTACCTTTTTCACCCAGTCCCCCAACCTCTTCCCATTTAGCAACCAACAAGGACACTTTCTTATTGCATGCTGAAGAATTAAAATTTTATATATTTTGTTATCAAATAAAATTCTAATGTTGTTATAATTATAATAAATTTATTTTTATCACACTACACATTTACAGTTTGCTGAATGATGGGGTAATAGAAAATAGGGAAACAGTCAAGGCCTTTTTTTCTTAAGCTAGAGAAATCTGGATTCCAAATCTAGTTTCACCATTAATTATATCACCTCTGTGAGAATTGCTTTGTTCATTTGTATAATTGGAATGATAATAGTATGGATTATGGAATTAAGGCACATAGGATAGCACCAGCCACTGAGTAAATTTTCAGTCAATATTCACTCCTGTTTTTTCTTTGAATATGTGAAGGCTGTCAAGGGGAATCATGGTTACATTTATAGATTGATTTATGTTATATTGGATTAGATTCAAGATAGAATTAAGGCCAGCTACTCAAACTTCTACGAGTGGAGATTTTTAGCTCAGTATGTGGATGAACACTCTCAAAGTTTTCTAGGATTTTAATAAGCTGTCAAAAGAGCTAATTAATTTCTATTACAGCAGTTATTCTATATAATAAAAGCCTAATATGCTAAGTGTCCGACCATTTGACCAGTTGCCATGATGCCCACTGACCACCAGGGAACAGATGCTCTGGTAGGTTAGCTTGCTGCTAGAGTCTAGCTGATCAGGACTGGGCAAGACAGGCTGGACACGCTCTGGAGCCCTCCTGCGGTCCCTCCCCAGCCCGATTGGCCCCAATTGGGACTGGGTGAGATGGGCCAGACACACCCTGGAGCCCTCCCATGGACCCTCCTTGGCCAGCCAACCTCCTGCAGTCCCTCCCCGGCCAGCCAGCCCTATTCAGGACTGGGCAAATGGCCCCGATCGGCTCCATTTGGGACTGAGCGAGACAGGCCGGACACTCCCTGGAGCCCTCCCACAATCCCTCCCTGGTCCTGATCGTGCTCCGGTGTAGTCCCTCGGCCTGTCCTGTGCCATCTCACAATCTGGGATCCCTCAGGGGATGTGGGAGAGCCGGTTTCAGCCCGATCCCCACAGGCCAGGCCAAGGGACTCCACCAGTGCACAAATCCATGCACCAGGTCTCTAGTTCTGTATAACTGAAAAAATAACATTTCTAAAATGTTGTAAAGAAGATTTAAGCACCAAATAGGTCTTACTGTATCAATACATGATTTTCAAATTTAATGTTCCTTTTCCCAACATGGATATGATAGGATTTTATACTATTTAAGTTACTTTGTTTCACAATTATCCTATTTAACTTTAAGTAGAAGAAGTGAGACACAGAAGAAGCAAGGTCCTCCTAGCTATTTGATGCTGGACTTACATAGAGAATAGAATTGGTTTTCGGGAGAGTTTAATCAGTTAAAATAGTCATCTTTTTAATTCCTTAAAAATTAATTGGGACTTTATTGCCTTATTCTGAACTATTAACAAAACGTTTGAGTCACTATGGGTGCTATAGATAAAATTTAAACTATTTTCCAGGCCTTTCCTATTCATAGTCTAAAATATATAAGTTAAAAGTGCTTTCAAAGTTGCCTTAAAAATTATATCAAATCTTAAGGTGATGAAAAGTTTATATGTGCATTTTTAGTTTAATAGTGCCCATTTTTTTTTATTTTTTTAGAGCCATGTTTTATATTTAAGGTGAAACATGATATCACCTATGACATGAGAAAATAAGAAAGATTCAAGAACTATACTTCATTAAGTTTTAGAAATTATTAACTGCAGAACCAGGTGAAGGGGAAGTGAGAAAATCTGCAACCATTTCATTCTGGCCTTTTTACTAAGAAAAAAGAATATTCTGCTTGACATATTTTCTGGTTGTCATTAAGTATGACTGTTTAATGCATGAGACTATCTCAGGCCCACCTTCTACATCAGGGTATGTGTTCATAATAGTATGATGATTTCATGTATTAATTTCCTCAGAAAATGCTAATGGTAGTAGCGTTGGCGATAGTTGTGATGGAATAGCCATCCTGAGAAATTAGGTATGTAGTAGTTTGACAGTTGACTCCCTCTGTACTTACTGGTTAAAGCTAACCTACATGACCTTGCTGAGCTCCAAATCATTATACAGTGTCCGATGAAGATTGGTTGGTATTATTAAGCAATTATGTGATGTGTCTCTTGGTTCTTGCTCTTTTATGCTTTACTTATGTATTAACTAGAGCTCTGGTGCACAAAATTCCTGCAGTGTGGGAAGGGATAACCCCTCAGCCCAGCCTGCACCCTCTCGCAGTCTGGGAAACCTCAGTGGAGATTCCTTGCAGTCCAGGACCCCTTACTCCTTACAGTCTATCTCCTTGCTGTTCCTTACTGCTCGCTCGCTGCTCCTTAGCACTGCTAGGAGGCAGGAGAGACTCCCACCACTGCCGCTGCATTCATCAGCCATGAGCCCGTGAACTGGCTTCTGGCCGAGCAATGCACACTGACCACCAGGGGGCAGTTCCTGCATTGTACATGTGTTCCCTGGTGGTCAGTGCACATCATAGCAACCAGTCGACTGGTCGTACAGTTGCTTAGGCTTTTATATATATAGATTCATGTCTCCGCATATGGTCTACAACTTATAAACAGAAAATAACATTAAAGAGTCAGGTTTTGGGGAGCATTATATTTCGAATGGAAATAATTTGATCCTTTTTGTTACTTTGACTTTTGTGTTTATGCAAATGTTATTTGTATTATGAAAGTGAGAAAATATTTTTCTCTTCTATTTTATCCCAGTGGGCTTAGTAAATGGTGGGATTGAAGGCCACTATCTCTTTGATCTGTAATCAATTTTTGCTTAAATAAATATCAATTTCATGAGAATATATTTCATGAAATAATCTTATAGAAGATATACATTGATTGCCTTTATTTTAGTTCTTAGGACCTTTGAATGAAAATTTCTGTCCAGAAGATTTCTCCTTGTTGGAAAAGATAACATTTACTAATTTAGCAGAGAAAATTAAAGGCATTGTTGAAAATATGGCAATCAGCTCAAAGAAGTAAGTATGTAAAATCATAAGAGCAATTCACTTTCAGGTTTGGTATTTTCCATCTCATAAAGAATATAAAGAAATAATAAAAGACATCCATTTACTCATTGTCACTGAACCATAGATGTTAATATTTTGTTTTCTTTGCCATGGTCTTACTGTTTCTCTGTTTCCCTCAATCTCCTCCCTTCCCAAGAGGTAACCACTTTTCTAAAGGTTGTGTACCAGACTCCTGTATTTGTTTTTCTTTTTACTTTTACTTTATATGTAAATATCCACTATCAGTTTTGATTGTGTTGGATGCTTTGACTTCTTTAGAGAAATGCTAATATATGAAGACTCCTTTTGCTATCTACTTCCGTAGAAGCTTTATCCATGTTCATTGAAATAGAGCTTGCTCATTCATTTTAACTCCTTTGTAGTATTTCATTTTATGAATATACTAGTGGCCTGGTGCACAGATTCATGCACATTGAAAGGAAATTAATTTGAAGAAATATTTTAATATTGCTATCCACCTTTTCTCTATAATAGAAGTGTCAAGAGGTACATTTTGCCAATAGTTGGTCTTCAGACATATTCTGTTGACGATGCTGCTTTCTTTCAGCTTCAGAATGTCATCAAAACAACCAAATTCACGATCAACAGTGACAGACTGAAACACGCGTGCGATTAGCACTAGCAAGAGCTTTATATGTATCATGCATGCATGAGTCTACGTTTATTTTTCAATTGTACGCATCGTATGTACTGGCCAGTTGGACAGTCAGACAGATGTACAGTCACTTAGCCGTTTATATATATAGATTGAAGTTTATTTATATGATCCATTACTGAAGTACAGTGAAGTTGGCTTACTATTTTTACTATCACAGAAGTGCTATAATGAACCTGCTTTAATGTCTCCTTGTGCAATGTGTGAGTTTAGAGGAGTGTGTGTGTTGGGTTGTAGGGTATGCTTATCTTCAGCTTTAGCAGATATTGCTAAATTTCGTCTTTTAGAGTAGTTGGAACAATAATACTCCCCCCAGGAATGTATGAGTTCTTGTTTCCCCAAGTCCTCACCAATATTTGGTGTTATCTGACTTGTAAATTTTTCCCATTTAATGGATGTTATATTGTATCTTATTTTAATTTGCATTTCTTTTAGCTCTAGCATAGTTCAGTATCTTTTTGTATGACTACCTGTTTCCCTGAAAATAAGACAGTGTCTTATATTAATTTTTGCTCCCAAAGATGCACTAGATCTTATTTTCGAGGGGATGCTTTATATTACAGTGAGTAGGTCTTATTTTGGGGGGATGTCTTACTTTCGAGGAAACAGGATATCTTCATTCATGCTTGTTCTCCTGTAAATTACCTATTCATATATATTACTTAGTTATCTGTTGGGTTATTATTTCCTGTTAGTGATTTGTAAACATATTATTTATGATTCTGTATATTAATCTATCAATTATGTGTTCTGCAAGTACAATATTTTATTTTGTGGCTTGACTATTTACTTTTTTATTATAAAAATAGAGGCCCAGTGCGCACTAGTAGGGTCCCTAGTATTTGGCAGCTGCCAGCCAGGGCCTCCCTCCCTCTCCTTCCCGCCCCCCCAGGCCCCCTTCTCACGTACCCCCACTCACAGTCGCCTGCTGCTGCCACTAGCCAGGGCCTCCCCTCTTTCCCCTGGCCAGCCCATCCCCCTGGTCGGACTCCCAGTCAAGGGGATAATTTGCTCACTACACGTTTGTTACCACATATGTAGAGGTTTTTTATTTTAATGAAAAAAATATTACCAGGGTTTTTCATTCACAGTTTATCTATGATCTGAGAGAGAAGGATGTATAAGAATTTTCCTTAGTCTGAGTTTATAAGATATTCTCTTTTATTGTCTTCTAAAAGTTTTACAGTTTTGCTTTTCTTTCTGATTTATATCATTAATTCTTGCGTTTTTCTATTGTTCCACTGGTCTGTTGCCTCATGCCAATCCTACTTTGGCATGAAGTTACCATAACTTCATAATAAATTTTTATAGTAGATAGGAAAACTCCCCTTTTGCTTCATCTTGAAAATTTTCTTGACTATTTTTTGTTAGTTGTTTTTCAGTGTAAATATGATTAGAACCAGCATAACCAGTTCTACCAAAAACATTCCTGGAATTTTTATGGGAATTTATTTGAATCTATAGATTAGAGTAAGGAATTGTAATCTTTATATAATATTGAGTTATCCCACTTATTAAAAAATACACATATATTACTTATATGTAGCTATACAAATACACATATGTATTTATAATGTAAATAAAATATAGCTATATTAGGTGTCTAATTTATATATAAGTATATATGTGTGTATATAGATAGATAAACACACTTATTTCGTGTGGGTTTGTTTTTTTTTTCAGGGTTCTTCAGTGAACCTTCAATTTTAAATTCCCATTTCTTGGCATTAATTGTGACACAAAATACAGATATTTCTCTTTCTGCAAAACTCATACATTGTTTATCTTGTTTATGTAGAAAGAGTGACCTTGTTATGAAAGTTGATGCCCTTGTTTCCTCATTGCCTACACGTGAATCCCGTCATGATGTCAAATTTTTAACAGAAAATCACAGGTAAGAATATAATAGTGCTGTTCTCTGTCACTGAATCCTGTATTCAATTATGGTTTCCATTGTATTCATAATATGGCAAAATTAAAGAAGGACTTAAAGTTCTATGTTAGAAGATAAATGTGTTTGATAAGATTAGGAAAAGAAATTCCTGTTAAGTCTATACTGCAGTAAATAAAGGATGACATATACTATAAGATATAGTGTTTCAAATTATTTTTTTAATTTAATAAAGCTTTATTGTTCAGATTATTACAATCGTTCCTCTTTTTTCCCCCATAGCTCCCCTCCACCTGGTTCCCACCCACCCTCTGCCTTTACCTCCCCCGCCACTGTCCTCATCCATAGGTGTATGATTTTTGTCCAGTCTCTTCCCACAACCCACACACCTCTTTCCCCCAAGAATTGTTAGTCCACTCCCTTTCTGTGCCTCTGATTCTATTATATTCACCAGTTTATTATGTTCATCAAATTTTTAATTCACTTGATTTTTAGATTCACTTGTTGATAGATTTGTATTTGTTGTTCATAAATGTTTATCTTTAGCTTTTTCTTCTTCTTCCACTTCTGAAAGGATATTTTTCAGCATTTCATATATTACTGGTTCGGTGTTGAAGAACACCTTTAGCTTTTTCTTATCTGTGAAGCTCTTTATCTGACCTTCAATTCTGAATGTTAGCTTTGCTGGGTAATCTTGGTTGTAGTTCTTGCTATTCATCACTTTGAATATTTCTTGCCACTCCCGTCTGGCCTGCATAGATTCTGTTGAGAAATCTGCTGACAGTCATATTGGGTGCTCCCTTGTTGGTAACAAACTGTTTTTCTCTTACTGCTTTTAATATTCTCTCTTTGTCTTTTGCTCTTGGCATATTAATTATGATGTGTCTTGTGTGTGATCCTCTTTGGATTCCTTTGTTTGTGGTTCTGTGTGCTTCCTGGACTTGTAAGTCTATTTCTTTCACCAGGTAGGGGAAGTTTTCTGTCATTATTTTTTCAAATAGGTTTTCAGTATCTTTCTTTCTCTCTCTTCTTCTGGCACCCCCATAATTTGGATATTGGTACATTTGAAGTAGTACCAGATGCTCTTTACACTATCTTCAATTTTGGGGGTTCTTTTTTCTTTTTGCTCTTCTAGTTGAGTGTTTTGTGCTTCTTTGTATTTCAAATCTTTGACCTGATTCTTGCGGTCCTGTAATCTGCTGTTAGGTCTCTGTATAATATTTTTTATTTCAGTCAGTGTATGTTTAATTTCTAGTTGGTCTTTTTTCATATCCTTGAGGGTCTCGCTAAATTTATCGGCCTTTTCTAGAAAATTCTTGAAAAACCTTATAACCGTGGTTTTGAACTCTATATTCAGTTGTTTGTTTTCCTCCATTTCTTTCATTTGTGACCTTTTTCTTTGTCTCTGCATTTTCACTGCTTCCTTGAGTTGTGCACAAGGGCTTTGTCCTATAGAGCCCAGTGGCTCAGTCTCCCCCATTACCTGAGGTGGACACTCTTGGTGCACCCCACTGTGGACTTGGTGCACCCCATTGTGCACAGCCTTGTTGTAATTAAGTCTTGATGTTGGTATCACTGGGAAGAATTGACCTCCAGGCCAATTGGCTGTGAGGATCAGCTGTGTCTACACTGTGAGAACTTCTGTGCTGGAGACACCCTTATGAGACAAGACTTTCAAAATTGCAAAAGCCTCTGTGCTCAGCTTAGATGAGGCAGTCTCAGGGCCAAGCAGACAGCCTTGACTTCTCATCAGCCTTGCCATATGAGGCCCCTGGGTCTCAGTGTCCCTTGGTAATCGCTGCAAGCACCTCTAAGAGAAAGATGCCTTCAATTTTTGCCCACGCCACATTCCAATTTCTCTCTGAATGAGACTGGGTTCCCAGAGTCTCACCTGTAACTGGAATTCAGAGCAGTCAGGAGCTTTGGTCTCCCTTCTGCTTGAGAAAGCCAGCTGTGTACTCAACAGGCAGTCCTCTCTGTGCGTGCCTTCAGACCTCTGCTTTCTGCAGCTCCCCTGAGTCTCAGTGTGCTTTTCTTTTTTCCTGACTTTCCAGATTCCCCCCAAATGAGTCTGAGTTCCCAGTGTCTTGGCCCAGAACTGTATTTCAGTGCAGTTGGGAGCTTTGGTCTCCCTCCTGCTTGAGAAAGCCAGCTGCCTACTCAACTACCCTTCTTCTCCATGTGCAGTTCCTCTGAGTCTCGATGTGCTTTTCTCTTTCCTTATAGTTGTATTATTTCCATTCAGCCAGCTTTCCTGTGATTCTAGATGGTGTCCATATGTCTTTTAGTTGTAGTTTTGAAATTGTTGTGTGAGGCAGCAGTTTAGTTGTTTACCTATGCCTCCATCACCCTTCTTCAGGATTTCAAATTACTTTATCGTAAATTTAAAGTGGCTGACACTAAGTTTTCTGATCTTTCGGTAGATGCAATCTTATGTTTGTATTTACTATTAGAAGATAAAGCATGCTTTAGCTCTAAAAAGTCTATCCTTTCAGATGTCTTAATATATGTATAATATTTTTTCCTTTTTATTGCATTTATTGGGATGACACTGGTTAATAAAATTATACAGGTATCAGGTGCACACATATATAGTATTATTCTCAGGTAAAACTTCTTTCTAAAGAGAAATTACTGGCACTATCAGGAGTGAGGGTGGGTTTTTTTTTTTCAGATTACTGAGATTCAATTCATTTAGGTATTTTAAACACATCCAATGGAATTCTTTTTACAAACTTTTTTATTTCTTAAGTACTATGTGCTGAAATAATTCAACACTAATTATTAAACCTATCATTGTAAATGTTGGTCACTATACTATTCCCATTAAGTTATATTATACTTAGGAATTTTTATATGTTTGGGACTATTTACTCATGGTAAATGTATGACACATTGATCTTTTATTGTTTACTAGAGGCCTGGTGCACAAAATTCATGCACTGGCAGGGGTGAGGGAGTCCTTTAGCCCAGTCTGCACCCTCTCACAGTCCGGGATCCCACTCATAGTCCGGGACCCCTTGTTCGTTATCGCTGCTCCTTACCTCTTGGCTTGTTGCTCCTTAGCACTGCAATGGAGACAAGAGGCTCCCACCACTACCACTGCACTTGCCAACTATGAGCCCAGCTTGTGGCTGAGCAGCACTCCCCCTGTGGGAGAGCAGTGACCACTAGAGGGCAGCTCCTGCACATAGCATCTACCCTCCTGGGTCAGTGTGCATCATAGCGACCAGTCATTTCACTGGTCGTTCTGCTGTTTGGTCAATTTGCATATTAGGGTTTTATTATATGGGATTGTTGCTGTAGTCTCTCCTTTCTCTATTTTTCACATCTATCAGTGTTCTCCTGTTTTTGGCCTACTGCCCTATTTTATGTAGAGGGATGAACATAGTGTGACTTTGTAACAGTTGTTTACAATTCCCCAGGTTTTTTTTTCTTTCTGCTTATTTCTGGGGATTGGAATTCTGATTCATACAACCCACAGAATTGGTAGTAGTTTAAGGGGGAAAACTTAAAGGAACAGTAAACAGATGCCTACCTTAACCATAACGTCTTATAAAGCTTACAGGAAATGAACAGTAAATTTGTAAAATTTTCATTAAGATAACTTGCTCAACTGGCATGGCTCAGTGGTTGAGCATTGACCTATGAACTAGGAGGTCACAGTTTGATTCCCAGTTGGGACACATACCCAGGTTGTGGGCTCAATCCCCAGTGTGGGGTGTGCAGGAAGCAGTTGATCAATGATTTTTCTCTCATTATTGATATTTCTAGTTCTGTCTTCCTCTCCCTTCTTCTCTGAAATCAAATAAAAATATATATATTTAAAAAAAGATAAATAAAGGAATTAACCATTGTAGGTGGTCTCTTTAATTTAAAAAATCTGATACATCGCCCTTAATTTTTAGCAGGAAAATTATCCAGCAGGATCTATTGTCTTGCTCTGCCATTCTTATTTTAACATTAAATCATGTCAATTGCATATAAAATAAAATGTATTTTATTTCCCAATGTTGGAGGACTTATGTTTCAAGTGAAGTTTATATTACCTTTAATTTAATTGCTAATAAATTAAATATTTCACTGCAAAATGTTTAGATACTTATAGTCTTTCAATACTAAAGAAGACCTATCTCTCTGCAATTTTACATGCATATATTTTATGTTGGAATATTTTTATTTTTGTAATATGTAAAATATTTAATTTAGACATCTCAAAAATAAGTAGATTTTCATATTATTATAGGGTTACAATTGTCATTTGCCTGGAATATTCTGTACTTTTAATTAAATAAATATTTTAACTTTTAGTTACGTTAAATATATAATTGATTATCTCCCATTGGCCTTGCCTGTGCTTTTAATTATTTCCTTAACATTAACTTTGAAAGATTAGTTTATATTCTAATTTAGAACTTAGATCAATGAAAGACAAAATGGAAAGGACAGAGGGGAGGAGGTATGGAGAGTATGACTGGGATAAAAATAACGTATGATAAATCTGGGGAAGGAAGTCCTCCTGAACTTTTTGTTGTAATATGTTGGGGTTTTTGTAAATACTAAATTTAATAAAAGTGCTTAATAGTTAATGTTATTCTCAAATCTGAGAAAGTATATTAAACTAAAAAAAGGCATGTTTTATTTTTATATCCTGTGATCCAGGAAAATTTGGGATGGGAGAGGGGCTTAAAATGATCAGTTTTCATTATAATAGTATTGTCCTTCAAAGAGTTTTTAAAATCACTCATTCATAAAAGCTTACTTTCATTTTTTCTAATTCTTTGCAGTTTTCTAACTTGCTAACACAAACATTAGAGTTTTACATTTGCATTTTCTTCTGTGAAATAACCAGCATTTTTAAAATCTAGTGAGACAGAAAGCAATTTATAACAATATATATAGCTTAGATTAAGGTTAATTGGTAGTAGAATAAATTTAACTCATCATCATTTACCTTTTTTGCTTTATTTTCCTAGCATTATAAAGATCAGTCCTCAAGAGAATGATATGTTCTTTGATGTGATTGCTATTGTTGATCCATTGACAAGAGAAGCACAGATGATGGCACAGTTATTGATTGTAAGATATTCTTTTTGTTATATATTTACCATATTACACAGTACATTTTAAAATTGTATAATTAATCTTTTTAAGTTTGTTTTCAGCTATTAAATATTTGTGCTTTTGATTCTATTCCATACATTTTAAATAGATTGTCTTATTAAAATGTATAAAATGAAATGATAGAGCTGTATATGGGGTGTTATGGCAGTACCAAAGTTAGGTGTTGCTTTGGACTTAATTGTTGAAACCCCCTTCCCCCTCACCAAAAAAAATTTCAAGTGTAGAAGCCCTACCCCACAATGTGACTGTATTTTGAAATAGGGCCTTAGGAAGCAGTTGAGGTTAAATGAGGTCTTATAGGCTGGATCCTAATATACTAGGATTGATAGCCTCACAAGAAGAGATCTCTGTCTCCTCACTGGCACAAAGAAGACTTCGTGTGAGCATAATGCAACATGGCAGCAGCCTATAAGCCAGGAAGAAAGCTCTCACCACAAACCAGATTGGCCAGCACCTTGATCTAAAATAAGTACCTGCTGTTAGGCCACCCAGTGTGTGGTGTTTTGTCATGGCAGCCGAGCTAACTTCCTGTCTTCAAGTGTGAAGATTGGCTTCTGAAGAAGCTGATGCCTAAGCTTAATTAGGTGAAGCTTAAATATAGTAACATTACCAAACAGGTGACGCTAAGGGAAGAGGGAATGTGAAGGTTGTATTCAGGAGGTTTGGCCACTGTTAAAAAGGCCAAAGTAACAGTATCTTCGAGAATAAGTTTTAATTCTCTCATCTCACAGTCCAAGTATAAGCCACTTAAGTTGCTAAGGCAGCTCCATAGTTGAGGGACTCAGGCACAACCCGACTGGTTGTTCAATCATCTTGATGAAGCACCTTTATCTAGAAGTCTAAAGCCAAGTTCCTAACATCATCTCTGTATTTCTTCCAAGAGGGGAGAATAAAGACACAACCCCTAAGTTGTCCTTATTCCATCCAGTCACATTTCACTGACTAGATTGTAGCCAGCTATCTCTGGATACAGCTATTCAAAAGGGAGGGTGGAGACTGCATCCATCTGAAATTCTTTGACTAAGGAGGTAGGGCATAGTGAATATTAGGAGACTACTAGCAGACTCTGAAAGGACAGTATAGACTTATCATTTGAACAACTTCAAGGTTCAGATTTTGATTCAGATTTCAGTAAATTTTAATATAGTTCCATTGGTAGGCTATTTTTTTCCCTTGGGATGTTCAGAATTTTGGGGGACGCAAAAAACACATTGAAAAAAATTAGAAAGTGGAAACTATTTGTCCGTTGACAGTCGGCTTCACTTTTGGAGATAGGCAAAAGTAATTCAATATTAAGTCTGTTGAAAGATGTAAGTGATCAAGCTGGGTCATACTGGTGTATAATCTATTGAAACTTCAAAATGCAATTTCTCTCAGAAATTAGTTTTCCCTAACAAACCTGCATTCTTTCTGTTCCCTGTATCTTTTTTTTTCCTCCCTTTAGCTTCATCCTTTGTTTCTACTGTCTTTCAAATTTTCACTCATTTGTTGTCTATCTAGAGGTGGCAACTATTAAGATTAATAATTCTCCTGCTATGCTCCAGGGAAATGAAAAGAAAGTATTTCATCTGTATGTAGCCACGAACTACCTACATCTGTTACAATGTAGTTAAAATAACAAAGGCTCAGGACCCCCATCGTGGTGATGCCACTACTTTGTATTTGCAGATCAAGATATTTATAATTAGTTACTTGTTCTTTAATACTAAGGAAATTCAGATACCATGAAAGTCATGTTTGGCAAAAGGTAGGCAACAGTACCCTTAGACAATGAAATCAGTGGTTTAGACTAAAATATTACTTCTACCATGACTTAATGTGTGGTCTTGGGCAAATTGCTATGTATCCCTGTGCCTCAACTATAAAACTAGCTTCCTCTGAAGGATGTTCTGGGGATTAGGTGAGATAGTGAATATGAAATGTTAATGTAGTGCCTGGTACATAGTAAATGTTCAATCAATGTTATTAATACTAATTTATCAAATATGGGAATTTTTTCTAACAGGTACTTGGAAAGATTATCAACATGAAGTTAAAGTTGTTCATGAACTGTAGGGATAAGCTTTCAGAAGCCCCTTTAAAGAGGTGAGTCTAAGCCAGTGGTCTGCAAACTGTGGCTCGCAAGCTACATTTGGCTCTTTGACCCCTTGAATGTGGCTCTTCCACAAAATACCATGACCTGGGCAAGTCTGTTTTGAAGAATTGGCATTAGAAGAAGTTTAAGTTAAAAAAATTTGGCTCTCAAAAGAAATTTCAATCGTTATACTGTTGACTAATGAGTTTGCCAACCACTGGTCTAAGCGAACATAATTTCATTTCAAAAGATTTGAAAAGACTAAAATGAAAAAAGGACCATAATTACTGAACTTGTTTTATTTGTTTTGTTTTGTACCTGTTTTATTTCTCTTCACAGGATGGTTAATTGAAATAGATCAAAAGATCAGACATAATTTATTAACTTTAAATGATATAAAATTAAAATAACCTAGCCAGTAAAATTGAACCAATTTAATTGCAGAATTTACAGTCTAATTGCAGATTTTTGTTTATCCATGGGTATTTTTGAAAATGTGATTTAGAGATACCTATTAGAAATAAGTAGGAAATAACAAGTGGAAAGTAGGTTGAAGTATACCATTTTTGGTTTGCCTATACTTTCAGTACTTTGAGCTAAATTATCAAAATGATCTTTGTTATAACATCACAGTTATTATTGGGTATTTAGTTATAACTAGTTTCAAGTAATTTTTGAATGATACAGAAAAAGTTTATTATATGCAAATATTTCTCATTAATACGGTTCTGGTGGATAAAGATTCTATACTCATGAAGCTAATAGACTTCTCAGTGAGTGGCTAAAATAAGATGAAAACATTTGTTCCTATGTAGAAAGACATGATGAAATTAATTTGAAATACAAAAGATAAATGAGAATTTTGAAAACTGAGCATATTCACACAAGTACAAGTCATCTCCATAGTATATAAAACTATAAAAGTTTTGAATATTTAATAAAGAGTAGGAATATTGAGTATAAGAAGCATAATTCATTAGGAGGGAAAGAACCTGACTTCTCTGATGAAGTAACACCTAATGTACCAGATCAGTGCTTCGACTGGTGAATAATGCTACACAGGACAAAAATGTTAAACTGTATTCAACTATGAATTAAACAGAGTCTTATTTACAAACATATATCAAGAAGAGTAGTGAAATTCCCAGCCCTTTACTTTTAGAGTAAATAGTGTCTCATCCTTCTCAGAAATGATGGAGGTTATGGGCACAAATTCCCTCAACTTCCTCTAAAGCCTGCACCACAGCCTTCCTGTATGGGGGGGAAGTATGTACTCTCTCTCTCCTCTGGTTAAATATTCCCTCTCTGTTTTGATCCCATGCTTTCCCATTTGTTTTGGATCCTTGCTTTATCATATAGTCTCTTTGTTTTGTACCTGTAACCTCTCTACTAGCCTTTTTCAGTCCAAAGAGTTACTCGGTTTCAGAAGCACAAACTGCCCCCTTAACTTCCTCTCCTCTAGAGTTCTGGCTTTTCCTCCTCTTCACTCTTTCTCAATCTCAGCTTCTTTGAAGAGTGGTCACACTCCTCTTCATCTCTCATTCACTGTACCTCCCACTGCAGTTTGGCTTTTACTTCCTTTTATTTAATCACAAAGAAATTGCTATTTGCATTATCCATGGGATACTTTTTACTTGATGACATTTCTGTTGCATTTGACTGTAGCAAGCACTTATTTTGTCCCTCTGCTTCATGACTTGCTCTCTCTCGTGTCTCCTCTCCCCGCCCCCCCTTTCTGACTCTGTCTTCCTGCAATAGGCAGCTTCAGATGTGGCTGCGAGGGATCACCACCTCCTGGGATCCCCACTCTATAGATTCTCTTTGAGAGTGGACTGCACCAAATGATTTGCTTCTAAAAAGCAGAATATGGCAAAAGGGATTAAATGTACCTTTTGCAACTAGGTTATAGAAGACTGACTTTTGTCCTGCTGGCATTCTCTCTTGTTCTTGTGTGCTTCTCTGATGAAGCATGCTGGAGATGAGGGGGCTAGTCTCCAGCCAACGGCTAGTGAGGAACTGCAGCCCTCATTCCAGGTTTTGAGGGACCGCATGAGCCTAGAGGTGGATCCTTCCCCCTTCAAGCCTTGAGATAACTACAGCATAGCTGACACCTTGACTCCAATCCAAAATAGTGGAAGTCACTAATATTAATGTAACTAATTTTTATTACGTGTGATATTGGGGGATAAGGCTAAAATACTTTAGACTCTAAGTCTGTTAATAAGGAACTGCTTTCATCTCAATCCTGCTTGTTTTTAATTGAAATATTATAATTGGTTACCAGGGTTTCAGCTTGAATTTTACTTAGTTTCTGGTTATTTCTCTTCATATTATTAATGTCACTAAGAGCTAATATAATGGCTGAAAAATAGACCATGGTCAAATTTGAAGAAGGATCAATGAGTGAATACAGATCATTAACTTCTAGAACCTGCATAAGTCAATATTTTAAAGGGATTTTAACCATGTTCATTAAGAAATAATTAACAAGGGTATGTGTGTCTGTGAGTGTGTATACATACAATCTTATAACAGGTAATAGTGTAAACAAAATAATTATCTACCATTTACAAGCATTATCTCTTCTGAAATATAGTGTGGTTTAGTCTTTTTAATTTAATGCTTTCTTGCATATTTTAAAACCATTTTTCAGTTTTAAAATATTTTAGCTAAAGGAAATCTCAATTTGGATCAAAGTATGTTGTTTTATTTTTTTATGTTTTATCGGCAGTTTTTACCGATTTGTTCTGGAACCAGAACTGACATTAGTGACTAATGACCTCATTGAACCAGAAGCAAAATTCCTGGATATCCCTGAATCGCCCCTTCTAACTCTCAACATGATTACTCCTGAAGGCTGGCTGGTTGAAACAGTACACAGCAACTGTGACCTTGATAATATCCACTTAAAGGATGTAAGTTGTCATATAAACTTAAATCAAAAAAGAGGAGAAAAATTCTTATCAACTACTAACTGTAGCAAGTGAGTGATCATACACCGGCTGCTCAGTAAAATGTTTTCTTTATGATTCTAGGTCCTGACACAGTCTTCCTTTGGAATTTTTTCCAAATTCTGCTTCTCTGGCTTTCTGGTTTTCTAGATGTATTCACCGTTTTAGTTGCTTCAGACTCCTGGTAAACAAATGCTGTTCTAAGATGAGTAATGTAAAAAATATGGAGGTGGAAAAGCATAATAACGTAGGACAATACCACTATGTCCCTATTTTGCCCTTCGGATTTTGTTTTTATTTTATTTATTTATTTATTTATTTAAATCCTCACCTGAGAATGTGTTTTCAGAAAAGAAGGGGATGGAGGAGGGGGGAGAGAGAGAGAGAGAGAGAGAGAGACGTTAACGGGTTGCCTTCCATATGCACCCCTACTGGGGATCAAACCTGGGTTGTGCCCTGACTGGGGACTGAGCCACAGTGACCAGGGCCAGGTTTTATTTTTAACTAGAAAGGAACAGTTTCATCTGAAACCCTTTTTGCCCCACAGGTCACAGCTAGAAAAGGCAGGCCTAATGAAATAAGAGTAAAAAGCAGGGAAGAAAGTCCTTCGTGCACTGCAGGCTGTGTGCATTGCTTTCCATCACCTAATGTGATCCTTGTCCACTAAGTGACCAGACTTCTTTTCCCTTCCTGTTGTCGGTTAGCCCACAGCACACAAAAAGTGAGAAGAGTGTTTAAAAAAACACTGAGTCTTTCAGACATTCCATTCAGAATGGGAAAGGGATTCAGACACTACAAAAAGCAGAAACATTTCAGGGGAGTTTACATAGAGAGCAGGTATCCAGAAACTGGAGAGAAAATACTTCTTTCTGGTTAGCCTCTTGCCTGGTTCTGCACAGCCTCTGATCTATTTCCAACAGCTCCTTAGAAGGCAGCCATTGCCTTGACAGCATAAACATTTAACCTCTTATAATTTGGTTATAATTATTCATCAGATTTACTTCTCATGCTTCTTGTGCGTTGCCCTTTGCCTAAAGATTTTCCTTTTAGGCAAATTTCTTTTGATCCACTCATGAATAGATTCTATAGGATTCTAAGTTACTTCCCTGGAACATGTGTTCACCAATATCCCCAACTTTACCTGCCCAGAGAAGAACCTGAATTCAGTCTTAGCAATCATCTGAAATCAGTCCTTCAAATCCAGGGAAAGAATTTAAGGACAGAAAAGCAGTAAAATTCATGAGAAAACTGAGAAATGAACTTGGCAAGAAGTTTAAAAAAATTCTATTTTTTCCACAAGTTTTAGCTCTTAAAGGAGTCTATTGGATTCTTTATTAAGAGAGTTCAGTAATACACTTTGATAAGGTAATTTTAAAGATTCTAACCAAAAGGGTAAAGAGTTTGTGTTGGGAGAATTAAAGCAGCTTTGAAAAGATTTTAAATCGAGTCTGCTGATAAAAAATTACAGCAGCTGTTAATGGAGATTAAACATTTCTTGTTGTGAGCGGCAAATATAACAAGGTCTTTATAGAAGCTATTTAAGTAAACAGCAGTTCTATTTATTTTAGAAGACTAAAATAAAGAAGTAATTTCCTCTTTCTTCACATGCTATATGAATAAATAGAAGGAAATTGTAAATTCTAGCAGCCATAAAGTTAACTGCCTCTGAGTCTCTTCTCTTCTACTGTACATACTCAGAATATTCCCTGCAACCATCCTGCAAAAAGAGTAAATAACAAAGTCATTTGCTAGAGCAGAAACAAGGAGTTGTAGGTAAAGAATAAAAGTGTAGCATTGCAAACCTGAAACTAACCATGAGAGTTTTGTCATCACACACTAGCTTGGGTAGATACTCTTTGCTATATCTAGTTCCCAACATAAATACCTTTAAAAAAGCTTGATCTAGAAAAATTCTCCCTTACCAGGACTTGGTCTGCAGTCAATATTTGGAACAGGAAATAAAAATATAAAGGAGATATAAAGATAAAAAAAGATTACTAGCTTTCAAATACTTTTTTTCCTCACTGTTTGTATTTACTTACTTATTTACTAGTTTCCTGGTGTATAGATTTGTGCACATTGAAAGCAAATTAATTAGAAGAAATATTTTAATATCACCATTTGCCCTTTCTCTATAATAAAAGTGTCAACCAAATTCATGATCAACAATGACAGATTGAAGCACATATGTGCAATTAATGCCAGTGAGAGCTTTATATGTATCATACATACACATTTATCTGTCCAATTTTCCCAATGCCATTTATTGAAGAGACTGTCTTGACTCCATTGTATGCTCTTGCCTCCTTTGTCAAATGTTAACTGAGCATAATGGTTTGGGTCAATTTCTGGGTTCTCTATTCTGCTCCATCCTATATAATAAAGAGCTGATATGCAAATGATTGTCATGCCCTCACACCATCACACAGTAATGGCTCAGACACTCAACACTGGGAAGAAAGGAATGGGGACCAGCAAGGCTGCAGCCCAGGAGAGGGGCAAGTCGCCTGTCCCACAGTCCCAGGTGCCAGTGCCTGCAGCTGCAGCCCAGGAGAGGGACAAGCTGCCTGCCCTGCAGTCCCAGGCACCTGTGGCTGCAGCCCGAGCAAAGCCATCTGCCCACAGTTCCCTGTAGCTGTGGCCAGCCCAGGTGAAGCTGGCCTGGGTCCTGGGTGCCTGCAGCCACCCAGAGGGAGGGAAGTCTCAGTCCCGGGTATGGGGCGAGGCAGAGGCAGTTAGGGGTGATCAGGCCAGCTGGGTAGCAGTTAGGGGCAATCAGGCCAGTAGGGGAGCAGTTAGAGGCATACAGGCAGGCAGGCAGAGGAGTTAGGGGCGATCAGGCAGGCAGGCAGGTGAGTGGTTAGGAGCCAGCGGTCTCAGATTGCGAGAGGCAGATGGACTTTTCCCAAGAGGTCCCATATTGGAGAGGGTGCAGGCTGGGCTGAGGGACCCTCCTTCCCCCCATGCATGAATTCATGCACCAGGCCACTAGTTGTTCTATATGTCTGTTCTTATGCCAGTACCAAACAGTTTTGACAATAATGGATTTATAATATAGCTTGATATCTGGCATTGTGTTTCCTCCAACTTTGTTTTCCTTTCTCAAGATTGCTTTGGCTATTTGGGGTCTTTTTTTATTTCATCCTAGAGGCTCGATGCATGGAATCCATGCAAGGGGCTTGGCCCCCACTGCTGCTGTGGCTGCCTCTGCCTCAGCCCCTGTGGCTTCATCCCTTGGCCCCTGTGGCTTTGTCATTTGGAAGGACAGCCAGAAGGACATCGAATCTAATTAGCATATTACGCTTTTATTATTGTAGATGAATTTTTGGAGAGTTCTTTCAAGGTCTGTGAAATATGCCATTGGTATTTTAATGGGGATTGCATTGAATTTATAGATTGCTTTGGGACATATTAATGAAATTGATTCTACCAATCCATGAACACGGTATATTCTTCCACTTGTTTATCTATTCTTCTGTCTCTTTTTTCAATGTCTTGTATGTTCTGAGTATAGGTCTTTTACCTCCTTAGTTATGTTTATTCCTAAGTATCTTAATTTTTTGTTGCAATGATGAATGGAATTTTTTTTTTAGTTTCTCTTTCTGTGAGTTTATTATTGGTGTATAAAAATGTCATAGATTTCTGGGTGTTAATTTTATATCCTCCTATGTTGCCGAATTGATTTATTAAATCTAGTAGTTTTTTATGGAGTCTTTAGCATTTTTTATGTACAATATCATGTCATCTGCAAATAATGACAGTTTTACTTCTTTTCCAATTTGGATGCCTTTCATTTCTTTTCTTTTTTTTTTTTTTTTTTTTTTTTGTCTGATTGCTATGGCTAGCACTTCCAATACTATGGTGAACAGGAGTGGTGAAAGTGGGCATCCCTATCTTGTTCATTGTTTTTAAGGTAAATGGTTACAGTATTTGCCTGTTGAGTGTGATGTTGGCTGTAGGTTTGGCATATAAGGCTTTTATTATGCTTTCAATTCTTGATAATAGGAACTGATTTAACTTAAATTTATTTAACTTAAACTACCTTTATGCAATTATTAGGAAACTTAAGATAGTCACTAAGAAACCTCTTTGAAAACAAATTGGCTTTTTAAAAACATATTTTTATTGATTTCAGAGAGGAAGGAAGAGGAGAAAGAGAAAGAGAAATATCAATGATGAGAGAAAATCATTGATTAGCTGCCTCCTGCATGCCCCCCACTGGGGATCGAGCCCAAAATCCAGGCATGTGCCCTTAACCAGAATCAAACCTGGGATCCTTTAGTCTTCAGGCTAACTCTCTATCCACCAAGCCAAACCAGCTAGGACTGCTTTTTGATGTTATGATTTTAATAAGTCAAAAGAATTTATGTCTGTTATACAAATATATAGGGATAAGAGACATTTTCATGTTAATATCCTATATAGTAAAAGGCTTAATATGCAAATTTTCCCCTTGGGAGTTCGACCAACTGGGAGTTCAGCCTCTCAGTATGACATGCACTGACCACCAGGGAGTGGCATGGGACAAAAAAAGGCCCCAGATGGCAGCTGGCGGAAGGAAGGCCCCTGACAGCAGCTGGCAGCCGGGGGAAGGGAGGCCCCATCTGGCAGATGCTAGGGACCTTACCTGTGCACAGATTTCATGCACTGGGTCTCTAGTATATTATAAATAGAAAATTCTATTAGTCACAGATTGATAGAATATATTTGGACTTTACCTTAATGTTTAATTCACACTGAAAAAAAGGCCCAGCCAGTGTGGCTTAGTGGTTGAGCATCAATCTAATGGTTTGATTTCAGGGCACATGCCCAGGTTGTAGGCTCAATCCCCAGTGTGGGGTATGCTGGAGATAGCTGATTAATTATTCTCTCTGATCATTGATGTTTCTATCTCTCCCTTTCCTTTTCTCTCTGAAATCAACTAAAATACATTTTTGTAAAAAGCTTCATAATCACTTTGGGTCACAGTTTCCTTATCTATAAAATGAAGACTTGAACTAGATGATCTCTACAATTTTCTCATAATCTAAGACTATCCAATGAAAATCTTTCCATACAGACTAAATGAATGCTTTAGGTCTGTGGACACAGATGAATGAAGTATATGAAGTTCATCACTTAGAATAGTAATGAGTCAACCACTAATTTAGAACCCAACCAAGGCCCAGCCAGTGGGGCACAGTGGTTGAGCATCATTGACCCAGGAACCAAGAAGTCACATTCAATTCCCATTGAAGGCTCGATCTCCAGTGGGGGGCTTACAGGAGGCAGCTGATCAGTAATATTCTTCTCTCATTAGTGTTTCTATCTATTTATTCCTCTCCTTTCTCTCGCTCTAAAAATCAATTTAAAAAATTTTTTTAAAAGAACCCAATTAAGCTGACCAACGTGGCTCAGTGGTTTGAGTTTTAACTTACGAATCAGATGGTCACAGTTCGATTTCCAGTCAGGGCGCATGCCCGGGGTTGCAGGCTCATCCCCAGTAGAGGTTGTGCAAGAGGCAACTAATCAATGATTCTCTCTCATCATTGATGTGTCTGTCTCTCTCCCTCTCCCTTCCTCAACGAAATTAATGAAATATTTTTAAAATAGTAATAATAAAATAAAAATAACCCAACTAAAGTTTTTAAAACAAATACTGTTTTCAAAGAAGTCACTTATTTCTTGTTCTTAAAAACAATAAAATTATAAGGGCTGGACTCAAGAAAGAAATATTGTACACAAGTACTATAATTATTTTCTGTGGTAATTATAGGCAAAGAAAAACAGATATGATAGAAAATATTTTCAAATACTCTGTATCCTAAACACACTATTGTGAAATCAAATATAAAAGCATCAGAGTCTTATCTGCTCAACAAAATTGCTAAACTATATAAAAATCACTTAACATTTTATTTTCATGCTTGGATATTTTTCATTTGAAGTAGAGAAAAAGTTTTGGTCCTACAATATTTATTGTAACATTTGCAATAGAGGAAAATCTGGAAATAATTGGAATGTCCGACACTTAAATGATGTTGATAGAAACATGGATATATATGTTCCTAGAAAACTATATAATAATAAAAGCATAATATGCTAATTAGACCAGATGTCTTTCTGGATGGACGACCTTCAAATGAAGCCATGGTGATGGGGACTGAGGAGAGGTGGCAGAGGCCCACGGCCGCTGCGGTGGTGAGGGACCAAAGTAGCTGCCGCAGGTAGCGGGGCTGAGCTCTTTGCATGAATTTTGTGCATTGGACCTGTAGTATTTCATGAAAAAACAGGTTACACTTTCTTAGGAAAAGTTTATGAAAAAAAGAAGTAGAAATCAATGATTGATTTATTTATGAATGTTTAGTCTGTACATGATTTCTATGTTATTCTCTTTTCCACTTGCTTATATTTGCTAAATTTTTCTTTTTGAACATACATTACTTTTAGTGCAAAACAATGAAACATTAATATTTTTAAGTTACAAGAAAGACAATAGATAGTGATAAGTTGGATTTTTTGTCAGGTCTCAAAGCTCTAGGGTAAAAGCAACAAAGCAGATCTTTTAAGGAGTTTTCTGTGCTACAACTCTATAACATCTCTCCTGGTTGTGATATTGGCACATATATCATGAAGCTGGAGAAGAGCTGATACCATGAGAAAGGAAGAAAATTTATCATGAGCTTTGGTTTTCAAGAAATTGGTCCAACTATTAAGTTCACCCATGTAAAAGAAAAACTTGATGTTGCCCACCCAAAATGCATTGACTTATATAAAAACAATCTCATTTAGTTATTACAATATTTGTATTATGGGCATTACATATTTTTGGCATGTTTCCTCCACAGATTGAAAGAACTGTTAAAGCAGAATATGAACTAGAGTACCTACTACTTGAAGGACATTGCTTTGATAGAACAACAGAACAACCTCCTCGAGGTCTGCAGTTTACACTCGGCACAAAAAATCAACCTGTTGCAGTTGATACAATAGTGATGGCCAATCTTGTAAGTATTATGAAGACTTAATTGATGGTATTACAATTAGGTGTTTTGATAAAATCATTAAAATTCGATGTTTTGGTAAAATCCTGTTTTTCTAATAATAAGATAAAATAATTTTGTCCTGCTGTTGCTGAACAGCTTCCAAAAAATAAAACTGAAACATTGAAAAAGGTAATTAAATAATACAGAAATTAAGAGAATCATGTTTTCAGAAAGTGCACTTGCAGGTTATTGCAAAGTCTCCTTCGTTGGAATTCATTTGTAGAATTCATTCACTCCACAGTTAATAAACACTTTCTTGGATGATTAATATATAAACTTACTTAAACAATTGTATGTGTATTTAGTCACATAACTATGATCATATTTTTCTCATTTAAAAGGGATATTTTCAATTAAAAGCAAACCCAGGTGCTTGGATACTGAAATTACGCCAAGGAAAATCTGAAGATATTTATCATATAGTTGGGTGAGTTATATAAACCACTTTCAAATTTTTACGTATAAATAAGTTTTAGTGTGATATAACCAAGATCATCAAAACATCTAAAATGTTCACAAGTACTATCACTGTAAAACAACAACAAAAACTGGCATTTGTTCCCAAATTTTTGTTTCATTTAAAAAATATAAAAGGTAGGCCTATTGTGTATATCTTGTTCTTTATTTTATCTCATTTACTTAACTGTTTTCTATACACTTTTTCATGTGTTAGCATAATTAATATATTTATCATTGAATGACAATATAATCTGTGTTATAACTTAGCCATTATCCATGGGTTATGTTTAGCTTTTATTTTAATAAATAAAAATTGGTTACTTTCATAGTAACTTACATGCTTATCAGTGAACATAGCATATAAAGCAGGGATTATCAAACTTTCTCTGTAGGAGCCAACAGAAAATACTTAGAGAAGATTTATGATTGTGAGTACACAAAACACAGAGTTAATAAAGCTGTTGTAAAAATTATAACTTGCATTATAAGTTACAAGAAACTTTTTCCATATAAGCAACTGTAAACATACTTTTGCCCAACTCTGTATTTATTGAGCACTATGGTTATACCAAGAACTGTGCTCAACAAAGATAATATGGGAGTTAAGTTTATTGTACTTTTTTTCAGTTTTTCCCCCTTTATACTATGCCTAGCACATAGTGTCATTCAACAAATATGCTTAATAATTTATGAATGGGGAGGAAGGTTGGGATAAGTTTGTTTGACATTAGGAATGAGATAGTACCTCAAAATAGCTTTGAAGAATTATAGTAACTTACTACTAGTCATACTATAGACAAAGCATTCCAGGAACAGGAAGGGGGTTCATATCTTTCATCTAAAACTCTTAGTGCTACGCCCTGACTGGTTTGGCTCCGTGGATAGAGCATGTCGGCCTGTGGACTGAAGGATCCCAGTTTCAATTCTGGTCCAGGGCATGTATCTTAGCTGCAGGCACATCTCCAGTATGGGATGTTCAGGAGGCAGCTGACCGATGTCTCTCTCATCGATGTTTCTAACTCTCTATCCCTCTCTCTTCCTCTCTGTAAAAAAGTCAATAAAAATATTAAAAAATAAATAAAACTCTTAGTGCTATATGTGTTTTAGAATTAGAATTTTTCAGATTTTAGAAAATTAATACAAGACACATCATATATTATGCAACATCAGGCAGTATCTAAGAGAGCACTTCATCACAAAAACATTCTGTTGCAAAATGTATGAATGTTTACATTAAAAGGATAGATAATGACTATAAGAAAAAAATAAAAACAAGCCACAGACGGGGGAAAAATCTCTGCAAAGTATACATCCAACAAAGAATCCTATCTAATAAAAGAGTAATATGCAAATTGACCATCACTTCAGCACACAAGATGGCTGTGCCCATGTGGACAAAGATGGCTGCCCCCATGTGGACACAAGATGGCCACCACAAGATGGCCAGCAGGGGAGGGCAGTTGTGGGCGATCATGCCAGCAGGGGAAGGCAGTTGGGGGGGGACCCAGGCCTGCAGAGTAGGACAGTTGGAGGGTAACCAGGACTGCAGGGGAGGCATTTGGGGGCAACCAGGCCTGCAGGGGAGGGCAGTTGGTGGCAACCAGGCCTGCAGGGAAGGACAGTTGGAGAGAACCAGGCCTGCGAGGGAGAGCAGTTAGGGGTTACCAGACCAGCAGGGGAGGGCTGTTGGGGGCAATTGGGCCAACAGGGGAGCAGTTAGGCATCAACCAGGCTGGCAGGGGAGTGGTTAGGGGGTAGTCAGGCTGGCAGGCAGAGGTGGTTAGGGGCAGTCAGGCAAGCAGGCAAGTAAGCGGTTGGGAGCCAACAGTCCTGGATTGTGTCAGGGGTGTCCGACTGCCCCGTTTTGGGATCGGGCCTAAATGGGCAGTTAGACATCACTCAAGGGGTCCCAGATTGGAGAGGGTGCAGGCTAGGCCGAGAGACACACACAAAGCCCCACCCCCCCAAGCCTGAATTTCATGCACTGGGCTTCTAGTTACATATATTATTGTATATTATGTATATGTATGTTGTATAATCCTATCTAATAAAAGACTAAAATGCAAATTGACAGTACCTCTGCTACACCCACAAGCCAAGCAGGAGCAAATAAACCACAACCAAGATAGCTGCAGCCACTGAGAGAACGGACTGGCCAGGGCTGCAAGCACAGCGTTGGTGCCCCCAGCTGGGGCTGCGCAGAGGGAGGGAATAGGCAGCACAGAGCAGCTTGGCGGAAGGAGGGAATAGTGGAGGCAGGGAATGGCAGCACGGGCTGGCTTGGGGGAGGGAGGGAATAGTGGGGGCTTGGCAGAGGGAGGGAACGGCGCACGGGCTGTCTTGGCAGAGGGAGGGAACAGGTGGCACTGGCTGGCCGGGCCACGAGCACTGAATCCTTGTCCCTGGCCGGGGCTGTGCGGAGAGAGGGAATGGGCTCCTCCTCCCCCCGGCTTTGGGGTGGGCTTGGGCTGGGGCTGGGGCGAGGTCAGGGACAACTAGCAATCTAAAATATTACAAAAATTGAAAATCTGTTTATCCCAGTTTATGATGTCATACTAATTGGTATTAAATTTATGAAAAATGTTCTTGAAATATGATGAAAAGCTAGCTAAAACAATATTGGTATGAGTTTCTAAGTCCAGATTTTAAAACAATGGCTAAATTATTTGATTAGTGAAGATTTGACTTTCTGTTTGTTAGGCGTAATCCTCACTCTTTATTTCTGTCCATCTTATTGTAATCTTTAACTACAGACTACCTACTCTGACTTAGTATTGATTGTCATTTACCTTAAATACAAAAATACTCAAAATTATTCTCTCCAAGGAAAATAAAATCTTTAAAGTTCAATTAAAATTAGATAAATGCTTCTTATATTTTCCTAATTAAATTATAGAAAATATATATTGTACACATATCTACAGCTTTCAATGTGCAAAATTATTAGGGTAGACTTTTCACTTGAAATCTTCAGTAATACCAATTGCCAAGTTACTATTTGTGTATAATTTTAGTTTGATATCTGTGAGAGTGAACTCCTTCTCCTATGCTTATTTACTATAGGATACAGAAGAAATATCAAACACTTCATCTTCTTTATAGTTCCTTGAGCTGGTTCCTTTGCAAGCTAGCTTTGCACTCTCTGAGCTGGCAGTGGTTATAGTTCGCTGTTTGTGGAGTACTTCTGTAGGCTCTGAGAAGGTCTCTGTTGCTGTATTTCACTTTCCTTTGATTCCTTGATCTCTGTTGGTGCATCTGTTCTAGCAGCTTCTCTAACAACTTCCTATCTCTATCATCCTGTGTATACCCACAGCCTATTTTTGTTGAAGTCTCTTCATATCTCCAAGTTGTCATATTGGCAGGATGCAAGACTACACCACAGTAATAAATAACAAAACATAATCTCCACCCTGTTTGGCCATGTCTGAAACATGGGAAATGCACATCACTTGCCCAGGAGTTCAGGCCAGCCTCATAGGCAGCAGCACTCCACTGGTTAAAGCATTAAGACAATTCTTAATTGTCAGATTCTAGCCCATGGTCCATTTTAATTTTTCTAGACAGAAGCCAGACCTGTGTGTCTCCCAACTTCAAAAAAATTCATTCCAAAGTGCTTTCATTTTAAAGCATCTATCTGACTAATTTTGAGATTAGAAGGCAATATTCCGCATGAGGTGTAATCTGCCAACAGCTGCCAGAGAAGGCTTAAACACAGAGAAATTGATTGTTGACTGTAATAAGGAGGATTGAAGGAGCAAGCCCTCCAGAAGAGCTAGCTTCCAGGAATGAATAACAGAACAAAGCCAAGGAACCAGAAAGAGCTGCTACCTCTCCCAGGATTAGAAAAGTGAGGAAGCATCAAGCTACTATTTATAGGACATCAACTGGTAATCTTCATACCCAGAAAGCTAAGAGATTGCACACTTAAACATTAATGTAGAAAACTTCTGTCTCCATGACTTTGCTTGCTCGAAGAAACCTAGCCAAGCATTACCCCAACCTCACTTCTAAATTTCAAATCACAGGCAAATGTGTTTGTCTATTTAGCAGAACCTAAACCAAAACCATAAAAAATCTAGGAACAAGAACAACAAAAAGAGTTTAAGCTTTCTAGCTTCTACAGTATATGCTAAAAGGTGGAATGGGTGTTGCCAACTATGTCATAATAGGCACTACATTTCTACGCATCCTTTTTTCATATCCTAACAGCCTAAATCTCCTTTTGCTTTTCATAAATATTGATAATAGCGTTTTAATTTTCCTTGGAATATTTGAAACAAGCCTTCATCATTATCTTTCACTAGTTAGTGTTTTGAATAAGAAATGAGAGGCAGTGTGATTTACTTTACTTCTACAAAATTTGAATGATGTGTATATGTAGAATTCTAGGGAAAATATGAATTTTTTTAAAATAATGCTTCCTGACATTATATATATTCTTTCATTTTTAACTAAATAACTTTTACTGAGATACAGTATTCTCAAGTCTCATTAATAATATAAATTATTTGAATGTTTCCTCTTTTCTGCTTTAATTTCTTTATCAATCAAGTCCATGTTCCCTGACTGCTTAACTTGTTCCTTTTGTTTAAGCTACTAACTGTCCTCACATATCCAGTAATGTTTAGTTGCCTAGATTTACTAAAGAGATCTAATAGTTCAGCAATGCAGAGCCAAATTGCCTGGGCTGTTTGGATCTAGGATAATTGTACCTTCCTTAAATGAGATTGTAACTACAGAGTGCTAGAAATAGTGCCTGAATGTAATAAGCCTTCATCACTACTACGTCTGCACTTGGTGGCAAGGAGGTAGTTGCTTTAAATGTTGTTTGGGTTTAGCTGCAGTGTTGTGCTTTCTGGTTCTATCCTGGTCTCAGGGGATGGCAGACTCAATGGCTGAAGTTGCTGATGCCCTTGAGTACTGTTTGGGACTGGAAGCTGTTAAAAGTTTTTATGAAATTTGGCATTTCTACTACATAGGTTGAGATACTTTCTATTTTCTAGTGGTAAATGCTGGTCAAGACTATGTCTTGTATATTGGTTTAACCATCTCAGCTGGTGAATTGGGAATATGAGGGAGTCAATGGCATGTCTTAATCAACATACTAGTAGTGTTTAAACCACCTCCCGCCCCCTGGTTTTTATGTTAGAAAAAAATGTTCAAGTGTATAAATCTGACTGAACTTAAAGTATCTACTAAATAATAAAAAAATAAAGTATCTACTAATTTGACATCTGATTGCGTTTCCTCCGACAAAATTTAATTTTATTATAAATCTTACAGTAGCATTTTTCAGTACATAGTGAGTATAGTATTCAAAACATAATTATTGAGTAAAACTTTTGATTTCCTCAGTTTTGAAATTTAGACAATGAATCCCATATAATAAAAGGCTAATATGCAAATTGACCAAACAGTGGAATGACCATTGCTATGACATGCACTGACCACCACGGGGCAAAAGCTCAATGCAGGAGCTCCCCCCTGGTGGTCAGTGTGCTCCCACAGGGGGAGCACTGCTCAGCCAGAAGTTGGGCTCACAGGGAATGGGCCTAAGCCATCAGTCGGACATCCCCTGAGGACTCCTGGACTCTGAGAAGATGCAGGCTGGGCTGAGGGACCACCTCCTCTTCCCCCCAAGTGCACAAATTTTGTGCACCAGGCCTCTAGTGTAATATAAAATAGAAACATTCAAGTGATGTAGATGGACATCATAGGCATTTTCAGTCGAGTAAGTTTAACAATGCACTTCAAATTTTAGTATTTGAAAATGGCTGATACATACTGAAAAGTTATTGGACAGTATGGAATTCCTTTGATTATGATTTACAAACAATGTAAAGTCTAGAAAATGTTTTATTTTTTAATTATCATTGAAAATATCACAGATATCTGAAAGGTTTGACTTCTATGATAATCTTGGTTTACAACAGAAAGGATAGACAGTAATTTGAGCTTTCTGAGTGATTAGGCACTATTAAATTTAGAGAGTTACTTTTATATTGTGTTAATTTGTGCTAAGTTAAATTGATTGGACAGTTTTAAAAATTGTATTATAGCACATCATAATTGACTGTAGAAATATAAAATATATGTACACAAGTGATATTTTACTTATATTTATTGCAAAATGCATTTATTTCATGTTGTATAACTTTTCATGAACTGATGGTAAATATTTGCATGTTTTTCTACTTTTAGGCATGAAGGAACTGACTCTCAATCAGATCTAGGAGATGTCATTGTTGTATTAAACAGCTTCAAAAGCAAAATATTGGAAATACAAGTATGTGAGATAGAAGCTACTTATAAGCTTTGTTCTTAATATTAAACTAGAGGCTCGGTGCATGAAATTCATGCATGGGGTATCCCTCTGCCCAGCCTGCACCTTTTTCTACCTGGGAACTTTTGAGGGATGTCTGACTGTCCATTCAAGCCCAATCCTAAATGGCAATCAGACAACCCTCTCACAATCCAGGATTGCTGAATTGAAACTGCTTGCCTGCCTGCCTTTCTGATTGCCCCTAACCACTTCTGCCTGATCACCTCTTAACCACTCCCCTGCCAGCCTGATTGATGCCTAACTGCTTCCCTGCCAGCCTGATTGCCCCTGACTGCCCTCCCCTGAAGCCTGGTCACCCTTAACTGACCTCCCCTGCAGGCCTGGGTCCCCTCAACTGCCTTCCCCTGTAGGCCTGGTCCCTCCTAACTGCTCTCCCCTGCTGGCCTGATTGCCCACAACTGCCCTCCCTTGCAAGTGTGGTCCCTCCTGTGCTGGCCATCTTTTGGCAGCCATCTTGTATCCACATGGGGGCAAAATCTTTGACCACATGGGGGCAGCCATCTTGTGTGTTGGAGAGATGGTCAATTTGCATATTGCTCTTTTATTAGGATAAAGGCTGGGTGCACGGGTGGGGGGGCACCCTTGGCCTGAAGGGTGTTGCAGATCAGGGTGGGGGTTCCCTTGGGGCATAGGGTGCCCTGAGTGAGGGGCCTGTGATGATTTGCAGGCCAGCCACCCCCACCCCCTCCAGCGACCCAAGCAGAGGCACTGAGAGCTAGGATTTGTATATCTTCTATAATTGAAAGTTTGTAGCCTTGAGCAGAGGCCAGGGCATGCCAGGAAGTTTGGCTTCCTTCATTGCCAGAGAAACCCTGCTCGCTCTGTGGCCACAGCCATTTTTTGTTGGGATTTATTTATCTTCTGTAATTGAAACTTTGCAGCCTTGAGCAGAGGCCAGGGCCAGCCAGAGTGGGCAGAAAGCTTGGCTTCCTCTATTGCTGGGGAAACCCAAGTCTCCTGCTTGCTCGGTGGCCAGCCACCATCTTGATTGGGTTAATTTGCGTACTCACTCCTGATAGGCTGGTGAGTGTGGCTTGTGGGTGTAGCAGAGTGATGGTTAATTTGCATGTTTCTCTTTTATTAGTATAGCTTTTATTTGTTTTTAATTAATTGATTAATTTTTATTTTACAACTAATTTCATAATTTTACTACCTAAAAGATCATACTGGAATTATTGTAATGAAAGGAAGAAGAAGATTAAATTTATAAAGGGAAGCAGAAAACTTAAAGATAGAAAAATAGAAATGAATTTATTTTTAAAGTTATGATGTGTCTATATCTACTGTGTCTGTAGCCAGATAATGTTACAAATTAGGCTTGAGAGATTATATTAGGAGCACAGGTCGAAAAACTAGCCCTAAAAACAAAACAAAACAAAAAAACCATTTATTTTAAAGAGAGAATGAGTTTTTAGCGATGGAAGAGGGAAAATATCTCACAGATAAAGAGATTAAAATGTGTCAAAATGGTCCACAAACTAGGATGAATGAAAAATAGCCCTCATCCAAAAAGAAAAAGAAAAATGGCCCAGTCCTAGCCCATTTGACTCAGTGGCTAGAACGCAACCTGCAGACCAACGGGTCCTGGGTTGGATTCCAGTCAAGGACACATACATCTGTTGCAGGCTCCTCCCAAGCCCAGGCCCTGGTCAGGGCACGTGCAGGAGGCAACCAATTGATACATATATCTCACATCGATATTTCTCTCTTTCTCTCTCTCTTCCACTCTCTCTAAAATCAGTGGGAAAATATCCTCAAGTGAAGATTTAAAAAAAGAAAGAAAATGGTCCAAATAAGATCACAATAACTGCCAAGGGGAAAAGTCAGGTCACTGCAATTGAATAACACAAGCACTAGCATCAGATTTGTCATTTTCAAATGGATGTTACAAGACAACAAAACAATGTATTTAATGTTTTGATGAAAATTATTTTGAACCTAGGATTCTTTAGCTGAATTCTTAATCAAATTTGAAGACTAAGGTTGTTTTCTGAAGTGTGAAAGAGTTAGAAACATTACTTTTCAGATCTCTTTTTTAAGTTATTTGCCAGCAAAGTGCAGATGAAAACCAAGAAAGAAGAAGATAAGTATTTTGAGAAATGGTGACATTAATATGAAAGTTAAAGCAAAGAAAACTTAGAAATAAATAGGCAGTTAATTGTTGAACTCCAAGAAGAAATATCTTCAAGAAGATAGGAATTTTAGCTAACTAGTATGATAATAAACTAGAAAATATTGGGGATGTGGTAAAGAAGAAATACAGCTCACCACCAAAAAAAATCCTATCTAATAAAAGAATAATGTGCAAATTCACTATACCTCCACTACACTCACAAGCCATGCCCACCAGCCAATCCGGAGTAAATATGCAAATAAACCCTACCAAGATGGCTGCAGCCACAAAGAGCAGAAGGGAGACTTGTGTTTCCCCAACGATGGAGGAAGCCAAGCTTTCAGCACATCCTGGCTGGCCCAGGCCTCCATTCAAGGCTACAAAGTTTCAATTATAGAAGATAAATAAATCCTAGCAAAAATGGCAGCAGCCATAGAGCTGGAGAGAGCAGGAGGCTAGGGTTGTCCCTGACGACGATGGAGGAAGCCAAGCTTCTGAAGCCCTGGCTAGCCTAGGCCTCCACTCCAGGCTACAAAATTTCAATTATAGAAGATAAATAAATCCCAACAGAAATGGCTGCCACCACAGAGCTATCAGAAGGCTTGGCTCTGCTCCAGGCTACAAAGTTTCAATTGTAGAAGATAAGAAAATCCCAGATACCAGGACCTCCACTTGGGTCTCCAGGGTGCGTGGCCAGCTTGCAAACCACCACAGGCCCCTTGCCAAGGCCTCTCCATGCTCCAAGGGAACTCCCACGCTGATCCAGGACACCCTTCAGGGCAAACCAGTTGGCCCCCACCCATGCACCAGGCCTCTAGCCTATCTAATAAAAGAGTAATATGCAGATTGACCATCACTCCAACACATAAGATGGCTTCCCTCCTCCCCCGTGTGGACACAAGATGTCCATCAGAGGAGGGCAGTTAGGGGTGATCAGGCCAGCAGAGGAGGGAAGTTAGGTGCGACTGGGCCTGCAGGGGAGGGCAGTTGGCGGGGGGGACCCAGGCCTGCAGAGGAGAGCAGTTGGGGGGGGGGGGTACCAGGCCTGCAGGGGAGCAGTTAGGCATCAGTCAGGCTGGCAGAGGAGTGGTTAGGGGCTGATCAGGATGGCAGGCAGAAGTGGTTAGGGGCAATCAGGGAGGCAGGCAGGCGAGCATTTGGGAGCCAGCAGTCCTGGATTGTGAAAGGGATGTCCGACTGCCCTTTTAGGTCAATCCTACCATGCGACCCCACCCCAAACACCCCCCTGTGCATGAAGTTCATGCACAGGGCCTCTAGTTAGTATAATTAAATTCAAAAATTTTTTTTCTCTATGTGGAATGTAAAAAAGCAGAATCAATTTAAAATAGCAAGTATCCTACAAGTGGCACAGTGGTCATATTATTGTACTTCCACAGAGGAAATATAATGATAGCAGCCTTTTAGACTTTTCAGTGAATAATATTTATATTGTCACAATAAGCACTATTTACTGATTCTCAAGATGAAGAATAAACAGCATAGTGGAAAAGATATCTTTACTGGACTAAATGAAAATATATTTTTATTTAAAGTAAAGTAAAGGTAAACTAATGCAAGTTGGGAGGTGGAGGGGAAAGGTAGAGATATTAGTATCCTTATCAACAGTATGAAACAGGAACTTTTGAAGTTGTTGGAATAGAAAATAGAGATTTAAATATTATTTAAAGTTAAAAAATATTTGGTAAAAGAAGTAATGATGAAGGTATTACTATCAAAACTTCCAGACAAAAGGGGCAGGGTGATATAAGCAGGGTGAGCTGCTCTTCTTTCATCATGAATGAATAATATATAAATCCTGTGAATCCAGTTATACTATGTAAGTACAAATATAAACATACTATTTAGCAGTATGATAAAACGTAGGTACAAATATAAACACACTATTTAGCAATATAAAGCAAACCACCAAAAAACTAAAAACAAGGACTTGAACTGGTCATTGAAACCAGATTGTGTTTATAATGTACTAAGATATTTTCTGGCTTCATTTACTGCCACTGTCTTAGATTTACAAGGGTCATCCTGATAAGTAAGTTTCCCATTCTAACCATGCAGTATAATATTTAAAGCTGAAGAATTCTAAAAGTTTTTTTCACTATGCTATCTAGGTGCAAAAAAAGCCAGACAAAATTAAGGAAGATATCCTTACTGATGAAGAAAAAAAAGGAATGTGGGATTCCATTAAAAGGTAATTACTAATGAATATGTTAACACATAACTATTGATCCATCAGGAGTCTAGTATATGGAAACCCTACAGATGGTCAACATTTCAGTAAAGCACAGATCCTCTTCTCTAAGAGGGATAAGATACGTTTTAATGATACAAGATAGGAAACTGGAGCTGTAAGACAGCTGGAAATAAAGTGCTATACAAACCAAGGGAGGATAGCGCTATATCCAGTTAGGAGGAAACTCAGAAAAGACTCCATGGAGACGTGTGTAGCTAAGATGTGTTCTAAAGCAACAGCTGCCAACCAGCGGTCCGCGAGATTCAAAAGGTTGGTGACCGCTGTCCTAAAGGATTAGCAGGTTTTCAAAAGTGGAAGATGGAGTGAAGGTGCCTGGTTGTATGAAGATTGGGTATGTTACTCAAGGAACAGAAAGTAGCCCCAGTTCGCTGGTATGGTGAATATGATGGGGAATCTATAAATTAGGTTGAGACCTTTATTTATTTAGTTCATCAAAAAATTAATATATTGACTCCCATTACCTACAGAATCCAGGAGTAGGGCTGACTTTAAGCATTCAGGTGATACAGTCTGGGAACTCTTTGTCTCTTGGTTTTGTTATCTGTGCCTCCTTCATTTTCTGTTAACGTTAACAAGGAAAAGTTTGCCATCTCCAGTGGGAAGAGATTGCCTCTTTCCAAATAGTCCCAATAAAAGTTCCAAGGCTGACTCATTAGTCCAGCTATAGCCATGTGTCCCAAACTGAGCTGATCACTGTGACTTAGGTCATATGATATCTTTAGAGCCAATGAGAAGAACTGTCCCACCTAAATTTTATAGAATGAAATTGGAGGAAGAATGCCTTCCCCTCAAAATACCAGGTTATTGTTATGGAAATATAAAGGATATTCAGCAGATGGGAGCAAAAGCTGCCATAGATTGAGACTGTAGAGAACTTAGAGATTTGAACTTCATTTGATTATGACTGAGAACAAGATTATTTTGGTCAGGGCAAAGAAATAGAAACTTTAGGCCAAATAGATTCAACAACCTAAGCAGATTTTATCATATTGATCAAAGCACTCCCATCTTGAATTTTGCCCAGTTGAGGTCTCTTTTTGGATAGTTGACTCCTTGTTTGATAAGAAGAATCATGTATTGTGCCAGTAAGGCTCAAACCCAGATTTTGAGATGATTTGAAGAGTAGGTATATTTGGTGGGATAATGAAACATTATTTTTGGGCATTTAAAGAGTATCTGTTCATGAGCTTCCATTAAAGCCAGAAGGTTGACTGACTGAATAAAGATAACTGTTCAAGTATAGCATAGCAACTTACTTTACCAAAGGGTACCAAAAACAAAATGATGCTTTGTTACAGAGATGGCAACTCCTCCAAATATGTGTTTCATATATTGCTTTCACTTTTTTATCTTAGTTTTATCCTAACTTAGAGTGATTTTTTTCTCACTGAATCAACTTGTGTTTTTCTTATTTGGGAGATTACCATAAAAATATTTGAAAAATGCTTTTGTCATAACAATTCCTATTTGGCAAAATATAATCCATGATGATTGTAAGTTGTTTAACTCTCCAAGTTTTAGTCATTTTAAATATCTGTGCATATAAAAATGAGATTTTTAATTAAATAAAATTTTAAATAGAAGGGAAAAGAGGAAATTAATACATTATGAATACCTTAAATAAAAAATTCAGTCACTTTTGAACATGAGATGGGATCTATGAAAGGCTGGTCTGAGTCCCGAAAGTGGTGAAAATGATAGCTGGGCCCCGAGGAAGCCAGTGGTGGAAGTGGCTCCCTCATGCTCTCTCGCTCCTCGTGGAGGCTCACTCAGAGGATAGCCCATGTGGAATGGTGACTGTGACTGGCCAGAAGAACTCTTGATTGTAGGCAGCTTTTATTTATAACGTTTTATCCTAGGGTAGCCATGTCACTAGCACTCAAGGACCTACTATTACCACATAGGAAATGTCTAACTGCTGTAGTTACAAACTTGTACAGTCTGTTTCTTCCTTCACTATTGGCCTATTGAAAATATCAGTTCAGCCCTAACAGTTTGGCTCAGTGGATGGAGTTGGCCCACAGACCGAAGGATCGTGGGTTTCATTCAGGGCATGTACTTCAGCTACAGGCTTGTTCGCCAGTCCTGGTCCGAGTGCCTGTGGGAGGCAACCAGTCGATGTGTCTCTCACATCCATGTTTCACTCTCTGTGTCTCTCCCCGTTTCTTCCACTCTTTCTAAAAATCAATGGAAAAATATCCTCAGGTGAGGATTAAATAAATAAATATCACTTTATATGGCCATTGCATACGATTACTCATTCTTTGTTCTCAAAAACATTTGTAACTCAAAAAGATTCAAAGATATTACCTCATTATCTAGAGACAACATAATTACATTCTGTTTTAAATTTTTTAATCATAAAAACTTTGTTATAATGCCACATGTTTTAATATTAATTTATAATACTTAGAACTGGTTTCAGTAAAATAACTACTTTGAAAGGCAGTCCTATTTTTATTACAAATTTAGCATTTAGGTATATAAAGTTTGTGGATATATTTTTAGAAACCGGCAATCACTACTTTTTTTATTCCAAGTTTCACAAGAAGTTTGCATAAAGAAAAAGACAAAAAGGAAACAGACGTTCTGAACATTTTCTCAGTTGCCTCTGGCCATTTATATGAACGCTTTTTAAGGTAGGTATACTTTTTATCTAATGTTTTTAAACCTAGTTCATTTACTTGGTTCAAAAAGAATTTCTAAAGTTCAAAAGAATAAAATTGTATACAGTGAAAAGAATCTTCCCCTTATTTTTTTTCTTTTTAAAAAAATTTTTTATTGATTAAGGTATTACATATGTGTCCTCATCCCTCATTACCCCTTCCAACCCCTACCCCCTACTCATGCCCTTAACCCTTCTGGTGTCCGTGTTTATTGATTAGGCATATATGCATGCATACAAGTCCTTTGGTTGATCACTTCCTCTTACCCTCACCCTCCCCCACCTTTCCTCTGAGGTTTGACAGTCAATGCTTCTCTGTCTCTGGATCTGTTTTTGTTCATCAGTTTATGTTGTTCATTATATTCCATAAATGAGTGAGATCATGTGATACTTACCTTTCTTTGACTGACTTAGCATAATGCTCTCCAGTTCCATCCATGCTATAGTTTGAAGCAGTCATCTTTTCCTCCTTTTTCTTCTTCTTCCTCTTCTTAAAAAATACCTTTCAGCATCCTATCTAATAAAAGAGTAATATGCAAATTGACTGTACCTCCAATCAAGCCACGTCCACCAGCCAATCAGGAGCAAATTATGCAAATAAACCCCAACCAAGATGGCTGCTGCCACTGAGAGCAGGAGGGAGGTTGGGGTTTCCCTGGCAATGGAGGAAGCCAAGCTTTCCGCCTGCTGTTGCCAGCCTAGGCCTCCACTCAATGCTACAAAGTTTCAATTATAAAAGATACATAATCCGAACAGAAATGGCAGGAGCCATAGAGCTTGAGTGAGCAGAGGCTAGGGTTGCCTGGGCGATGGAGGAAGCCAGGCTTCTGCAGCCCTAGCACCTAGGCCTCCGCTCTAGGCTACAAAGTTTTAATTGTAGAACATAAATTAATCCCAAGGCCACTTGGCATGGCCAGCCTGCAAACCACCACAGGCCCCTCACCCAGGCCACCACACGCCCCAAGGGAACTCCCACTCTGATCCGGGACACCCTTCAGGGCAAACCAGCCGGCCCCCACCCATGCACCAGGCCTCTATCCTATCTAATAAAAGAGTAATACGCAGATTGACCATAACTCCAACACACAAGCGGGCTGCCCTCATGTGGTCAAAGGTCCTGCCCCCATGTGGACACAGGATGGCCACCACAAAATGGCCAGCAGGAGAGGACAGTGGGAGGTTCCAGGCCTGCATCAGGCCAGCAGGGGAGGGCAGTTGGGAGAGACCAGGCCTGCAAAGGAGAGCAGTTGGGAGTGATCAAGCCTGAAGGTGAGGGCAGTTAGAGGTGACAGGCTGGCAGAGGAGGGAAGTTGGGGGCAAACAGGCTGGCAGGGGAGCAGTTAGACATCAGTTAGACTGGCAGGGTAATGGTTAGTGGGTGATCAGGCTGGCAGGCAGAAGCAGTTATGGGCAATCAGGGAGGCAGGCAAGTGATCAGTTTGGAGCCAGCAGTCCTGAATTGTGCGAAGGATGTCTGACTGCCCTCGAGGGGTCCCAGTTTGGAGAGGGTGCAGTCAGATATCCCTTGAGGGGTCCCAGTTTGGAGAGGGTGCAGGCTGGACTAAGGGACACCTCCTAAACTCCTGTGCATGAATTTTGTGCACCAGGCCTTTAGTTTCATATAATACTGGTTCATTGTTGATTAACTTCTTTAGCTTTTTCTTATCATGAAGCTCTTTATCTGACCTTCAATTCTGAATGATAGCTTTGATGGGTAGAGTAATCTTGGTTGTAGGTTCTTGCTGTTCTTCACTTTGAATATTTCTTGCCATTCCCATCTGGCCTACATTGTTTCTGTTGAGAAATCAGCTGACAATCGTGTGGGTGCTCCCTTGTAGGTTAATTAAGTGTTTTTCTCTTGCTGCTATCAAGATTCTCTCTTTGTCTTTTGCCCTTGGCATTTTAATTATAATGTGTCTTGGTGTGGTCCTCTTTGGATTCCTCTTGTTTGGGGTTCTGTGCACTTCCTGGACTTGTAAGTCTATTTCTTTCACCAGGTGGGAGAAGTTTTCAGTCATTATTTCTTCAAATATGTTTTCAATATCTTGTTCTGTCTCTTCTTCTGGCACCCCCATAATTCTGATGTTGGTACAGTTGACATTGTCCCGATGCTTCTTGCACTATCCTCAAATTTTTGGATTCTTTTCTTTTTGCTTTTCTGGTTGAATGTGTTTGTCCTCTTGGTAATTCAAATCTTTGACTTGATTCTTGCATTCCTCTAGTCTGCTGTTTGGTCTCTCTAAAATATTTTTTATTTCAGTTAGTGTATGTTCAATTTTTAGTTGGTCCTTTTTCATATCCGATTGGGTCTTACTGAATTTATCGGTCTTTTCTAGGAACCTCTTGAAAAACCTTGTAACTGTGATTTTGAACTCTATATCCAGTCATTTGTTTTCCTCCATTTCTTTTGTTTGTGATCTGTTTCTTTGTCTCTGCATTTTCGCTGATTCCCTGAGTTGGTAGGGTAGCTATGTGTGCTAGGTGTTTCAGCCTCCCCAGTTTCCTGAGGTGGACACTCTTGGTGCACCCCTTTGTGAACTGTGTATTCAGCTTTGTTGCAGTTAAGACTTGATTGTTGTTGGTATCACTGGGAGGGATTGACCTTCAGGCCAATTTGCTGTGAGGATCAGCTGTGTCTGCACTAGGAGACAGCCTTATGTGACAAGACTTGCAAAATTTAAAAAGCCTCTATGCTCAGCTTGGATGGGGCAGAGTTTCAGGGTGGAGCCGACAGCCTTGGCTTCCAGTCAGCCCCAGCCCACGAGATTCCTGAGTCTCAGTGTCTGCAGGCAATCACTCCAAGCACCTCTGAGAGAAAGGCACCCTCGAGTTTCGCCTGCTGCCAAACAGTCCAGTCTGTCCCAATGAATCCTGACTCCCTGATTTTTGCCCAGGACTGGTGTTCAGTGCAGTTGGAACTGGGTTTCGGCACTCTCTGGAGCTCCTGTCTCCCTCCCACCAGATCAAGCCAGTGGCACAGTCAACTGTCTGTCCTCTCTGCACACTTGCGAGCATGCCTCCGGACCTCTGCCTTTTGCTGTTCCCCTGAGGTTTTGCATTACAGTCTAGATTCCCCCCATATGAGCCTGGTCCCCTTGGTCTTGCCTAGAACGAGGGTTTAGTGTAGTCTGAACTGGGGTTCAGCAAAATCTGGAGCTTTTGTCTCCTTCCCGCTAGAGCATACCAGCCAGGTACTCAGACGCCCCATCCTCTCAGGCCCATCCTCTCTGCGTGTGCATGTCTCTGTACCTCAGACTTTGCAGCTCCTCTGATTCTCTGTGTGTATTTCTCTTTCCTTCTCGTTGTAGAATTTCCAGTCAGCCAGCTTTCCTGTGGTTCTGGATGATCTCCATTTTGTCTTCTAGTTGTATTTTTGAAATTGTTGTGCAAGGCAGCAGTTTAGGTGTTTACCTATGCTGCCATCTTGGTTTCTCCTCTCTTCCCTTTTCATGATACCCAGTTTCCTTTCCCAAAGGTAACCAATATTATTTTTATATCCTACCAAAGATTTATAGACAAGTAAATATATATATTTTTTATTTTGTAAATTTATTTTTACCCAAATAGTAACTAATGTTTATACACTGTTCTGCACCTTGCTTTTTTCCCCTAAAATTATGAGGGAAGTATATTTTAAAATATAATAAATTTCATGAATTTGACTGATTTGGAATACAGATATTATTGAAGACTAGAAAATGGACATATTTTATAACAATATAATTAATAAAAAGTATATATTGTAAATTTCCCTTTTCCAATGAAGAAATGCCTTGTTTTACCTAAAAGGAGGAGGGGCAGTGAGAGGAGAAAAACATATTTACAAACCACAAAGCACTGTTGTTGTTTTAACTGTTTATATACAAGAATCTCAGAGAATGCCTCAGAAATGTTTGAATATGTGTTTATATTTTAGGATGGAACTTTAGATACCTTCTCCAGTCAGAAGACTAGAATTCAAAACAAGTGCTCTGTCCAGTGAATTTATCAATATAGACAGAGCATTCAGCTCTTCACATTTTTCACACTTACTATTGACACAGTAGAAGAGTCAGTATTAGACTGTAGTTCAGCTCATCAAGACTATTTCATATTAGCTTGTTTGCAAACTGAAATAGTCAAAAAGCAAGCAATTTCGTGTATAACAAATACATGTATACAGATGCTCCTTGACTTATAATAGGGTTGTGTCTCAATAAACATGGGGGGGGATATAAATGCCCAACTATGGGCTATATAAGGCCTGGGAAATCATTTGGTCTAGCCATGCCAAGGCATTAGGAGTGAGTTAATTGAATGTTTGACTAAATATAGCAGGTAATTTTTAAATTGATAATTTCATATGGCCCTCGAATAATGTTATAAATATCCAAAGGAGTCTAGCAAGAAAAAGGTTCCCCATCCCTAATAATTAAAAAATGTATTTAATACACCAAACCTGAACATCATAGATTACACTAGCCTACCTTAAATGTGCTGAGAACACTTGCATTAGCGTACATACAATTAGACAGAAACATGTCATGCCATTGCCCAACATCCTGAAAGAGCATTAAGTCATATATCACTAGCCTAAGAGAAGATCAAAATTCAAAATTTGAAGTACAATTTCTACTGAATTTGTATAGCTTGTACCATTGTAAAGTTAGAAATTCATAAATCAAGCCATCATAAGTCAGGAACCCTGGGTAAACATATGGTCTTACTCATTGTATACTTGATGAACAACCATATTTGAAGGTCCTTCAGTTTACTTCTTTATAATACATAGTGAAAAATTTCTAATACCTTTAAATATTTAAAAGCCTTATGCAAAGTAGGATAAACTATTAATATTAACTTGGTTGCTTTAATGCTCTTTTTTACAGAATTATGATGCTTTCTGTTTTACGTAACACTAAAACACCAGTGAAATTTTGGTTCCTAAAAAATTATCTCTCACCAACATTTAAAGTAAGTCCATTAATCTTTTTATTATAAAATAGTTAATGTTTGAATAGTAAATTCTTTATATCGTTGTAAGTTTACATAACTTTTTCTTTTCAGAATGAGTTTTGCAATGTATATTTACTGAAATTTTTATCTTTATTAATTTTTTTATGTTTTTTTAATTTTTAGTACACCCCAGTGACCAGACATTACATAACTTGATCATCCCAATAAATCTCGCACCTATCAGCACCACATCTAGCTATTAGAATATTGACTATATTCCCTAAGCTGTACTTCACATCTACATAACTGTTCTGTAAGAGCCAATTTGTATTTATTCCCTTCACCTTTTTTTTTGCCTACCCACCACAATTTCCCTCCCATATGGCAACCAACAAAAAGTTATCTATCTATGAATCTGTTTCTGCTTGTTCAATTTGTTTATAGATTCAATTGTTGATATCTATATATTTATTGCCATTTTATTGTTCATATTTTTTATCTTCTCAAGTGAAGACCCTTTATCATCTATACTAATAAAAAGGTAATATGCTAATTAGACCAGACATCTTCTGGATATCCTTCTGGACAAAGCCATGGTGGCGGGGGCCAAGGCAGAGGTGGTAAGGGGGCGATTAGGCTAGCAGGGGAAAGCAGTTAGGGGGTGATCAGGCTGGCAGGGGAGAGCAGTTAAGGGGCCACCAGGCCAGCAGGGGAGAGTGGTTATGGGCAATCAGGCAGGCAGGCTGGTGTGACCCCTCACACTCCCTTTTCCCCAAGAATTGTCAGTCCACTCTCTTTCTATGCCCCTGATTCTATTATATTCACCAGTTTATTCTCTTCATCAAATTTTTGTTATTGATTTGACTTTTAGATTCACTTGTTGATGGATATTATTTGTTGTCACTTTGTTGTTCATAATTTTTTATCTTTACCTTTTTCTTCTTCTTCCTCTTCTTAAATAATACTCTTCAGCATTTCATATAATCCTGGTTTGGTGGTGATGAACTCCTTTAGCTTTTTCTTGTCTGTGAAGCTCTTTATCTGACCTTCAATTCTGAATGATAGGAATCCAAAGAGAACCACACCAAGACACATTATAATTAAAATGCCAAGGGCAAAAGACAAAGAGAGAATCTTAAAAGCAGAAAAATAGTTACTTATCTACAATGGAGTATCCATACAATTATCAGCTGATTTCTCAACAGAAACTATGCAGGCCAGAAGGGAGTGGCAAAAAATATTCAAAGAGATGAACAGCAAGAACCTACATCCAAGATTACTCTACCCAGCAAAGCTATCATTGGAAAGCTCTTTATCTGTCCTTCGATTTTAAATGGTAGCTTTGGAGGGTAATCTATATATATTTACTAAATGTATATTTGCTCAAATTTCTGTTTTTTTAAATCATTTTTAAAACTTTAATATTCATCATTTTTTATCTAGCCTAAGAAAAATTCTATGCTATTTTTATTTAAGAAAGTGTTTAAAAGGACAGGAGGAGATGGCTTATTTTTAAGTAAACTCAAAAGGATTAGTGGTTTTTTCATGATAATAATAATTTAATAATATTTAGCAATGAAAAATATGTACAGATTGTCAACAAAAAGAATTAAGTTCTTTTTACAAAGATAGGCAGGATCAGTAGTATCAAATGAGCACTGTACCATAGAAAATACGTAGTCTGGAACAACAGGCTTCTTTATCTTTATGCAGTGCCTTTATTGGTGTGGTGGTATAGACACTATATTTACAAGTCTGAGTCATTTTATATTTAGAAATTTTCAGGTGGCCAGCATATGTTCCCCTTTACTCATCCCTACAATCCTGCTGCTAAATATGCCCTGTTCTTTTCTGTCCTCCCTACAAATTAACTAGATTCCGTGAAGTTAGAGTCTCATTTAGCAACAGTTCAAAGAAGTTCACTTTTTCTAAACCAAAACCAGTGGTAAAGGCAGACATAAAAATAGCCAACCATGCTTTTATTCCTTAATATTGCACATTAAGGCACATTGCTAACATACCTACATTATTCAGTTGTGGTTCATAAAGTCCTTGACCAGAAAACCAAGATTCAGAAATTATATAACTGGCCTACATAGTCAAGAAATATCCAACAGCATTCTATGTCAAATAATTCACCAGCCAGACTCACAAAACTCAGAAAACTAAACCACAGTTTTAGTTTATTACAGCTACAGAATAAAGATTAAAATCAGCAAAGCAGAGTTGCATAGGACAAGGTCTGTGGAAGACCAGACCTAGAGTTTCCAGTTGTCCTTTCCCAGTGGAGTCATGTGGACAGAGCTTATTTCTCCCACAAAAATGTGTGACAGTACAACTAGAAGCTCACTCAGACTTGGGTTTCCAGAGTTTTTAATGGGATTGGCTACATATCCCACCTGATGGCCACAGTGGCTGACCTTCCAGTCTCTCTAGAGGTTGTGCTAACACCTAGTGGCCCAAGGTCCCTACTATAAATCACATCTTTGGAAAGATTGGCATGGCCTAAGGTGCCCAGATCAATCAAGGCATTTTTATTCGGCAGCACATTCCAAAGGTACAGGTTACCTCCCAGGAGGCAGGACCAAAGATCCCAACCTTTTTAAAAGCAAGAATTGTCCTTTATAGTACAGATCCAAGATCAAACAGCTAATTAGGAACATAGCTGAGATTTGAACTCTAGCATTCTGACCTCAAAGCCCACAGGTGCTTAACCCTCATGAGATCATTCAGCAGTAGACAAAAAACTGCAAAAGAAACCATAGACATAACCAAGAAGTCACACTAGGTTTCACTAAACTTATTCTACTAGGTAAGTGGGGATGTAACACTACATAAACTGAGATGATACTATCTAGAGTCTCTTAGTGGGAAATGATATTTACTAGAAATACCTTGCTACATCTAGATAAAAGTCTTGTATTACATGGTCAAAAGTAATACATATCTGAAGTAATATTTTCCTTTTTTTTGTAATTTTGTTTCTTTCCCTCAAAATTTTATAACTTTTCCGTGAATTATACTGTGTACAGATCATAAGTGTGCAGTTCGATGAATTTTTTATAAACTTAAAACACCTGTGTCTACATCTCTATGTCCAGTAGCCAGAAACAGAAATTATGAAAATTTGCCTTCAATTAAAAAAATGCCTCCTCAGGGTTGGGGGAGCAAGAAGAAATAAATTAAATAACTTATATGTATAGCCCATGGACATGGGCAATAGGATGTGAATACCTGGGGGGAGTGGGGGGAGGGATTTAGAGGAGGCGGTAAAGAGGGGGAAATGGACACATCTGTAATACTGTTAACAATGAAAAATATATATTTTTTAAATGCCTCCTCTTTTCCTTTAAATATTTACACAATTATATCTACTTAGGGAATAATTATTTCCTGACCACAATATGTAAAATTATCATCCCTTTTGATTTATCACTCTTATTTCCTTTCTCTTATTTTTTTTCTACAACTATCTTCAATATATAAGTTACTAACTTTATTTTCTATCTGTTACCTCTAAAATGAAAATTTGTAAGGGCCATGATTTGTATCTGTTTCATTCACTATTGTATCCCTTAGCCTAGAATAGTACCTAGCATGTAATGCATGCTTAATGGATATTTTTAAATATATATTTGTTGAATAAAAAAGGTTTTTTTAATTTCATCTAATATTTTTAAAATTTTGAAACAAAAGTAATGATTCCCAGAAACTGGTCTAGCCATAATTTCAACATTTCAATTCACTGATGCTTACAGTAAGGAACATAATTTAAATCTACAGTGTTCTTCCAAAAATGGAGAAAAATTAAACTAAGTATATAATCAGAAACCAGCTACAAATGAGAACTGAGGAGATGAATGCAAATTCCATGTTTGCTAAGCCATCTCACCCCACTCCTTTATCATCCTCCCTCTCAGGTTTTGGGATCTTGGCAAACTCAACCAACACTATTTCATTAACTGCTCTGCTTTAAGTAGAATAAAATACTCTAACCCTGTAAAACATTAAATCAAATATAAAATTTTTAGACCACAATAACTACCTTGTAATCATTAAATTAGTCAAATGTCAAACATGAGACATCTTAAAGAATCTAATTTATCAATTTACAACTCATTTTTTTTGTACATTCTCTTCTCTTTATCTCTCTGATGAACAAACATGTTTGTATACTGGTATACAGGATGGGGCGAAAGTAGGTTTACATTTGTGAGTATGTGAAGCACATAGTTTATTCTTATAACTTATTATTGTATTATTTTCCATATGAACAACTGTAGAACTTTTGCCGTATCCTGGATATAAACTGTTCGATGCATAGGTGTTCCAAGGTCTAGAGGCTTTTCCTTCCATAGTCAGGTGTTCTCAAGTCTAATGTTAGTTGTAAAAATATGGGAACATTTATCTTAGTTAATAAGCTTGCTAATTAATATATCTATTTTTAATGTCAATTATATGGTTCTATGTATACTTGTCGCTTTATGTTTGCCAGTATTTTCATATTTCTCATTAATAGGTATAAGTTGCAGAAGTAGTATTTAGGCATTTATCAAATTGTAACCATTTTATAGTAATGCTACCTTTTATTTATTTTATTTTGTTTTTTAGCTAGAGGCCTGGTGCACTAAATTCATGCATGGGTAGGGTCCTTAGGCCAATCATGTTCCTCGCTCCTTCTCTTGCCACCCATGCACCCCCACCATGAGGTTCTCCCCCACCCCCGCCTCTCCGCCTCCTTCCCTCGCTCCCTCAGCGCCCTGCCACTGCTGGTCATCTGGCATGTTCTACACCACTCCCTGGTGGTCAGCACACATCATAGCAAGCAATCAAACTCCCAGTCTTCTGGTTGAACTCCCGAGGGGACACTTTGCATATTAGCCTTTTATATATATAGATTTATTGGGGTGACATTGGTTAATAAAACCATATAGGTTGCAAGTGTACAACTCAACAAAACATCTGGACACTGCATCCATCACCCCAAGCAGTCTCTTTTCGTCCCCATTTCCTCCTCTTTGCCCACCTCCACCTAATTCCCACCCCCATCTAGTCCCCACCCCTTTTCCCCATTATCACTATACTGTTGTCTGAGTCTATGTATTATATATATATATGTGTGTGTGTGTGTGTGTGTGTGTGTGTATACACACACAAAACTCTACCTTTAAAAATGATAGCTTTTTCTCTAAAACAAATATTGCTTTCTTCCTTGAACATATTCTTTGATTTATGTGTATGTGTATTTTTTAGGAGGCAATTCCTTACATGGCTAAGGAATATGGATTCCAATATGAACTGGTCCAATATAAGTGGCCTCGCTGGCTTCACCAACAGACAGAAAAACAAAGGATTATTTGGGGATACAAAATTCTTTTCCTTGATGTCCTTTTTCCTCTAGCAGTGGACAAAATCATTTTTGTTGATGCTGACCAGGTAAATAGATGAACTGTTGTTTTTATTAGTACTTAAACTCTTTTTAACAGGTCTGTCTTATTATAGGGACTCAATTTATGTTGCTGATATTTATCATTATCTTTGTTGCCATGCTATATAAACAAATAAGATATGATTCTGATACAAAGGCAAAACATCTTTTAAAAAAACTCAGAATTCCAGGGGAAAATTAAAGGTATTGCAAGGAAGACCATTTGTTATTTAGGACATGGCAGTTTTCTTTCTGAAGTAATAGTTTTTAAAAATTTTTATATTAAAAATAAAGCAAATACTTATATTAATCATAATAAAAGTTACATGAGTTCCTATGAATATGAGCTGATAGTTGTATAATGAGCTATTCTTGCTTTAAAAGTTAGCAATTACACACAACTCTCACTCTTCCATTTGCAATAGTATTCTTTGGCATTTAGGCAGAAACCAAATCCTCATTTAACTGGGGAGAAGTGTCCCAGAGTTGGCCCAAAACACAATTATGGTTCTCAGCTTTTAAAAATTTATATATCCAGAAATTAATGACTTTTCCCCTTTCTTCCTTGCATACCTTTGTAATCATTAATGACCAAAAAAATTCAAAAATACACAAATTTCTAAAAAATAACAGTAGCATGTAAATACTAATGTTATATAAGTTAAATGTATAAAGTAGTATTTATATTTAGAACAAAGAGTATATTTTCAAATTCTATATTAGATTTTACTTATATTATGAACTCTTATTTTTGTATTATTTTCCAAATTGATAAATGTGAATCCTTAAAATTAAAAACTAAGAAAGCAGGCAAATTCAGGTGGTGCTCTAACAATATATCTCCTACCTGCCCACAACATATACAGTGATATTTCTCCAGCAGGCTGCCATCTATTAAAAAATGAAGCATAGCCAAAACCTGTTTGGCTCAGTGGATAGAGCGTCGGGCTGCGGACTGAAGGGTCCCAGGTTCAATTCCGGTCAAGGGCATGTATCTTGATTGCGGGCACATCTCCAGTAGGGGGTGTGCAAGAGGCAGCTGATCAATGTTTCTCTCTCATCTATGTTTCTGACTTTCTATCTATCCCTCTCCCTGCCTCCCTGTAAAAAATCAATAAAAAAAATATATTTTTTTTAATGAAGCATACAAACATTATTGCATTAAAGCCATTGAATGTAATCAGGAGATTTTTCTTTATGATTCAGACTAATAGTTGCTAATATATAATTATGGATATTTTTCATAAAAATTATTTTGAATTATTAATCCATACCTTGAGAAACTTAGAGCTATGCACTTGTCTAATATTTGGTTCCTCCCCAAATATATATTTTTTAATATATTAAAATATATTGATGAGCCCTAGCTGGTTTGTCTTAGTGGATAGAGCATTGGCCTGAGGACTGAAGGGTCCCAGGTTCTATTCCAGTCAAGGTACATGCCCAGGTTGCAGGTTGAGGCACCTGGTCAATGATTTTCTCTCATAATTGATGATTCTATCTCTCTTCCTCTCCCTTTCTCTCTGAAATAAGTAAAAATATATAAATAAATAAAATATATTTATAAAAATGATGTAATAATTATTCTTATTGAGTCATGTTGACCAGGTATATAAATTTTAATTTTTTTTAATTTGTGAGGATAAAAGAAGAAAATAGAAACTTTGTAAATTCATTAAATGGAAGAACTGGAAGAAAATAAAGTCTCTATATTTCCACAATAATGTAATGACTTGAGATAGACATAATGATTTTATTTTATAGTCTTCATCAGAAAAATTATTTTAATTACTTAGATTGTGAGACACGACCTGAAAGAACTTCGAGATTTTGATCTGGGTGGAGCTCCTTATGGGTATACTCCATTTTGTGATAGCCGCACTGACATGGATGGATATCGTTTCTGGAAAAAAGGATATTGGGCATCACATCTTTTGAGGAGGAAATACCATATCAGGTAAGAAAATCTGTACTCTTACCCTTTAATAAATAAATTGTTGAATCACCACTATTCAGTTCTCTTAGAAATTATACAACAATGGCAACCAATTACATAGTGCTTTTACATGGCAGTCACTCTTACAAGATTTTATATAATTTAATTCATAAAACCTCTATGACAACCTTTTGAGATACTGTTGTTATCCCCATTTTATAGATGTAGAACCTGAGGCATATAGCACTTAATGTAACTTGGCCAGGCTTCTATAACTAAACCAAGTTAAACCTATGTGATAGAGCTCAAGAAATATGCTTCTAACTACCGCAGAAGATTTAAATTTGGTTTGTCAAATAACAAAATCAAGATACTGACCTCAAATCTGTTACTATTTTGTAGAGCCAGGGTCAGGAGTTTCATGAAATCTTAGAAAAATTTGAGATGATTCTAAGAGGATATGGATCCTAACAGTATTATAACAAACTTCAAACCCCTTGGAAACAGTATTAGATGTTGGGAACAAATTTATAAAAGAATTTATTATTATTAGTTCCAAGGATGTCTAGGGTTAATATTATTGAATAGACAAACCCTGGCGGGGGGAGAATAAAAATCTATAAATAACAGGCTATCAAGGAGTACTCAATTTTTGCAGTGCCTTATACGTAGTGGATCTCAAGAGGTTCAGAAGAATTGCAGCAGGTGACAGACTCCGGGGCCAGTACCAAGCTCTCAGTCAAGATCCAAACAGTCTTTCAAACCTAGATCAGGTAAGTAAAATGTTCATAGAATAATTATCAGTATATAGGAATAGACTGCTCCAAGTCCCAGTTTGTAGACTTGAAAGCTTTATATTGTCAGCCTTATATAAAATTCTCTGGGGAGAGTAAGGAAGGACTCTACATCCCCTAGCTTATGAATAAGTATCGCTGGGGAAAATATCTCTAAATCTCTCCGGAGGTCACTATTGTTAGATTACTGTGCTCGTTTGCCATTTAAACATCCTTTAATTCAGATACCAGCAATCTTTGCTTAGAAAGCCCTGAGCAGGCAGAAATGTGAAAATATTCATGGATCATTGTTTTTTAACAGGAAGATGAAAGGTCCCCTCAGAATCTGGAGAGTGTGATAGTGACTGACATAGACAGTAATAGCAAGCACACTGTGAGTGATTGATCCTGGGGTTTCAAGGCAGATAGAGGTAGTCTGTTTGGGGAATGTGAAATGGTGGCTTTCTAGGGCTCCTTCTTCAGCCTTGATACTAGGGGTCAAGTCCGGGCCAGGTGTGGAGATAGTTCCCTTGCATGGGTTTACTCATGACACAAGGTGATTGCATCAAGTTAAGTATTTAAAGTTTAAAAATAGATCTCAATTTTACATGTTTTTAACAATGTATTTATACTCTAAATCAGCAGTCGCCAACCGGTGTTCCAAAAGGTTGGAGATTGCCGCTCTAAATCACATCTTTACCTTCTTTTCCTATGACGCCAATCCCTATACCTCAGTTTAAATCTTTTTTTTCTGTGTAGGATCTTCCCAATAATATGATTTACCAAGTTGCCATTAAGTCTCTTCCTCAAGATTGGCTGTGGTGTGAAACCTGGTGTGATGATGAATCCAAACAAAGAGCCAAAACAATTGATCTGGTGAGTGTCTGTGGTTATTTTCATTTGTATATAAGCAAATACAATAATGTTCAGTAGATATATTTTATGTTTTACAAATGGAATGGCACACACCTGGCATACTGCTGCTCAGTCTAGTATTTACTATAGTATTTACTTAGTTTGACAAGTATAGAATGTATCAGGGGGGGTCCCTGAGTCAATCCCAGGTTTGATGATTTCTCTTCTTAGTTTAGTGAAGAGGACTCACAGGACTGAGAGTATAGTCATACTGTCAGCCAGCATGGCTCAATGGTTGAGTGCCAACCTATGAACCAGGAAGTCACAGTTGGATTCCCGGTCAGGACATATGCTTAATCACCAGTGTGGGGGCGTACAAGACGCAGCCAAACAATGACTCTCTCATTGGTGTTTCTATCTCTTTCTTTCCCTCTTCCTTCCTCTCTGAAATCAATAAAAAATATGTTTTTAAAAAGAATATAGTCACGCTCATGGCTATGATTTATTCTAGTGAAAGGATACACAGCAAAGGCAGCAAAAGGAAAAGGTACATGGGGTAAAGTCCAGAGAAAACCATGCTTCCAAGAGCCCTCAGCTTGTGAAGTTACATGCGACAAACTTAATTCCTTAAGCATTCCATAATGCATGTGAAATATCAACCAGGGAAGCTACAGGAAACTCAGTGCCCGGGACTCTTATTGGGGGACAGCCGCATCAGCATAAACTATGTTGTTGTCACAGATTAGACACAGTGGGCCTTTCTTACCAGGGAACGGTGGGAGCGCTCCTGAAATGCAAGTTCCGGATGCACGCCACAGGCCAGCCTTGCAAGCAGGCCTTTCTAAGAATAGCAATCTCTAATACTTTCAACAATAAAGAATTTAAAAAAAAAAGAATAGCAATCTCAGGCCTGCTTGTTTAACTCTTTCTGCACAAGAGCTTTGGAAAGAAAGGCCATGGGCTGACATGTTCATGAGTTAGCTATCATCTTAGCATATCATCAGTTTAATTCTGCCATTATTTCTCCCAAGTACACATAACAAATTGCTTCTACTCAAATTATGCAATACATGTCTATTTTCTTCCTTATTTTTGAGAATTTTAATTACATTTTCCTTTCAAGAACTTTAACTATGCTACACAGTTTAACTCTCCCAGACATGAATCATTTCAAAGTTATTCATTGTCTCTAACAGTTACAAGATATCATCATTCTTTTTCTGATCATACTGTTTCTATGTACTAATTTAAGTATAAAATATCCTATTTAATAAAGAGGGAATATGCTTAATTGACCCTCACACCATCTCAGATATGGTGGCATCCACAGCCAATAAGGAGGGAATATGCTAATTGACTGTCCTGCCCTCAAAGATGGCACCCACGGTCACAAGATGACGGTGTCCCTCAGACCTGTTGGGGTGGCAGGCATGTGGCAAGGCCGGGCCCTGCCCCCAGGTGGGCCCAGCTGCTCCACTCGCCTGCCTCCAGAGTCCCCCAGTCCCCTCAGCCCCTCAGGGCTGGCCCAAGGTGCAGGCAAGCCTCTGATGGTGGCTGCCCAGCTGCCAAGGGCCCCTCGAGACTCAGGTAACCAGGACCAGGCTTGCGCTGCTGGCAGTGGCAGCAGCAGAGGTGTGATGGGCATCACCTTTCCCTGATCGCCAGGTTGCCTCCTGCCCCTGAGGGCTCCCAGACTTTGAGAGGGGGCAGGCCAAGCTGAGGGACCTTCCCTCCAGTGCATGAGTTTTCATGCACTGGGCCCCTAGTTTGTGTATAAGATCCTCACTGAAGAATAAAATGTCTAAATGTTAAAATTCATAAAGTTTTTGAATTTGAACAAAATGAGACAGAATAATAAAATTTAGAAATTTTTTTCTAGATATGTATAGAATTGTATAGAAAAAAATAGCATGCCAACATGTTGGAATGCAATTGTAGATGATAGAAGGTAGCAGAAACAAATAAGATGGCATGCCCTGGCTGGTTTTTCTCAGTGGTTAGAGTGCCAGCCCTGTGAACTGAATGGTTGCCCATTCAATTCCTATCAAGGGCATGTACCTCAGTTACAGACTCAAATCCCCAGCCCCGTCAACCAGTCCTTATTCTCTCCCATTGATGTTTCTCTCTGTGTCTCTCCCCCTCCCTTCCACTCTCTAAAAATCAATGGAAAAAATATCTTCAGATGAGGATTAACCAAAAAAAAAACAACACTCACACACACACACACACACACACACAGAAAAGAAATTAGATAATATTAAGAAAGAAGCAAGAAACAAAATTGAAAACAAAACAAAAAAAGAAGCAAAGTCTCACATAGCAGAATTTTCACTGGTACAATGCATAGGGCAAGAGAAACAAAGGGAAAAATAAACAAATGAGACTACATCAAAATACTAAGTTTCAGCAAAGGAAACCAGCATCAAAATGAAAAGGGAACCCACTGTATGTGAGAACATATTTGCCAATGATACATCTGATAAGTGGTTAATTTTCAAAATATATAAAGTACTCATAAACTCAACAAAAGGAAAACAACCCAATTAAAAAACTGGCAGAGGACTTAATAGACACTTCTCCAAAGAGGACATACAAATGACCAAGAGATGTATGAAAAAATGCTCAACTGCATTAATTATCAAAGAGATGCAAATTTAAATGACAATGAGGTACCACCACACCTGCCAGAATGGCTATTGTCTGTAAATCAATAAACAAGTGCTGGTGAGGATGTGGAGAAAAAGGAACCCTAGTACATTGCTGGAGGGAACGCAGACTTGTGCAGCCACTATGAAAAACTGTGGAGTTTCCTCAAAAAAATTAAAAATTGAACTGCCATTTGACCCAGTGTCCTACTCCTAGGAATATGTCCTAAGAAGCCTGAAACACCAATCAGAAAAAGTATATGTACTGCTATGTCCATAGCAGTGTTATTTACAGTAGCTGATATGTTGTTTAAGGTTGTGTTGTAACATAAAAAGTTGTGATCAGACCTTAGTGACACGAGCTATCCCTGGGGTCTTTAGGTGCACTTAGGTTAACTTGAGCTACTGTAACAAATCCCGAATGTTAGTGGTTTCACACTCTCCCAAGTACAGATCTAAGTGGGTGTCATGTCTGTGAGTAGCTTCCCTGTCTATCATAACTCAGGGAATAGTCTCTGTTCAGCTTGTGGCTTATCCTCTGGAGATCCAGTGTGACAGTCATGTGCCACATATGGCCAGCGAGCACCTAAAATGTTGGGAGTCTGAACTTAGATGTGCTATGAGATGTAAAATACCAGATTAAGAGAACTCGGTGCAATAAAAATAATGTAAAAATATCTCATTGCTGATTTTTATATTGATTACATATTGATTGATAACATTTTGAATATAGTTAAATGTAGTATTAAAATTTATTTCACTTGTTCCTTTTACATTTTTTGCATGTGGCTACTAGAAATTTTAAATTACATAGGCAGTTTCTATAATTTTTCTTTTAGATAGTATGATCTGGAGTAAAGGAAAAAGGGAATATGGAGAATGCATCCTGACTCTTTACGGCCTTAACCTCTTGGTGGGACTTGCTCGTGTGGCCACATGATCAATGTCATTCCTGAGTGGCCAGCTATGTCCTGGCAATAGGTCTGCATAGGAAAAGGACAAGTGGCATAAATTTTGGTGGAGAGCTTAGCCAGTTCTCCAACAGAAACACTTAAAATAAAATGAGAGAACATGCTATTTTGAGCTAGCTTCTTGGGGAAAATGTTAAGGGAATGCAGAAAATTTTCAAGGAAATGGCATAAGGGGAAGGAAAAAGATGCATAATGAAACTGAAGATGAGACTCTATTTCAGTAAAGATTTCTCAGTCTGGGCATTACTGACATTTGGGACCAGAAAATTCTTTGTTAGGATGTTTAGCAGCACCTTTGGCCTCTACCCACTAGATGGCAGCAGCACGCCATCACCTTCAGGCATGACAACCAACCAACTGTCCAGACCTTGCCACAGTTCCCGAGGGACATGGTAGGCCCAAATAAGCACCATAGATCTGGGGCGGGGGGGGGGAATTGTATTACAGAAAAACTAAGAAAAATATAGTATTTTTATTTAATAGTTTCTGATACAAAAAGAGGGAAAAATAGTTTCATCTTTACAGTATAGAACATATTGCCTGTAAAGTTAATTTCTGCAAAGAAAATCCTATTTCCACTACTTCAGAAATATATTACTGTAGAAAAAAATTTCACTGTGGAATGAACTGATAATACCTGGTGAGGAAAGGATTAAGATGACAGGTTCATGGCTCATAATTAATAGCTTTCCCATAAGGCATGGGGGTGAGCAAATTTCAGTAACCATAAGAATATGTCACATGGAAGTAAGCCTCAGGACACATTTTCTGTTAATACTTTGTAATGAGGAAATGGATGTCTGTAACTTTGTGAAGTCTGTGCTCCTCTCATTGTCTTTCCTGTCTCAGTCAAGGGCATTTCCATTCTTTACTGTGCTCAAACCAAAGACACTGGGGTCATCTTTGATGCATCTCACATTTGGCCCATCAGCAACTCTTGTCAGCTGAACCTTCAATACATTCAGAATCAGATCCTCTCAAGCGTCTCCGATACCTTCTGCCTTAAAAAAAAAAAAAAAAAGATCTTTTTATTGTTTTCAGAGAGGAAGGGAGAGAGAAAGAGAGAGAAACATCAGTGATGATAAAGAATCGTTGATCGGCTGCCTCCTGCACTCCCCACAATGGGGATCAAGCCCAAAATCTGGGCATGTGCCCAACCAGGAATTGCACCGTGATCTCCTGGTTGATAGGTCAACACGCAACCACTGAGCCACACTGGCCGGGCCCTTCCGCCGTGATCTCCTGGTTGATAGGTCAACACGCAACCACTTAGCACACTGGCCGGGCCCTTCCGCCTTTTACTTTCCCAAGAAACTCTAGAGTAGTCAGTTATTACGTAGTTTCAATTGACCCCATGTTAGTGGAACCTTGAAGATGATCTTGTTTAGTTTCCTTCTCTGTAGATGAAGAAACTAAGATCACACACACACATACACTCAAAGTTAAGTAACATGTGCAGGTCTTACTCTGCCAGTAAGTTGGACCCATGCGGACTGAGATTTATGGACTACTCTGAATTTCACAACTATTATTATTTGAACAAATAAGTTCCAGTTAACGGACTTTTAATATAGCCCCAATTGCTAATTAGAACAGAGGCATATGAAAGGGAATGAATGCTTTTGCTAAAAAAAAAAAACTCAAGACTTTTCTAAAGGTTGACAAATGGTTTTGACTGTGGAAAATGTAAAGTATATTAAACCAAATTTTTAGTCCAAAGAAAATATTAATATAGTCGGCTATGTTTTTTTTTTTTGTCAGAATAGTCATGTATTTAGACCTCTTGTCAAACAAAATACTTTACAGAATTGTTTGAAACACTTCTTATGAACCATGAGAGTGTCTTTAAACAATTTTTTAAAATTCCTGATTGAAGTATTTACATTGAACACTTACTGCTTTCAGAAACTAGTAGCTGTATAAAAACTTACAATAAGGCCTGTCATTTCACTTGTTCCTGTCCATTAAATGCTCTTTATAAAATGCATTTTGTTTGCTCCAGTGACACAGCAGAGTCCTCAAGTATTTCCTTTCTGTTTCTGGAGCATGGTTTTTTATTAACAAAACCTTATTTAAACTTTCAGTGCAATAATCCCAAAACAAAAGAACCCAAACTGAAAGCTGCTGCCAGGATTGTCCCAGAATGGGTGGAGTATGATACGGAGATACGACAACTGCTAGATCACCTTGAAAACAAGAAGAAAAATGCAAGTAAGTAATCACATGTTGCATTAAGTGAAACTGGAATAGATTATGTACTTACTTCATAGTGAAGTTATCAAGTGATTAGGTCAGAATTTCTCTAAGAAAGTCTATAACATAATTAAGAATATTTCATGTGTACTAAGCTCACAAATTTAAAATATGGATAAAGCCTGGCCAGTGTGACTCAGTGGTTGAGTGACATCCCATGCACCAGGAGGTCACAGGTTCAATTCCTGGATTGCAGGCTCAATCCCTAATGGGGGTTGTACAGGAAGCAACTGGTCGATGTTTGATCGATATTTCTATCCCTTACTCCCTCTCCTTTTCCTCATTCTCTAAAATCAATAAAAACATATTTTTAAAAAATATATGGATAGAGAATCTATTCCCCCATGCATATAGCTTCAATTCATATAATCTATACCACATAGATGCGTAGTATACAAGTCACCTCCTGACATGAGATAGAGGTAAACATTAAAGATTTTTTTAAAGTTTATCTTTTAAGATCACATTGAATTTTCCAAATATGAAAATCCAAGCTCTGAAGTTTAATAAAAGCCTACATAGCTAACTAAGAATATTATCTTCTCTCTGCCAAATTTACTCTCATAGAAAACAGAGGTCTCCCCGTGTGTTCCTGGTTCTAGTAGCCTTATTCGTTGGCTGGAGGGTGACTGCATTAGATCTGCTTCCATTTCTTAGATTTAAAAAACGGGTTACCTTGGCATTTAATCATCCTACATAAACCTTCAACAGATGTGTGCTGAATATTCTTTTAAGCCTCATAATTCCCTCTCCTTGCCAGGGTCTGTCTCCCCTTTGTTCTTTACTCCCTTTTAAAAACAGCACTAAGGCCCTGCCTGGTAGCTCACTTGCTCAGAGCGTTGTCCCGTACACCCAAAACGTTGTGGGCTCAATTTCCAGTCAGGTCACATATGAAGGAGACAACTGATTGATGTTTCTCTCACATCAGTGTTTCTTGCTCTCGCCCTCTCTCTCTGACATCCATAAAAACATAACCTTGGGTGAGGATTAAAAAGAAGAAAAACACTGAGCTTTTTCAGCCAGTATGTTAAGAGACTTTCACAGGTTACATTTGTACCCTCACAATAATTCTTCCCAGTAGTTCAAAATATAATTTTTATTTTCCTCAGCTTTACTTTTTAGAGAAGCTAAAATGTTTATATGTAAACTTTCTTACATAAGCATGAAATTGTTTCATCTTGACTTTGTGTTTTCCTTAAAACAAATGTGTTGTCTGAGATGTTCCATATTTAAAACATACCCATGTATTCTTAATAATCTGTTTAAGTTCAGAAGTAATATTATTCTGTAAGTGGTATAACTTTTTAAAGGGAGAGAAAGATAAATAAGTCAGAGAATAGTAGAAGAGAAGGAAAGTAAGCAAAAAAGGAAGAAAGGAAGGAAAATTTACATAATTACAAGTGCAAGTTACAAGTGCAAAACTGAATCAAATGTTTCTCTTATCAAACTGAAAAGAGTTAAAGGATCAAAATATTTGGCATTAATGAGGATGTTGACATATGTATACTCATTTACACATCATGTAGTAGCTGTATAAAAACTTAACAATAAGTAAACCCTATGACCCAGCAGTTCCCTTCAAGAAACTTACATTTAAAAGAAAAATAATACATGTATACATGTTTGTTATAGCATTGTTTTAATAATGGGAATAGAAATAACCTGTCCATAGAGAATTGATTCTGTAAACATTGATACCAATATACTGTAGCCTTCCAAGACAATATAAATAAATGTATTTGTGCTGACATCATCTTTTTAAGTTAGAAAAATAGATTATAGAATCATATAAATATGATTGGCCTCATCTTAAAGAAAAATTGCATGTCTGTCGGTATATGGTTATGTGTATAAAAGAAGTTTTACAAAAGGGATTATTGATGTCTTTACTTGGTTTGTAAACATAATAGCTGTTCATTATGAACATTAAAACAACATGGAGAATAGGGAATAAAATTGGAAGTCTTCTTATACTTAAAGAGGCAACTATTTTTAAGGCTTTGGAATAAGTTTCCCTTGCCTTGGTGTAAATGTGTCTGTTTCTCCAAGAGGCTTCTTGGATGGTTGATTGACAGCTCTAGGTATATTAGCCTGCTGTAGAATTGGCAGGTTTCCCTCTAGATGTATGTGCATGGAATAGATCAAAGCCCATCCACAAAAAATCTACCTGTCTCTCTCTTCTCTCTCCTTCCCCCGCCCAATAGATTATTCAGTTTGTTTTTAAGAATAGTCTCCTAGCCCTGGTTGATGTTGTTCAGCGGTTAAAGCCTTGGCCCATGCACCAAGGTTTGATTCCTGGTCAAGGGCATATATCTGGATTGCAGGTTCAATCCCTGGTCCCGATTGGGGCATGTGTGGGAGGCAACCAATTAATGTGTCTTACTCGCATTTATTTCTCTCTTCCTTTCTCCTTCTTTCTCTTTCCCTCCCTCGTCTTCTCTCCCTTCCTTTCTCACTAAAGATCAATGGGAAAAATATCCTTGGGTAAGGATTAACAACAACAAAAAAGTCTACTTTATCTCTTAGAATAAGCAGGCTGTCAGATTTCCTCTGGTATGCAGTAGGATGGGAGGGGAGCAGCCAGCACAGATACTCCAGACTAATCCTTCAGTTAACTGCTTCTGTCTGTCTCAGTCCCCACCAGTGTTTCTATTAGGAGGCTCACTCGGCTTCCACTGTCAGGAACACCACCACATCTCAGCTGCTTATATATTCAGCTGCATACTCTCTTTTCCATTTTTAGAAAATTATTAATAATTCTGCTCCAATGATATTTCATAACCACTTTCCGCATTCCCTTTTATATTTCTTTCCTAGAGGCCTGGTACATGAAATTTGTGCATGGGGAGGGGGGTTGTCCCTCAACCCAGCCTGCACCCTCTCCAATCTGGGACTCCTCAAGGGATGTCTAACTGCCTGTTTAGGTCAGACATCCCTCTCACAATCCAGGACTCCTGGCTCCCAGCTGCTTGCCTGCCTGCCTGATTGCCCCTAACCACTTCTGCCTGCCAGCCTGATCACTCCCTGCTGGCCCGGTAACCCCTAACTGCCCTCCCCTGCAGGCCTGATTTGCCCCAACTTCCCTCCTCTGCAGGCCTGATTTCTCCCAACTACCCTTTCTGCAGGCCTGGTTGCCCCCAACTGCCCTCCCCTGCAGGCCTGGTCACCCCCAACTGCCCTCTTCTGCTGGCCCGGTCACTCCTAACTGCCCTCCCATACTGGCCTGATCACCCCTAACTGCTCTCCCCTGTTGGCCTGGTTCCCTCCAACTGCCCTCCCCTGCAGGCCTGGTCCCCCCCCAACTGCCCTTTCTGCAGGTCTGGATCCCTCCCACCACCTGTTCTCCCCTGCAGGCCTGGTCACCCCCATCTGCCCTCCTCTGCTGACCCGGTCACCCCTAACTGTCCTCCCCTGCTGGCCTGATCGCCCACAACTGCTCTCCCCTGCTGGTCATCTTATGGGGGCCATCTTATAGGATTATCTTTAAAGTAGAATTTAGTGGCCTTAGCTGGTGTGCCTCATGGGTTAGAGAGTCAGCCTGTGGACTGAAGGTTCCTGGGTTTGATTCTGGTCAAGGGCAAATGCCCAGGTTACAGGCTTGATACCCAGTAGTGGATGTGCAGGATGCAGCCGATCAATGATTCTCTCATATAATTGATGTTTCTCTCTTTCTCTCCCTCTCCCCTCCTCTCTGAAATCAATAAAAATATATTTTACAAAAAATAAAATAAAAATATAAAGTGGAATTTAGTGAAGATATAAAAATAGTCTTCCATTTTGAATTGTGGTATAGAATACACTTAAATTATATTTTAATTTTTACCTGAAAATATCATTTTGAATTCTCAGTGTACTTAAATCACTTAGTATGTGACAGTTCAGTGATGCAAAAAGAACCCATTTTTGTCTCTAAGAGTCTTCACTGCTATTCTCACATTTGTGTGGTACCTGTGTCTATGTTTGAATGCTCTCTTCTACCATCATAGAATACCATTTATGTCTTTTCCTCTTTGTTGTTCTATTACACTAATACTTTGTGTATGTGAGTAATCTATTAGTATATTTCATGGCCTCCTTGCCAGGCTGGATGCTAGGTCCTAGAGATAACAGATAAATAAGGCATAATTATTGTCCTTCAAGACTACTGAAAGCTCATTTCTAGGAGGGGACAAAGGTAAGTAGTCATGATACAGTACTGTCTAACCAATACCATAAGGTACAGAGAGCTGTTCTTATGTCACATATTGAACCAAATGGATAGCACTGAATTAACAAACAGAAGGATCCTCAGTCAGCACATGTGCTTTTTCTATGTCTCAGACATCAGTCAGGTTTAAGCTAATTTTAAGATTTCAAGAAAGAAACTTTCCTCCCCTACAGTTTTGACACATGATGAACTCTAGCACTGGCTTATATGAGAAAGAAGATGGAAAGTGTGACCAGAAATCTGCCACCTGCTGGGAAACTGTTGAACTACTGCTAAGACTTTTGGAAGGCTCATTAAAGATCAGTGACATATTCCTCAATTTAAAAAATATTATTTAAAAATACATGTACTTAATTATTGAATAAATTTAAGTTATATAATAAATGACCACTGAGTATTTAAATCTAAGTTTATTCCTTTTTCCTAATTGCTTAAAACACTGATTTTACCAAAGTGGTATTTTGCCAGGTGACCCATTAAAAAACATGTCTGACTAGTGGGGATTTACCAAACCATATACTACATTCTTGTGTATTTCAGCTCTGTGTGCATTTATATTTTTTTATTCACAAAATGCATTTAAAATTAGAGAAAGGAAAGGGATGCATGGTTATCTCTGAATTTTTAAATAAAGTAATCCCATTTATTCTTTATCTGTTGTAAAATGGAAGGTAGTGTTGCACTGTAATGTTACTTTACCTTAAATTATGTTTTAATCTTATGTTCTATTTGTATTTTTAAATTTCTAATTTTTATTTCATAAAATGATATTTATGGGCTTATGGGGCATGCATTTTTTTTTAAAGAACTGTCTACTTTTATAGAAACTAAGAATGTAAACTTTGTTTTCATGTATTATTAATAGGAGAATAGGTATAGTCAGCATTCAAAAAATATCAAATTAATCTAGAATCATGGGATTTGGGGACTGGAAGAGAGTTCAATGTCATTAGAACCCCATCCCCTGAAGAGACTAATGTAATAGAGCAGAGGTGAGCATGGGAAATCATGATTGTTTTAAAAAGCTCCCCAGATGATTCTATTGATAAGTGAAGTTTGGGGAACATACAGTAGAGGTTAGCCCCCAGCCCCCTTACAAGGCCCTGTCAAGTAGAGCCTCACTCTGAATCCTCCAGGCCGGTAAGAGACAGGGTGGTCCATCTTTGGACAATTTGTATAGTAGTTTCCATTGAGACAGAGCTGTCTATTGGCCATTTCTACTTTTGCTCCTAGAAGAACTAGATCTAGTTATTCTCTGACAGCCCAGCCCAGAGTATTTGCAAATAAGTTTTGTTCCCAGTAGCTTCACTCATTGCTAATAAGTGATCACAAGACCTCTCCCTCTCCTGGTCACCCTCCCTTTGTTGTGTGTTCATATTTGTCTGTGATAAAATGGAGTGTTCCAGATATGGCCTACCTGATGGAACTAGAATGTTCCTGTGGTTCCCAGGGATCCAAAGGGATGCTATCAAAGGCCTCATGGGTAACTTGGCCTGAGATGACCAACTCCACGTACTTTCTGGCTCATTCCCCTTTGGAGTCAGGAGTAACATCTGAGCTTGATGAGAGGTAAGAAATTCTGAGTTCATGGTTTAGTGTTTTGCGCAGAAGCCCCTACTTTGTTTTCCTTTATTGTCAGCCTGTTTGCACTTTTGTAGGAATCCTGTGGAAAGAATGATGGGCTAGGACTGCTAGGCACCTGATTCCTATGCTTATTACTATCACGTCCAATTTGCTCGATTCTGTATTTCATAGAGCAGAAGCTAAATTTCAGAATAACAAAGTCTCAATGGCTCCCTTCCCAGCTTATCTTGTGATTTGAATGGCTAAATTTACATGTCTCATTTCTACATGGCTGATACCTTATATCTGAACGTCCAGATTTATAAATATTCTACAGGGAGTTTTCTCTTTGTTCTCCTGGAAGCCCTCATTGTCTTCAGGCTAGGGACAGTTGTTCATATGTTGCAAAGATATAAGAATTTTCAAACTTTGAGCTTTCTGGAAAAGGTCTATATAAGCATTCTAGCTTTATGACATGCAGAATATAGAGTTAAGAAAGGATCTTTTGTTGTTAGAAATTTGATTGAGATAATAGTGTGTCCCCTACCTTTAAAGACTTGAATAGAAATGTACAAATCTATAAAAAAGCATAATATGCTTATTAGACCAGACATCCTTCTGGACGAAGCCGGGCTGTGAGGGAAGCCCGGGTCGCGGGTGCCAAAGGGAAGCCAGTGCCAGCAGCATTGGGCCTCTAGTCCTATCTAATAAAAGAGTAATATGCAAATTTGACCATACCTTTGCTACACCCAGAAGCCATGCCCACAGCCATGCCCACCAGCCAATCAGGAGATTATGCAAATAAACCCTAACCAAGATGGCTGCTACCCCTGAGAGCAGGAGGAAGGCTTGGGTTTCCCTGGCAATAGAGGAAGCCAAGCTTTCCGCCTGCCATTGCCGGCCTAGGCCTCCACTCTAGGCTACAAAGTTTCAAACTGAAATGGCTGCAGCCACTGAGCAAGCAGGTTTGGCTCCACTCTAGGCTACAAGTTTCAATTGTAGACATAAATTAATCCCAGATCACAGGGCCTCTGCTTGGGTCACTGGGGGGCGTGGCCAGCCTGCAAACCTCCACAGGCCCCTCACCCAGGCTGCCCCTCCACCCAAGGGGACACTTTTCAGGGCAAATCAGCTGGCCCCCACCCATGCACCAGGCCTCTATCCTATCTTAATAAAAGTAATACGCAGATTGACCATCACTCCAACACACAAGAGGACTGCCCCCATGTGGACACAAGGTGGCCACCACAAGATGGCTAGGAGGGGGCGCCATTGGGAGGTTTCAGGCCCTGCAAGGGAGGGCAGTTGGGAGGGACCAGGCCTGCAAGAGAGGGCAGTTGGGGGGCGATCACGCCTGCAGGGGAAGACAGTTAGGGGTGACCAGGCTGGCAGAGGAGGGAAGTTAGGGGCAAACAGGCTGGCAGGGGAGCAGTTAGACATCAATTAGGCTGGCAGGGGAGTGGTTAGCAGGTGATCAGGCTGGCAGGCAAAAGTGGTTAGGGGCAATCAGGGAGGCAGGTAGGTGAGCAGTTTGGAGCCAGCAGACCTGGATTGTGAGGATGACCGACTGCCTGTTTAAGCCCAATCCTACTGCCTAAATGGGCAGTCGGACATCCCTCAAGGTGTCCCAGATTGGAGAGGGTGCAGGCTGGGCTAAAGGACATCCCCCCTCCCCCCAAGCATGAATTTCGTGCACCGGGCCTCTAGTTATAGAATAAAAGGGAAAGTCTTCAAACAAAGCAAATTTAAGAGATTTTAATTGTATTGAAGTTGAAGAACCATCCACTTGAACAGCCTAGGACAGTGGTCAGCAAACTGCAGCTCATGAGCCACATGCAGCTCTTTGGACCGTGGAGTGTGGCTCTTCCACAAAATACCACGGCCTGGGCGAGTCTATTTTGAAGAAGTGGCGTTAGAAGTTGTTTAAAAAATTTGGCTCTCAAAAGAAATTTCAATCGTTGTACTGTTGATATTTTTCTCTGTTGACTAATGAGTTTGGCTACCACTGCCCTAGGACTTTTTGAAATTAAGAGATTTTAACTATGTATTTGGTGCTCTGATCTTCCTTAGCTTGTGTTCAGGAACCCTTGTAATCACTAATTATGTGTGAAATAAAGTGGGAAAATAGACTACTCCAAAAGACTAAAAATTAATCAAAACCAAAAATGTACTGATTTTGACCATAAATATTTTTATTAAATGTGAAAATACAAGGGCATAAAAATAGTACCCATACGTGTAGACATGTCTGACACCCATTTCAATTAATTTTCAGTTTTTTATTAAAACACTAAACTGAGATGGATTAAGTTACTTAGTCTTCTCATTCAAAACCAACTATACAGCCGTACAGGAGTACCATTTTAACTCCCCAAACATCTCCAGCTTTTACACTACCCAAACTCTGCTTTCCACTGCAGGTAAGAGGTTCAACCACAGATGATTGCAACAAAACCTGTTAACTATACACAAGCCACGCAGTGGCTAATTTTACTCTTAAATCATTCAGCAAATGAGATCATTCATAAAAATAAAAAAGTATCCCCACCTATTAGCATAATTTGCAATTACAGAATAAACTCTGCTACTTTAAAAGGAGTAATCTGATTTAGAATAAGGATATTATGCATTGACAGATTAGCATTTGCCTTCTTCCTTCCTCCCTTTATAAATATGGAAAAGTAAATTACATTCAACAAAGTTGCATGGCTCTCTCTAGGTTATACCATTGATGTTGACTCAACAAAAATTTTTTGCAAGGCTTGTCACCAGTGCCCTTTGTACTTGTCACCAGTACTTTTAAGGCAGTCGGCTCCAACAAATACCTAAGGAACCATTTTCAACTTAGGCATCTTATGCATTTTTTTCATGATAAACCTCATAATTTTTTACCAGCTTCATGCCTTTAAAAGTTGAATCTTTCATTTCCACCATGAATAGAAAATGGTGCCAATTTTAAATTGTGATTCTATTAACTTTTTTCCTACTCAGTTATAAGTCTTTTTCTCTTTAAAATTTGGTGGATTGTTTGCATTTTATTATCAAAGTCCCAAAAAAGTTCTGTTTCCATACTGAATAAACTTTTAATACTGACTAAAGAGAAAGACATTTTAAAATAAGTAGTTATATCCAATTCACATCAATAAACTATTAAAGTTGTTCTCAAGTTTTTCATTTATCCATGGAAAGAAAGCACGAACTTTCAGAAGTGGGCAATAAATTAATTTATTCTCTTTTCAGAACTTTTTCACATTTTATAGGCTGATGTGTTTAATACTTGCTGCTGTGGAAAAGATCCACAATGTACAGACCAGAAATACTTCACTTGTGGAGCTCTCCAAAAGGGAGGCGTTAAGAAGGGAATGTAATACAGGTGAGGTGACGTGCCCCTCGGCATTCACTTTCCCAGAAAGAGCCATGAAGGTTACCGGGCACTGCAGTCTCCAAAGAGACTCGAGAGTGGTGATGTGCAAGTAGCCCCCAAACCAGTCAAATGCTTCCTCAGTCATCGCCTTCCACTGCACAGCGATCCTCAGGCCAGCAGACTCACTGTCCTCTACACACCCACGTTTTCCTCAAATAAGGAGACATCAAGTGACCGTCTTTCCCTTCAGGTGGATGCCAGAGGCTGCTGATGCCCATCCAGGCTGGAATGTAAAGGTCATTATTCTCTTCATTAATCAGCAAAACAAATTCCAAAGAATTAATTTCTCTCAGTGGCATTGGCACTTGGCATCACAGATTTTACTCTCTTCACTGAAAACAGGCAAGTAACTCTACACATTTCAGTATGATGACTAAATTAAGTCCCTGGTAAGACTTTATAAACAGGAATTACGGTTATTACAAGTGGAGAAAAAACAATGTAAACAACCCTCTGGGCAGCAATTGGCCGGCAGCGAGGTAACCTGTGTCTCAGATGCATTTCTCATGTGGCCCAGCTCTCAGTCCTCCTGACTTTTCATCCTCTGAATAGAAAAAAAAGAGCAAGTAATTTGATATTTCCTTTGTTCTCGTGTGTGTGTGTGTGTGTGTGTGTGTGTGTGTGTGTGTGTGTGAAAATCCTTTTCTTGAAAGTAGAGGCCATTGCTAGATATCAAAGAGGTCACAGTGACATCATGTACGAAAGAACCAGAATGAAAAAAATCTGATATAATTAAGTAATGCGATTACTGAAATTAAATAAACAAAAAGGAATTTCCTTTGGAAATTATCTTCACATTCGCTTGAATTTTGAGACATTAAAATAAAATAAAAGCTGCAAGATGTTCACTAGTTTTCAAAATGCATTGTTAAGTTTATTGGTAAGAAATAGACTTCTGAATAGATGCAAAAAGCACTTACGTGTTTTACCCAACTCAACTATGTAATTTTTGTCTCCCAGTTAAAATTTTTTCCACATATGTTTCAGGATGACCGTGGAAGAAAATGATTTGTGCTTGCCCATTGTGGACATTACTGGTCAGGATGCCTTCTAGAACTAAAACTAAAATGCTTGATTTCATAAAAACAGTATCAGACTCATTGCTCAAAATGCTTCAACATGCTTTGAGGCAAATAGAAAAACCTCTCCAGAGGAAAGGTACTAATTCTTATCTAAAGCAATTCTCTTAGATTTTAAATGCAGTATCAATAGTTCTATAAATATTTAATATTCTTGATTAAAGTAACACTCATTTTTTTAGGGAAAAAATTACCAAATAACAAAGATTGAATAGTTCATTTCTTCAAAGGTAAGGAGGAGGAATCCCAAGAAGAGATGCCATCTTGATAGAAATATAGCCAGAGCTGACTAGATCTGTAAGCCTGTATTTTTTTTTTTTTTCAGGCAGAAAAGGGGCAGGTCTGCTGTTTCATGCCCACTTGAAACAGGCCCCACGTGAGCGTTACTACAGAACAAGAGGGTTGGCCAGGAGGTAAGAGAACCTGCCCCACTGTATGTATTAAAGGTGGGCAAGAGGGCATTCTGTTGATGTTAACTGAGCAACTTTACATTTCTGACAATCCTGTTATAGGAAACAATTTCAGTTGTTGAAGCAATTCACTCTGCATCTCAGTAAATTTATTTTTACATAAAAGCACTACTATCTTCTCTGAACCTATTTTATGCATAACTTTTAACTTGTTATGTTTCATGTTAAACAAAAGGCCCAGAGGTTTTACAATCAATTCTATTTCAGTGGTTTTTAGTATTCTCTTGGCAGAGGTACTCAGCAACAAAATACAAAGTATATGCTTACCATCAATCCAAAGTCTAAACCTGGCTACATCGACTACCATTGGGTAACAGGTTATCATGAGCTCTAGTTCCTTCCTCCCCCCAGTGTCAGCTATGTTAATGCTGGTGGGGAGATGGAAATGCATGTAGATTAAAGGAGGCTCTGTAATTTAACAAATATTTGCAAGTGACTGTATTGATCAAAATCTAAACAAAATTGTTCCTAAGAATAGCTCAAAATGTTAATATTCTCTTTAAGAATACTGAACTATAACCCATTCTCATGAAGGTTACATACAGTTCCTTCTTATACATATAGGCACTGACATACTATGCAAGGCTGTGAAGAAAATCATTTCTACATGCTGCAGCATGGAAAAACACAGACCAGGTGAGCCTGCCTCAGACCACTTCCCCAGACATTCGTCAGCTCGCCGCCGTAACCAACCCATCCACCTCAAGTCTAAAATGGAGAACGTATTTCTCTTATTAAAACAATTCTTTGGTCATGGACAAACTAAAATATTTGAATTTTTTTCTTTAGGATCCTGGAACAAGGTTTGTTATTAATCTTTTAAAAATTTTTAAGGAGTAAGAGCAAAAACAAAAACAAAAAAACCCAAGCTGGTTTAATTGAAGTGGAATTTAAATCTAAAAGGTCCGCCTGAGCTGAAGGGATTGAACCCTTGCCATGAGTTCCAGCTTCTGTGGAAAGGGTTGCCACCACCTCCTTGTTGGCTCTCTGCATCCAGGGGGTCTTCTCCATCGTCAAACTTCTTCCTCATTTCTAGAAAAGAAACCAGGAAAGTAAGACTCGGGTATGGACTGAGATGTGGAGGAGGGGGTGGACTGAGGGACTACTTACTTTTCAGTTATAAAAACAGGTATGCCTGACACTTAAAATAGGCTCTCCTAGATCAGAGATTTGGTCTTGGGGAAACAGACTAGAGAAATAGCAGTCACAGAGAAGGGGGTGAGGGCCAGGGTTGAAAATGGTATCATTGAAATCAGGCCCCATAAATCTCTCCTCACAAGAAGTTACCCAAGGAGATGCTTCTCTGGAAAAAATAACAGCAGAGAAGGAGGCCTCCAAAACAGCCCTGTCACCATCCTGAACCCAACAATGAAGTCAGCCTGGTATAAGCTTTCTAAAGCCTATTAAATCTGAATTTCTTCAGACATGAGGGGAACGAGGCCACCTCCACGCTGTGCCTGTCAGTCTTGAGGAAAGTCCCTGATGAGCCAAGAGACCAGTGCAGGCAAATGGGAGAAAGGAACATGGCAGGTGGCAGGAGAGCAAGCTCATCCTCAGAGATCAGAAAAAGCCATTTCATCCTTAAAATAAGGACAGGGGCTAAGAAAAGGGAACCAAGGAAAAAAAAAAGAATTCATAGTAATTAAAAATGCAGTTCTTTTCTCCATGGGCACCTCTGTGACTGCCGGTCCCAGCTCCTGTGGTGCTCAGCTGCAGAGCCCCCAACCCCCGCCTGTGCACTGTGGAAGCTGGGGACAGCACCACTCCAGAAGGTGGTAGACCGCCTCTACAGAACCAAACCACCACAATATGTAGCCTGCTAATTAAGTACACTCTGTCTCCCATGCCTGATTATAAATTACTTAACAACAAAAAATTGTTTCACTTCAGGTGCGTAGCATAAGTGAGGTGTTCAAGAAAGATTTGTCAAATGGGCACACAACTTGATTTCCTTCTATTTTTTGCCTTAATTTGTCTAGTTCAAGCCATAGCTTCTGCTCCCACTGACATGGAAAGACACAAGAATCAGTAGATACTAGCTTAACATTAAGTTCCCCCTGGAAATGTCAGTGTTGTTCAAAAATACCTAATTCTTTGCTCTTTCTTATTTCCCAGACCATTTTAGCATTTGTTAAAGAACACTTAGCAGCCAGGAAATCAAATGAACATCTGATTTAGGACAAGATTCCTGGGGAGCACACCCTGGCAGGCAGCTTCTCTCCCACCACTGCCCAGTCCAGCTGGTTTCCTAATCGAGCTCCTGTCAATTTGAAGAATTCATCCCTGAGCTATGAAACTCGGTGGAACCTAAAGAGATCCCCTCATCATTGTGCTTTCATATCACAGATGAAAGAAAGAGAGGAATGTCAAATTCAGGATTTTTCATTTACTGCACCCTGTGTCTGATGGGGAAGGCATGAAACTGGACTTGTGAAACTGGCAAGCCCACACGAGTCAGCAGCCCGTGAAGTGAGCCCAGCCAGAGCTGCCTACCATCCATTCCGACACTGCTTCTGTGACAGGCGATGGGCGAGGGAGGCTGAGTCCCCGATTCGGCCGTTTCAAGAGAACAGACAATGTTAAAGGCAGGTGCTACCTGGATCAGAGAGGACCTCTTTAGCAGCTGCAATGTCGATGAATTTTTTCTCAGCTTTTTTCTTTTCTTCTTCATTCTGGAAGTTATCTGGGTGCCACTGCATTGCTAATTTTCGGTATGCTTTAATGATTTCTTGCTTTTTGGCATTTCTGAGGGGTATTAAAATTTATTAATAATCATTAGTTAAGAAGTACCCAATACTTCTGTATTAGTTTAAGAACAATTACCTGAAAGAATGATGTTTATTCAAGGAAGGTGGTCTTATTCAAAAGTACATACTGACTAAATATCCTACAAGCTGATTCTTAAAATGCCACTTTTTTTACAGGCCTAGATACGTTTTCTTTTCCCCATCCCCTCTCTCCCTCCTATCCCCACCAAAAATAAATAAGTAAATAAATAAAATGTCACTCCTAACGCATTGCCTTTAAGAAATATAGGCCTAGCCCAGCCGGTATGGTTCTGTGATTTAGCATCAACCTATGAACCAGGTCACAGTGTCATTCCCAGTCAGGACACATGCCCAAGTTGCAGGCTTGATCCCAAGTGTGGGGCATGCAGGGGGCAGCTGATCAATGATTCTCTCATCATTGATATTTCCCTCTCTCTCTCCCTCTCTCTTTTCCTCTTAAATCAAATCAAATATTTTTTAAAAGGAAATCTAGGCCTAAGATCTATTCATGCTACATTGTCATATCTTTGTCACCAACTACTCATTTTCTATTATTGCATTACTAGGTTCTATCATCAAAGAAAACTGTAATATATTCAAAATAGTTTTATGATGTTAAGCTATTAGGATAGGAATCTGAAAAAGAGGAGCAATGATTAGCTTTAAAACAGTTGATTAAAAATAAAAATGCAAATTTTAGATAATTCACCTTTTTACTCCCAAGATTTTATAATAATCTCTTTTCTGTGACTGTTTCAATAGTCTTTGTGCTTTCTCTAGACCTTCCCGAATCTGCTGGTCATTTTCATTGTGTTCCTGAGCAGTTTCATAATCCTGAATAGCTGTCAAAATATGTTTAAGATAATGCTGTTAAGAGAAATTACAATTTATAACACCTTTACTTATCCTGCAAAATTGACATGGAAGTCACCATCCCCACTCAATCCCTTCACTCTTTTGCTATTACTGCTAAGAGCCTAAGAAGTGGTAACCTTAGTAATTTTGTTCACAAACTTACAAAAGACACAATTAAGAAAGAATTTAGTAGCTTATTACTCGCATTCAATAAAATTCACTGCTGTTTGTATACTTTCCCTCCCACATTATCTTACCCATACCTTTTAGCTTGTAGATGTTTTAACATTAGCAGTTGAAACAAAGCAATTTTACCATCAGTAAGATTAAAGTTATTATTACATAGGAAAATAAGATAAGCAAAGAAAATCTGCCTGGTCAGCTACTGGGTCCACAGTATAGAAGAATTAGAGGCTTAGAAAGGGAGCAAGAGGAAGCATCAGCAGTCAGAATCACAATGTCACCCAGATTTCAACACAAACTTACAACCTGAGTTTTTTAAAGAATCAAAATAGAAACCTACCTACAAACCTGATATGGGAGGTCTGAAATCCATATTGTATCTTTTTTTTTTTAGATTATTTAAAATATTTTAAAAACAGGCATTTATCTGGATACCTAATGTCAGGCAGAAAGGAGTGTCCTTAGAAAGGTTGACCCCCAGCAGCATCTGGAGTGTTCAGGAGTGTTCCCAACATCCCCGGATAAGACTGGCTCACCATGCCGAAACTATTTGTATAAACAACTGTGATGTATACGAAATGTCTTATTTCCTTCTGGAAGGCTACAATTTGGGTATGAACTAGGAAGAAGACCCCTGGTAGATAGCACTTCACACTTGAGGAATTAGCTGGTGCTGTATGATTTCACAGACGCTTGGAATCTTTCACCTGGTTCCCTCTGAATTTTGCCCCATGAGCCATTCCCTCTGCTCACCTTACTTAGTATCCTTTCCCTGGAATAAATCTTGGTCTCAGTACAACTACATGCTGAATCCCATGTGTCCTCCTCCTGAATCACCAAATCTGGGGGTGGTCTTGGGAAGCTCCAACACAAATTTTTCCTTGTTCTCCCTGGACAGACATCTCAAATAATAAATTGTTGATTCTAGTGTTTATGGAAATACATTTCATTGTGGAAAAAGACAACTCTCTGGATAACTTGCCAGGATAGATAATCCTGGGAGGGGTTTAACCTTGGGCAAGGTTAAAATGAGAAAAAAGATACTCAAATTTATAAGCCTAAACTACATAGAAAAATGAACCAACACTCCCTTTGCCTCCCTCTATCTAGCCCACCCCGTGCAAACATAGGGGGGCTGCTTTAAGCTTTTCTCCTAATTCCTGCCTCAACACATTAAGTATTAATAAAACATTAAATACCAGTCACCCAATCCACAGTGACAACCTAAAGTATTTTTCCAATTTAGTACCTAAATCCATCATAAATAGTAGCAAGGTTTAACTTTGCAATTAATACCCATAGCACTTGATATCAGAACCTACTAAGGATATTACTTTGAAGGAATTTAATACATGGGGAAATGTTTCAACATATGCAATTTTGCTACTTATACAAACTCTATACTTAAAACACGTTTGCTTGCATTCTTGAGTGTTCACAGTATCTCCCCAAAGTAGTCTTTTACATCCTATCTTAAACTTAATATGGATGATGTAAGACTTTCCATGGATATAAACTAGATAATTTTTAATTATATTTCATATTCTACTCTGAGTGAATCCTAAAAAAACACTAAATGCCATCTAGTTACATATCTGCCATACATTGCAGAGCTGTGAAAAGTAGATTAACCCAGAAATACTAAGGCCCCAAATGAACAGTATACTATCCAATAAAAGAGCAATATGCAAATTAACCATCATTCCACCACACCCACAAGCCATGCCCACCAGCCTATCAGGAGTGAGTATCCAAATTAACCACAACCAAGATGGCTGCAGCCACAGAGAACAGGAGGAAAGCTTGGGTTTCCCTGGCATTGGAGGAAGCCAAGCTTTCTGTCTGCCTTTGCTGGCTCAGGCCTCCACTCAATGCTACAAAGTTTCAATTATAGAAGGTAAATAAATCCCAACAGAAATGGCGGCAGCCACAGAGCTGGAGAGAACAGGAGGGAGGCTTGGGTCTCCCTGAAGATGGGAGAAGCCAAGTTTCAGCAGACTCTGGCCTGCCTTGGCCTACATTTAAGGCTACAAAGTTTCAATTAAAGAAGATAAATAAATCCCAACAAAAATGGCTGTGGCCACGGAGCAAGTGGAACACTTGGCTCTACTCAAGGCTACAAAGTTTCAATTATAAAAGATAAATCTCAGATCCCAGAGCCTCCTCTTAGGTTGCTGGGGGGCATGGCCAGCCTGCAAACCACCACAGGTCCCTCATTCAGGCTACCCCACACTCCAAAGGAACCCCCACCCTGATCTGGGACACCATTCAGGGCAAACCAGCTGGTCCCCACCCATGCACCAGGCCTCTAGCCTATCTAATAAAAGAGTAATATACAAATTGACCATCACTCCAACATACAAGATGGCTGCCCCCATGTGGACACAAGATGGCTGCCACAAGGCCAGCAGCAAAGGGCAGTTGGGAGGGTCCAGGCCTACAAGGGAAGGCAGTTGGGGCGATCAAGCCTGCAGGGGAGGGCAGTTAGGTATGACCAGACCAGCAGAGGAGGGAAGTTGTGGGAGACCGGGCCTGCAGGGAAGGGCAGTTGGAGGGGACCCAGGCCTGCAGGGGAGAGCAGCTGAGAGAGACCAGGCCTACAGGGGAGGGCAGTTAGGGGCAATTAGGCTGGCAGGGGAGTGTTTAGGGGGTGACCAGGCTGGAAGGCAGAAGTGGTTAGGAGCAATCAAGAAGGCAGACAGACAAGCAGTGGGAGCCAGCAGTCCTGGTTTGTGAGAGGAATGTCCCATATTGAAGAGGGTTTAGGCTGAGCTAAGGGACACCCCCCCAAAAAAAATTCATGCACTGGACCTGTACTACAATAATAAAAGTCTAATATGCTAAGGGCCTATTTGACCAGTCGCTATGATGCACACTGACCAAGGGGGGCATAACACTCTGACCAGATTAGCTGGCTGCAGGGGTCCAGCCAATCGAGACTGGGCAAGATGGGTCAGACATGGCCTAGAACCCTCCTGTGGTCCCTCCCAGTCAGGCTCTGAATGGGATTGGGCTAGACGGACCCAACATGTCCTGCAGAGATGGGCAGGTGGGGGGAGGGGGGGACCAGGCCTGCAGGAGAGGATAGTTGGAGAGGACCCAGGTCTGCAGGGGAGGGCACTTAGGGGTGACCAGTTAGGAGCAATTAGGCTGGCTGGGGAGCAGTTAGGTGTCGATCAGGCTGGCACGGGAATGGTTAGGGGGTGATCAGGCTGGCAGGCTGAAGCAGTTAGGGGCAATCAGGCAGAGCCAGGCAAGCAGTTGGGAGCCAGCAGTCCTGGATTGTAAGAGGGATGTCCTACTGCCCGTTTCAGCCAGATCTTGGTGGGATCAGGCCTAAACAGACATCGCTCAAGGGATCCCAGATTGGAGAGGGTGCAGGCTGGGCTGAGGGACACCCGCCCCCCTCCCATGCACGAATTTCATGCACTGGGCTTCTAGTATATTACATATTAGCCAATTCTGTTTCTAATCTCTGAATATAAAAAATCTTATTCTCCCAATTTTTTTTCTTCCATATTCTCCTCACTTAATTCTTAAGATCAAGACGGCAGGCAGTAAGCAAAGGCATTTGCCTTGTCCTCTATCCCACTATCCCACCAAATTGACTAAAATAAAAAATGAAAATAAAAAGCATAACTATGGCAGCACTGAAAATAGTAGAAATGTTTATCTGTTTCTGGAAGAGGGAAAGCAAATGGGATCATATTAATAGTGATTTAACCTAAGTAGAAAAAATACACATTGAGAGGCTCTATCAAATTCGGAGGCTGTTCTATTTGGCCAAGGATCCTCGCTTTAATAAGCAAGAGCAGACACTCCCTTTTTTTCCTGGAGCAGATACCGCATTAACCCTACCAGGCCCCAAGACCCAGCCTCCAAGCAGAATGGAGGGTGTGCATCTGGAGGACCCGAGGTGGCTGCTGGGACCAGGAAGAGGTGCAGAACTGAGCCTGCAGGCACTTGAGACCTTCACAGCAGACCCAGAACAAACAAAGGAAAAGTCGTTCAGTCCAGAATTTAAATACACCAAAGGACTCCACTTGATAAGAGCAAGATGGCAAGCACTGCAGGGAAAGTCTTCCTATAAGCAGGTTCTGCCCCTTGCAGTCTGCAGTGACTCCCCAATAGAGAAGCACTTGAAAAACAAACATGCAGTTGCAAATGGCTTCCCTCTTTCATTTCACCAATCCATTAGCAAATCCTCAATCAGCTTCCCTTCCAACAGAATTTACTACTCACCATTTCCACAGTTACCACTGTGAAGAAGTCCATCACTGACACCCCTAAATAGCTGTAATAGCTTCATAACAGCTCTCCTCAGCTTCCATCCCTATTTTCCCCTAAAAGTCTACACTCAAGATTATATCACACCTCCAATATAAATATGCCCCATGGAACACCAACTTTCTCATCCCGGATATAATATAAAATAAAGAGGGGTACAGGAGAGAGCTTCACTTTCAGTAAAGCAATTCACACTGTACAAGGGCTGCAAATATTAGTTAGTATCAGCCATAAATCTAAATGAGAGGGAGAAGCAAATAGTGAAAAAGGCCCAATGGCAAGAGATCACAGAAAATGCCAGCAAAGTACACTTTTTATGAATTTGGCCTCTCCCTGAAGTGACAATCTGTATCCTTGATTATTACAAGAACCATGAAATCCAAAGCCGACTGAGTGAAGATAAAGCAGAGATCTTACTAGAAAGAAGATGGGGAAAGAAGGGACTGCAATGAGGGAGAATAACAGATAACCCTAGGCAGCACATATCAGGAAACTCAGCAACTATGTGCTCTCTGAAGGTGAGGGGCTCACCCTGAAGTGCAAAAGATATGCCCCTTTGGTGTAGCAAAGGAAGTGGGCAGAGGGGCAGCAGGACTGGCAGCAGACGACCTCCTGGACACGGTTTGGTTCAGAGAAGCAGAGAGGGCATGGCTATACAGAAAGGCCATTTTAGCAGGAAGCAGAATGTCTGTGGAAACAGTGAAGCAGAGAGTAATACAATTAAGTACAGAAGGCTGCCCTGTCCCCAACACCCCCTTACACACATAACCCCCCAAAAGACTTTCCCACAGATTGATAGAAAAGAGCAATATAATTCATTTTGTGATGGGTAATATTTTTTTTAGCATCAATTCACAGATATTTAATTTTTAAATTAAAACAGGAAAAGAACACTGAACTTACCTGATGAACACACATCAGGACAACAGCCAAAGAATACATGAAAATTCTGAGCAAATACGTGAATATTTAAATTTTAATTCAATCACCCATAATAAGGATAATTAAATCACTAAACAGAATAAGAGCTCAGTAAAGAGTGAGACAAGGGGAAGATAACACTCAAGAAAAATTAATACAATAAAAACTCACACAGAAGTGAAGACGAAATGAGAAGGAGCACAAGGTACAAGCACATGAGGAAAAATTAAGGACCCAACAAAACAAATGGAAATAATGAGTTCAAAAAGATTAGAGAGAAAAAAATGTAGCTACAGATAAGCAAAGAGTAATCTTTGAAGCAGAAAACTAATAGAACAGAACAAAACAATTCAGATCAAATTTAAGAAAACTTTTCTAAAATGAAAGATAAACCTATATAATTCCAAGGGCACTCTAGGTTCCAGGGCAAACAGGATGAGAATGACCAACACTGAGATAATATCCTAGTGTCAGTAACACACTTGAAAGATAAGGGCTCTTTGGGTGACCAGACTAAAACCAAAATCCTGGCCCCAGATTTTCCATAGCAATATTCAGTGCCCAAAAAGAATGTAATAGTAACTAAAATATATAGAAAATTTGTGAGCCAAGAATTTTATTATCTAGCCAATCCTTTAAGTACAAAAGGTATACACAGCTTTGAACATAGAAGAAATCAGGAAAAAAAAATTTCCCTGGAGCCCATCAAGAAAACTACTATGGGATGAACTCACTAGGAAGAGTCCAGAGAAAGCACAGCCAAAGAAGAGATGGCACACATTGAATATATTTAATATAGAACCGAGACTGAAATAAAACAGTTCAGTGCTAAAGAAGAATGCATGCCCTGACAAGGCAGGAGGGATACAGCTAACAAAAGATGGGAAAATTCATGAATTCCCCCAATTACAGCTGAAGCAATCAGAAAACATCACTACTGATAAGTCAAAAGCAAATACTAGAGAGAAATTCATTAACAAGCATTATATGGTAGAGGAAAAGGAAAGAAGAGGAAGAAGCATGCTAATATTCTTCCTCATTGCAGAAAACTAATAAATACTGTCCAGAGGAAGAGGGCAAAGTTAACAAAACTATAAAAATAAGAAGAAAAATACAAACCTTCCTAGATATCAAAATATTATACAAAACAATACAGGCCAAATAGCAAAATTTCTAAGCAAAACAGAATGCCAGAATTCAGACCAAACATGCCTGTCATATCAATAAGTGTAAATGTGTTTAACTCACCTATTTAAAAGAATTTCATATGGGATCACAAATCAAAACACAACTCTATGCAAGAGATACACCTGAAACAAAGTGATTCCAAAATGTTGAAAAAAAAGTGTGGTCAAAGTTTCACCAGACAAATGCAAGTAAGTTTGGTTCACAATCAGATAATCAGAATTTAGGTAAAAAACATTAAAGGGCGGGGGGAGATTTATAATGCTAAAGGTTAGACATCATGAGACACATAAGGAATATCTGCATAAAATAAAATAATAGCAACATTTATAATAAGATACCAGGACAGACTTCACTTGTAGAGGGAGACTTACTTCTCTGTTCATAACAGAGCTAGTGGACAAAAGGCAAGAAAAGGAAGACCACAATATAAGGTAGATTTGAGTGATATGTCAAACTCAGAAACGAGAGTGTCTACCTCTCTCCAAATGTCTATAACTCATGAAATCAGCCATTTTAGATTAAAAACAAAGAAACTAGTAATAATTAGAAAAGACAGGAGTACTAACAAGATTCTCCAATCACAATGTTATAATACTAGAAATTAATGTAAAAAAATAAAAGGAGTTTCACACCTAAAAAACTTCTAACTCACCAACTCTTAAAGGAAAAATATAAAAATAAAACTTGCAAAATATCTAAAAAGTAATGATGTAAACACTACTGTTCAGAACCCAAAAGACATCTCATGAGGTGTTAACAAGGTAATTTATAACCTTAGTGGTTCAATAAGAATTACAAGAAAAAAATGAACTAAGTAATCATGATTCAAAGTTAAAAAACAAAGGTGAATTATAGGACAAAAAAACAGAAACTAATGAAACAAAAATAGGACTGAAAAGTCAAAAGCTTATTTATTGAGAAGTATCTGTAAATACCTCTGATTATGAAAAGAAATTTCAAATAAATAAGTGAGAAATAATCATGGAAGAAATTAAAATGAGACTACTTTTCTAAATTCTGTACAAATAAATTTGAAAAGAGAGTAACTCAGTGCAAAAGAGACAGAAAATTGAAACAGAACTATTGTTATAAAAAAAGCCATCTCCCAATTAAGCAGCAGGCTTTCCATGGAGATACCAAAATTTAAAAAGAAAATTCCAAATAATTATTTAAAACTACCCTAATTAATAGTTGGTTATATATAAAAGTCTGGGTTAAAAACTATTTTTCCTCAGAAGTTTTTGAGAAAATTGCAATACTCCCTTCTGGAATTAATGGGGGCGGGGGGCAGTGAGAGAAAAGTTCATCAGGAATTTAAGTCTTAAGTGTGTGGGTTGCTAATATCAGAGCTCCAAAATGTATAAACAAAATTGGAAGATAGGAAAGTTTACAATTTCCAAAAGGTAATTAAAAGATTTTAACAACTTTCAGCAACTGCTGGGAAAACTGACAGAAAACATTACACCTTACAATTTCATAATACACATTATTTCCAAGTGCACATAGGACATTCAGCAAATTATGCTGGACTACAACACACATCTACATAAGTTTTAAAGAAAAGAAATCTAAATAAATTTAAAAGGAAATCACACAGAGTATGTTCTCTGGAATTAAATTAGAAACCAATAATCAGGCTCAGCCGATGTTGCTCAGTGGTTGAGCACTGACCTGTGAACTAGGAGGTCACAGTTTGATTCCCAATCAGGGCATATACCTGGGTTGTGGGCTTGGTCCACAATAGGGGGTCTGCAGGAGGCAACCAATCAATGATTTCCTCTCATTATTGATGCTTCTATCTCTCCCTCTGAAATCAATAAAAATATATTTTAAAAAATAGTAATCAGGTACCTAGGGAACCATCAAATACAGGACGGAGTAGGATTATAGTTGTAACCACTTTTGAATATGATAATTAATTTGCCCTACACTATATTTGAAAATTAAACTACATCCTGCCGAGACCGGTTTGGCTCAGTGGATAGAGCGTTGGACTGTGGACTGAAGGGTCCCGGGTTCTATTCCAGCAAGGGCATGTACCTTGGCTGCGGGCACATCCCCAGTAGGGGGCGTGCAAGAGGCAGCTGATCGATGTCTGTCTCTCATCGATGTTTCTGACTTTCTATCCCTCTCCCTTCCGCTCTGTAAAAAAATCAATAAAATATATTTTTTTAAAAGAGAAAATTAAACTACATCTAACAAAAAAGTCAGAAGGAAAATTAGAATACATTTCAAACGAAATGATAATGAAAATAAAACAATGTAAGAAGTACAGCTTTTAGTGCTTATACTATCTAATAAAGAGGGAATATGCTAATGACCCTCATACCATCACAAAGATGGTGGCACCCACAGCCAATAAGAGAATATGCTAATTGACTGTCCCACCCTCAAAGATGGAGGTGCACACAGCCAATAAGGAGGGAATATGCTAATTGCTGCCCCACCCTCAAAGATGGCAGCACCCACGGCCAATAAAGAGGGAATAACTGACTGACTGCTCTCCCTCAAAGATGACGGCACCCACAGCCAGTAAGAATGGCATATGCTTGATTGTCACGCCCTCAAAGATGGCAGCGCCCACAGCTACAAGATAGTGGCGCCCAGTCCCCTCAGCCCTGCCGGGCGGCAGGCATGCAGCCAGGCTGGGCCCACTGCTCCACATGCCTGCCTCCAGAGTCCTCCAGTCCCCTCAACCCCCCAGCTGCCCAGAGCCGGCCTGAGGCACAGGCAAGCCTTGGATGGCAGCTGCCCAGCCACCTAGGGCCGCCTGAGGCTCAGGAAACCAGGACTGGCAGAGGCTTGCACTGCCGGCAGCAGCAGCAGCAGCAGAGGTGTGGTGGGGTGTTGCCTTCCCCTGATCACCGGGTCGCCTCCCAACCCTGAGGGCTCCCCGACTGTGAGAGGGGGCAGGCCAGGCTGAGGGATCTCCCCTCCAGTGCATGAATTTTCATGTCCCAGGCCTCTAGTCCTATATAATAAAAGCGTAGTATGCTGAATGTCTGGTCGACCATTCAACCAATCAAAGCATAATATGCTAATGATATGCTAAGGCCACTCAACTGCTCACTATGACATGCACTGACCACCAGGAGGCAGACGCTCTGACCAGTAAGTAGGTTAGCTTGCTGCTGAGGTCTGGCCGATCAGGACTGAGCGAGATGGGCCAGATATGCCTGGAGCCCTTCCACAGTCCCTCTCCCACTGGCCAACCTCCTGCTTCACTCCCCGGCCCCAATCATGCACTGGTGGGGTCCCTCAGCCTGGCCTGCACCCTTTCGCAATCCAGGCTGAGGGACACCTCCCCTTCCCAAGTGCGCAAATTTCGTGCACCGGGCCTCTAATATTACAAATAAAAAGAAGACTAAAAGCAATAATTCTACCTGAAGAAGCTAGAAAAGCACAAAGTAAACCCAAAGTCAGAGGAAGGTAAAGAAAAAAATAATAAAGAAAAATCATAGGAAATATTAACAAATCCATAAATAGGTTCTTTCAAGACCAATAAATGTGACCAAACTCTAGCTACACTAATCAAGAAGGAAAAAAGAAAACACAAATTATCACTATTAGAAATGAAAGAGAAATAATCATTTCAGATATCATAGACAGTAAGAAGGAAAAAAAGATACAAACTTCATGCCAACAAATTCTGCAATATGGATGAACAAATTCCATGAAAGTGATAACTTACAAAAATTAACACAAGATCTAACATAAAATGGAAAGAGAAAATGTAACAGAAAATATAATCATTAATATCGATTAATGAAACATAATTTTAAAAAATCTTCCTACTAAGAAAACTCCAGGACCAAAATGGTTTCACCAATGATTTCTCTCAAACTTTAAAGAAGAAAACGCCAATCTTACACAACTCTTTCAGAGAAAGGAAAAATTTATAACTGAGTTCAGGACAACCTTAACACTAAAATATGACAAAGATATTAAAAAAAGAAGTTACAGAGCAATATCCCTTGTGAACATATAGATGCACACTTAAAATATTAGCAAATCAAGTCCAGCAATATCTAAAGATGATAGGACACCATGTCCAAGAAGGGTTTAATCCAATACTTCAAGGTTGACTTAACTTTAGAAATATCAGTGTTAATTCATCACATTAATAAAATAAAGGAGAAAAATAAAAATATATACATAAATTCTACAGCTCAGTAACAAAAGAAACAATACTTAAACACTTTTTGTGGTTGTTGTTAGAGGGAAAGAAACATTAATCAGTTGCCTCCCACATGCACCCCAATGGGATCAAATCCACAACCTGTGCATGTGCCCTAACTGGGAATTAAGATGGCAACCCTTTGGTGCCTCAGAATATGCTTAACCAAGTGAGCCACACCAGTCAGGGCAGAAACAACACGTTTGGTTAAGTGGGTAAATAAATATTTGAACATATCACAAAAAAAGATACTTGAATATACAGGCAACATATGAAGAAGTATTCAACAACCTTAGTCATCAAAAACACAGATTAAGCCCTGGCTGGCATAGCTAGTCGGTTGGAACATTGTCCCATATACCAATAAATAGCAGGTTCAGTTTCCAGTCAGGGCACACACCGAGGATGCAGATTCGACCATCAATCAGGGCACATACAGGAGGCAACTGATGAGTGTTTTTTTCCCTCTCTCCCCCACCCTCTAAGGACAACAAAATAAAATTTAAATTTAAAAATGCCATAGATTAAAGCCACAATGAGATGCTAAAATGTATAAAATTTAAGTCTAACAATACCAAATGTTTGCAAGAAGGTGAGGGGTGGGGAACATCTGGCCCGAGGGCCATAAGGCCTCGAAATCACTGCGTATGGCCTTGCCGAAGCACTGCGGTGAGTTAATTAAATGTTTGACCAAATACAGTAGACTAATTTTTAAGTTCATAATTTTGTATAGCCCTCAAATGACCCTTGGCAAAAAAAGGGTTCCCCACCCCTGATATAGAGCAACTGACATTTCTATAGATTTTATTGGTGGCAGTGTAAAATATATTACTTTTTAGGAAAGAGCCTAATAGTTTCTTTCAAACCTAAGCATGTAGCTTACCTGATGACTCAGCACTTCTACTTCTAGGTATGTACATACACAAGATAAATGAAAACAGGTCTAAAAAAGCCTTGCAGAATAATGCTCAGAGCCGGTTTTTGTTTTTTTGTTTTTTCATAACTAAAATCATCCTGGGTGTCCATTAATATAAGAATGGGTAGAAAAGAAACTGCTTTCAGCACACTACATGTTTTTTTTCTGATTTTAAATCTTAATTGTTGAAAGTATTACATATGTCCTCATTTTTCCCAATTGACCCCTGTTTTTAAAATAAAGTCATTAGCACATAGGCATGCCTATTTGTATAGTCTAGGGCTGTTCTACACTACAGTAGCAGAGTTGAGTAGTAGCAACACAGTTAATGGTGCACATAGCCTATAATTTTTACTCACCGTCCTTTACAGAAAAATTTTGCCAATAAGAACATGAATAAATCTCAAAAACATGTTTGAATAAAAGAAGCCTTATATAAAAGAAGATAAACTACAGTTGACCTCTGAACAACACAAATGTTAGGAGCTCTGACGCTAGTGCAGTCAAAAATCCACATATAATTTAACTACTTCAAAACTTAACTACTAATAGCCTATTATTGACTGAAGCCTAACCAATAATATAAACAGTCAATTGACATATATTTTGTGTATTCGTACAATAAAATAAGCTAAAGAAAATATAAGGAAGAGGAAATAACATTAACAGTATTTATTGAAAAAAATTCAGATATAAGTTGACCCACACAGTTCATAATTGTGTTGTTCAAAGGTATATGGTTCTATTGATATGATGATCTAGAAGTGGCCAAACTAATCTATGATAGAGAAAATCAGAACAATGGTTGCCTGTAGGCAGTGGGATGGGGACTGATTAGTAAAGGACAAGAAGGAAGGAACATTCTATATCTTGTAGGAGTTTAGGTTTAACCAAGACTCTCCTTTGACTCAAATCTTAGCCAACTTCCTCTGAGTTCTCTTTCTGACTAAGACTCAACCTTGGGCTTCTTTCTCAGATCTTGTAAAATACGGTGTGAGCAAGAATCCTGCTAGATCTTTTTGGCTAAAATTCCCCACCTTTGGTACTTGCCAAATTTGAACTTAATGTCTGATCTTCAGCAAGAACTGAGTCCATCTAGCAAGAATGTCCCTTTCCCCTGATGTTTCCTCTTAGTATATTTTCCATCCACTCACCCCACCCTGCTGCTTGGTTATAATTCACCACCTATCCTTGCTGGAGTCAGAGTTGAGCCCAATCTCCACTGCAGTGGATCCTTGCACCTATCATGATACTCCCACCCACCCCCATTTAAATAGTCTTCCCGAAGGTCTTTAAAAAGTGTCGTGAATAATTTTTCTCTTTAACAGGCGGCACAAGTATTAAAACTCAGAACTGGTATCCCTAAGATTTGTACATTTCACTTTATCTAAAATTACCCCCCCCCCAAAAAAAAAAACTGCTGGCAGCCGAACATTATTTTAATAATAGAGAGCTGTGGACAGGAATCTGGAGGGCTGACCAACCTTAATTGCTCTGAAGGGTCGGAGCTAATCACTGGATATTGGTAGTTGAAGCAGCTCCCACCTGTTAGTCCTAAGTAGATCCACTGATTGGCTTTTATTGGAGTTTCCTGCCTGGGGGATGTGGGTGTATCTTATGATCTAATCATAATAAAAGGGATGGTAAAGCCAGAGCGAGCAGTAGTCCTCCCACTAGAGCTAGACTACTTACTGCCTGGCCCCCATTTCCCAAATTAATGCTTTTCTAAGTCTCTTCTCATTTGTCTGCGGCCTTCTCCAGAAACCCAATCCCTGAAACGGGGACCCTGAATCACGCCGGACGTGAAAGGGGTTCCCACAAAAACAAGGAAGATGATGAATTCTAATTAATAATACACACCTAAGTACTTGGAGGAAAATAAACCAAAGTCTAAGAACTTTTTTTTAATGTATCTAAAAATGATTAACTGATAGATGGAGGGATAGATAAATGTGATAAAACAGTGATGTGTTCATTTTATAATGTAGATGGTAAGGACATGAGTGTCCACCATGAAGTTTCTCATAATAAAATTATGACATTCCTAATATAGATAATGAAAATATATCTTCTATCACTGCTGTTTTTTGTTGTTTTTTTATTCATTCTAAAGAAAAAAAAGAAAGGGAGAGAGTAGCAGAGAAACAGAGATTGGTGACTTCCTATACACGGTCCAACTGGGGTTTAAACACGCAACCTAGATATGTGCCCTGACTGGAATCGAGTCCACAAGCTTTTTAGTGTACAGGATAACACTCCAGTCAACTGAGCCACACCAGCTAGGGCTTTATCATGTTTTATACACATTCATCCTTAGACACAAATGGAAAGTTTTATCCAAGAATTCATAGAGTTTCATTGTCACTGAAGTGTAAGCAAACTGTAAGCTATTTCTGACATTAAAAAGGGCTAAATAATTTAAAGACAAACTTCCATAAATGTAACTGCTTCCTAAAGGAGGTCACAGTTCAATTCCTGTTCAGGGAACATGCCTGGGTTTTAGGCTCAATCCCTAGTAGGGGGATGCAGACGGCAGCCAATAGATGGTGTTTCTTTCTCATCGATGTTTCTCTTTCTCTATCCCTCTTCCTTCTTCTCTCTCTAAAAGTGAATAATAATAAACATTTTTTTAAAAAGGAAGGATATTCTCACACATGCTGCTATAACATAGATTAACCTTGAGGTCATTATGCTAAGTGAAATTAGCCAGTCACAAAAAGACAAATTTTGTACACTCCACATATATGAGGTATCTAAAATAATCAAATTCAGAGAGATAGAAAGCAAAATGGTGGTTGCTAGGGCCTGGGAGGGGGGATGGGGAAGAAGCGGGAATGGTTTAATGGGTATAGTGTTCAGTTTTGCAAGATGAAAGTAGTTCTGGAGAATATCTCCACAACAATGTGAATATACTTAACACTATTGAACTGTACCCTAAAAACCAATATGGTAGATTTTATGTGTATTTATTTATGATTAAAAATAATAAATCGCCATGGCCAGCATGGCGCCATGGTTAGAACGTCAGCCCACACACTGGATGATCCCAACCAATTCATGTCTCTCTCACATAGATGTTTCCCTCTCTCTCTTTCCCCCCAACACCCTCTCTCCCTCTCTCTCTCCCCCTTCCCCCGTCTAAAACTCAATGGAAAAAAATACCCTCAAATAAGGATTAACAAAAAATAAATAAAGTAAAATGCCAAAGCCAGACTCAAACTTAGGACTAATTCTAAATTCCACAATCTATTCACTCTGACCTTACTGTTTAACTACATTTATTCATTCAGCAGATATATGAGTACCTACCTGCCTGTGTGCCAGCACAAGTACCAGTTAATAAAAAAGACACAGGTAGCTTAAGTTCAAGCGAGTATAACTGCTTATCTCACGAGGACACATAAATCACCCTATATTCAAAGGAAATTTGCCAACCACTCAGTATTGCTTCAATGTCAAATTGTTCCTCTCAAAAACTATTAAAAGAATCAGTCTCAGAAAGACAGGCCCTTCATTTTTCATGGTCTCAGAGGCATCCTCAAACAACAATTTACCTTACTTGCTTCCTAATGAGTGGAATACAGTACTCTTTTCCGATAATTCTATTGTAAGCCCAAAATTAATATCCATATTCCATTATCCACTAATCTAAACCTGCTTTTCTTTATTCATTATATACCTACTATCATTTTAAATTGCTGATTTCCTTTTAAAAAGGTAACAGTAACAGAATATGGAAAGCCTTCATATTTTAACTGAGGGTTTCAACATATTAGCCTAGTTAAATAAGATTATTAGCCATTTACATCATTTACTAAACCTCTGATTCAAATCTAAACAAGTCAAATACCACCTTTCAGTTTCAACTAAACAGGCCTCCTCACCATCCCCCCAAATTTAGAGACCTAGCAATATCCAGGAGGTTGCCTAAATTTCCATACCTGAGACTCAAACAATATTACTTTTGTAAAACAATAATTCAGAAAGGTACCAGTATATAATCTAAGCCCTCCCCCTAAGACAAAGGGGGGATGAAGTAATGGGGGGATGAGGACACATATGTAATATCTTAATCAATAAAGAAATTAAAATAAAATAAAATACCCCTCCCCTCCAAAAAAAATAAACTCCTATTTACAAGAAATTTTTAAAGGAAAAAAACAGACTTTAAAGACATCTGTTCTATTCAATTAGTATTAAGCATCTTTTTCTTTAAGAATTAAGCTGTTCTGAAATTATATGATCCTATTAACCAATGTCACCTCAATTAATTTTTTTTAAAGTTGTCATTTCTTAAAAAAAGTCATTTTGACATTCACAAAGGCACCTTTCAAATTATATTTAGCAGGCAACATGATTTAACCTTTTTTTACACCTAAGTTTTTTATATTCTACAGCTTCTCTAATTTCACAATTAGAGCTGAGGATTTATATATAGACTAGAGGTCCAGTGCATGAAATTCATACACAGGGGGAGGTGTCCCTCAGCCTGGCCTGGACCCTCTCCAATCTGGGATCCCTCTCGCAATCCAGGACCACTGGCTCCTAATGACTCACCTGCCTGCCTGCCTAATGTCCCCTGCCAGCCTGGTTGCCCCTAACTGCCCTCCCCTGCTGGCCTGGTTGCCCCCATCTGCCCTTCCCTGCCAGCCTGGTCACCCCCAACTGCCCTCCCCTGTCAGCCAGTTTGCCCCCCACTGTCCTTCCCTGTTGGCCTGGTCACCCCCAATTGCCTGATTGCCCCTAACTGCCTCCCTCTGCGTTGGCCCTACCTCCATGACTTTGTCTGGAAGGAAGTCAGATGTCCAGAAGATGGCCAGACAACCCAGTCTAATTAGCATATTACCCTTTTGTTAGTATAGATGACAAAAGTTCCTTTGATGAAACATTCCAAAAACTAACTGGAATGAAAATTCTGGAGTACTGAGTAGACACAATAGCTCAAAAGTGAAAAGAACAATTATGTTAACTGACTCTTCCATATAGATTACCTGCTTTACTAAAGTGTTCTTATATATATTAAAACTTATCATACTGACTGCATACGTTTCAAGCTTCAATCAGACTTCAAGACTATACTATAAATATGTCCCACAAATAGCAGTAACCAGAGTTATCATCACTCCCAAGAAACCACTTAGGAGAAAAATTATTTTCAAATTATAGAAAGCAGAAAAACTGAATGATTACTTTGCCTATTACTTTACTTATCCACGATTATAACTTATGACTATTTTTGCATTACATTAAAATTAATGCATTATTTTAATAGCCATACTCTTTTATTAAATAAATATTCAGTACCTAAGTGAAAAAGAGAGTACCAGAAACTAAATTTCACCAGAAAAATACTGTTTTCAATTTTAAATAATTTATCTGATTTGCAGTGAAAACTTTGCAATAAGGGCCAAAGGCTTACTTCTTTTAAAAACCATCTCATTTAAATGATTATAGCATACTGTCACATAAAAAAAGTTTAGTTTCCAAAACATGTATTCTATATAATAAAACCCTAATATGCAAATTGACCAAACGGTAGAATGACTGGTTGCTATGAACTGACCACCAGGGGCAGACACTCAATGTAGGAGCTGCCCCCTGGTGGTCAGTGTTGCTCCCACAGGGGGAGCGCCGCTCAGTCAGAAGCTGGGCTCATGGCTGGTAAGTGCAGCGGCACTGGCTGGAGCCTCTGCGGCAGCACTAAGGAGCAGCAAGCCAAGCAGTAGGGAGCAGCAAGCAGGCAGGCGGTAAGGAGCGAGGAGTTCTGGTCTGTGAGAAAGCACAGGCCCAGGTGAGGGACCTCCCTACCCCCAGTGCACGAATTTCATGCACTGAGCCTCTAATATTAGTATAAATGCCTTAGTTATCTTCCAAAAATGGGGCACTGCCTTTATTCAAGGTCCTTACAACAGAGAAACCTCTGTTACTTCAAATTGAACAAAGCAGGGTAAGCAGCTCTCCTAATGTTATTAAATAGCTTAAGGATCATAGAAGATCATTGTCTACTTAGGAATATATGACATAAAAATATATGCTGCATATATAATATGTATGCTATATATGGATAGAATATGTATATTCTAACATGTATAGAATATAGACTATGTATAGAAAAGAGTCTGAAAGAGATTAATTTCAAAATGAATAGTGATTACCTCTGGATGACATAAAATCTGTAATTTAAATTTTCTATTTTGCTATTTATCTTTTCTAACTTGTCTAAAAGAAAGGCTAAATTATTTTTAGACTCCACTGAACTGGTTTCAACAACAGAACTTTTTTCTTATCTAGTATACTTTCAAGTTCTACTAAGGAAGAATAATTCTGAAGCTATCATTTTTCTAAAATGGTCAACATTCCCTGGTACTCTGGTCAACTTCTTCTAAACAATAGGATGTTAAACATATGCTAATTTTCATATATGTCAATTTTTAGATTCTGAAAAGTCAATTCCTTATAGATTTACCTTCATCATACATTTCTTCTATTAAATAGGCCTCTGCTCGGTCTTTCAGAGCATTCACATTGTCAGGTTCCATCTGTAAAACCTCAGAACACACTCGAATAGCTTCAACAGGCTTCTCATCCTAAAAGTGAATGTGAGAAAATGATTTATGGTTTCTATTCCATATATTAAGTTTCTGCATTTCTGGGAATGAATGGGTCAACCGTTACCTTAGAAAAGCAGTGGCAAATCCTCTCTTTTGAACGAATTGTATATTCAGAAATACTAGGCTCTGTTTTCATGACAGATTCATACTTGCTGGTTGCATCTGTGTATCTATTAAATGAACAAATCATGATGAGCAACAAATTCTATTCCCAGAGCCACAGAAAAAAACCTCTATTCTTCACTGTATGTTGCTTAATCTGTTTACCTGAATGAGCACATGCCTTCAAACACTGCTTTTACTTACTAATCTACAGTAGTAAGGCATGCCCTACCTGCAATAAAGAGTTAAAATATAAAACACATGACCACAGAAAATGATAGCTCAAAGCATACTTGTGAGTACCAATCAAACCACCTGATGAATTTCTTCACAGAAAAATGCTCATGATTTTGAAACTGAATAAAACACCTTATTAAAGTCTGACTTAATAGAGCACTTATAGCAAAGCAGAGATAAGGTTTTATTTTTTGGTCACTCTAACTTTCATGAAATCATGGAATCCATTATATACATGCTTATTTTATATAATGAATGTTAATATTCACAACTAAGTACACAGTGCACATCCTTGCAGAAGGAAACTTTTAAATTGCTAACTTTACCAGCTATCTAAGAACAATAAAAGCTATTTTGGCATTTTTGAAACTGTTGAAAACTACTAATCATGTTATACATCCTGTTATTTTCCTCAGTAATGGCAAACTAAAAGATATATAATATGGCACATTATTCCCAAAGTGCTACAGTCTTTACCTTTAAATGCAGATGAATTAAAACACAGCTTTAAATGTAATATTTAAAACAAGAGCTAGCTAGCTATGTCAAAATCTTAGTAGGGATATAGTTTTAAAATTTTTCTATGATGATGAAACAACTGTAGAAACTGCACAGAATATGTGAGACCTGGCTTTACTTCTTACAACTACATGTGAAGCTACAATTAGCTCAAAATAAATGCTCAATTAGAAAATACTCCACCTCACTTAAAAAAACAAAAACTATCTTCTGAGAAGGTGGAATAAATGCACTTTCCCCAATTTGTCCACCTAGCTACAAATGAATACCCTAGACACATTTTTTTAAAAGTTACAAGACTAAGAAAGGGAAAGACGGTAGACAGCTAGGACCTCTAGGCCTGAGGGGGAACAATGTGGTAAGTCCTTGGGTTTCCCTTTTGCTTTATATGCCTCAGACTTCGGGCTGAGGAAGCCAGCAAGCAACCCAGAAATGTTAATGGCACAAATACACACACACACACACATAAAACAAACAAACAAAATGCAAAAACCTGCTGCCCCAAGCCAAAAAACAGACAGAATAATGGCTCTACTCCAGCCAAATGCCAGAGAAAATTATGGCACCACCCCCATCAACACCAGCAGGTCGTGTGGAGAGCACCCAGTCTTCTTCCATGGTTAGACGAATGAGCTGTGCCCACACCCACACCAAGGTGCCGTCAGAGAAGGCCAGGTAAAGAGCCAGAACTTTCATCCATGGCTGAAAATGAGTCCCCCCTAAACTCTCACCTGCACCAAGCAGTAGCAAGAAGCCCCCACACCTTGAGTATCAATGAAGGCTGCCCACCCTCACTTTGCTGGAACAATATCAGAAAAACCCAGCCAAAACTATTAAAAACCACTCCCATATCAAGTAACAAATCTCAAACTGAAAGAGACAATAAATTCGAACACTAACAAGACAGACATGTTAAAATTATCTGACAAAAACTTTAAAGCAGCCATGAAAAAAGCAACAATGATAAACATGCTTAAAGCAAAGGGGGACCGCCCCCCCCAAAAAAAAACACAGAATGGCCCCGCAGGTTTAGCTCAGTGATTAAATGTCAACCCATGAACCAGAAGGTCAAAGTTCAATTCCCCTCAGGTCACATGCCCATGTTGTAGGCCAATTGAAGATTTTCTCTCATTATCGATGTTTCTCTCTCTCCCCCCGTCCTTTCCTTTCTATAAAATAAATAATTATATATTTAAAATGAAAAAAAAGTGTCTCAACAAAGAAACAAAAGACATAAAAGAATAACCAAATGGAATTTTTGCCTCAACAAAGAAACAGAAGATATAAAAGAATAACCAATTTTTAGAATTGAAAAACAGAAAAACTGAAATGAAAGGGTCATTGAATGTGCTCAATAGCTGACTGAAGGAGAAACGAAAGAATCAGTGAATTAGAACAACAGAAATTACCAAATCTTAACAGAGATAAAATAAATTGAAAAGAAAAAAAAAGAACAGAGCCTAAGGAACCTGTGGGGCTATAACGAAAAGTTATTAACCTTTAAGTCAATCAGAATCTAAGAAGCAAAGTATAGACAGGCAAGGGCTCAAAAGTACTCCAAAAAATATTAGCTGGGAACTTCCCAAATCTGATAAGATGTAAATCTTTCTAGAAATGAAATAGACTCCAAAAAGGATAAAGATAGGAAATGCACATTAAGGCACATCATAATTAAACTCATGAATACTAAAAAAACAAGGGGGAAAAAAATCTTATAAGAAGTCAGAGAAAAATGATACCTTATCTTTAGGAGAAAAAGCAATTAAAATGACAATTGATTTCTCATCAGAAATCATGGAGGTCAGAAAAAAGTGGTACAATTTTTGTCAGGTACTCTAACAAAGGAACTGTTATAACCGAGATTCCTATACCATGGAGGGGGGAAAAAAAATCTGTATACTCTGTATATATCTCTATCACTCTAGAGACTACATTACCTTTTAATAATTTATATTTCTGTCTCCCTAACTATACCAAAAGTTTCTTAAAATAAAAAACTAGTCATATGCATTTCTGCAACCCCAGGACATAATCAATGCTTGATACAGGAGATACTCAGTAAGTTTTTATTGAAATATAAATAAATCTGGTAAGAATACTAAGCAGTTACTATTATTTATATTCCACCATATTTTTTTTAATGTACAGTTTTTGTTACAGCCCAGTGTTAAGACAACTCCACCCTTGATTGCTAAGAGGTAAAAAAGCAAGCAGTTCAATGGTTTTTTTGTGCCTACAAAGGACACATGAGGGAATGCTGGAAAGACTAGACAGCATATGCTTACCTGCCATCTCTGATGAGTTCTTCAGCTGACTCAATCAGCTTACTAAGTTTCTTTACTTGTTTATAGTGCGCAAAACACCTTTTATGATCCTGGTCCAATTTAAGGCATTCCCGAACTTCACTGCTCATGTATTTAAAAAGAAGAAAATATTCCAAGTCAAAATAATCAATGAGTAGTTCTCCATACTAAATACAGAAATTACAATAAAAGGTATTTTGTTGTGTGTAACAATTAAAACATATTGGCATAATAATTTACCATATATTTATATGTGGTACTGAAACATGCAAACTCTTATTAACTCAAATTAAAATGACTTAAGTAGGGTTATACATTAAATACTCCACTTTGTTTCTACAAATAATAACATCCCTATTTATTTTAATAAGCATAGTTCATGAAAATAAATTATGTGGAACTAGAATAATATGAAATGTATAGATAATAGACTATAAACACAAAATATATAAACAGATAACAGAAAATAAAAACAATTTTATTAATTTAAAATTAAAAAGAAGCCAAGACTGGTTTGGCTCAGTGGATAGAGCGTTGGACTGCGGACTGAAGGGTCCCGAGTTCGATTCCGGCAAGGGCATGTACTGTGGCTGCAGGCACACCCCAGAAGGGGGCGTGCAAGAGGCAGCTGATCGATGTCTCTCTCTCATCGATTTTTCTGACTTTCTATCTCTCTCCCTTCTGCTCTGTAAAAAATTAATAAAATATATTTTTAAAAAACGAAGTATTAAAAATAATAATAAAATTAAATTAAATTAAATTAAAAGAAAATAGAATTATGTTACTACCAACAACAAAAGGATGATGAGATGTGTGAGCCAGTAGAACGCACCTGAGGGATAGTTCATGATCTCCTAGTTGGTAATACAGTGTGCTGATTTTATAAAAAGCCTCAGTATTGTCATTCTTCAATTTTGATGCAGCTTTTAAATCACTTATTGCTTTCCTAGGTTCACCTTCTTTTATAAAACACTCAGCTCGAAGTTCCCGTAGATCGGCATCCCAAACACAAACCTTGAGAAACAAAAGAACTAGACTTTAAGAAACAATAAATTATGCACATTTATACTTACACCCCAGATATTTTTATATCCTCGAGGGTCTCGTTCATATCCTCGAAGGTCTCGTTCATATCCTCAAAGGTCTCGTTAAGTTCATCGGCCTTTTCTAGGAGCCTCTTGAAAAACCTTAGAAACTGTGGTTTTGAACTCTATGTCCAGTCATTTTTTTTCCTACATTTCTTTCACATGTGATTTCTTTCCATGTCTCTGCATTTTGGCTGCTTCCCTGAGTTGGTCGATTAGCTCTGTGTGGTAGATGTCCTCTAAGGGACAGTGGCTCAGCTTCCCTAGTTACCTGAGGTGGATACTCTTGCTGCAGCCCTTTATGGGTTGCACAGTCTTGTTGAAGTTAAGTCTAGATTAGTGTTGTTAGCACTAGGAGGGTTTGACCTCCAGGCCAAATGACTGTGAGGATCAGCTATGCTCAGGTTGGATGGGCGGAGTCTCTGGGCTGAGCAGGCAAGCCTTGATTTCTATCAGCTCCACCCTATGCAGCACCTAGGTCTCTGTGCCGGGTGGTAATGGCTGCACACACCTCTAAGAGAAAGCTGCCACTGAGCTCTACCCGCTGCTGGACAATTCAGCCTCTCCCCAAATAAGTCTGCATACCCAAAGTCTCACCCAAGGTTGTAAAACAATGCAGTCTGGCGGTTTCCCGAATGAGAGAGCAAGTCACAAATCCTCTCAGCGCACTCCTGAGCTTCTGCAGTTCCCAAGTTTACATGCCCTCTCCCCAAGCTCGCAGACCTCTGCAGCACCCAAGTTTCAGCATTCTTCCTCCTTACTGTCCAGTTTCACCCCATATGAGTGTGGGTTCCCTGGACCTCGCCTGGAACTGGAGAATCAGTGCAGTGGGACGCCTCTGTCTCCCTCCCTGTTCGAGAAAACCAGCTGGGTATCCAGCTGCCCACCCTATCCGCTTGCGCGAGCACAGCTCCAAACCTCTGACTCTGCGCATATCCGCAACTCTGCCCTCTGCTGCTCCTCTGAGTCACAGTGTCCTATCTTTACTTTTATTTGTGGAATTTCCACTCGGCCAGCTTTCCGGTGATTCTGGATGATGTTCGTTCTGTCGTTAAGTTGTAGTTTTGAAATTGTTGTGTGGGGCAGCAAGATAGGTGTTTACCTATGCTGCCATTTTGGTTTCTCCTTCTGCCACCCACCCCACATATTTTACCTACACATTTATCAATATAAAACATCCTCAATTAACATGGAAACTTCTACATGGTAAATAATATTTAAAAATAGGATACAATTTAGGTATGACAAAAATTAGCAAACATAAAATAATTTCTCTAAGAATATTGTAAAGAAATTCTAACAGGGGAAGGATATACATATATTGACAAGGCCCTTTTCCTACCTCCTTTCAATGATATAATTGTAAAACTCTGAAAATAACACATGGCATTTACTAGAAGGTTGTTCCCAATAAACCATATTTGATTTTGAAGAGGGTATTCTGTAATTGGGTTCTTGCAACCAACAATTCTAATTTCTAGTAACAAAAAAAAAAAAACAAATCTAGGTTCTAAATTTGCAAAATATTTTTATTCTAATAACTAAGTAAAATTCTCTTTTGTAAAATGTCATCTTAAGGCCAATTCAGAGCAACCAAGATGGCGGCATAGGTAAACACCTATTGTTCTGCCCCGCGCAACAATTCAAAAACTACAACATAACAACAAAACAAACATCACCCAGAATCACAGGACAGCTGGCTGAGTGAAAACTCCACAAATAAAAGTAAAGGTGGGACACTGAGACTCAGAAGAGCGGCAAAGCGCAGCCTTGAAGATACACCTGGAAACAGAGGTTAGGAGACATGGCCACGCGCGTGGACTGTAGGGCTGGCAGCAACAACCCCAGCTGGATTTCTCCAACGGGGAGGGTGGAGACGTCCCACTGCACGGATTCCCCAGTGCCAGGGGAGGTCCGGGGTATGCACCCTGGAAGCCGGGAGCGGCAGAGGTCTCTTAGTCTGAGGAGAAACCGGGTTGCTGGGAAAAGCAGTTTGCCTGCTTAAAGTGTGCGACAGCACAGACGCTCGACTTGCCCCCTGGTGACTTGCCCCCTGGTCCCGGAAACCACCTGTTTTACAACCTTGGGCAAGACTTTGGGTGTGCAGACTCATTTGGGGAGAGGCAGAGTTGTCTGGCAAGGGGTAGAGACTAGCGGCTTTCTCTTGGAGGTGCCTGCACCAATTGCCACCCAACAGAGACCTATGTGCGAGCGCCTCATAGGACATAGCTGACGCTGACGCTGCGTGCTCAGCCGAGAGACTCCGCCATCCAACCTGAACACAGTCTCCCTTCACAGCCAATTGGCCTGGAGGTCAAACCATCCTAGGGCTAACAACAACAAGCTGGGCTTAAATTCAAAAATACTGTACAACTCATAAAAGATTGCAGTAAGAGTACCCACCTCAGGTAACTGGGGAGGCTGAACCACTGTCCCTTAGAGGACATCTACCACATAAAGCAGCCACCATCCAGAGACATGGAAAGAAATCAGGGGTGAAAGAAATGGAGGAAAAAGACGACAAGACATAGAGTTCAAAACCACGGTTATAAAGCTTTTTAAGAGGCTCCTAGAAAAGGTTGAGACCTATAAGGAAATAAGCAAGATCTACAAGGAAATAAACGAGACATGCAAGGAAATGAACGCGACACTCAAGGATATGAAGGAGACTTTCAAGGATATGAAAAAGGACCAACCAGAAATTAAGTATACATTGACTGAAATAAAAAATATTACACAAAGACCTAAAAGTACTCTAGAGCACCCCAAGAACCAAGTTAAAGATTTGAAATACAAAGAGGTAAAATCCACTCAGCTGAAAAAGAAGCCAAAAAAATCCAAAAAATTGAAGATAGTGTAAGGGGCCTCTGGGACAACCTCAAGCATACCAACATCCAAATTATAGGAGTGCCAGAAAAAGAGAGAGAGCAAGACAATGAAAACCTATTTGAAGAAATAGTGACCAAAAACTTCCCACACCTGGTGAAAGAAATTGACTTAGGAGTCCAAGAAGCGCACCGAACCCCAATATATAGGAACCTTAAGAGGACCACACCAAGGCACATCATAATTAAAATGCCAAGAGCAAAAGACAAAGAGAGAATATTAAAAGCAGCAAGAGAGAAACAGCTGGTTACCTATAAGGGAGCACCCATACGATTGTCAGCGGATTTCTCAACAGAAACGATGCAGGCCAGACGGGAGTGGCAAGAAATATTCAAAGTGATGAACAGCAAGAATCTATAACCAAGATTACTCTATCCAGCAAAGCTATCATTCAGAATTGAAGGCCAGATAAAGTGCTTCGCAGATAAGAAAAAGCTAAAGGAGTTCATCACCACCAAACCAATATTATATGAAATGCTGAAAGATATTCTTTAAGAAGAGGAAGAAGAAAAAGGTAAAAATATAAATTATGAACAACAAATACATATCTATCAACAAATGAATCTAAAAATCAAGTGATTTAATAATCTGATGAACAGGATAAACTGGTAAATATAACAGAATCATAGACATAGGGAATGGACTGACAATTTTGGGGGAGAAAAGGGGTGTGTTCCCACAGCAAGAGACTGGACAAAAATCTTGCAACAATGGGAGAGGACAGTGGGGAGGGGAATGGGAGGGTGGAAGGTAGGATGGGTACAAGGTGGAAGGGAGCTACAAGGGGATAAAAAAGGGGGAACAATGTAATTAATAAACTGAACAATAAAGATTTAAAATGTCACCTTAAAATTAAGTCCTCATATCAGAAAAAGAAAAACTAAAAAAAAAACAATGTGAGAAGGTAGAGTCTTCATTTCCATTTTGTTGAATAGTTTACCATGTGTAGTGAATGCACTGGTAGTCTTCAAAATGTAAACCCAAAAGCTCACCAATAAGGTCTGTGGAAGTGTTTGTACACATTTCTTAAAAGTTATGCTAAAGTCATGTCAACTTTTCACATGTATTAAGTTATCAAAGACAACACTGGACATCAATTAAATATGAACAATAAATTAGGTCAAAATGGAAGTTTAAATACTGGAAGGTAAAAATTGTAACTGTATTTTTCCTTAATAAAACATTTATAAAATGATTTAGCAAAATGTGAATTCTACTGGATCACATCACAATTTCTTCCATAAAATTGTCAAAGTGCACATTCTACATAAAAGTTTATTGCAAAGATTAAATGAAACTGTGTATCAAAGTCTTATAAAATGATAAATAAGAATTATGATTGCTTTCATATGAATATTTTAGTAGACTTTCTTCTGAAACCATTGTCATTAGTAAGTCCTTCAGAAGCAATTTCTATAAACTTTGTTTTCCCAGTCTAGAACTGTCTGGATCCTATCAACTCTTTCATCTGCTTCTTCCCTAGAAACTGCTAATTCTAAACGCTCCTCTTTCCTCCCAAACACTATTTTTCCTTTTTCTTAACCAACTCTTTCATCTTGTACCTCATTATTTAACCTCCAGAGTTTTCTTCCCCATTCCCGAAAACAAAAAAAGTAAAAATAGCAAAGCAAGCAATGTGTAAAAATATGTAACTCCCATTTCATAGCACATTCATTACATTTACTGAAAACTTCAGTTCCAAATTTTGTTCTCTATAAAGACCATGTTTCTCCTAAGAGCCAAAAGCCCCAGGACAGTCTGATTTTATACTATTTAGGTTTTCTGTGGTACATTACATATCAAAATATATAAAGATGCCTTATTATAAAAAGCAATCAGTGTTAAGCTTGTCAGCTGCAATACTGAAAAAACTTACCTCTAAAATCTTGTCAAGGGAGGTTATAGCACCAACATAGTCTGAGTTTTCAAAAGCATCCAGGGCCTGTGAACGCAAACGCTGCATTTCATCTGATTTTATAAGTTGGGACTGGGCTTCCTTCTCTTCATTTTCACTTGGATTAGATTTGAGCTATAGGAATAATAAATTAAATTAAACAGGGTTTTCCATCTCTTAAGTCTAAAACCCATAGTATATACAATGATCTAACCATTCCTAATTATAGGTTCATTGGGGAGAAAGGATAGAGACACTAGCAAACCTAGCTTGTCTTGTCCACTGACTTGCTCCTGATGCTGACCACCACGGAAAGCAACAGCAAAGGCACCTCCCATCAGTGTGGTACGCAGGGTCAAAGACTGGACCCCCAGACACAGGAAGCAAATATATTTAGAAATATGAGAGGGTAGAGAAGAATGGAGAATAAAGGAAAGCATCATTCTCACTTTCTTATTTATAGCTCTAGAGAAAATGAGTTTTATGTATTTTGCTTTCTAGTTATACTTCCTAACAAATAGTATAAAATCATTTTACCAAAATAATAAAATAAAAAACACAGGTAAAGAGAGACAGAAAGGGGCATTTTTTAAAGCTTATAAGGCAGAAAAGGATTTGATGCCGGAGGGGCTAAGGTATAATAAGAAAGAATATATAAGGAAAAATAAGAGTATTAAGTAATACCTTATTTAAAAGGCTTATTATGCCAAAACCCATTTGGCTTAGTGGATAGAGCGTCAGCCTGCTCTATCCACTGAAAGGTCCCAGGTTCGATTCTGGTCTAGCGCATGTACCTCGGTTGCGGGCAAATCCCCAATAGGAGTGTGTGCAAGAGGCAGCTGATCGATGTTTCTCTCTCATTGATATTTCTGACTTTCTATCCCTTCTCCTTTCCTCTCTATAAAAAAACCAATAAAACATATTTTTAAAAAAATTTTTTAAAAAGGCTTATCATGTTGTTTTAAGAAGTTTACACCGGCTTGGTCACCAGCTAGGACTGGTGCGTGGAGACCGCAGCAGAGTGGCAGTGAGCTTACCTAGCAGCAGTGATTTGTGCACTGGTAGGGTGGCCTGGATTTATGCACTTGGTGGGGTGGCCTGTGGGGATCGGGCTGAAACCAGCATTCCAACATCCCCCTGAGGGATGTAGTAGTGCCCAAAGTGGCAGGCGGCTGGGAGGAGCCAGAGCCTGGGCTGGGCACTGCGCCCCTCCTGCTCATCTCAGCCCTGCTACATAAGCTCACTGCTGCTAGGTAAGTTCACTGCCACTCTGCTGCGGCCCACGCACCAGTCCTAGGGTGATATCAGCACGCCAGCGACCAAGAAGCGGCTGCGAGCTCACGCCCAGTCCATCCTGATGCCGGTCCTGATCCCAGTCCCGGTCCAGATAGGGGAGAGGCACGCAGCAGAAATGCCTACAGGAGAGGCTTACGCCACTGCAACTGCACTCACTAGCCGTGAGCCTGGCATCTGGCACCTGTCAGTCAGCTGAGCAGCACTCCCACTGTGGGAGCCCACTGATTACCAGGAGGCTTGCTCCTGCATTGAACACCTGCCCTCTGGTGGTCAGTGCACATCACAGCGACCAGTCAGATGCTTAAGCTTTTATATAGATAGATATTTCTATTGATTTTGAAAGAGAGAGGAAGGGACAGAGGGAGAGAAAGAGCGAGAAACATCAATGTGAGAGCAGATAATCAGATCAGCTGCCTCCTGTACACCCCCTACCAGGGATCGAGCCTGCAATCCGAGCATGTGGCCTGACCAGGAGTCAAACTGGCAACCTTTTGATGCACAAGATGATACCCAACCAACTGAACCATGCCAACTGGCCCTTGTCTCTTTTTAAACAACATTTTCCATGTATAATGTATATATCAACAGTTCACTAATTTTGGGTATGTAATTCTATGATTTTAATAAATTAACCATGTATGCAACTGTCTCCCCATTTTTAGACCATTTATGTCACCCCAATAAGATCCTTTGTGTCTATTTACAGTTCATCCCTGCTCCCAGCCTGGTCTCATACAAAATGACTCCTAATAATTTCTTCCTTAATGGAAAACATTAAGCTTAATGGCTCAGAAAAATGAGATGCTACATTAAAAAGCTACTGACTTTAAACAACATAAACTCATGAACCAAAATAGATTCCGAGACATAGAAGCATTGAACAGATAATCCAACCTCAGAGGGAAAGCAGGGGAGATGCATGCATATAAGTATAACCCATGGACACAGACAGTACAGGGGGTGAGGACATGTGCTGGGGGGTGGGAACAGCTGGGGAGAGGTCAATGGGGGGAAAAAGAGACATATATAATACTTTAAACAATAAAGAATTTAAAAATTTTTAAAAAGCTACTGACTTTTTTCTTTAAGATTAGTTATGTAATAATTCCTGAAATCTAGTATTTGACTGGAGGATCATTTGGCATTCAGAAAGATGGTAGTAGGTTTGACTCCTAGTTTTGGGTTCAATCCCAAGTTGGGACATTGTATGGGAGGCAACTGATCAATGTTTCTCTCTCACATTGAAGTTTTCTTCCTCTCTCTCTCTTTCTCTCTCTCTCAAATCAGTGAAAAACATATCTTCGGGTAAGAATTTTTTAAATTTTTAAATACTTTAAAATGTGTGAATTCTATACTTTTATTTTCCTCTAAACCAAATCCAATCTAATTATAATTATTCTTACACACAAAACTTACATATCTTTTTTTTAATATATATTTTTACTGATTTCAGAGAGGAAAGGAGAGGGAAAGAGAAATAAACATAGAGGAGAAAAATCTTTGAAACCCAAAGTCATTTCCAAAAGGTAACATATGAATATACACAAAATTTTTTAAATATCAAGGCTTGGTGAATAAGTCTTAGGCATAATATCAAAACACTACCCATAGGGGGAAAAAATTAATAAATCAGACTTCATAAACATCTTAAAAACTTTTGTTCTTTCAGATCTGGTAAAAAGTTGACAGGAGAGACTGGTAGAAAATATTTCCAAACTACATATGTGATAAAGTATTTAAAATGTATCTAAAAATATAGAAAGAACCCCAAAACACAATAGTGAAAAAGCAAACAACCCAATTAGAACATAGGCAAAAGACATGAACAGTCATTACACCAAAAAGGACTTATAGATAGCAAATAAACACATGAAAAGATCATTAGTCATTAGAGAAATGTGAATTAAAACAACAATGCACTATGACTATACAAAATTGGTAAAATAAAAAATAGTCACAATACCAAATATGAGCAAGGATGCCAAGGAACATAAAATGGCTCAGTCACTTTGGAAAGCAAGTTGGAGGTTTCTTATAAAACTAAACGTGCGATTACAACCCAGAAATTGCACTCCTGGGTACTTATTTATCCCAGCAAATGGAAATTTACATTTATACTGCAACCTATATGAAAATGTTCACAGCAGTTTTATTTACAATAGCCAAAAAGTAAAAACAATGCAAATATCTAATGAATGAATAAACAAGATGTGTCCCACACATACCATGAAATACTTAGCAGTTAGAAGGAAGAAGCTAAGTGATATAGGCAACAATCTGGATGACTCTCCAGGGAATTATCCCAAGGGGAGAGAAAAAAAGTCATTTCCAAAAGGTAACATATAAATATATGCAAATTTTTTTAAATGTCGAAATTTAAGAAACGAGTAACAAATTAGTGTTTGCTTGGAGTTATGGATGAGGGGCTGAAGAATTATGGAAGAGAAGTAGGTACGGGCAACAGCAGGGATCAATAGGCGGATATCATTCTGACAATAAATAGTTCAGTACCTTGACTGTGGTGATAGATACAAAAAAAAAAGTGTACAGAGTTAATAGACACAGATAAATGAATACAAGTAAAACTGTGAGAACCTAAATGGACTGATAGATTGTATCAATGTCAATATCCTGGTTGTAGTATTGTAGTATCTATACTAATAAAAGGGCAATATGCTAATTAGACCAGATAGACAGGACATCTTCCACACAAAGCCGCAGGGGCTGCAAGACTGATTGGCACGCAGCCATGGCGGCAAGCAGTAGCAGCAGCAGTGGGGTGATGGGGCAGTGCCTTCCCCTGAGGGAGGCCAGACTGCGGCTTAGGCCCACTCCCTGCTTAAGCTGTCAGTAGTATATCCCCTGAAGGCTCCTGGACTGTGAAGGTGGCAGGTCGGGCTAGCCTCCTCCCTCCCCCCGCCCCGCCCTCCCCTCTTCCTCACACCAAATGCACGAATTTTCGTGCACCGGGCCTCTAGTAGTTTTATAAGATGCTATTGTTGGGGGAAACTGGGGATTGGGTAAAAGGTACAAAGAATATCTGTGTTAATTACAATTCCATGGGAATCTACAATTATCTCAAAACTTTAAATTAAAAATTAAATATTCAGTACTGATGCACATTCTCATGGAAGAATCCTATTAACAATAACAGTAAGGATAGTGTTAAGAACACACTAGCAGAAGCATGACTGTCAAAGAACAATCTAAAAGTGTACAGTGACATGAAAGTTCCCCTTCTTGTTTCTGGGAGGTTTCCATAATGATCACAGAAAGGGCAATAATTAACCCAATACACACCCAAAGTCCCAAACACTCACCTTTCCAAAAAGATACATTCAATGCCCACTAAGGATTAATTTATGCTAAAGCTTTATTATAAATTGTGCTATTTCGTCCTAGCTGGTTTGGCTCAGTAGATAGAGTGTTGGCCTGAAGACTGAAGGGTCCTGGGTTCGATTCCAGTCAAAGGTAGGTACCTCAGCTGCAGGTTCCCCAGCCCTGGTCAGGGTTTGTGCAGGAAGCAGCCAATCGATGTGCCTCTTTCCCTCTCCCTTCCACTCTCTCTAAAAAATGTATATGAAAAAATATCCTCAGCTGAGGATTAGCAAAATAAAAATAATACAGAAATAGTGTTATTAATGTGTGATTGAAAAAAAACACCTCTAAGCAATATATTTCAGTATTTGCTAAAAAGAAAAAGCCTGCTCTCAAGTAGCAAGGAAGATTAGATCGACAGAAAATGACATCCAATGTCACTGAGATCATGAGACAAGCTTCTGATTCAAAACTATTATGTTTTCTAGATCTTTCTGCATATGACTGAGCATTGTGTAAGGCTATGAAATATTAGAAATTTTAATTTTATTGTCAGAGTGGATATCATCATAGTACCTAAGCATTTTTATAAACTACAAAAATGCAAATAATGAATAATGGACTCTACATGTATGGCCTTTCTAAACCATTCCAGAAACAAATCCAAAAATGCAAATTTTAAAACAAGCCCAAGGAAGGCATAAAGACACTGGGCTAGCTATCTCTCTCTAAATCATTTTTCAGGATATACTCCTTTCAATTACATATTATCTTATTGTCCCTCAAAAGATCCAAAATGCTTTATGCTTTTTTGGACAGAAATCAAATATTTAACATTACACTGTCTAGCACAATGAAGATTTGTTAAATGAACAAATGAAGTGGGAACACAGAGCTGTCCGTTTTCTTCATACAGTTTCATAACTTTTCATTCGGCCTGGTACAGGTTCCTTTAATATAATACAACAAAGCTAGTTATGAAAGACTGCCAGCATTGGCAAGTAAAAGGTCAGTTTGTCACAGAGACTCTGGACGCTACTCTGCCCTCTTGAATGAAACACTCAACACTTTACGCTGCGTAAAGTAGCCATATGGAAAACTGAAGAAATCCCTTTTAAGAATCTGTTTCATATAAACCTAATCAATGGACACAGACAACAGGGGAGTGGGGGCATGAATGGGAGGTGGGAGTAATGGGGCAATAAGGACACATATGTAATACCTTAATCAATAAAGAAATTTTTTTTAAAAAGTTTCATGACCCTGCCCAGTGTTGTTCAGTGATAGAGCCTCAACCTTCCCCATCAAAGGGGTCATGGATATGATTCTCAGTCGAGGGCACATTCATCATTTCAGGTTTGTTCCATGGTCATAGGGCAGGAAGGGGGGCATATGGGAGACAACCAATCAATGTGTCTCTCTCACATTGATGTTTCTCTCCCTCCTTCTCTCTCCTCTTCCCTTCCTTCCTCTCCACCCTACCCCATCCTTTCTCTCTATCACTCCCTTCCACTCTCTCTATAAAAATAAATCAATGGAAAAATAACTTCCAGTGAGGAGTAAAAAAAAAAAGAATTTGTGTCATTAATCCCTTCAAATCAAATAAAGGGGTTCCCAAGTTACTTAGAGGACTGTTAGAATAGCTCAGCTGACATCCCTAGATTCTCACAGAAGACAAAACAGAGCATGTGAGCTACAAAAACTGAGTCAGGATTATGTATTTATTCCTCAGACTTTACCTACCATCTATTAAAGTGATTCTTTGATGTCAGCCAGCAAGTATTAACTCAAGAACTGTGATTCTTATATACACAAATGAAATGTTTTCCCTTTTAGGAAACAGTTTAATAAAATTGTTATTAAATGTCTTCCGATAAAATATAAGTCGAATATATTCACTCAAAATAACATGTTCAAAGAGCCAAACACAAATTTAACTTACCACTTTTTTAAAATCATCTTCTGCTTCATCAAGTTTTCCTTGTTTGAGTAATAAGTGGCCTCTCTGTAATCTTGCCTAGAAAAAAAAAAAAAATAGAAAGGGTGTTCTGAGTACTATGCATTTCTAATTGTTCTTTAAACACAAAGAATAAAATTAAATAAACTAATGAAGTATTAATGAAATAATTATTTTTCAATGCCTATTTGATCAGGCACTCTAAGAATATTTCCTGGAACCAACAAATATGTTTAATTTTTGATAAAGTATGCTTCTTTAAAAATACTTTCTGCTATACCCAAAATGTTAAAAACATGTCCAGACAAAATCTTGTACATGAATGTTCATAGCAATAGCCAAAAAGTGGAAAACAACCCAAATTCCCATCAACTAATAAATCATTAAGCAAATGTGACAAAATCAATGGAATTATTATTCAGCTATAAAAAGGAATAAAGTATAAGAACCTTGAAAACTTTATGTTAAGTGAAGTCAGACACAAAAGGCTATATAATAGTAAGATTTCATTTATGTGAAATGTGCAAATTCCATAAAGACAGAAAAATAAGTGGTTGCCAGGGGCAAGGGAAGATATGGTAATGACAATGAGCACAGGGTTTCTTTTTAAAATATATATATATTTAGGATGGAGAGAACTAAGATGGCGGCATAGGTAAGCACCTATCTAGCTGTCCACGCAACAATTCTGAAACTACAACTTAGCAACGAAACAAACAGCATCCACAATCGCCAGAGAGCTGGCTGAGGGAAAATTCCGCACATGAGAGTAGAGGCGGGACACAGCGGTGACTTGGGAGCAGCGGTGTGCAGCTTTGAGGTTTGGAGCATGAGAGAGCGGTGAGGGACGGGCGGCAGACAGCAAGCCCGGCTGGTTCTCTCCAGCGAGGAGGGCGGAGGTCTCCCACAGCACCGACCCCCCAAGTTCCAAGCGAGCTCCCAGGTTGGAGAAAGGAGGATCCCGGGCGCGGCTGAGGTCTGTGTGTTTGGGGAGAGTGCATGAGTAAATTGGAATGCGCAACCGGGCAGAGAACGCGGGCAGAGAACGCGTGACTCACTTGCTCGGAGACCACCATACTGCTTTGTTTTACACCCCTGAGTGAGTCTTTGGCTGTGCAGACTCATTTAGGGAGAGGCAGAGTTGTCTGGCAACAGGGAGACCAGCGGTGGATTTACATTGCCACCCAACACTGAGACCCGTGAACCGCACAGATACGCTGACTCCGCGAGCCCCACAGACCTGAAGCGGGGGGCCAGGAAGGGCGGACCTAAGCCTGACAGTGCGCGCCCATTAGACGCAAGCTGAGCGCCAAGTAGGGCGGACCTAAGGCTGACGCTGAACGCCCATTAGACGCTGAAGCTGTGCACCAAGTAGGGCGGAGCTAAGGCTGATGCTGTGCGCTGCAAAGGAAGCTGAGCCACTGGTTCCTTAGAGGATACCTATCACACACCGCTAAGGAACCAACTCAGGAAAGCAACCACAATGCAGAGAAAAGGAAAGAACTCAGCTGTGAAAGACATGGAGGAAAAAATACAATTAGACATAGAGTTTAAAACCACAGTAATTAGGTTTATGAAGAGGCTACTAGATAAGGCCGATAAAATGAATGAGAACTATGCCGAAATAAATAACACCTACAAAGAAATGAACAACGCCTACAAGGATATGAAAAAAGGCCAACTAGAAATTAAGCATATACTGACTGAAACAAAAAATATTATACAAAGACCTAAAAGCAGTCCAGACGACCGCAAAAACCAAGTCAAAGATTTGAAATACAAAAAAGCAAAATCCACTCAGCTGGAAAAGCAGGAAGCCAAAAGAGTCCAAAAAATTGAAGATAGTATAAGGGGCCTCTGGGACAACCTCAAGCATGCCAACATCAGAATTATTGGGGTGCCAGAAAAAGAGAGAGAGCAAGATAATGAAAACCTACTAGAAGAAATAGTGACTGAAAACTTCCCCCACCTGGTGAAAGAAATTGACTTGAAAACCCAAGAAGTGCACAGAACCCAAAAATATAGGAATCTAAAGAGGACCACACCAAGGCACATCATAATTAAAATGCCAAGAGCAAAAGATAAAGAGAGAATATTAAAAGCAGCAAGAGAAAAACAGTTAGTTACCTATAAGGGAGCACCCATACGATTGTCAGCGGATTTCTCAACAGAAATGATGCAGGCCAGACGGGAGTGGCAAGAAATATTCAAAGTGATGAACAGCAAGAATCTACAACCAAGATTACTCTACCCAGCAAAGCTATCATTCAGAATTGAAGGTCAGATGAAGTGCTTCGCAGATAAGAAAAAGCTAAAGGAGTTCATCACCGCCAAACCAACACTATATGAAATGCTGAAAGGTATTGTTTGAGAAGAGGAAGAAGAAAAAGGTAAAAATGTACATTACGAACAACAGGTACACATCTATCAACAAATGAATCTAAAAATCAAGTGAATTAACAACCAGATGATCAGGATAAAATGAGGAATAGAACAGAATCATGGACATGGAGAGGGAATGGACTGATAATGCTTGGTGAGAAAAAGGGTGCGGGAAGTACAGCAAGAGACTGGACAAAGGTCATGCAACTATGGGAGAGGACAGAGGGTAGGGGGAGGTGAGGGCGTAGAGTGGGATGGGTACTGGGTGGAGGGGAGCTATTGGGGAAAAATGTAATTAATAAACTGAACAATAAAGAAAAAAATATATATATATATATGTATTTATATATGAATAAATATATATACACATATACCTACACATCAGCAAGAAAGGAAAAGGAAGAGAGGGATAGAAACATCAAAGATGAGAGAGAATCACTGAACAGCAACCTCCTGCACAACCCCCACCTGGACATGTGCCCTTTGGGAATCGAACTGTGATCTGCTGGTTCGTAGGTCACATATAACCCATACTGGGGACACCCCTGGAGAACCTGGCTCAGATGGCCAGGGAGACTATGCCACTTAGACCCATAGGCCACCTTTTACATAAGGCCACTCTGTGAAGACCAGGAGACATAGCAGATTTACCTAACACATAGAAAACAAACAAAGTGAGGAAACAAAAAAGCATGTAACAGATTAAAGAACTGGACAAAACTCCAGGAAAAGAACTAAATGAAATAGAGCAGTCTACCATATAAAATAGTCAAAATATTGGTTTAAAGGATGCTCAATAAACTTGGTAGAAGAAAAGGTGAACTCTGTGAGAAGTTCAAAAAAAAAAAAGAGAACATTTTTTAGAGGATATAGAAAACATTTAAAAAAACTATCAGAAGTAAAAAATAACTAAAATGAAGAGAATAGTATAGGGTATCAACAACAGATTAGATGAAGCAGAGAATCAAATCAGCAATCTGAAAGAGAAGGTAGTGAAAAACCCCAATTGGAACAGCAAAAATAAAAAAATTTTAAAAAATAAGGATAGTTTGAGGAACCTCTAGGACAATATCAAGAATAACATTCATATCTTAAGGTTAAAAGCCTATTTGAAGAAAGAGGCTAAAAACCTGTTTGAAAAAATAATGACTGAGAGAGGAACCAAGATGGTGGCATAGGTAAACACCTATCTTGCTGCTCCACACAACAATTCCAAAACTACAACTTGACGACAGAATAAACATCATCCAGAATCACTGGAAAGCTGGCTGAGTGAAAATTCCACAAATAAAAGTAAAGATAGGACACTGTGACTCAGAGGAGCGGTGGAGGGCAACGCTGAAGATACTCACAGAGACAGAGGTTTAGAGACGTGTGTGTGCGCGCCAGCGGAAAGAGCGAATGGCTGCACACTCGGCTGGTTTTCTCCAACGGGGAGGGTGGAGGTGTCCCCCTGCACTGATTCCCCAGTTCCAGGCTAGGTCCGGAGAACCCACACTCATACGGGGTGAAACTGGGCAGTGGGAAAGCATGCTGAAGCCCAGTGCAGCAGAGGTCTGCGAGCTTGTGGAGAGTGCGTGTGAACTTGGAACAGCAGTTTGCGTGTAAACTCGGGAACAGAAGTGCGCGACCGCACAGAGAGGACTCGTGACTTGCTCCCTCGTTCGGGAAACCACTGGACTGCATTGTGTTACAACCCTGGGCGAGATTTTGGTGGTGCAGACTCATTTGGGGAGAGGCTGAGTTGTCTGGCAAAGGGTGGAGATCGGCAGCGGCTTTCTCTCGGAGGTGCGTGCAGCCGTTACCACCCGGCACAGAGACCCTGGTGCTGCATAGGATGGAGCTGATGCTGCCTGCTCAGCCCGGAGACTCCGCCCATCCAACCTGAACACAGCTTACCCTCACAGCCAATTGGCCTGGAGGTCAAAACCTCCTAGTGCTAACAACAATAAGCTAAGCTTAACTTCAACAATACTGTACAACCCATAAAGAGCTGTAGCAAGAGTATCCACCCCAGGTAACTGGGGAGGCTGGACCACTGTCCCTTAGAGGACATCTAACACACAAAACTAATGGACCAACTCAGGAAAGCAGCCACAATGCAGAGAAATGGAAAGAAATCAGATGTGAAAGAAATGGAGGAAAAAAGACGACTAGACATAGAGTTCCAAACCACGGTTATAAGGTTTTTCAAGAGGCTCCTAGAAAAGGCCAAGACCTACAAGGAAATGAACAAGACCTACGAGAAAATGAAGAAGACCTATGAGGAAATAAACAAGACCGACAAGGATATGAAAAAGGACCAACTAGAAATTAAGCATACACTGACTGAAATAAAAAACATTATACATACAAAGACCTAAAAGCAGTCCAGACGACCGCAAGAACCAAGTCAAATATTTGAAATACAAAGAAGCAAAATCCACTCAGCCAAAAAAGCAAGAAGCCAAAAGAATCCAAAAAATTGAAGATAGTGTAAGGGGCCTCAGGGACAACCTCAAGCATACCAACATCCAAATTAAGGGGTGCCAGAAAGAGAGAGAGAGCAAGATAATGAAAACCTACTTGAATAGTTACTGAAAACTTCCCCCACCTGGTGAAAGAAATTGACTTAAAATCCCACGAAGTGCACAGAACCCCAAAATATAGGAATCTAAAGAGGACCACACCAAGACACATCATAATTAAAATGCCAAGAGCAAAAGACAAAGAATATTAAAAGCAGCAAGAGAAAAAGTTACCTATAAGGGAGCACCCATACGATTGTCAGCGGATTTCTCAACAGAAACAATGCAGGCCAGATGGGAGTGGCAAGAAATATTCAAAGTGATGAATAGCAAGAATCTACAACCAAGATTACTCTATCCAGCAAAGCTATCATTCAGAATTGAAGGCCAGATAAAGTGCTTCGCAGATAAGAAAAAGCTAAAGGAGTTCATCACCACCAAACCAATATTATATGAATTGCTGAGATATTCTGTAAGAAGAGAAAGAAGAAAAAGGTAAAAATATAAATTATGAACAACAAATACACATCTATCAACAAATGAATCTAAAAATCAAGTGAATTAATAATCTGATGAACAGGATAAACTGGTGAATATAACAGAATCATGGACAGAGAGAGAAAATGGACTGACAATTCTTGGGGAGAAAAGGAGTGTGGGAAGTGCAGCAAGAGACTGGACAGAAATCATGCACCTATGGGAGAGGACAGTGGGGGGAGGTGAGGGCGGAGGGTGGGATGGGTACCGGGTGGAGGGGAGCTATAGGGGGAATAAAGGGGAACAATGTAATTAATAAACTGAACAATAAAGATAAAAAAAGAGAAAAAATAATGACTGAAAACTTCCCTAACCTGTCAAAGGAAACTGACATAGAAGTCCAGAGTCCCAAATAAGATGAACTCAAAAAGGCCACAAAAAGACATGTCATAATTAAAATGTCAAAAGTTAAAGACAAATAGAGAATCTTAAAAGTAGCAAGAGAAAAGCAGATAGTTAAGTACAAGGGAATTCCCACAAGACTATCAGTGAATTGTCAACAGAAACTTTGCAGGACAGAAGGAACTGATATTAAATAGTCAAAGTGATGAAAAGCAAGGATTTACAACCAAGATTCCTCTATCTAGCCAGGTTTATCATTTAAAATTTGAGATAAAGAATTTCCCAGGTAAGAAAAAGCTAAAGAAGTTCATCAGCACCAAACCAGTATACAAAAAAAAAAAAAAAAAAAAAATGTAAAAGAGACTTTTTTAAGTAGAAAGGACAAAACATGTGAATAATTTGGAAAAGAAAAAAATCTCACTGACAAAGGCAAATATTTAGTAAAAGCAGTGGATCAATCCTATATAATAAAAGTCTAATATGCAAATCGACCAAAGGGCGGAATGGCTGGTCACTATCACATGCATTGACTACCAGGGGGCAGACACTCAACACAGGAGCTGCCCCTGGTGGTCAGTATGCTCCCACAGGGGGAGCGCCACTCAGCCAGAAGTCGGGCTCACAGCTGGCGAGCACAGTAGTGGTGGCAGGAGCCTGTCCCACCTCCACTGCAGGAGGGCTGTAAGGAGCGAGGAGTCCCAGACTGCAAGAGCCATTTCTGACTACCAGCTTAGGCCTGATGGGATCAAGCCTAATCCAATAGATGGATATCTCCCAAGGGGTCCCAGACTGCACGAGGGCACAAGCCGGGCTGAGGGACGCTCCAACCCCAGTGGACGAATTTCATGCACCGAGCCTCTAGTAAATATAAAGCTAGTACAAAGGTTAAAAGAAGATCATGTGTAATTACAACTTCAAATTTAGGAATACACATCAACACAGACAAAATAAGTGAAAAATAATGCCAAAATAAAAAACATGGAGGAGATGAGTAAAAATTGTACTGACTTTAGAATATGTTCAAACCTAAATGACCATCAACTTAAAATAGGCTACTTTAAACATAACTTGTTATATACACTGAGTGCCCAGATTATTATGATCTCTGAACACATGATAACCTGGCCACTCAGTGTATATCCTATATAATAAAAGGCTAATATGAAAATTGTCCCCTCAACCAAAAGTTTGACCAGCAGGCAGGCCAACCAACTGCCCATGTCCCCTCACCCTGGCCAGGCTGGCTGGATCCCACCCATGCACGAATTCATGTACTGGGCCTCTAAAATACACACACATGCACACACACGCACACACAAATACATACACTGAGTGGCCAGATTATTATGTGTTCAGAGAGCATAATAAACTGGCCACTCAGTGTATATATCACATAACCATAACCAAACATCTACAAGAAATATATAAGAAATAAAGAGAAAGGAAACCAAACATAACATTACAGAAAGTCATCAACATACAAGGGAAGAGCCAAGAGAATAAGAACAGAGAACCACAAAAACAATCAGAAAACAATTAATAAAATAGCGATCACTACAAACCTAAAAATAATTACTTTAAATGTAAATGAACTATATGCTTCAATCAAAAAACATGAGGTGGCTGAACTGACTAAAAAACAAGGCCATACATATGTTGCCTATAAGAGTCCCACCTCAGATCAAAAGATGCACGCAGACTGAAAATAAAGGGTTGGAAAAAGATATTTCATGCTAATAAAAAAGAAAAAAAGGTTGGGGTAACAATATTTATATCAGACAAAACAGACTTTAAGAAAAAGGCCTGGTGTGGCTCAGTGACTGAGCCCACGAACTAGGAGGTCACCAGTTCGATACCCAGTCATCAGGGTACATGCCAGGTTGCAGCCTCAATCACCAGTAGCGGGTATACAGGAAGCAACCAATCAATAATTCTCTCTCATCATTGATGTTTCTCTCTATCCCTCTCCCTTCCTCTAAAAATCAATAAAAACATTTTTTAAAGAAAAAAGCCATAACAAAGAATAAAGAAGGGTATTTCATAATGATAAAGGGATTAATACAACAAGAATGTGTAACTATCAGAAATATCTTCACACCAACACAGAAGAACCCAATATACAAAGCAAATTTTGACAAACATAAAAGGAAAAATCAGTAGTAATGCAATACAGTAGGAGGCTTTAACACTCCACTGGAATCAAAGATGAATCTCCCAGACAGAAAATCAACAAGGTAACTGGCCTTAAATGGCATATCAGATTGGAGGGATTAAGTTGATATTTTTAGAACATTTCACCCAAATGCAACGAATCATACATTCTGTTCAAGTGTACTCAGAATATTTTTTCAGGATATATAACCTGTTAGGAAACAAAACAAGTCTCAGTAAATTTAATAAGACTGAAATTATATCAAGCACCTTCTCCAATCACAATGGTATGAAATTAGAAATCAATCACAAGAATAAAACTGAAAAACACAAACAAGTGGAGGCTAAATAACATGCTACTAAACAATTAATGGGTTAACAACAAGTTCAAGAAGAAAACCAACATATACCGAGAGACAAATGAAAATGAAAACACAACAACTTTAAAAATCAATGGGACACAGTCAAAGCAATTCTAAAAGGAAAATTCAGGCAATGGAAGCCTATGCCAGTAGTCAGCAAACTGCGGCTCGCAAGCCACATGCGGCTCTTTGGCCCCTTGAGTGTGGCTCTTCCACAAAATGCCACGGCCTGGGCAAGTCTATTTTGAAGAAGTGGTGTTAGAAGAAGTTTAAGTTTAAAAAATGTGGCTTTCAAAAGAAATTTCAATTGTTATACTGTTGATATTTGGCTCTGTTGACTGATGAGTTTGCCAACCACTGGCCTAATTCATCAAGAAAAAGAGCCCAAATAAAATCAGAAATGCAAAAGTAGTATCAATAGACATCACAGAAATATAAAGGATTATTTTAAAAACACTATAAAGGCCCTGGTCAGGTGGCTCAGTTGGTTGGAACATCATCCTGTACACCAGAAAGTCTGTGGGTTTAATTCCCCTCAGGACACATGCCAATAGGGGGTGTAGAGAAGGCAGCTGATCGATGTTTCGCTTTCATCAATGTTTCCATCTCTTCTCCCTTCCTTTCTCTGAAATCAATAAACACATACTTAAAAAGTAAAAAAAAAAGATCATATACCATGGATCAAGTAGAATATATTCCTGAAATGCAAGTTTAGTTCAATATTCACAAATCAATTAACATGATATACCACATAAACCAAATTCAAGAATAAAGATCACATGATCGTTTAATAGGTGCAGAAAAAACATTTGACAAAATCCAGCATCCATTTATAATAAAAACTCTCAGCAAAGTAAGGACAGAAGGAATGCAATTCAACATAATGAAGGCCATATATAACAAACCCACAGCTCACATCTTACTTAAACTCTTTCTTTAAGATCAGAAATGGGGCAAGGAGTCTACTTTTACCACCTTAATTCAACATATTATTGGAAGTCCTAGTCATCAGACAAGAAATAAAAAGGCATCCAAATTGGAAAGAAGCACAACTGTCATTATTTGCAGATGGCATGCCAAATATAGAGAACACTGAAGATTCTACCAAAAAAATATACAATTAATAAGTGAATTCATTAAGCAGTATTGTACTATTAAATACAATTAATATTCAGAAATAAATTCTATTTTGATACAGCAATAATGACTACCAAAAAGAGAAATTAAGAAAATAATACTATTTATAATTGCATAAAAAAATACCTAGTAAGAAAATTAGTAAGTAAGGAACTAAAAGACCTTAGTAACCTATAAGACACTGAAAACAACACACAAAATGGAAAGATATACAATGCTTTTGAGCAGGAACAATTAACATTGTTAAAATGTCCATACTGCTCAAGCAATCTATATATTCAATGCAAACTCCATAAAAATACTAATGGCATTTTTCACAGAACTAGAACAAATAATCCAAAAATTTATACAGAACCTGAAAAGTCACTGAATAGCCAAAGCTATCTGAAGAAAGAAGAGCAAAATTGGAAGTATCATGCTACCTGATATCAAACTATACTACCAGGCTATATCATCAAAACCGCATGGTACTGGCACAAAAAGAGATTCAGAGAGCTCAAAAATAAACCCACACCTATATACTCAACTAATCTATGACAATGGAAGCAAGACAATACAATAGGGTAATAATAGTTTCTTCAGTAAATGGTGCTGGGAAAACTGGACAAATATATGCAAAAAAAAAAATGAAACTAGGCCACCTTCCTATACCATGTACAAAAATTATTATCAAAAGGGATTTAAGATTTACATATAAGATCTAAAACCATAAAACTCCTACAAGAAAATATAGGCAATGAACTCTTTGACATCACTCTTAATACTATTTTTTGAATATAAAAAGGGAAGCAAGTGAAACAAAAAATAAACAAACAAATGGAACCACATCAAACTAAAACGTTTTTGCACAGCAAAGGAAACCACCTGAATGGGAGTGTCAACAGTGATACATCTGATAAGGGGTTAATATCCAAATTATGTAAGGAACTCAAACTACTTAACACCAAAAACAACAACAACAAAAAACAATAACAAATAAAGAATCTGAATTTTAATAATGATCAGAGGCTCTGAATAAACATTTCTCCAAAGAGCATATACAGACAGCCAAAAGACATATGAAAAGATGCTCAACATTACTGATCATCAAGGAAAAGCAAATCAAAATCACAATGTTACCTTACACCTGGCAGAATGGTCACCATCCAGAAATCAACTAGCAAGTGTTGGTGAGATGTGAAGAAAAGGGAACTCTCATGTACTGTTGGTGGTATGGTGAACTGGTACAGCCACTATGGAAAACAATATAAATACAACTACCAAGTCCACTTTTGGTATTGATCTGAAGAAACCCAAAACACTATTTTGAAAACATATATGCACCCCTATGTTCACTGCAGCATTATTTACAGTAGCCAAGATATGGAGACAGTGTAAATGTCCACCAAGAGATGAAGACAAAGAAGATTTGGCATTTATTTATATAAACACTATAGCTCTGTGCACAAATCTGAGCACAAGTACCTTGCTGCCGCTTGCCTCAGCTGGCCACCCGCCCACCACCTCTGATAGTTCTCCACAGCTCATAGCTCACTGCCCACTGCAGCACCCTCCTGGAGCACTCTGCCCACTGCCCCGCCCTCCTGGAGCACTCCGCCCACTTCCCTGCACTCCTGGAGTACTCTGCTCACTGCCCCGCCCTGCTGGAGCTCTCCACCCCCTGCCCCACCCTCCTGGAGGTCTCTGCCTGGAGCTTCCCCCGCCCCCCTCCTTTCTTCTCTCCCACTCATAGCTTGCTGCCCTGCCCCCTCCTTAAGCAGTTGGTCGTTATACCTCAGGGCATAATGGATAATTAGCATATTCCTCTCTTATTATACAGGAGGACTGGAGTTTTTCTCAGCCATAAAAAAGAATGAAATATTGCCATTGGTGACAATATGAATGGACCTAGAGAGTATTATGCTAAGTGAAAAAAGTGAGAGAAAGAAAAATACTTGATTTCACTTATATGTGGAATTTAAAAATAAATAAATAAACAAACAAAAAACTCACAGATATAGAGAAAAAAATCCATGGTTGCCAGATGGGAGGATGGTTGAGGGGAAAGGGTGAAAAAGGTGAAAGGAATTAAGAAGTACAAAATTAAGAAGTATAAAAATCATGGGGATGTAAAGTATTGCATAGAAAATAGAGTCAATAATCTATAATAATAAAAGCATAATATGCCAATTAGACCGGACAGCCAAGTGACCTTCTGGACGTCATTCCAGATGACCTTCCGGATGAAGCTGGGGGTTCAAGTGTTGTGGCAGCCACCACAGCTTCGAGGGCCAAGCCCCTTGCATGAATTTCGTGCATCAGGCCTCTAGTATTCTAATAACTATGTATGGTGTCAGATAGGTACTTTGACATTGCTCTTAGCAATATTTTTGTGAATCCTTTGTAAAGTATATAAATGTCTAATCACTATATTATATATATGAAACTAACATTGTATGTCAACTGTAATTGAAAAGTTAAAGTTTTAAAAGAGAGAAACCACATACATGTTCCACTAAAACTTATGTTACTTTTATGATATATACAGTTTTCCCAATTCTCTGTTAAATGCATCAACACACATAAAAAGCAATACTGAAGCTTCTTCAACTAGCTGATAGCTATTATAGTATTGGGCAGTGGTCAGCAAACTCATTAGTCAATAGAGCCAAATATTAACAGTACAACTATTGAAATTTCTTTTGAGAGCCAAGTTTCTTAAACTTAAACTTTTTCTAATGCCACTTCTTCAAAATAGACTCTCCCAGACTGGCATTCTGTGTAAGAGCCACACTCAAGGGGCCAAAGAGCCACATGTGGCTTGCCAGCCGCAGTTTGCCAACCACAGTATTAGGATAATGAGCTACTTAACCTTTGTGAAAGATTGTGCTTAGCTAGGTAAAGTAATATACGAGAATAAACAAATCATCTTTTCTGTCAATAAATAGTTTAGACAGCTGCCATGTTGGCCACATGACTTACAGATCCCTGGGGGCTGCTATCTTGAAATGACAAAGGCCAACCCCTTCCTTTAGCCAATTGCACAAGACTGTGTGATTGAGCTTCAATAAAGACTGAGAGACAGGTCACATGTGTCAGAAATTAAAAAGCCAAGCAGATTGCCAGCTTGGTGTGCGCGTACTTCCAGTCCATGTGTGCACACCCTTCTACATAGAAGTAAAGATGTTTGCCTTGCTGCCTGGCTCCCGAGTATGTTTTATGTGCTACCAGGACCCCTAAATTTGGGGGCTCACATTATTTCTTATAAATAAATTAAAGAAAATTAGATACATCTTAAAATAATAGTAATATTTCAAACCAAACATTCACCCATATCTATCTCAAATTCTTTTTGAAATATGGCAGGATATAAACAAGAAATGAGTTATCAAATTAATTCTGAAACCATCTAATTGGTCCTATTATTTTAAGCCATTACACTAACCTGCCAATTGTCAAAATATCCCATTAGGCTGTAAATTCCTCCACTTCTAAAGTCTATGTGTTGGTCCTAGGGGAGAAACCTGTCTAATTCACCACAAACCACTGCTTGGTTAGCTCTTTTTCTTTATTGTTCCTGCTACTGACTAATTGAAACTGTCATTAGTAACCAGACAGCCTCTTAATTTAACAGCCTCTGAGTCAACTCATTTCTCAGCCTCACTTCTTACCCTGCACTTCATCCTCCACACAGAGGTCTTCCTAAATGACAGAGTGAACATCACTGCCACACTTCTACAAATTATCTCATGTACCCACTGTTCCTCTTTCACAGGCCTTTGATGTCAGCGACTTTGGAAGGCTCTTACTGCCCAGTTCACTACATCAGAGTGGCTTTCTATATCCTCCAGCTATGCCTACCCAGCATGCCAGTCCTCACCTTAACAAACAAATTACCTCTTCTAAGTTCCCTTAAATTAAACCAAAAAGTAAGTTTAGATGCACTTACTGCAGTGAAATCCACCTTCAATTCAATCACTCTAGTTAAATCAGGAAGTGCTGCTTTTGATTTTCCCATAGCTAAAAAGGCAGTAGCTCTTCGATAGTAAGCAACATAGTTATCTGGGTCACCATCTGAAAATTAAAATAATAAATATTAGCACTCAGTAATTTATTTTAAAAACCAAGTCACCTGAACAATATTAGAATTTGGAATTCTATTAAGAAAGGTTAATTAAGAGAAGAATTTCATCAATAATGAATCGTGTTGCCTAGCAAGATCACTGCAAATGAATCCAGAACAGGGGTCATCAAACTGGTCTCTCAGCCAAATCCAATCAACAAACTTCAAGTTAAAAATAGTTTTTACATTTTTAAAGAGTTGTCAAAAAAAAAGGTAGAAAAATATTTAACAAAGCCTACAATATTTATTATCTAGCCCTTGAGAGAAAAAGTTTGCCCACCTCTAGTCTGAAATACTAACTATATTCAACTCATATCTTTGTCTTTACTGAAATTTTCTTAAGTACTGATTGAAAATATGGACTATGCACTTATTCACAGGATTTTAGAAAATTAGACCTCGAATTAAGTTGATAGTGTGCAACCTACCTCTGCTCCCTCACAACTCCAAATAAAATGGCAGTGAAGAAATAAAGGTACAATGGTTACACAAATGAGTGAAATTAAAGAGCAAGACTACATGAGTCAAAAATATCTGAACAAAGGAAAGCAGATGGATGAGTTAAGTTTTTGAGCTAATTCCACTCTGCTCAGCACCTATAAATTGGGAAAAGAGTAAATTTAATTAGAAGCAAACCTCATGCTGCTGAACAATCCTTCCAGAAAGCAACTTTGAAATCCTATCTAATAAAGAGGGGATATGCAACTTGACAGTCACACCATCACAAAGATGTGGCGCCCACAAGGGAGACGGGGTTCTGTAACACAAGACGGCTGCACCCACAGCAGAGGCTGAGTTCCTGTACGAGCCTTAACGTGCAATCAGCAGGGACCTGACACTATGCCCCCTGCAGGGTGGGGCTTGACGGAGGACCTCAGGCTGTACCCCCCCACCCGGTGCCAGACCGGGGGACCTCAGGCTGCTTCCCGTGCCCTGGGCTGGGAGACCTCAAGGTGTGCCCCCTGACCCAGCACTAGGGAATTGAGGCTACGACCCCACCCAGCACTGGGCTGGGAGACCTGAGGGTATGCCCCCCGACCCAGTGGGGCTTGATGGGGGATCTCAGACAGTGCCCCTCACCTGGCAGGGCTTGACAGGAGATCTCAGGCCGTATTCCCCACCCAGCAGGGCTTGTCAGGAGACTTTAAGGCACACCCTCCACCCCAGCGCTGGGCCAGGGGGCCTCAGGCTGCGCCCCCAGCCCAGCGGACATGACGGGGACCTTAAGGCGCACCCCCATCTCGGTGCCAGGCCAGGGGATCTCAGGCCGCGCCTCTCACCCTAGTGATAGGCCAGGGAACCTAAGGGTGCACTGGGGGACCCGAGGCTGTGCCCTATGATCTGCAGCAACAACTTGTGCATAATTTGTTAATCTAGAACAATTCACTGTTACCTAAAGGCTCTCCCCAAATCACGGGTTACCTGAAGCAGCCAATGTGGCCATACTAAATGTTCTGTTGGATAAACGAGACAACTGCAAGAGGATCGACCCTTCTTTTCTGATAAACACGTATCTCCTAAGCGATTCAGTAGACCATGACACCACATCACCCTATCACTACCTGCTATATATTGTCATCATATATAATTTAAACTCTACTTTCTATAGTTAGTTATGAACAACAGTGTTTTACATAAACTAAAATTATAAGTGATTGAAACCACATAGGTTTTCCTCAGAAATTATGACATTTGTACCATTTGAAAATCATTGCTACTCAACAAGTTATGAACCAAGTGACATAGCTATTTGAATTCTGGATGCAACCAGTGTTTTACTTTTTCTCTTTACTGCATTTCACAAAAAAATTACTTTAGTTTTACAAGTTTACATCTTTCAGTGAAGACAATAATATTTTATTGGGTATTTTGGGAAAAAGCCAGCTCAAGGATTCTTGAATAGTAGTGACACTAAAGAAAACTAGGGAGCCCTAGCTAGTTTTGTTCAGTGGACAGAGCATCGGCCTGAGGACAAGGGTCCCAGGTTTGATTCTGGTCAAAGGCACATGCCTGGGTTGCAGGCTCAATCCCCAGTGGGGGCATGCAGGAGGAAGCCAATCAATTATTCTCTCTCATTATTGATGTTTCTCTCTCTCTCCCTCTTCCTTCCTCTCTGAAATCAATAAAAGCATATTAAAAAAAAAAAAAAAGAAAACTAGGGAGTCATTTTAAATTATTTTAACAACTAGAGGCTCAGTGCATGAATTCATGCACTGGTGAAGGTCCCTTGGCCTGCCCTGCGCCCTCTTGTAATCTAGGACCCCTCAGGAGATGTCGGACTGATGATTTCAGCCTGATTCCCGCAGGCCAGGCCAAAGTGCACAAATCAATGCACCAGACCTCTAGTATACATATAAGATCTGTGGTTAATCTCTTCCTGCCTTCCCCACTTCCCACTGAGATTCATCAGTCTATTCCACGTTTCCATGCCTGTGCACTGAGTGTCTGCCCCATGGTGGTCAGTGTGCTTCATAGCTACCAGTTGAATAATTGAATGGTCACTTAGGGTTTTATATATATCGATACACCATGACCCATAATGTTTCCATTAATTGTGGAAATAAAGAATGTAAATAATAGCCCTAGCCTGTTTGGCTCACTTGATAGAGCGGCAACCTGCAGACCAAAGGATCCCAGGTTCGATTCTACTCAGAGGCACATACCTTGGTTGCAGGCTCCTCTCCGGCCTGGTCCTTGGTCAGGGTGCATGCAGGAGGCAACCTATCAATGTGTTTCTCTCACATCAATACTTCTCAGTCTTTCCCTCTCTTTTTCACTCTCTCTAAAAACCAATGGAAAAATATCCTCATGTGATGGTTTAAAAAAATAAAAAAGAATGCAAATCATAAAGTATAAAACAGAAAGAATAACTTTCTGTGATTGTAGGAACAATCAATATTTTTAAGATATGCTTTATCTTAGACAATAACTGAATATTTTTTTAATTTCCATGCTGCAGTATTTAAGACAGTTCCAATCACCAGAAAAGTAACTATTAGATTATCTCACGTCATCAAGAAAATTAAACTGTATTTAGTAAAATATTTTAAAAGGCAGAAAATTATGTAATGCATTGAAAAAGGTCTCCTGTCAAAATTATCTTGAATAATTCTTGGTATTTATAGTAGCAAATCTCAATTACTACCTGGAACATTGCTTCATGAAAAATATACATGCAGTCAAGTGTTATGCACTTATTTTATTAATCTATTTCACTGGAAATCCTGCAAGTATTTTTAAATGTTGTATTTAGGCATTATGATTAATTTAATGATTAATAATTAATTTAAATGTTATTCTAAAAAACAGCTATTAATTAAAATTTACTAAGGTGGCGATGTAGTTTTTTACTTCCAAGATACAAACCTACTGCAGCATGAAATTGTGATAACGCGTCAGCTAGCTGTCCAGCGGCAAGCAATTTCTTCCCCAATTCAAGATGTTTCTCAACATCTGCATTCACTCCACAATCAGCACCTAAAAACAAATTTAAAAATGAGTTAATTGTTGGAGAACCAAGATGGCGGCATAGGTAAAACACCTATCTTGCCGTCATACTTAGCAATTTTAATACTACAACTTAACAAAAGAACAAACACCTTCCAGAATCACCAGAAAGCTAGCCGAGTGAAAATTCCACAAATAAAAGTGAAGATAAGACACTGTGACTCGGAGGAGTGTTGGCGGACAGCGTTGAAAGATTCGCGCGGAGAGAGGTTTGGAGCGCGCGCCAGCGAAGAGGGCAGACGGCTGAAAACCGGCCAGTTTTCTCGAACGGGGAGACAAAGACGTCCCACTGGACTGATTCTCCAGCTTTGGGTGAAGTCCAGGGAACCCACTATCATACAGGGTGAAAACTGGACAGTGGGAGGGCACACTGAAACTCAGGTGTTGCCGCGTCTCCCGGCTTGTGAAGAAGACAGTTTGCGCAAACAGCTCAGCTGCATGACCGCGCAGAGAGCGCTCTGCGACTTGTTCTCTCATTCAGAAAACCGTCATACTGCTTTGTTTTACGTGCCTGGGTGAGACATTGGGCGTGCAGACTCATTTGGGGAGAGTCTGAATCCCCCGGCAGCCAGTGGAGCTTGGCAGCGGCTCTCTCTCAGAGGTGCTGGCGGCCACTGCCACCGACACAGAGTCCCTGGGGCCGCATAGGGTGGAGCTAACCTGTCTGCTTGGCCTGGAGACTCCGCCCACCCAACCTGAGCACAGCTGAGCTTCACAGACAATTGGCCTGGAGGTCAACCCCTCCAAGTGCTAACAATGATTAACCTGAGCTTAACTTCAGCAAGACTGTGCAACCCATATCCACCTCAGGTACTGGGGAGGCTGAGCCACTGTCCCTTGTAGGACATCTACCACAAAAAGCTAATTGACCAACGAACTTCCTAGTAGGAAGTCTACCACACAAAGCTAATTGACCAACTCAGGGAAGCAGCCACCATGCAGCGACACGGAAAGAAATCAGATGTGAAAGAAATGGAGGGAAAAAAACGACTGGACATGGAATTCAAAACCACGGTTATGAGCTTCTCAAGAGGCTCCAACGAAAGGTCGAGGCATATAAGGAAATAAGCAAGACCGCAAAGGAAATGAATGAGTCCTACAAAGAAATGAACGAGACCCTCAAGGATATGAATGAGACCTGCAAGGAAATGATCAAGACCAACGTGGAAATGAATGAGTCCTACAAGGAAATGAAAGAGACCCTCAAGGATATAAAGGAGACTCTCAAGGATATGAAAAAGGACCAACCAGAAATTAAACATACACTGACTGAAACAAAAAATATTATACAAAGACCTAAAAGTGCTCTGGAGCACCCCAAGAACCAAGTTAAAGATTTGAAATACAAAGAGGTAAAATCCACTCAGCTCAAAAAGCAAGAAACCAAAAGAATCCAAAAAATTGAAGATAGTGTAAGGGGCCTCTGGGACAACCTCAAGCATACCAACATCCAAATTATAGGGGTGCCAGAAAAAGAGAGAGAGCAAGACAATGAAAACCTATTTGAAGAAATAGTGACCGAAAACTTCCCACACCTGGTGAAAGAAATTGACTTAGGAGTCCAAGAAGCGCACCGAACCCCAATATATAGGAACCCTAAGAGGACCACACCAAGGCACATCATAATTAAAATGCCAAGAGCAAAAGACAAAGAGAGAATATTAAAAGCAGCAAGAGAAAAACAGATGGTTACCTATAAGGGAGCACCCATACGATTGTCAGCGGATTTCTCAACAGAAACGATGCAGGCCAGACGGGAGTGGCAAGAAATATTCAAAGTGATGAACAGCAAGAATCTACAACCAAGATTACTCTATCCAGCAAAGCTATCATTCAGAATTGAAGGTCAGATAAAGTGCTTTGCAGATTAGAAAAAGCTAAAGGAGTTCATCACCACCAAACCAATATTATATGAAATGCTGAAAGATATTCTTTAAGAAGAGGAAGAAGAAAAAGATAAAAGTGTAAATTAGGAAAAACAAATACACATCTATCAACAAATGAATCTAAAAATCAAATGAATTAATAAGCTGATGAACAGGATAAACTGGTGAATGTAACAGAATCACGGACATAGAGAGGGAATGGACTGACAACTCTTGGGGAGAAAGGGGGTGTGGGAAGTGCAGCAAGAGACTGGACAAAAATCATGCAACTATGGGAGAGGACAGTGGAGGGGGGTGAGGGCAGAGGGTGGGATGGGTACCTGGTGGAGGGGAACTATAGGGTGAAAAAAAAAAGGGAACAATGTAATTAATAAACTGAACAATAAAGACAAATAATAATAATAATAATAATAATAAGTTAATTGTCCAAGGACCAAGATTTAATTCTTTTGTTTTAATGTTCTATTATTTTATGTTAACAATGACTCATTTTTTTTAATATATTTTATTGATTTTTCACAGAGAGGAAGATAGAAAGTCAGGAACATCGATGAGAAAGAAACATCGATCAGCTGCCTCTTGCACACCCCCTGCTGGGGATGTGCCTGCAGCCACGGTACATGCTCTTGATCAGAATCGAACCCAGGACCTTTCAGTCCGCAGGCAGACGCTCTATCCATTGAGCCAAACCAGCTTCGGCCAAGATTTAATTCTAAAGAATAAAATGTTAAAGCTATAATTATCTCAGTAATTTATCAGATGAGAAAAGTAAAAGGAGCTGAAAAGTGATCTACAGAAAGTAACAATGAGGCACAAGCATGCTTCATTTTATAGAGTACTACAAGCCTGGTGCACAAAATTCATTCATGGCAGGCGGTGGATGTCCCTCAGCCCAGCGTGCACCCTCTTCAATCTGGGACTCCTCGAGGGATGTCTGACTGCCCATTTAGGCCCCATCCTACCGGGATCGGGCCTAAACGGACACTCAGACATCCTTCTCACAATCCAGTACTGCTGGCTCCAAACTGCTCACCTGTCTGCCTCCCGGATTTTCCCTAACCACTTCTGCCTTCCAGCCTGAACACCCCCTAATCACTACCCTGCCAGCCTAATTGATGTCTATCTGCTCCCCTGCAAGCCTGTTCACCCCCAACTTCCCTCCTCTGCCAGCCTGGTCACCCCTAACTGCCCTCCCCTCCAGGCTCAATCACCAACTGCCCTCCCTTGCAACCCTGGAACCTCCCAACAGCCCTCCCCTGCTGGCCATCTAGTGGTGGCCATCTTGTGTCCACATGGGGGCAGGATTTTTGCCCATATGGAGGCAGCCCTCTTGTGTGTTGGATTGATAGTCAATTTGTGTACTACTCTTTTATTAGATAGGATAGAGGCCTGGTCCATGGGTGGGGCCAGCTGGTTTGCCCTGAAGAGTGTCTCAGATCAGGGTGGGAGTTCCCTTGGGGTATGGGGCAGCCTGGGCGAGGGGTCTGTAGTGATTTGCAGGCCAGCCATGCCCCCCAGGAACCCAAGCAGAGGCCCTTGGGATCTGGGATTAATTTATGTTCTACAATTGAAACTTTATAGCCTGGAAAAGAGCCAAGCCTTCTGCTCACTCTGTGGCTACAGCCATTTCTGTTTGGGTTTATTTAAATCCTATAATTGAAACTTTGTGGCCTAGAGTAGAGACCTAGGTTCTAGGGATGCAGAAGCTTGGCTTCCTCCATTGCCTGGGCAACCCTAGCCTCTGCTCCCTCCAACTCCTTGACCGCCGCCATTTCTATTGGGATATATCTTCTATAACTTTGTAGCATTGAGTGAAGGTCTAGGCTGGCAATGGCAGGTGGAAAGCTTGGCTTGCTCCGTTGCCAGGGAAACCCAAGCTGCCCTCCTGCTCTCAGTGGCTGCAGCCATCTTGGTTGGGTAAATTTGCTCCTGACTTGCTGATGGGCATGGCTTGTGGGCATGGCTTGATCAGAGGTATGGTCAATTTGCATATTACTCTTCTATTGGATAGGACTAGTGGTCCAGTGCATGAAATTCATGCACGGAGGGAGAGTTCCCTCAGCCCAGCCTGCACCCTCTCCAATCTGGGACCCCTTGAGGGATGTCCAACTGCCCATTTAGGCCCAAACCTATCAGGATCAAGCCTAAACCGGCAGTTGAAAACCCCTCTCACAATCTAGGACTGCAGACTCCCAACTGCTCACCTGCCTGCCTTCCTGGTTGCTCCTAACCACTCCCCTACAGGCCTAATTAATTCCTAACTACTCCCCTGTCAGCCTGTTTGTCCCTATCTTGCCCTGCAGGCCCAGTCACCCCCAACTTTCCTCATCTGCTGGCCTGGTCACCCCTAACTGCCTCCCCTGCAGGCTTGATCACCCACAACTACCATCCTTGCAGGCCTGGTCTCTCCCAGCTGCCCTCCCTGCTACCCATTTTATGGTGTCCATCTTTGACTACATGGGGGCAGCCATCTTGAGTGTTGGAGTAATGGTCAATCTGCATATTACTCTTTTATTATATAGGATAGAAGCCTGGTACATGGGTGGGGGCCAGCTGGTTTGCCCTGAATGGTGTCCCGGGTCAGAGTGAGGGTGCCCTTGGGGCATGGGGAAGCCTGGGCAAGGGGCCTCTGGTAGTTTGCAGGCCAGCCATGCCCCCCAGTGACCCAAAAAGAGGCTCTGGTATCTGGGATTTATTTATCTTCTACAATTGAAACTTTGTAGCCTGGAGCAGAGCCAAGGCTCCTGCTTGCTCTGTGGCTGCAGCCATTTTTGTTGGGATTTATTTATCTTCTACTAGAGGCCTGGTGCACTAAATTCATGCACAGGGGGTTGGAGGTGTCTCTCAGTCCAGCCTGCACCCTCTCCAATTTGGGACCCCTCAAGGGATGTCTGACTGCCCGTTTAAGCCTGATCCTGGTAGGATCAGGCCTAAATGGGCAGTCAGACATTCTTCTCACAATCCAGGACTGTTAGCTCCAAACTGCTCACCTGCCAGCATCCCTGATTGCCCCTAACTGCTTCTGCCTGCGAGTCTGATCACACCCTAACCACTACCTTGCCAGCCTAATTGATGTCTAACAGCTCCCCTGCCAGCCTGTTTGCCCTCAACTTCCCTCCTCTGCCAGCCTGGTCACCCCTAACTGCCCTTCCCTGCAGGCCTGGAACCTCCCAACAGCCCTCCCCTGCTGGCCATCTTGTGGTGGCCATCTTGTGTCCACATGGGGGCAGGATCTTTGCCCACATGGGGGCAGCCCTCTTGTGTGTTGGAGTGATGGTCAACCTGCATATTACTCTTTTATTAGATAAGACAGAGGCCTGGTGCATGGATGGGGACTGGCTGGTTTGCCCTGAAGGGTGTCCTGGATCAGGGTGGGGGTTCCCTTGGGGTGTGGGGTGGCCTGAATGAGGGGCTTATGGTGGTTTGTAGGCTGGCCACGCTTCTCAGAGATCCACATGGAGGCCCTGGGATCTGGGATTAATTTATGTTCTACAATTGAAACTTTGCAGCCTGGAGTGGAGCCAAGCCTTCTGCTTGCTCCATGGTGACAGCCATTTGATTGAAACTTTGTAGCCTAGAGTGGAGACCTAGGCTAGGGATGCAGAAGTTTGACTTCCTCCATTGCCCTTGCAACCCTAGCCTCTTCTCTCTCCAGCTCCGTGGCTGCCACCCTTTCTGTTGGGATTATGTATCTTCTATAATTGAAACTTTATAGCATTGAGTGGGGGCCTAGGCCGGCAATGGCAGGCGGAAAGCTTGGCTTCCTCCATTGTCAGGGAAACCCAAGCCTCCCTCCTGATCACTCAGTGGCCTCGGCCAACTTGGTCTTCCTGACTGGCTGGTGGGCGTGACTTGTGGGTGTGGTGGAGTGATGGTTAATTTGCATATTGCTCTTTTATTAGTTAGCCTTTCTTCTTTGAATTCATCTTTTAGTACTTGGTTGTAAAAAATTGAGTTTTTAAGCATTTCTTTATATAACACAATGTTACACTTTGTTAGAAAAGGGCACTGAAGGGGCCTTCAAAGGACACTTCTGGTTCCCCTTATTGCCTTTACTTTTTTCTGGCTCCTGCTTCATGGTATGCATGGGAAGGACATGCAGTGGTACACTGACATATGGCTATATGCCCAGGGATCCAGTCCGTCAGCAATCTGACAGCCTTGGCCAGACACCACCTCCCTACAAGGACACAATGGACTCAAGGCTTCATACACACAATAGCACCCTGATTCCCCCTGCATACAGCTAACCAACCTGGGCTCACGTACTAATATACTTGAAAGGGTTGTTTCCTGCTTGTCCAGATGTTGTGGACCAGCTCTTGCCCCAGCAACTCAGCAAACTGTTCTACCAGCAAACTCAGGTTCCAGCTACACCTTTTTCAATGAGGTCTGAACCCCAGGCAATTGTAAGAATATTCTTTAGAGTTCCTTTTACATGTTTATAGTTATTCCCTTTCACAACTTAACATTTCTTTATATTAAACTTCCCCTTTTAAATTACTATGTGGTTTCTGTCTCCTGAGACAACACAGACTTATACACATTGGTAATAGGAGTGGTCCCATGAGACAGACTCACAAAGATGGAATTTGACAGTTGTTTCGGTCATGCCCTGAGCTTACTAGTAAGTGCAGTCATGAGCTCCTTGACAATGAGAAACATTATTAGCAATCCACTGCAGGTCTTGGAATAAAAATTAATCAAGATATCACTGTGGTTTGTAGTGAGCAAGTGCTAACTGAGGCACATGACTTGGAAACCCAAATGGCTGCTGCTCTAGATCATAGAGAATTGTGATGTGGGGGAGATTCTTCTGAGTGCACTAGGTCACTTAGGGGAAAAAAAAAAAAAGAAGCTCAGGTCTAACTCTCAGCTCAATTCTCTAAGAGCACCATAACAATCTTATTTTTTGAAGTCACAGAGCTAACTCAGCTGAATAAAAAAAGTTTACTTTTGAGGGTTGTTAAATTAAAACAATAGTTGAACTCACAGTTTCTCCTCTGAAACTTAGGACATGCATTGGTAAACAATGGAATTCTAAGACTTAGAATGAAGACATTTAGTTTGATCCAGATGAAACCAACTTAAACCCCTTCCGAGCCTCCCTTACCAGAAGTAGCTCACCCTCCCATATCAGAGAAGACTAGCCTTCCGCTGCTTAAAATTCCTAGCATAACCTTACCTAGGGCAAATACCATGAAAGGGGATATCCATTTCCATTAAACCCTACCCTAACCACTCCCAATGTCACTAAACAGGTATACAATATGACCAAAGGAAATAGCTTATATAGCAAAAGAACTGTAAGACTTTCATGATAAACTAACAGAAACCCTTGGAACATGTATGGAAGTGAATTCTAAAGGTGTTAAAGCAAGCAGGGTAAAATATAACACTATATCTGGTCTAACTCGCTAATATGTGCCCACTTACTATAGCAGAGGTCAGCAAACTATTACTGTAAATAAAATTTTACTGGAACACAGTCATACTCTTTAATTATTCTGGAGTGGGTCACTTACTAGTAAGTGCTACGTTAGTGGTAGGCAAACTCATTAGTCAACAGAGCTAAATATCAACAGTACGATTGCAATTTCTTTTGACAGCCAAATTTTTAAAACTTAAACAACTTCTAACGCCACTTCTTCAAAACAGACTCACCCAGGCCATGGTATTTTGTGAAAGAGTCACACTCAAGGGGCCAAGGAGCCCCGCATGTGGCTCACGAGCCGCAGTTTGCCAACCACTGGGCTAGGTGATTACAATAAATAGCCAATAGAGAAGGCAAAAGCCAATAAAATAACTGTTACAAGTAAACTAGTGATAGAAAAAAAAACTGCCCTGTAATATTTCATTTTCTCAATAAAGGCAAGACCTAAAAGAATGAGGTAAAGGAAGAAAGGGGGGGGGGTTTAACTGGAGATTTAAGGAAACAGGAAAAGGTTTGAAATACTGGTATTTAAAATAGACATACTAGAGAATTGTAGGTATGTCGGCAGTATTAAGTATGCATTTGAAATTGAGATTATATGCTTAAAATGAGACCAGTAGGCAAGGTTATATGCATTTTCCTCCCCCCATGTTCAGCTCTGAGGTACAACAAAGTTGGTGGCCAAATTGGATAATCAGTGTCAAATTCTGCCAAGTGAATAAAACAAAACATACAGGGGCGCAAGGAAATTAAAGGGTGTTTGCAATGAAGTAACTTCAGTACAGAACCACTAAATCTATACTGAGAAAGTAGGGAAGAGGACATGGATGCTTCACAAAGCATGTCCTACACCCCCAAGTGGTCTGTAAACTCAACAACAAAAACTGTGAATTCTATACTATGTATACCTCACCAAAGAGCACTACAGTTTAAGCCTGTGCTGACTAATTGAGTATTCCCCATATTTCAAATGACAGAAACTCATCAGACTTGTTTTAAGAAGCGTTCTAAAGATCTCAAAATAAAAATAAATCTATAGTTGAAATGTGTTTGTTTTAAAGAGCAGATGACTAGATTCCCATGGTATTTCCACATAAACAAAAATTAATTGCTGGACATTAATCAAAGGAAAACTACAGCGATAGAAAGTAAACTTAACCACAATTAATTCACTTCATATGGGGAAATAAAGCCTAATTACTTTAAGGCATCCTATCTTAGAACAACTCACCCTGACCTACAGAATTAAAATTACTTCATTTCTAGGCACTAACTCAGCAATGCTAACGTGTCAAGTGAATTGGAACTTTGGCACTACTGCTATCTATAGCCTATCTTATTAAAAGAATTTAAATTAATTATAGAAGTTACCTGACATCTGCTAGAATACTTAGTTTATATAAATTACTGAAAGTCATTCATTTTCCCTATTATATTTATTATTCCCATCCTATATAATAAAAGCCTAGGTGGCATCACGCCCTCATGTGATGTCATCACAAGATGGCCGCCACAAGATGGCCAGCAGGGGACGGCAGTTGAGGGCAATTGGGGGGCGATCAGGCCAGCAGGGAAGGGTAGTTGCGGGTGATCAGGCCAGCGGGGGATCAGTTAAAGGTGATCAGGCTGGTAGGCAGAAGCGGTTAGGGGCAATCAGGCAGGCAGGCGAGCAGTTAGGAGCTAGCAGTCCCAGATTGTGAGAGGCCCAATCCTGCAGGGTCCCAGATTGGAGAGGGTGCAGGACAGGCTGCGGGACACCCCCTTCTGCCATGCATGAATTTTGTGCACCAGGCCTCTAGTATTAAATAATGTCAAGAAAATCCTAGAGACAAAACATACTTTTAGTAGGTATATTCATATAAAATCACCATCTTTTATATTTATTCTTTTTAAACTATTCTTTTCCCTATGGTCAAATACATGGTTTAGTTAGGTCAGTTGTGGGAAGGCAGGGGGCACCTGATCCAGGTTTCTCTCACATATGGATATCTCTCTTTCTCTCCCTTCCTCTTTCTAAAATCAATAAAACTATCCTCAGATGAAGCTTAAAAAGGGGGGGGAAGGGAAGGAGAAGGGAAAGAGGAAAGGGAAGGGGAAGGGGAAGCAGAAAGGGAAGGGGAAAGGGAAGGAAAACTGGGTCTAGATACTGGGTCCAGATAGCATGTTAAGGAAGAAAAAGAGATAGAAGGTTTGATTCCCAGGCTGTGTTCCTACCGAAGGCACCAAACAGAACCATTAGCAAAGAATTAAAATAGCTTCCTTATCTGTAACATGAGAATACTAAAGTATATTCTACTGAAGTTTTCTCTCTGCTACAAAAATTCTATTCCTAATCTAGCGTTTTGGACTTCCCTTTTTCAAAGGTATTACATATTTTCTTTCACTGAGTCATGTCAAGTTATGGAACACTCAAACCTGTAGAGAACTTTTGAGAGTTTATTTGACAACTCAACTGTTGGCAATTGCCAGGAAGCAAAATTTTAAGAGATTGAGAAGATGCTCCAGAGAATGTCAGTTATGAACCTTATTTTATACAATACAATCAAAAGAGAAGACGTAAGTGGGTTATATGAAATCCATTGACAGCCCTGCCGGTGTTGCTCAGTGGTTGAGTGTGGACCCCATGAACCAGGAGGTCATGGTTCGATCCCTGGTCAGAGCACATGCCTGGGTGTGGACTGGTAGGGGACGTGCAGGAGGCAATCTGTCTCCCTCTCCCTTCCTCTCTGAAATCAATTAAAAGAACTTTTTTAAAGAAAGCAAAATGATAGGCATGCTTCTTTTACATGGTGAGTGAATACATGTTAGTTAATAGTCAACAATTAACATTACAATAACAATGAGGGGAGTCTATGCTCTTCCCAGAGCTATACTTCTGAAGGGTCTGGAAAAAGAAAATTACTTTGACATTCTACATGTTATTGTATATGCAAAAATAAATAAAAAATAGGCTCAATTAAGGTAAAGATTGACATTTGTTAGGGAAAAATACTGCCTTAGGCCATGACAATCTGCAATAATCTGCTTTTAGTTAAAAAGTTTTAATTTCAGACCATCCTCTGTGGTTACTTTAGGCTATGAGTTTGTAAGGCTGCCACGCAGATATTACTTGAGCTTGTCAGGTTTAGAATGTGGCCCTTTTCATCCATAGTTACAATGAACAAGGTGGGGGCAGGGGGGAGTTGAATGTTTTTAAGTCAGAAAAAACTAGGCCAACTAACCTACTTATTGGTGATACTCTCCATCCTATGCAACTCTGTTTCACATTCACTCTTCTCAAACCCATTCTCCTTTATTGCTTCTTTCTCCATAGCCTCAGGCACAGTAGTGAAATCATGCAGCTCTGAATGCTTCCAGGACTTTCATGTTACTGAACCCAGCCTACCTTCAATGAATTTAAGATTTTTTTCCTTTCTTTCCTACTACCTGTCCCCAGACAAAGATCTTATTTGGGAAAATAGGAGCTAACAGTCTGCTAACCCAAGTCAGAGATTCTTTTTGAGTTCCATGACCAAACTTAGTGTCTAGTACATAGAAGACACCTAATTTAACTGTTCTATGTAACTTATTATACCTGTGATTCTCATCAGTGATATTTCCTTTTAGAAATGCAAAATGTTAGCTCCCACCCAGACCTACTGAATCAGAAACTCTTAGAGAGGGGACCTGAACTCTGTTTTTAAAAGTCCTCCAGGGTGAGATCCTGATGCACACTCAAAGTTGAGAGCTGGCCCCAAACGGTTTGGCTCAGTGGGATAGAGCATAGGCCCTCGGACAGAAGTGCCCCAGGTTCAATTCTGACTAAGGGCATGTACCTGGCTTAGTTGCAGGCTGGAACCTAAGTCAGGGTGCCAATCGATGCGTGTCTCTCAAATCGATATTTCTCTATCTCTGTCTCTCTCCCTCCCTTCCACTCTCTCTAAAAAATCACTAGAAAAATATCCTAGGGTGAGATTTAACAAAAATAAATTATGAAAACAGATCTTTTAAAAAAAAGTTGAGAACTGCTGTATGAAACATGCCATGAAATCACCTTCTTGTGCATTACTACTGGTAGCAAACGAGCACAAAAAAAAAAAAAGATTTTTCTCAGCTGCCACTACTTACAAATGATTGGACCCATGTGATGCTATCGACCATTTAACTTCTGTCTCCAGCCTGTACACAGATAAACTTTAAAGTCAAATAACTTGAGTTCAATTTAAAGATCTTAAGAGTTAATAGCTATGTGACCTTATTATACATATTCTTTAAACCTAAAGACTCAGTTCTAATTAAACTCAGTTCTCAGTCATTAAGATAGGAACAATATCACATACCTCCATGAATAAGAGATCACTTACAAAAAGCAATCTTTCATAAAGTTAAGATCTTTTTCCTTTCTGCCCTACCGCCTGTGCCAAATCCCTGCTCCTTCGCATAGGTAATGCTCCTAAAGAAGACAGCACTGTGGCATTCCTTGGAAAATATCAGCAAGGTCTCCTATACAGAAAAGCTCTCCAACGAGGTTTTTTTCTCACGAAAAGTATCACAGGATGTAAATGAAGTGATAGAATCACATACAGAACAGCAATTCTAAAAAGGTAACCCAAAAACTATTGGGAAAAGCAAATCATACAAAAGCGTGCACCTTTTGCAACTTAAAACGATTGGCATTAAACATAGGCAACTTTCTCTTAAGTGGCCGAAATAAGTCAATGGTAACTGGACATAAAAGCTACATTCGGAGAGGAGGGGGTTAGCATTAGAAAATCCAAGAGGTCTGGAATACATGACCCATATTAATGTGGTCCGGGCATTCAAATTCAAATTCCCTAGATTTTCTGGGGCAGCATCACTGTCCAATTCTCTCTCTCCATCCTGTCCCCATACATGTTCTGATTTTCGGTTCAAAAATATATATATAGTCACTAGGGGCACCAAAACAACCACCAAAAAAATAAAAATAAATCCCTGCCATACATGAGACTTAAAATTTGGAAAATATTACTTTTTTTTAAGTTTATAATTTTGAGGGGATTTTACCAGAAACAATTCCTGGTTTCAGCTCCTCACTCCCTCTGTCTAATTAATAGAAAGCCTCCTATTAAGATAGTTAGTTTTACCTCCATCCTAGCCTTTAGACGAAAACATTTGATATGTGCATTTGATATGTGATTATACTCCATTACTTCGCACAGTAACCAAAGTAGGGGCTTTCATTCTTAACTCCTCCCGCTGATCCCTAAGACGGGGCAGACAGCCCCTCTGTTTCTGACATTCTTGCAGTAGCCAACATCCCAAGCTGTGGGCCTTAAGTGAAATGTAAACGTTCGTGCCTTTTTAAGGGGATCCCCCTCCCCAGAAAACTCGGGAAGGGAAAGTCGGCCCTAACCTGAATGACACGCCATGCCAGGCGTTGTGAAACCACAAACTTTGCGCCTTACTCTCCGAGCGCACGAATGCCAGCACTGGCTCCCGGCGCAGCCTCACCACTGCTCTTCCAGACACAGAATAAACAACACTGTGGAGGCCACTCACTTTCCACAGTCAACACCGTCCCTTCACTTCGCTCAGCGGGACACACTTCCTCCCGCCACCCACGGAACTCCAAAGCGAAAGTAGGCTCCCCTAGGCTGCCTTTGCCGCCTCCTCCCAGCACCACTGACCAACAATGTCGCCAGTCGCCAGTCGCCGGGCGAGGGTCCCGAGCGAGGCCGGACCCGAGGGCTGCTCGGGTCTCCGCGCCCCACGACGCTCCAGAAGTCGCCCCGCTCTCCTCGCCGCCTCGGACTCCTCCGGCCCCGGCTCCACTCCAAACCCCCACTTTCCCGCCCCGCGCCAGCCGGCCCCGGCACCTCTTCCACAAATGAACCCGGAACCAAGCACCGGCCCCCCACCCAGGGGCGGGCTCAGGCCCTGGCCGAGCCGCTCAGCCCCGGCTGCCGCCCACCGCCCAGAGGCGCCCGGAGACTCGCGCCCGGGCAATGGCGAAGAAGTGCCGGGGGACCTGACCCCAGAGCCCGCTCCTCTCGCCAGCGTAGGGCAGGGCAGGACTTACCTTCGTACTGCAGGTCCACTAGGACGAGCAGGAAGGGGAACACCGAGCCCAGTCGGCTAGTCACAGAGCCCGGGGCCACCATGTCCGAGGGCGCGGCGGGGAGGAGAAACTACAGTGTGGGGCCCACACGTCCCCGCTGGCGCTCTGGCAGCAGCTGCGTCCGCCCGCCGTCGGCTCTCGCTCGGGCCTAAGCGGCAGCTGGAGCCCACTAGAGGAAAGCAGCGGTGGGCGGGGCCCGGGCGACGCTACGCCCCCAGCGCCGCCGCCGCCCAATCGCCTTCTTCCCATCCGCTCTTCTACTGGGCTCGCCGGGTCGTGGTTCGCGCTGATAGGCTACGGGGCCCATCGCCCCGCCCCAACTCTGATAGGGTAACGTGGAAGCACGAGACTAGGTTGCGTCCGCCGGTTGCGGAGCTGTCAGGGTACTCGGGAGGGCCGCTGGCTGCGGGAAGGCGGCTGGGAGTCTGGACGGCCCCCCGCCGAGTCCGCATGCGCAGGGTGCGAAAGCTTTTTTTGGATCGGTCTGGCCTGCAGCGTTAGCGAGGAAGAGGAGGAGGAAGATGTCAGCCATGCGAGGTTTTTCTGGGGTGCTGTTTGGGGAGGAAGGTGAAGCCACGGCTTCGAGATGAGAAGTCGAAACCTCCTCCCAAGAAGGGAGCTTTAAAGAATGGGCTGGTTACCAGGAGGAATCACAGAGTTCGCTACCTGCCCCCGAGCATCTCGGAACAAATAACAGACTTAAGGGGGGGGGGGGGGGGGGAAGCTCCAGAGAAACGGTCAGGAGAAGCTGGAAGAGCTAATGAAGGCCAGAGCATTTCAGGGACAGCTAGAGAGTACACATTACTGACCTAAGCCACCTATTGAGAATGGCTTGGAAGTTTGGGGACCTTCCCCCACACCCCAACTCTCCAGAGGACCAGCGTGTCCAGAAAAGAGAACAGAATCCTGGAGGGGTCTGTGAAGAAGAAACCAGGGACTGCAGCAGCTACGAGAGCAAGGGCTCTTGAGAGTGTGGCCAAGGTCAGCTATAAAGGAAAAACACCTGTTAAAAGGGATCATGCATCTTCTGCTCATCAGAGGAGACTCAATGAAAGAGATAAGATCTTGAACAAGATAAAGTTCAAGTTACATAATTTGGCATTTTTGTTGTTGTTCACAGTCATTTGCTCTGACGTCTTTAACACACGCACTATACCCAATGGTATTTTACTTGAAGTAAAACAGTAATGCTTTTCTGTGTTAAGCATTGTGAAGTGAAAACAGTATACCTTTATCAGTGAACTAGAGGCTGGGTGCAGGAGATTCATGCACTGTGGTGGGGAGATCTCAGTCAGGAACCCTCTCTCCTTACTGCCCACCTGCAGCAGAGGCATGAGCTGTGCTCCCGGTGTGGGAGTGCACTGACTCCCAGAGGGCAATTCCTGCAAGGCTTAGTGTCTGCCCCCTAGTAGTCAGTGTGCATCATAGCAACTGGTCTTTCTGCAGTTGGGTCAATCTGCTTATAAAGGTTTTATTATAGAGGAGAATATGTATTTGCTATTTCTGTGCTACTTCACACTTTTAGAAGAACTCAAATTATAAATAGCATAGTGAATTCCTGTTTTCATTGAAGATAAAAGGCTTGTATTCCAAAGGAAACTAGCACAAAGGAAATGGTTTTGAGGAAAGAAACAAAACGCAAGTGTCTGTTTAGTTGTGGTGGAAAGTAGTATGTGTATAATTTAACTAGTAGCCCAGTGCATGAATTCGTGCACATTGAAAAGACATTAATTAGAATAAGTATTTTACCAGTGACATTGCTTATTCGCCCTTTCTCTATAATAGAAGTGTCAATCAGTTTCATGATCAACAATGACAGACGGAAACACATGCATGTGATTGGCACCAGAAAGAACTTTATATGTATCATGCATACACAAGTAAACTTAGCCTTTTATAGATATAGAATAAATTTGCTTAATTAGACCTGCTTTCTGATTTAGCTAAACTTTTTCCAGCCCAGCAAAGCACCCCAACTTCTCTTTCAGATAATTGTCAGCCAACACAGCAGTAAAAATCAACATGAAGCAGATTATTATTATTGTAGCTCACACAGGGATAACAAAGGGTAAAATATTTGCCTGCAGTGGTATTTGACTATTTTCTGTGCAGTGAGAAAACCTGAAGTTATTTTCAAGGCCCATCATTTCTTCTTTTCAATTGGGTCAATTTTCTAAGCTTTCTAAATCTTCGTTTTACAGCTAATGAAAAGAAAATAGGATTCTACTGAGTCTCCCATCTACCTACTCCAGGACTTTTGTGAGGATCAAATGAGACAGGCACAGGAAAATACTTCACAGACATTTGGTTACAGCGTAAAATGTTTCCACCTAGCTATAAACCAAGTTGTGTTCCTGGTCTGAAGAAACTCCAAGGAGGCTAGTCCCTAGGGAGAGGAAGCCGGGTGTTGCTACATGATGTCATTACCCAGATGGATGCTTAACATATTAGCTTTTAATATATTCTAGAGGCCTGATGCACAAAATTCATGCAAGAGTAGGCCTTCCCCCGGCTGCCAGTACCAGCTTTCCTCTGGCACCTGGGACCTGAGCTTCCCTCCAGCACCTGGGCTTCCTTCACAGCCCCAGCTTCATTCGGAAGGATGGAAGTATATCTGGTCTAATTAACGTATTGTGCTTTTATTATTATAGACTACAGGCCCAGTGCATGAAATTCATGCACGGGTAGAGTCCCTAAGTCTATCAGGTAATCAGGTCTGATCGGGGCCTTCTGGAGGCCAGCTGGGGCCTTCCTTCCAGCTGCCAGCCAGGGCCTTCCTTCATTCCACGTCACCCCCTGGTGGTCAGCACACATCATAGCAAGCGATTGAACTCCTGGTCATATTCCCAAGAGTACACTTTGCATATTAGCCTTTTATATATATAGACTAGAGATCCGGTGCACGAAATTCATGCACAGGGGGTGGGGGATGTCCCTTAGCCCAGCCTGCACCCTCTCCAATCTGGGACACCTCGAGGGATATCCGACTGACTGTTTAAGCCCGATCCCAGCAGGATCAGCCTAAACGGGCAGTCGGACATCCTTCTCACAATCCAGGACTGCTGGCTCCAAACTGCTTACCAGCCTGCCTCCCTGATTGCCCCTAACTACTTCTGCCTGCCAGCCTGATCATCCGCTAACCACTACCCTGCCAGCCTGATTGATGTCTAACTGCTCCCTTGCCAGCCTGTTTGCCCCCAACTTCCCTCCTCTGCTGGCCTGGTCACCCCTAACTGCCCTCCCCTGCAGGCTTAATCACCCCCAACTGCCCTCCCTTGCAGCCTGGTCCCTCCCATCTGCCATCCCCTGCTGGCCATCTTGTGGTGGCCATCTTATGTCCACATGGGGGCAGCCATCTTCTGTGTTGGAGTGATGGTCAATCTGCATATTACTCTTTTATTAGATAGTATAGAGGCCTGGTCCATGGGTGGCGGTCAGCTGGTTTGCCCTGAAGGGTGTCCCGGATCAGGGTGGGGTTTCCTTGGGGTGTGGGGTAGCCTGGGCAAGGGGCCTGTGGTGGTTTGCAGGCTGGCCACACCCCCCAGTGACCCAAGCAGAGGCCCTGGGATCTGGGATTAATTTATGTTCTACAATTAAAACTTTGTAGCCTGGAAAAGAACCAAGCCTTCTGTCCGCTCCATTGAGACAGCCATTTCTGTTTGCGTTTATTTAAATTCTATAATTGAAACTTTGTAGCATTGAGTGGAGGCCTAGGCCAGCAAGGGCAGACAGAAAGCTTGGCTTCCTCCATTGCCAGAGAAAACCCAAGCCCCCCTCCTGCCCTCAGTGGCTGTAGCCATCTCGGTGGAGGTTTATTCGCTCCTGATTGGCTTTGTGGGCATGGCTTGTGGGCGTGGCTTGTGGGCGTGGTTTGATCGGAGGTGTGGTCAATTTGCATATTACTCTTTTATTAAATAGGATTGATTGCTACCTTGTTTTTTCTCTGACTATAAAATAAAGCCTCACCTTGCTGGCTGGATCCTTCACTGTGGCCTCATCCAAGCACAGGAGATCCACCAAGCCCCAGTCATATTCTCTTTGTCTGTCTTTTCCTTAATTCTTCACCACCCACCCTCAGACTCACCGAACAGTTGGCTGTACTGGCACAGTACAAAAACCAATAGAAAAATATCCCCTGGTGAGGATTAACAAAAACAATGAAGAATAATAAAAACAGAGGTAAAGAAGTTCTAAGAATGGCCCTGGCTGGTTTTGCTTAATGGATAGAGTGTCAGCCTGCATATTGAAGGTCCCAAATTTGATTCCGATCAAGGACACGTGCCTGGGTTGCCAGCTTGATTTTCAGTAAAAGGCATGCAGCCAGTCAATGATTCTCTCTCATTACTGATGTTTCTCTCTCCCTCTCCCTTCCTCTCTCTGAAATCAATTGCAAAAAAAAGTTCTAAGAATGAAATTAGGCTATTAAAAGGGAGTTTTAAACTTATTATTTTTTATTCTTAAATATATTTTTTAATGTTGATAGTATTATAGGTATTTCCTCCTAAACTTATCCTTTAAAGAACAGGAAGTCACCAGAAGGTTTTATACATAAATCTGTCATTATTGAATTTAAATTTAAAACAGATTGTAGAACAAGCATGTCAAATTCAAAGGCTAACATGTGCCAAAAAACAAGATTTAAATTTATGTGGGCTGCAAAAAAACTAAAGCTTCAAATAAATGTAGGTTTATTTCAATAGAGACATGCTAAATACAAAGGGCTGAAATAAATGAGTAATCATTAACAAAATAATAGAACATTTTAATAAAAATTAATATTTTTTCTTGAACATTATTTTACTAGACACTGAATAACTGCACACAGTAAGTGTAATGCAAATAAACCTATTTTTCTTGCTCTCTGAAAGTGAAATATTTCCTGTTGCACACACCAAACAAGTCAGTCCAAGACTAATAATGTGGCAATCGCCTGCTAAAATATTCGCTGCTAGTATTAGTGGAGAGAAATGGTGCCCCTGTGCATAAGGTGCATAAGAGAAATGAATGCAACATGATTACAGTAATCAGTCCATTAGTGAACATTGTAATTCGTTATTAATAACTAAAGGCTGGTGCTGGATTCATGCACCAGTGGGGTCCTTCACTGGCCTGTGCTTTCTCATAACCCAGGACCCCTCAGGGAAAGTAGTAGTGCACAAGCAGCAGGCAGCTAGGGAGGAACCCGAGCCCAGGCTGGGCATCACACCACTCCCACTCACCCCAGCACCGTTGCACCTGCCACAGCCCCTTGGTAGCATTGCTGCAGAGGCAGGAAAGGTTTGTGCCACTGCAGCTCCCTCTATGGGAGCTCACTGACCTCCAGGGGCAGCTCCCGCATTGAGTGTCTGCCCTCTGGTGCTCAGTGCACATCATAGCAACCCATCGACCAGTAGTTCAGTCATTCAGTCAGTTAGGCTTTTATATAGAGAGATTATGTATAATAGGATATTGTAAAAATTAAGTTATGAAATTTTTATTAAAAGATTTCTTATTTATTTTTAATTTCTTTATTGTTTAAGGTATTACATATGTGTCCTTATTCTCCCCTTAACCCCCAAACCTCCATTCAAGCCACCACCCTCCTGTTGTCTGGGTCCATTGATTAGGCCAGTGGTCAGCAAACTATGGCTTGCGAGCCACATGCAGCTCTTTGGCCCCTTGAGTGTGGCTCTTCCACAAAATACCACAGCCTGGGTGAGTCTATTTTGAAGAAGTGGTGTTAGAAGAAGTTTAAGTTTAAAAAATTGGGCTGAAAAGAAATTTCAATCGTTGTACTGTTGATATTTGGCTCTGTTGACCATAGGATTTGGCTTATATGCATGCATATAAATCTTTTAGTTGATCTCTAAAACATTTCTCATATACTGTTATATTGGCTGGGCAGCAAAAATCCATGTGGGCCACATGCAGCCCACAGGACATGAGTTTGACATATTTGTTTTAGAGGGACCAGTAGTGTACCCATTTAGGAGGCTATTGCAGTAGGCCAGGTGAAAGATGATGGCAGCTTGAACTATGTGGTAACTACAGAGATAGAGATGCAGAGAAGCAAACAAATGTGGAATGTATTTTGGTGCTAATAAATGGGATTGATGGGAGTAGGACCAAGTGACTTACGAGGTTACCTTTATTCAGCTAATTACTCTCTAACTGCAATACAAAAGTGTAGCCTAAAATATTTTTATACTAATTAGGCTCTGGAAAGACAAACTGGCAAGAGTACAGAAAATATAAGAGATTCACTTATTGGACTATTACAAATTCATAGCGATGGTATGGAAACTAAAATGAAAAAATAAAAAAAGCAAACAAAAAAAACCTAGCTGAAGCCTAAGCCAAGATAAATATTTCCATGGGCTAGAATGGGAGGTAGGGTGTGGGGAAAACCACAACAAAGTCATATGTAAGCAGAAGTCAAGGTCCCTTTCTAGATCTAGAAAGGGATCAAAAGTAATGCAAAGACAGTATCCTATTCTGGGTGCTCTTACCTCATTTCTGGTAGCTCCCAGCAATCTTTGGTATTCCTTAGCCCAGTGGTTGGCAAACTGTAGCTCTCGAGCCGCAAGTGAGTCTTTGGTCCCTTGAGTGTGGTTCTTCCACAAAATAGCATGGCCTGGGCAAGTCTATTTTGAAGAAGTGGTGTTAGAAGAAGTTTAAGTTTTAAAAATTTGGCTCTCAAAAGAAATTTTAATTGTTGTACTGTTGATATTTGGCTCTGTTGACTAATGAGTTTGCTGACCATTGCCTTAGCCTATAGCAGCATCATTCTAGCCTCTGCCTTCTCCTTTGCGTGGATTCTTTGGTATGTCCTCTCCATTGCTTCTTAACTAATTACATTTCCAAATAAAGTCACATTCTGAGATTCTGAGTGGACATGAAATTCAAGATAAGGAGCATTAACCCACCACAATAATTAATAAATAATCTTGAAAATTATGAAAACACAACTAGTCCCTGGAATTAAAATTAAAAACACACCCTAATACACCACATGCACACACACACACACACACACACACACACACACACACACACACACACGCTCGAGAGCCTAATGAATAGAATAAGATCTAGAACACAAAGTGAAAGAATTAATATTATATTGCCAGGAACCAATTCCAGCATGTAATAATTACAAGAGTTTGACCAAAAGGTTGGTGAAGCTTGGGAGGCTCAGCAAGAGTGAGCCACAAATGTAGTTTACCTGTTGGAAGGGCTAAAAAGCATCTCCCCCAGATAGCTCAGGGCGTTTTATTGCTTCCTGTTGGCCAAACACCTGAACAGCTGTAGGCTATTCCCCAAACTGACAACGTTTCTGAACCCTACCCTTTGAAATACCCTTTGAAGTATATATCTCCACCTTGCCTTAGGACAAATTGTGTTACTAAATATAGCACAGCCCTAACTGGTTTGGCTCAGTGGATAGAGCATCAGCCTGCAGACTGAAAGATCACAGGTTCGATTCCAGTCAAGGGCATGTATGTACCTTGGTTACGGGCACATCCCCAATAGGAGGTATGCAGGAGGCAGATGATGGATGTTTCTCTCCCATCGATGTTTCTGATTCTCTATCCCTCTCCCTTCCTCTCTGTAAAAAATCAATAAAATATATTTTTAAAATAAATAAATAAATAAATATAGCACGGGGTCCTTAGACAAGGAGTAGTTTTCAGTTCGTTTAGCTGAAGATCCTCTGACCCCCAATGCCTTTCAAAATTATCTTTGGTCCTTGGACTCCTTCTTGAATCTATGCATCAGCTCCTTTCTCCAGATTGCTGAACCCTTTGTAACACTGGACAAGTACCCCAGCATTATAAGACATTTTAAAACATATTATCATTAAAAAAAAACTCTTAGACAAAGCACACACAAAAATCTTAGTTATGATTAGAAACCCTTAGAAAATATGAGCAGAATTTTAACAAGTTTTTGTCTAGCACTTTATCTAATAGCTCTAAATGAAGATAGAGATGATAATCTATCATAGGAAATTTTTTCAAATGTATGGAACATTTACAAAATCTACCAAATGATAGTTCACAGAGGAAATTTTACATATTCCTAAGAGTTGTTATCATACATTTCATGTTCCCGGAACACAATGCAATAAAATTAAGCCAACTATAAACAGACTTTTCCAATTCATGTGCTTGGGGGGGCGGGGGGGGCGGGAGTATGTCTCTAAATTTGTCACAGTAAAGGCAAAATCATCACAAAAATTCCAAATTATGCAAAACTAGATGATAATGAAAATGCTATATTATAGTGTGTGGAATGCTGCTAAAGCAAGTATTTAGAGGGAAACTCATCGCCTTAAGTGCTATGACTGAAAATAGAACCAACAACTCTCAGCGCATGGGATGATGTTCAACCAATTGAGCTACACCAGCGAGGGCTCAAAGCATCTTTTAATGAAATACATAAAATTAACACTTAGATGAAAAATCATTTCAACAAATTCACTCTTTAGATAAAATACAGTGCTCATTAGTGTTTAAAAGAAAAAACTCTCAGAGAAAAATGAAAACAAACTACTTTAAGGCAGTAATTATTGGTATTTATCAGAATTTCTATTTTGAGGATGGTAGTGACAAATCAGTATTTCCTTCTCTCCTTCTTGGAAATCACCCAAAGCCAAAATGATAATTAAGAGAAAAGTAAAGTACATTTTTGGTAAAATGCAGGAGACTGTTAAAACTCCAATTCCCAAAGTAGGAAGGATAAGACTCAATACAGCAATAAAAAATAAAATAAAATAAAATAAAATAAAATAAAATAAAATAAAATAAAGGAAGCCTGCTAATGCACATTTCAGAAAAATTCAACAAGATATTTCTCCAAGGTTAGAGGCATATCCTGCCATGAAAAACCCAAATTCCTTATTTGCAACAAGGAGAATAGCATGCACTGGTTGGTGACAGAAGCTTCTTAGATTGGTTCCAAGAAGCAAAAGAAGAGAAGAGAAATTTTATGTGATGAGCAGCCTATATCCTTTTCCTGGAGAAATAAAAGCTAGACTAATTCATACAAAAACATAGATCAGAAGGAAAATTGTAGCTGGTATGGAACACAGCCTGATTTCTTCCTCTCTATAAACTTCCTACAAAGGTAGTTGCAGGAAAAATTCTCCTTATTCGAAAATAAGTAATTTAAAATGACAAAATTGAATGGCCAATAGCACATGAAAAATTGTTCAACGTGATTTGTCACCAGGAAAATGCAAATTGAAATAATAATGAGATATCACTACACACCCTCTAGAATGGATTACAATGAAAAATAATTGACAAAATGAAATGTTGCAAGCATTTGGAACAACTGTAACTCCCAAACATTGATGGGAGTGTGATATGGTACGACCATTTTGGGAAATTGTTTGATAATGTGCTCAAAGTTAAATCTTTATTTACTCAATGACCTAGAAATTCCACTGAGGTATTGATCTTAAAGAAATGAAAACACGTGTTCACAAAAGGCCTGCACAACAGTTTACAGAGCAGCTTTCTGTATAATAGTCACAAACTGGAAATGCTTCATTCTCTACAAACTTTGATAAGTTCATCCATTTAATAATTTTTAAAATGCAAACACATACTCTGGTTTCTCTTCAAAATCACATAAATTTCATCTTTTTAAAAATGTAAACATACAACAATGTAAATATACTTGACAATACTGAACTGTACACTTAAGACTGGCTAAAATGGTGACATTTTATGTATATTTTACCACAAGTTTAAAAAATAATAAAATTATGTACTGTATAATTCCATTTACATAAAGAATTTCAAGAAGAGCTAACACTAATCTATACTGACAGAAGTCAGAACAGAAATTAGTTATGAGTTGGGAGTATTATCTGTGAAGCAAATAAGGCAACTTTCATATTGAAATTGTTCTATATTTCAATCTAGGTGATGGATCACAGATCATTATATATTTATGTGGTACATATACTGTGAAACATATATATGTACATATATACACACATACATATATATATATGGTGTACACCTAATATTTAGCACTTTCTTATCCTATATAATAAAAGAGAAATATGCAAATTTGACCGTACCTTCCCTCCTGATTAGCTATGTTACCAGCCAATCAGGAGCGGGGGCGGGGCCAAGTGGCATGAGTGCCAGGCCCGGGGGGTGGAGATGAAACGGCAGTGGCGGTGAGCACCCAGCCCCCCACTGCTGTGAGTGGAAGTGGTGGTGAGCGCCCAGCCCCCGGGGCCCAGTGGTTGCAGGCAGCTGGGGCTGAGCTGAGCAGGGCAATGGCTGGATGCCCAAGGCCTAAAGCCTCACTAGAGACTTTAGGCCTTAGGCAGGCTGGGGGTGAGCCATCAGTTGGACATCCCCTGAGGGCTCCCAGTATGAGAGAGGGGGAAGGTTGGGTTGAGGAACCACCTACCCCCAGTGCATGAATTTCGTGCACTGGGCCCCTAGTATATGTATAATATATCAAAAGAACAAAGCAGAAATAAAGAGCCTAGAAAAGAAATGGAGAAATAAAAATAGGATTAATTGAAAGCTGACAAAACTCAGGAAAGATGTGGAAGAAATAAAAGTTATAACAATGAAGGTCAGGTTGCAAATGAATATCCTGCTAACACCTAGTAAGAGAACTAGGATATAGGAATAAGAAAAGTAAGCAAAATGAAATTAAGTAAAATGTTAAAAAGGTTTCAATTTGAGTGGTGGCTATCTGGGTGTGTTAACTTGTGAGAATTCAACAGAGCTATACATTTACTATTTATGTGGTTTTCTGTGTCTAACATACTTTAAATAAAAATGTTTATTAAAATAAAGATTGACAGAAAAATAGTTGATGTGGAAGATAGGCAAACAATTTCCAATTATACATTTCAGAGTTTCCAAAGTAGAAAATGGAAGCAAGCGAATAAACGTATCAAAATATAATGTAAGAAAAGTTTCCAAGAAAAAAGGAGGACTTGAATCTGTACATTAAAAGAACACATTTTATACCAAAAAATTCTCAAAACTGTCAAATCTTGAAACATATCCAGGTAAAATTAATGTTTTCTAAATTCTAAGGAAAAAGAAATAATACTATGGATAGCCAGACAAAAAGTTCAAGTCATATTTATAAGAGGAAATAAATTTAGAATGGGTCAGTCATTTCTAAACTTTCAATGCCATGAGACAATTGAGAAAAACTTATCCTATCTAATAAAAGAGTAATATGCAGATTGACCATCACTCCAACACACAGGATGGCTGCCCCCATGTGGCCAAAGATCTTGCCCCCATGTGTACACAAGATGGCCACAACAAGATAGCCAGCAGGGGAGGACAGTGGGAGGTTCCAGGCCTGCAAGGAAGGGCAGTTGTGGGTGATCAGGCCAGCAGGGGTGGGCAGTTGGGAGGGACCAGGCCTGTAAGGGAGGGCAGTTGGGGGCAATCAAGCCTGCAGGAGAGGGCAGTTAGGATGACCAGGCTGGCAGAGGAGGGAAGTTGGGGGCAAACAGGCTGGCAAGGGAGCACTTAGGAATCAATCAGGCTGGCAGGGTAGTAGTTAGGGGGTGATCAGGCTGGCAGGTAGAAGCAGTTAGGGGCAATCAGGAAGGCAGGCAGGCAAGCAGTTGGAAGCCAGCAGTCCTGGATTGTGAGAGGGATGTCCGACTGCCCATTTAGGCCCGATCCCAGGGATCGGGCCTAAATGGGCAGTCGGACATCCCTTGAGGGGTCCCAGATTGGAGAGGGTGAGGCTGGGCTGAGGGACACTCCCCTCCCCTGTGCTCGAATTTCGTGCACCAGGCCTCTAGTTTAAGAATAAAGGCCAGCAGTAGCTGGTTTGGCTCAGTGGTAGAGTGTCAGTCTATGTACCAAAAGGTCCCAGGTTTAATTCTGGTCAAGGGCAAGTACCTCAGTTGCAGACTCCTCCCAGGCCTGAGCCCTTGTCAGGGCATGTGAAGAGGCAACCAATCAACGAGTTTCTTTCACATTGATACTTCCCTCTCTCTTCTACTCTCTCTAAAATCAATGGAAAAATATCCTCCGGTAAGGATTAAAAAATAAATAAATAAAATAGAATGCACATCACAAAAAGAAAAACAACGAAGGCCACAGATCAGCAATTTTGGATATGCAAGAATACCAGAATGTTGTTCCTCTGAGTCATTCCTAAATAATTTTTTGTATTCATATATTATATTTGCCACTAAGAGAAATGGTCTCTTGGGGTTTCATTTAAGAGTAGATTCTTTCCCACCCTTTTATCACAATCTTAAATGTCTAGTCTTCTACCAGATGGTGTTGGATTCATTTCTCTCAGAGCCACAATTAGATTATTTAGCTGATATCTTTATCAAAATTTCATTGAAAAATAAATGTTTTAACACATAGCACTTGTTTTTCCTACCTTTTCGTTTTAACATAATTTTACACTTAAATGTTACAAGGATATTCCCCGGGGGCAAATGCCTGCATTGAGGACATTGTAGAAACTGCAGCACTCCTTTTCTGCCATGAGGAGGCAGGACACATCTGAGGTTATTACACAGGTCAGGAAGATGCATGTATACCTAATAACACGAAGCTGCCACACACACCCACACTGCCTCCTTCTGGCCTTCTTTTATTTATTTATTTTTGTTGTTTCTGTTAATCTTCACTGGATTTTTCAACTGACTTTTAGAGAGAATGGAAAGGAGAGGTAGAGACAGAGAATAACATTGGTTCCCTCCCACATGGATCCAGCGTGCAACTGAGGTATGTGCTCTTAGCCTGAATCAAACCTGCGGCCCTTCAGTTCTAGGGCTGGTGCTCTAATCACTGAGCAACTGGATAGGGCTGGTCTGCCTTTAAGTGAGACATATTTATATGCCATTGTAAAAAAAAAGTTACAGAGCTAGCACAAAATATCTTCTGAGACCCAACATCCAGTCCCCAACTTGCTATCCTATATAATGAAGAAGGAATATGCAAATTGGCCATCACTCTGCCACAAAGATGGTGGTGCCCACAGCAGAGGCAGGGGTTTCCATTACACAGGATGGCTGCACCCCAGGGGAGATCCAGTTCTCATAATGAGTTTTAATGAGCAATCAGCAGGGACCTGAGGCTATGACCGCTCCCTCCATTCCGGTGGGGCTTGACAGGGAACCTCAGGCCACGCCCTCCACACTGGCACCAGGCTGGGGGACCTCAGGCCGAGACCCCCACCCAGTGGGGCTTGACAGGGGACCTGAGGCCGCAACCACCACCCCATGCCAGGCCAGGGGACCTGAAGTCGTGCCCCCGCCCAATGGGACTTCAAGGGGGAACTAAGGAGTGCCCCTCTCCCCCAACCCAGTGCTGGGCGGGGAGACCTCAGTCTGCTCTCCTGATTTGCTTTATCGTTCTCTTTCTTTTCTCATTTATTTGGAAGTTGCCCTGTATTCCTAAATACTTGCCCTGTATTTCCTAAAAACAAATATTCTCTTACAATACCACAATACAACTATCAAAATTGGGGAAATAATATTGATACAATACTCAATACTCTTGGTATCAGATTTTATTAAAATTTTACCATCTGCCCCCAAAATGTCCTTAATAGAAAGTTAAAATCCCAGATCATGAGTTGTATTCAGGTGTCATGTTTCTTAAATTCCTTTAATTTGAAACAATACCTCTGTCTTTCCTTGTCTTTTATGACCTTGACATTTTGATGAGTATAGGCCAATTATTTGGAAATGTCTGTCAATTTGGGTTTGCAAATCACATTGTAAATTTTTTTGGTATTCAATCTTTCATAAAAAATGAACATTTTCATTTTCTCAATGAATTTAAAAGGATATTTTAACACCTTGGGGTACATTTAGTTCCTAGAGTCTTTCAGTTCAGCAAGCACAGAATGCCTTCTTAGGGGTCTGATTCTATGTCCTAACAGCAGTTTAGGTGATATTGTCTTGCCCCAAGGTATCTTTGGCATTTCCCAGAGTATTTTGTTGTTATCAGATCTTCTGTTGTTCTATTAGCTCTGTTGCTGTCACATCTATGATTAATCTCAAAGGGCAGCCTAGTATGCCTATATGCCTTTTGGTCCATTCAGCTTTAAAAAAATACTGTATTTGTTATAAAGGTTCTTTCCTGGAAAACTAGGGCAGAGCAAAACAATTATACCCAAAAGAAAGAAAATACATAAACCTAGACATGCTGAACTATTTTGAGCAGTTTCCTTATTCTTGCATAACTACAATCTAGCCATAGATTGCCTTGGATGATGGAAGTTACTCATAAAACAACTGCAGTCTCCTCTCTTTGCCTCAGTGCTATCTGGGTGAATTGCCACATTAAGCTATTCAAATTTTTAGCCTGATGTAGTTTCAAATTGACACCAAGCAAAATTTTAAATCTTATTCTTCTTTGTAGATCCAAGTACTTCTTACCATCTCTGATCTATCTTATAGTTGTGTAATAGGCTTTATTATTGTTGCACATTATTTCCTTTCTTATAAAAGGATTTACATTCCTGGTTGTAACCCTGTGAGTTTCAGTGACTTGCTCTGAGAGTATACTTTCTTTCTCTGTTCACATTTGGATTTTGTCACATGATTTGCTTTGGCTAATTGAATGCGATTACAAGTAATGTACTTCCCAGCAGAGATATCAAGAGATGACATTACGATGTAACTATTCTGTCAAAAGAAAAGCATGTCCCAGATAGGGGTTGTTACTTTTATCTAGACCACATGAAGTGGTCTCCTTACAGATTAAACATATAACAACTGATGTATAGCAGAAACAATAGACCTTTCTACCATAAATATAAAAATTTCGGGGACTATTTGTTACCTCAGCATGATCTACCATGAACCACGTAATACCATTTCTGCTTATCAGCCACTGTATATGAGTTCCTGAAATCGATCTTGCTCAGTTGAAATAAAAACTTAATGAGAGAGAGAGAGAGAGAGAGAGAGAGAGAGAGAGAGAGAGAGAGAGAGAGAGAGAGAGGATTAGAACCAACTCTTGAACTTTACCTCCCCTTATCATTCCAAGTGAGAATAAAATTAGAAGGCAGAGGAACAATAGAGAAGGAAAAACTGAGCAATGGCATTTATCTATAAAAGAAAAAGAATTTATCTCCTTTTCTAAACAACAGTGACTGTCTTGGTAGGATCCTAAAATCTGGATGAAAGAAGCTAAGATCACAGACTCTAGACGGAGAAGCTATGGGTGAGAGGGAAAAGAAACTCCCTAAGACACTGGTCAGCAAACTCATTAGTCAACAGAGCCAAATATCAACAGTACAATGATTGAAATTTCTTTTGAGAGTCAAATTTTTTAAACTTAAACTTCTTCAAAATAGATTTGCCCAGGCCATGGTATTTTGTGGAAGAGCCACACTCAAGGGGCTAAAGAGCCTCATGTGGCTGGTGAGCCACAGTTTGCTGACCATGGCCGTAGGAGAAGAAATTTCAGATTATTCAAAGGGATATAAAGGTGATATCCTTTCCTCTTCCTTGTCTTTACCTTCAAATCTTGAAGAAAAGCAGCAGGATACCTTTCTCAAAGGCCAGGCCGTTGAATGGGTGGTAAGTGGATAAGTTGATGCTGGTCAGATTTGACAGCTGTTAGTCATCTGCTCAGAACATCCTCCTTTTGGAAACTATCACTCCCTGCATGCAGTTTTGTTGGGTGCTGTACCATTGATGGGTATCTCCATCACAGCCCATTTTGCTGCTACTGATAGCATTATAATAACCTGGTTATTAACTAATAGGAAAGGAAAGGGAAGGCCAGATAATATAGGTATGCCACTTGTACAGTTTTGCCAAAAAACTGCAGTTTAACATTCTCCAGATCTGTTTCCCACAGATCCTGGAGAAAGGGACTGGACAAAGAAAGAATAGATGCAAGACCAGTAAAATCTAGGTGATGTAGGAAAATGCGACTACCTATCAGTCATACCTGGGAACCGGGCATTGGCCAGAATAGGCGTGGTCATTGCAAGGGTTTGGAATCTGAGATACATAAGCTCCTGAACAAAGGGAGTTCTCCTTCTTGGTCCTCTTGCTCTCTTAGGACTTTTGTTGCAGGGGGCACACTTCCTTGCATTCTCCCACATGGCTCAGAGCCATGTAGACCCCACACACTGGGCTAATGGATAACAATTAGCCTGATGCTCTGCTGGAGTTAACTCCACAATGGAACAAAAACTCTAGACACTGACTCTGCTTCTAGCTCTGTTGAGTCCCCAGCTGCACCTTTTCCAAGACTAGTTTAAAGAAAATGGGACTTTGGAAACTGAGGGATGTAATTTCATGTGAATAAAAATTACTCATTCTCCTGTGTGCGACTTTGAATTTTTTTCTCTCAGCATGTCATAAGAACCCCACTCCCACTAGCATTGGAGAAATTCTATCTGTGCAAGTCTCTGATAGCACTACCACCCTCTCCAATCTGGGACCCCTCAGGGGATGCCATCCTAAACCACAATCCAGGACAACTGGCTCTTAACTACTTGCCTGCCTGCCAGCCTGATCCCCCTAACTACTCTCCCCCACCAGCCTGATCACCCCTGCCTCTGCCTTGGCCCTACTACCATGGCTTTGTCTGATCTAATTAGCATATTACCCTTTTATTGGTATAGATAGATGCCTAGTGAACCGTGGGGGCCTGCTGGTCTGCGCTGAAGAAGGTCCTAGATCAGGGTAGGGGTCCCAACTGGGGGCAGTGCTGGCTTGGGCAAGGAGCTGGGGTGGTTTGCAGGCCAGCCATGCCCCCATCAGTGTGGGGGTGTCTCTGCTGGGGTGGAGCCAGCCTGGGTGAGGGGCTGAGGGCCATTTGCAGGCCATCCACACCCCCATCAGGGTGGGGGTACTGCTGGGGAGCAGGCAGCCTGGGTGAGGGGCCTGGGGCGGTTTGCAGGCTGGCCAAGCCCCAGGCTTTGTTCAGAAGGACTTCTGGAAGGTCTCCCTGTCTAATTAGCATATTACTCTTTTATTAGTATAGATGAGAGAATTGATCAGAAGATAGTGAATCTATGGAAATGGCAACATTTAAGAGGATTTACAATACTGAATGCAGTGGTTCTCAAAGTGGAACTTCCAGACAGTGGCATCATCTGAAACTTGTTAGAAATGCAAATTTTCTGGCCCCAGCCTGGACTTGCTAAGCCAAAAACTTTAGGGGTGGGCACACTTATCTGTGTTTTAACAAGTCTTCAAGGGGATTCTGAAGAGAGTTTGAGAGCAGTTGAGGTAAAAGATTTGACGTCCTCAAACCATCCTGAATTAATTCCTCACTTTCTCTTAGCTGAGAAAGCTTTGTTACCTTTGCATGTGAGAACTAACAATTTTCCTAGCAGGAGCCAAGCCACATTGTTGCTATCGCAACCAGAGTACAAATTTAGCATGGCCTTGGGCATAAGAGTGTGGAAATGAGGCAATGTTGGATATTGGTACAAAATAGTTAGAAATCTAAAAGTTGTAAAAATTTATTAATTTACATCACCTGCAAAATTGGAAGAATGTGGGAATAGATTTTGAAGTTGCTAAGTCAGGGAGCATGGTCCTTATTTTGGATCAGGTAAAACATACAGTTGTGGCCTGGCTGCTGTGGTTCAGTGGTTGAGTGTCTCCCTATGAACCAGGAGTCACATGCCTGACCTATGAACCTGGTCAGGGCACATGCCCAGGTTATGGGCTCAAACCCCAGTGTGGGGAGTGCAGAAGGCAGTCGATCAATGACTCTCCCTCATCATCAATGTATCTCTCTTTCTTCCTCTCCCTTACTCTCTTTTTAAAAACAAAAAAAAGTGTTGACCTATGAACCAGGAGGTCATGGTCTGATTCCTGATCAGGGCACATGTCGAGGTTGTTTCTACCTCTCTCCCTCTTCCTTCCTTTCTGAAATCAATAAAAACATATTTTTTAAAGAAAAGTATAATTGTGAGCACTTACCCGTGATTGTGTATTCAGTGTGTAACAAGCTAGGGAAAGATTGTTCAATGTAAACGCACACTGAACTTTGTCCACCAAAAAATTACATAACAAAAGTCAGAAATCCCTTAACAAGTATAAAAGAAGGAATTTTAAAACTTCAGAAAATGGGGAATAAAGGTTTGGGTAGATTATGCTTTTCAAATCCAGGAACTTCCTCACATATTTGATACAAACTTTTATTTTAGTAATAAAAATTATTGACTGGTATGGGGTATCAGAGTCGGTTTAGTGTGGATGCCAAAGCCATTATAGGCAGTTCAAGCAAAAAGGTAACTGCGCCCAGTCAGATGCTTGCAAATCACCGAAGGAGTTGAAGGAGTGTGGGGTGGTCAGTGTCGCATTGAAACTGTTAAGTTCAGGACCTCGATCCTCTGATAAAAAAGACAGTGTAGCCACTGCTGTCTCAACAGCCACTTGACACATTGCAAGTTGTGACTAGACATTTTTTCATACTTGCTATTTTCAAACAAGGGAAATAGGAACAATTTGAAATAAATTCAGCTACATTTTTATTTGCTTCCCATAAGTATAATCAATATTCATCAATATTTTCCCTTTTTTAAGGATTATATCTGTCAAAAAAATATTTATTTGAGCACATACTAAATGTGCTCAATGTGCTAAACACTTGAGGATCTCATAGTCTGGTGGAGAAGAAAGATACCCACATAATTAAAATATTAATTAATTATCACAGTCACTCCCCAATCAGCTGTGAAAACTGGTATAAAGGGTTTAAAAGGATGAAGAATGTATGATTGCTGCTATGCCATGTCACCTGGTTTATCTTCTTTCTTCCAACTCTACATATGTGGGATAATCCTATCTAATAAAAGAGTAATATGCAAATTGACCATCACTCTAACACACAAGATGGCTACCCCCATGTAGACACAAGATGGCCACCAGAAGATGGCCAGCAGGGGAGGGAAGTTGGGAGGGACCAGGCCTGCAAGGGAGGGCAGTTGGGGGCAATCAAGCCTGCAATGGAGGGCAGTTAGGGATGACCAGGCCTGGAGGGGAGGGCAGTTGGGGCAAATAGGCCAGCAGGGGAGCAGTTAGGCATACATGAGGCTGGCAGGGGAGTGGTTAGGGGTGATCAAGTTGGCAGGCAGAAGCGGTTAGGGGCAATCCGGACGGTAGGCAGGCAAGCAGTTGGGAGCCAGTAGTCCTGGATTGTGAGAGGGATGTCCAACTGCCCATTGAGGCCATATCCTATAAGGAGGGAGGGGGTGTTTCCTAGATTGGTGAGGGTGCAGGCTGGGCTGAGGGACACACCTCCCTGTGCACAAATTTCATGCACCAGGCTTCTAGTATATTGATAATAGGGAATGGGGAATGCAAGGAACTCAAATGGTGTATTATCAAACAATGTTAATTAAGCAATCATCTTATACACACACACACACACACACACACACACACACACACCTCAAAGGATATTGGCCTTATTTACCTTTTAGTACCTGAAATTTCTATCTAGAAATATTTGTTATACCACTATGGAGGATTTTTACAAGGATCTTGGATTCTCTTTCAAATTTAAGCATTTTAAAATTAGACAAATTTAAAAATCCCACCAAGGCTGTCTGTCCTAGGCCTTATGATTTCCAGTAAAAACTAAAGCATGGAATTCAACATAAATACTTAGTACTATATTATCATATTGGAAGAATTTTGCTAAATAAAGAATGGTACAACGTTGACTCAGTCAGGACAAAGCACAAGTAACCCGTTGTTGTACAGCAAAAATTCTGTAGTTACTCTTTTTTAAATTGAAGAACTTTTTTTTTTTTTTGCTATAGCAGACACTACGATTTTGCAAAAGATGCATCAAATTTCTCCATTTGAATCAACCTCATGGTTGTTACAATGATTGTAAAAAATGCATACCTTCTGGGTTACTCGTTATTTTAAAATACTGAATTTTGCCTCATTGTCAGACCATATGCTCCAACTTTACTAGTAGATTAAATAAATGGTCACACTACTCTTAACCCACAACTCCCTTCTCCCCACACCTTGGAGCTTTCAACAGAGATCTATGTCTATCCTCCTAAAGTGGGCATAACTGAGAGACACCAAAACTTAGTGTGCTTCACTTGCAAAGTGCCTAATCTGTTTTCCACGTCACAAGTCACTCAAATGCAGGGCTGCATTACTCATCCCCTTCAAGGTCCCTTGCATTTGCACATTTCTGCGATTAAAAAGAGTCTCTTCTTGGGAGCAAATTCACGTAAAAGCCCTAAATGACATTAGCTATCTGAAGGCCAGGCCAATTGCAGGGGTAAAGTGAATCTAGTTTCTCTTTGAAAAACCTCCTTGGAGGGAGCATCCCACATCAGCAACCAAGTGGGCCCAGCACCACGTGTCTGCACCAACCGCCTGATTGGCCGAGCGCATTTTATCGCTGCAGTCTAGACAGGCAAGGTCCCGCCCAGCTGCCAGAAGAGCTGGGAAGCGGAGAGAAGAGGCCAGAGCAAGATCGCGGAGGGGAGGGGCGGGAGGGGGGTGGGGGATCCAGAGGCGTCAGCGGCCTGGAATCTGGGAGGGCCCGGAGCTGAGCCTGGCGGCTGCCTTGCCACTACTTGCCCAGACCAGACACAGGCTTCAACCTACGTCTTGCAAGGAGCGGCTCGCTGCTTCCCGCTTAGCTGCTCCTGGGCCACTGTGGACCTGCCCGCACTGGCAGCGCACCTGGGGTCTGGGTCCCCAGCATCGCCCCCGTCCGCTTGCAGCGCCCGGCGCCTGCCCTGGAGCGCGCAGCTGGGGTGAGCCGAGACCTGGGATGCGCCAGGCGCTCCGGGGAGTCCGCGGCGGATGGGGCATCTTGGTGTCGGTGCAGCCGGGTCCTCTTCCCGCTTCCCAGGCTGTGAGCAGAGGCGCTGCAGACCCCGCTAGCATGGCTGCCGCAGCCCCCCTTTTCTTTTGCCTTCAAAGCGGCGACACCAAGGCCCTGGTTGGAGCCAGCGTCTCCCGACCTTTGTCTTTGCGGGTTCGGGAGCCTGCCCCGCTAGCGGCCCTACTGGGGGATGGAGGACAGAGGGAACGGGCAAGCGTGCCCCCTTCATTCCTGGTCCGGCCATCTTGCGAACCAGATTCAATCAAGGAGGGAGAATGGCCAGCGCCGTGGCGCCCGAGTGGGGACCAGAGTGGTGGCGGCGAAAAGAAACGGGTGTCGCTGGCCCGCGTGCCTCCTCCCTAGACTGCAGTGGGGGCTTGTGAACAGTCTCCCACGTTCAGCTCCAAGGGCCTGGTCCTAGAGCACAGCAGAAAATAACAGGGAAAGGGGGTGGAAGCTGACATTTGCTTTAGGCGCCTAATTCATTTGGACCCTCTTTACGCATTCCTTCGGCAAATTCTTAACGCCTCTGCCTGCCTGCCTGTCCTGTGCTAGGTGCTGGGAATACAACGGGGAGCAGGAGAGACCTCGGCCCTTGTTCCCGCTGATCCTGAAGCCCAGTGGATGGAGTCCACAGCCTACAGACCTGCCAGGTCGGTACCCTGATCCCCTGTGGACTGAGGCCTAGTGCCGACAAACCTTGCTCTAGGTCAGGCAGCAAGTAAATGGAAAACTCACCCTTGGAACCTAGATCTTTAAGACTTTTATGCTGGGTGCAGTGAATCCGCAGTAGCTCCCCCTCTCCCCCCAAGTTCCATTAAACGTTATTTGGATGTATGGTTTCTATGAAGTCATAGGAAGTGTATGCCTGTTTCTTGGATGCTTTTATGTAGGCTTATACAATATCTGGAAAGTGGTAAAAAAAAATATTGGATATGACAGCTATGCTTCTGGTTACTCTGAATTGTATTTTTCTTTCCTCTGTTCTTTGGCTGTTAGGAAAGACAAAAGTTTTCCTGATGGTTGGTCCAAGCCAGGGCTCCCTGGTGGATTGAGGAATGTCTGGCTTTTCCTCAGCTCATTGATCTCTATGGTAGCCACAGGCAGCCCTCAGAAGACCCCAAGAATGAGAGGCCCGAGGTCTACAAGTTGCTGCTAGAAATTTTTTAGCCTCTCCAAAAAACAGAATGCAGCTGCCACACAAGTTTGTAAGGTAGATACCAGAGCCCTGTAAAAACTTGATGGTAAAGCTGATGGTTAAAGTTCCCCTCCATGGTTTTTTGGTTTTTTTTTTTTTTGACCTTCACATTTTAAAAAATGCATCCTTTTGGAAAGACAAAGTATTAAATATTCGGGGAAGTTTTTTGGCTTGTACTTCTATCAGAATGTTAATTTAGGTGGCCAACCTATATATAGAAGAAGCAAGAGTCCATTTTAAAAAGTATCATGTAAGAAAATGTAAAAGCATATGATCAAATACAATTAACTTACACCACAAATTTATTGAGGTATCATCTACAAAATGTACCCTTATGTTCGGTGAATACAATTGATGAATTTTGTCCAATGTATATGCCTGGGGGATCAACAAAACAGTCGAAATATAGAATATTGTTTATTATACTCTAAAGTGTCTTTGTGCCCTTTGGAAGCCAGTCCCCCAATAGCCCAGTTAATTTTACATAGTTTCATTGCTTAATGTTTTCTAAATCATGTGTTAAAAAAAAAAAAAAGGATGGATAGATATTTCTGGTCCTAAAACCTAAAGCGAAAATAGCAGTGAATAACCTGAATATGGCAACTGGGCCCCACAGAGCCCTGGGATGTGGCTCCCTGAGCTTTAGGGGCACGTCTTGCCCGAAGGCCAGGGAGGGTGGTGCCCCGGGGAGCGGACGCTCAGGAGATGCGGTCTCTGGGTGGACGGGTGTGTCCACGCAGGCTCGTCCAGTTCTTCTTCTCTGGTCTCACAGGGCCCTGGGCGCTCGCTGACCACGAGGCGGGGCCGGCGCGCCCTTTGCTCCCAGTCCCTGGGGCTGGGGACGCTGCCATAGCAACGGCCGAGACGCTCAGAGCTTAGGCCTCTGCCTCCACCCGCCGCCGCCTCCTGAGAGCTGGCTTTCTCCTGATCGTGAGGAGTGGGGCGGCGGCGGTCCGGGGGGCGGCCCGGGCCCGGGAGCTGCGTCCACCCTCTCCTCCGATGCCAGCAGAGGTGGTGGCCAATTTGCCGCAAGCATGGTAAGCGCCGGCCGCGGGGCTGGGGGCGGCCGCGGGAGGCGGGGCCACGGGACTGGCTCCCCGCCACTCCCGCTTTGTCTCCCTCCCGCAGCCCTTCCACAGGCAGGTCTACTACCCACTCACCAACGGTCTCGAGGGTTCTGACGCCTCCGGAGGGGCCGTGGCAGGCGCGGCCGCCATGGCCTGTTTCCCCCCCAGCGCGGCGACGGGTCCCCAGCCCTTCTTCCAGTTCCGGCCGCGGCTGGAGAGTGTGGACTGGCGGCGGCTGAGCGCCATCGACGTGGACAAGGTGGCGGGGGCCGTGGACGTGCTCACGCTGCAGGAGAACATCATGAACATCACCTTCTGCAAGCTGGAGGACGAGAAGTGCCCGCACTGCCAGTCCGGGGTGGACCCCGTGCTGCTGAAGCTCATCCGCCTGGCGCAGCTGTCCATCGAGTACCTGATGCACTCGCAGGAGTTCCTCACCTCGCAGCTGCACGCCGTGGAGGAGCGGCTGCGCCTGAGCCTGGCCAACTGCGAGCAGAGCAAGGAGCTCCTCAGCAAGCAGGCCGGCGAGCTCAAGTTCCTCAAGGAAGAGTGCAAGCGCAGGAAGAAGATGATCGCCACTCAGCAGATGGTGATGGAGGCCAAAGCCAGCTATTACCAGGTGTGTTGTGATTGTAATTCATAACCCCCCCCAAACCTCAATTCCCACTAGCTGGGACATTGATAGCCTATTGATATTGATATTGTACCACCTATTGGTTGTTGTTTGCTTAAAAAAAAAAAGTTTTGTACTGTGTATTAGAAAAACAACATATTTAAATGAACCAAAACAGTAATTTTAACTAACAGCTGATATGGTTCATTATTTTCTTTGGAGAGCCATAGGATTAATGATTAAACAAGTAACGTGGTCTGCAGTGCTTTAAGCCATGTACATGCTGGTTGTTTAAGAAGCTGTTTCCTTCTAATCTGAGTAATGAAAAGTAAACAAGGTACAAATTGCAACTGAGTTCGGCACCCAAATTATTACATTTGTGGATTTTTTCTTATTTTTTCCAAGATCTTTTCATATTTACAGAAAAGTTACAACAATAGAGCAAAGAGCTTCCATATACCCTTCAACCAAATTCATCAGTTGTTAATATTTGCTTATTTTCTTTGCTTCTATACATATTATTGCACCATTTGACAGTAAGTTTTAGACTCCTACATATTTCAATGTGTATATTTCCTAGGAACAAGAAAACTCACTAATACAGCAAGATTATTTTAAAAATAAAAGAATATTTTTTTTCTGTTGTTAATCTTATTTCTAAGGCAGAGTCTTTGTGCAAGAAATAGGATTCCTAAACATTTGCTACTTCTCATTGAAAAGCATGACCTGACTATTATTAAGTTTCTAATTACTGTAAGATCTGCTATAAAGCACAGTGATGGTAGATCAGACAGTGTTGGCTTTGGGGCCTGACAGACCAAGTCGTTGATGTGTATCAATAATTTATTTTTTAACTGGCTAGTATTCCATGTGTACATGTATCAAAGTTTGTTAATCTTTAACCTTTGAAGGATGTTTTGCCTCACATCATTACCACCCAAAGTGTATAATATATTTATGGTTTACTCTTGTGTTGTATATTCTATGGGTTTTGACAAATGTTTGATGACCTATATCCATCTTTTTGGTAGCATATGGAGTATTTTCATTGCCCTAAAAATCCTCTTGTGCTCTGCCTATTCATCCTCCTTGCCCTCCGAGCCTGGCAACTACAGAATGTCCTATAGTTGGACTTAGACAGGATATAGCATTTTCATATTGGTTTCTTATACTTAGTAATATGTATTTCAGATAAAAAAAATAGGTTTGTATTGAATTCAGAGAGAGAGAAAGGGAGAGGAAGAGATAGAAACATCAGTGAGAGAGAAACATTAATCAACTACCTCCTGCATGCCCCCTACTGAGGACCTGGGGCATATACTCTGATGGGGAATCAAACCCAGGACCTCTTGGTACATGATCAATGCTCAACCAACTGAGCCATACCGGCCAGGACATTTCAGGTTCTTCCATGTCATTTCAAGGTTTGCTGGCTCATTTCTTTTTAGGTCTGAGTAATATTCTGTTATCTAGATGGACCATAGTTTATTCATTCACCTACTGAAGAACACCCTGGTTGCTTCCATCTTGGGCAATTATTAAGAAAATTTCTATAAACATCTTTATGAAGGTTTTGTGTGGCCATAAATTTTTAATTCCTTTGGGTAAATGACAAGGAATGTGATTGCTGCATTTTATGGTAAGATTGTGTTTAGTGTTGTATGAAACTATCAAAGTGGCTCTACCATTTTGTATTTCCACCAGCAGTGAATGAGAGTTCTGGCTGCTCCACATTCTCACCACCATTTTGTCTGTGGTCAATATTTTGACCATTCTAATAGGTGCGTGGTGGTATCTCATTGCTTAAATTTGCATTACCTTGATGGCATCTTATGTGAAACATCATTTCAAATGCTTATTTGCCATCTGTATCTTTTCTCTGGTAAGGTGTCTATTAAGATCTTTGGCCCATTTTTTAGTTTGGTTATTTGTTTTCTTCTTGTTGAGTTAAGAGTTTTGTTTTTTTTTGTATAGTTTGTATAACAATTCTTTATTGGTTGTGTGTTTTGTCAGTATTTTCTCCCAGTCTATGTTTTGCCTTCTCATTGTCTTGACATTGTCTTTTGCAGAGCAGAAGTTTTTAATTTTAATGAAGTTCTACTTATTATTTTTTCATGGCTGTGTATTTGGTGTTGTATCTAAGAATGCATCACCATACCTAAGGTCATCTAGATTTCTCTTATGTTATTTTCTAGGAATTTTATAGTTTTACATTTAGGTCTATGATCCAGTTTGAGTTAGATTTGCACGAGATATCAGTATATATTTTCTGTGTCTAGATCTATTTTTTTCCTTTGTATATAGATGTCCATTTGTTCTAGCACCATTGTTGAAGCAACTATCACTGTTCCCCTGTATTGCTTTTGCTTCTTTATCAAAGAGCAGAAGACGATATTTATATAGGTTTATATCTGGGCACTCTATACTTTTCCATTGATTTGTCTATTCTTTAGCCAATACCACAGTGTATTGATTACTCTAACTTCATATAGTAAGTCTTAAAATTGGATAGTATCAGTCCTTTGTCAATATTGTGTTGACTATTCTGGCTCTTTTGCTTCTTCCTATAAAGTTTAGAATTAGTTTGTTAATATCCACAAAATAACTTGCTGGGATTTTGATTGGGATTGCACTGAATCTATAGATCAAATTGGGAAGAACCGGCACCTTCCCATTTTGAGTCTTCTTATCCATTAACATGGATGTCCATTTACTTAGTTCTTTGATTTTGTTCATCAGAATTTTGAAACTTTCCTTATTTATATCTTGCACATATTTTGTTAGATTTATACCCAAATATTTCATTCTTGGGGAGTGCTGATGTAAATGGCATTGTGTTTTTAATTTCTAACTTCACTTACAGTTGTTAAAATATAGAAAAGCAGTTGAATTTAGTATATTAACCTTATATTCTGCAACATTAAAATACCTGGTTATTAGTTTTTGGTCAATTCTTTTGGACTTTCTACATGGACATGTTGTCTGCAAATAAAGACATTTCTGTGTCTCCCTTTCAGTCTGTATATCTTTTATTACATTTTCTTGTCTTATTGCATTGTATGATGTTGAAAAGTAGTGGTGAGGGGATATCCTTGCCTTGTGCCTGATCTTAGCTGGGAAGCATTGAGTTTCTCACCATTAAGTATGACATTAGCTATAGGTTTTTGTGGATATTGAGAGTTTCTCTCTGCCCTGTAATTTTGAACTCTCAAACCATCCACTCTCATCCTCAAGCAACTGGTCAATTACAGTTTATGTTTTCTTACCCTGCACTGTTTTTTTGTTTTGTTTTGTTTTGTTTTTTTGCTGCTGAGTTTCTGCTCTGGTAAACTGTAACTCTAAGTCTCTCCAAGCTCAGGGCAGTGGTTTGCCCAGTGTTCTTCCTTTTCCCTTCTCTTACAGATCTAAGAAGAGTTGATTTTTCAGTCTGTTCAGCTTTTTACTTGTTGTTAGGATGGAGTGGTGATTTTCAAGCTCCTTACCTGCCCATCCAGAAACTGAAAACCTCTTAGATTTGTCTTTTTTTTTTTTGTCATACAGAATTTTCAACATACAGTATTCAAAATGTGATTCTGTTTGGAATAGGAACATCTTCTTACCCTGAGCTCATGACTATTTTGAGTTACTAAAAGAGTTAAATATTATTTTCATTTTTAGAAATTAAAATTTACTTCTAAGGTTTCTCATCTTTTTCTTCCCCCACCTCTAGTGCTGTGCATAGCCCCAGAGCTCACATTTGCACCTGAGTCAGTGTGGGAAGTCCCTAAAATACTGTAAGGCAAATAGAGCATGCATCATAAGCAGAAAAGGCTGAAAAGATTCTTTGAAGATTCTCTGAAATGCAATGCCGAGAAATATGCCATAACACTAGTTTTCTGGAACACTAGAACCTGATGTTGTGATGCAGCCATACTAAGAGTAAGGCAGTATGGGAATAGAAGAGCATGTAAATAGCACAATGGAGGTGAAACAGTGGAATCCAAACAGAGAAACTCTGCAGGACAAATGTTCAGTTTCTTCAGAAAAATTACAAGGAAAAAAGAGATGGAGCAGCAATCTATAGACTAAAAGAGAACTAAGGGATGTAACAATCAATTGCAAAATATGGCTTTATTTGGATCCTGATTTAAAACAAACTAAAATTTTTTTCTAAGACAATGTGTGAAATATTGGGGAAAACAAACAAATGGTCGGATATTTGTTGACTATAAAGGAATTAATATTCATGTTTTAAAAGAATAATGATATTATGATTGTATTAAAAGAAAGTCCTTTTATGCCATGACCAATGTGGCTAACTTGTTTGAGTGTAGGCACTCTATACTTTTCCATTGATTTGTCTGTTCTTTAGCCAATACTACAGTGTATTGATTACTCTAACTTTATATAGTAAAGGGTCACAGGTTTGATTCCCAGTCAAGGGCAATACCTGGATTCCAGGTTTGCTCCCTGCCCCAATGTGTGTGTATGTGTGGAGGGAAGGGGGCAGGGGGGCATACAGGAGGCAACCAGTCGATGTGTCTCTCTCATATCAATGTTTCTCTCTTTCTCTCTCCACCTCCCTCCCTTCCACGCTCTCTGAAAAGCAATGGAAAAAATATCCTCAGTTGAGGATCAACAGCAACAACAATCCCCCCCCCACACACACACACACACACACACACACACACACACACACACACACAAAATAAACAAAACAAGAAAGTCCTTTTAGAGATAAATTCTGAAATATTGACAGATGAAATATATAATATCCAGGATTTATTTCAAAGTAATCCAGGGGTGAGGATATAGATAAAATAAGTTGAATTTTTGCTTAAATTTTGAATCAGTGTTTAAATGGAAAATAGAGATCTGATAGAATTGATTTTCCCCCCAGTAAATTCATTTAGGAAGCCAAATATTTCTACAGCATTTGTTTAATTATTTATTAATGCTGGGCTCTGGGACAAAGCTGTGAATAATATAGACAAGAGTCAGTGCTCTTAGGAACCCAGAGGGATTAGGCAGGAGACAATAAACAAGTGAAAGTAAATAAATGTGAAAACATTAACTAGTGATACATCCAATGATGAAAATAAGACAATGTGATGGGACAGTGACTGGCAGAAGGACCATCCTCGAAGATCTTGCTGAGGACAGGCCACTCATCCCCAGTGTGGAAACTGTTTCATAAACGACATCCTGAATGTCAATTAGGGGTTAGCCAGGGGAAGATCTAGGGAAGGTTTAGGCAGGGAACAAGCCCATGCAAAGGCTCTGAGGTTGGTCCACTTGAGAGACGAACCAAGACTAGCATTGCTGGAGTGTCCCCACAAGTTGGTGGTGATAGGCTAGGCACCACAAGTCTAATGGGAGCAATGTTAGGGCTTCCAGAAAGCACCAGGATGGGCTACTCTTAACTGTTAAGTGATAGTTTCCAGAATGCCCTTGTTTTCATATTTGCCTTTTTAGTTATACTTTCAGTGTCCTTTGCCGGGATGATATCTTTTGGGGGAAAGCCCCCAAGAAATAGTGCTTCAGGTGCCTGGGTTTTAACTGAAAGTAGGTGAAGGAAACTCATTATGACCTCTTTGATTTGTTACCATCTCCTTTTCAGTGCCATTTTTGTGACAAGGCCTTTATGAACCAAGCCTTTCTACAGAGTCATATTCAACGCCGTCACCCTGAAGATTCTCACCTTGGTAAGTAATGAGCTCAACTTTAATGAGCTGTTTTCTTTCTGGTAATTTTTTCCCCTTTTTCCAGTGCATTTCTCAATCCTTTTAAAAGAAAGTGTCGTTTTTCTTGTCCATTCATGAAATAAATATTGAGCCCCTACTATGTGCCAGACACTGTACTAGGGGTGGGGATACAGCCCCAAGTGAAACAAACTAACTCCTCCATTCTAATGGGAGGAGCAGAGGAAACACACTTAAATGAATGAGTGATTCTTTTAAAATGGTGGCAAGTGCAATGAAAAAATAAGTCATGAGAATGGAATAGAGAATGACTCTTGGGTAATCAGCAAAGGCTTCACCGAGGAGATCATATTTGATCAGAAACCCCAATGATGAGTAGGTCCCAGTCTGGGGAAAATCTGAGAAATGAATGTTCTAGGCCAGGGGAACTCTGATGGTGGGAGACATGAGGGAGAGATAGGACAGTGTGTTTAAAGACCAGACAGAAGGTTGATGGAGTGGAGTGAGCAATGCAGTGATATGTGGTGACGTTGGAGAGGAAGGAGCCAAGTCCCATGGGGCCTTGAATGCCCTGAACAGGAATGTGGGTGTTTTTATAAGCATAATGGGAAGCCATAGAAAGATTTTAAGTATAGGGAAGACACAATCTAATTTGTACCTGAGAATGACCCCTCTAGCTACTAGTGGAGCATAAACTGTAGGGGCAGCGGTAGAAGCAGGTAGAAGAGTGAGGAGGCTGCAAGAGTAACCTAGGTGAGAGAAGATGGCAAGTGGACCACGATGGTACCGGGGAGATGGAAGAAGTAAAAATAGAGAGGGTATATTTGAGGCACAGCCCACAGAGATGAAGGAAGGGTGATCCTAGGTTTTTGCCTGTATGTTTGGGTGAATGGCAATGATGTTTCCCAAGATGGGAAACCTAGGGGCAGGTGGCAGGTTGAGGGAGGAAGGATAATGGAGAGTTTGTGCTGGCCGTGGATAAACTTAAGTCACACATACAATTGCCATACAAGTAAGATGCTGGAGGTCAAGTTGGAGGCCCAGAGTAGAGATAGAAACATGGGAGTTGTTAGAAGTGCTGGGTTCGATGAGGTCACCTAGACAGAGAAGAGAAGGGCCAGCTCCAAGGCTCTCCCAACAGTTTATAGCCTTGTCAACAGATATGGCGGGAGTTTGCATTTTGGGATCTCAGGAGGAACAGCTGAGGAGAGTTAGAAATAGCAGTTATGAAGGCAGGAGAGAAACCTGTGGAGTGTGTGATCATGGAAACCAAGGGAAATACATGTTTCAAAAACGAGACAGTAGTCAGTTGCATACAATGTTCCTGAGACACAGAGTAAGATGAAGGCTGAGAATTGACTGTTGTTATCACTATGGCTATCAAGGAAAATTGACATAGTAGCTTGAGTGGATTGGTGGGGACAAAATTCTGAATGGAGGGAGCTGAGCTGAGAATCAGATGAGGACATGGGCATGTGGATTACAGATATTTAATTCAATAGTGTTTTCTGGGAAGGAGAGCAGAGACAGGAGGCATTACCTGGAGGGAAATGTAGGATTGAGGGGAAATGTTTGTTTTCTTTGATGTGGGAGATACTCAGATGCGTTTGGATACAGATGTGAACTAATCAGCGTGAAGAAGGGGAAACTAAAGAAGCAGGAGAGGGAAAGGGTTCTGTGGTTTATCAAGGAACCAGGTTTCCTGGTATTTAATGTTCTCTAACATAAGGAATGCAACATCTAAGTGTCCACAAGCAGATCCAAGCATTCTGTAGTCTGCTATCGTAATCCACAGAAAATCTTATTATAATCTTACATATTTTTAGTATATAGACATGTGTACTTCTAGCTTGTTGCTCAGTGCCTACTTTCCTTTCCCTTTTGGGCCAATCTGTTTCTGTTTTTGCCTATTTTAGGTAAATAGATTTATTTAGGAATTAGCTAAGCTTTATGTAAACAATATGAACAGTTTAACATTCCATTTATAAACCATGGTCTACTAATATAATTTAGCAATATATTGGAGAAATTGGAAAGATTAAATATTTTAATTAATCTACCATTCTTCAGTGTGAAACTGACTTTCTTTCTCTTCTGTTTCAGTACCTTATTCTATCTCATACTCGTTTCAGAGAGCACTTCACACTCTGAAATGAGTATTATTTCTTCAGGTCATCTTTGAGATTCTGACTTTCTACTTTGGTTTCCATACCTTTCATGTCTACTCTCACAGACACATGTATATCCATTCAGTCATGTGTACATCTGCATGTAAGTACATGTACATAAATATTCCTCCTTTCACTGTTGCTTCCTTTTACAACTTTTCAGTACCGCGTTTTTGCCCTGCTGACAACTGGTTATGGCCCGAGTTTGCCAGCCTTTTCTTGTTTTAGCACTACAGAGGTTCTCAGGGGAGTCCAGTGGGAGCAGAAGGATGGTGACCTCAGAGATTTTGATATGGTGGTACCTGCAGGGAAAGCCATTGCTTCCCTTCTCTGATTGAGACAGGCATCTCGAGGAAGGGCCCAGGGTTATTCCTTGTCACCATTAACGCTCCCTGAATGGGCTCTCATCCTGTCTCTGTGGGATAATCCAACCTCCACAGGGTGGCTGGAAGAATCTGCTAGAAACAACTCAGTGCCCAGTAATGCAAAGGACTGCAAGCAAACACTAAGTAGCAAAATTTGGCTCATGTGGCATAGAAACAGTAATCTCCCAAGTAAGAGCACTTTCCTTTGTCTTATCAGTAGAACTCCACCCTGTAAGTTTTCAGATAGGTTTCATACGCATAGGTTTCATAGTTTAACAAGGTATTTCTGTTGCAACAGAGTATAAGAAAAAGGAGCTGACCCATAAGCTCCAGAATGAGATCGACATGTTGAAGGAGCAGTTGCAGCTCACCAAGTCTCAGTTAGAGGCTTCACAGCATGCCCACGCAGTCAGATTCTCTGAGGTATGAGACCAAATTTCCAAACAACGGTATGTTGGGAAGGATTAGCAGTAATTTCTTTTAAATGTTTTTAGAATTCACCAATGAAGCCATCTGTCCTGGGCTTTTCTTTGTTAGGAGTTTTGTTTGTCTGTTTTTGGGGTGTTTTATTACATATTTTTTTTTAAAATATATTTTTATTATTTTCAGAGAGTAAGAGAGAAGAGAGAGACAGAACATCTGCTCTCTCTTGTATGCCCCCTACTGGGGATTAAGCCCACAACCCAGGCCTGTGCCCTTGATCAGAATCCAACCTGGGACCCTTCAGTCTATAGGCCGATGAGTGGACCCTTCAGTCCACTGGCTGATGAATGACCCTTCAGTCCACTGAGCCAAGTTGGTGAGGGCTCAAGATATTTTTATTTCCTTTTTTTAATGTATTCTTTAATTTATTGGTTGTTCAGAAGTGTGTTGTTTAATTTTCACATATTTGTGAATTTTCTGCCTGTTACTAATTTCTAGTTTCACACCACTATGGTTAGAAAAGATGCTTGAGCCCTGGCTGGTTAGCTAAGTTAGAGCATCATCATGATATGCCAAGGTTGCAGGTTCAATCCCTAGTCAGGGCACATACAAGAATCAACCAATGGCTGAAACCGGTTTCGCTCAGTGGATAGAGTGTCAGCTTGCAGACTGAAGGGTCCTGGGTTCAATTTCTGTCAAGGGCACTTACCTTGGGTGGGGGCACATCCCCAGTGGGGGGTGTGCAGGAGGCAGCTGATCGATTTCTCTCTCATCGATCTTTCTAACTATCTCTCTTCCTTCCTCTCTATAAAAAATCAATAAAATATATATATTTTAAAAAGAATCAACCAATGAATGCATAAATAAGTGGAACAACTAATCAATGTTTCTCTCTTTCTCTTCCTTCTCTCTTCCTAAAACCAATTTAAAAAATGAAAAAAATTAAAAGAAAAGATGCTTGATATAATTTCAGTCTTCTTGAATTTGTTAATACTTGTTTTGTGATCTCCCCTAGAGAATGTTTTATGTGCACTAAGACTGTGTGTCTGCTGCTTTATGTTCTATAGATGTCTGTTAGGTTCATTTGATCTATAGTTGCAATTTTCAAACAGTGTGCTGCAAGAATTTTTAAAACATGCAATATGCAATACCTAACTATTTAGTCAGGGGCACTGATCTCTTTCCCCTTAGATTGTTAAATTGAAAAAAAATGACAACTGCCAACACAACAATAGCCATCTGGTTTGAATAAGTTAAAATTATACCTATTTTTCTTGTCAGATTGGGAAAAACCTATTTTTGTGTGTGTGCCACAGAATTTTAGTAATCAGTTTATATGTGCCATGAGATGAAAAAAGTTGAAAATCACTGATCTATAGTGTTGTTTAAATCCTGTTTTTCTTCACGGATTTTCTATTGGGATGATCTATCTGTTGTTGAGAGCAGAGTATTAAAATCCTCATTATTGCATTGCTGTTTATTTCTCCTTTTTGTTCTATTTGCTTTATGTATTTAGGTGCTCCAATGTTGGATGTATACATATTTATAATTCTTACATCTTCATGATGAATTCATCCCTTTATCATTATAGAATGACCTTCTTTGTCTCTTGAGATTTCTTTTTAATGTAGGCATTTACAGCTGTTAATTTCCCTCTGGGCACTGATTGGCTGCTTCCCTTTTTTGGTGTGTTTGTGCTTTAATTTTCATTCATCTTAAAGTATTTTCTAATTACCCTAGTGAATTTAAGAGTTTGTCATTCATTCTTTACAGTTTTTCTTCTGTTATTGCTTTCTCACTTTATTCCATTGTGGTTGAAGAATATACTTTGCATGATTTCAATCTTTTTAAAAATATATTGAGATGCATTTTGTGGCCTAACACATGGTGTCTTCTGCTGAATCTCCTGTGTGCATTTACCAAGACTGCATATTCTGTTGTTGGGTACAGTGTTCTTTCTGTATATGTTTGATAGGTCATGTTTGTAAATAGTTTGCTCAAGTCCCTCATTAGGTAAAAAAACAAAATAAACACACAATCAAACCACTCTGGAGATCATTGAGAAATCAAAGGCTGATTTGAATTTACCTTATATAAATATGAATTTGTGTTTTTTGGGGTGAGATACCCAAATTGATATGGAATCAAGAAAAGCCAATAGACTTGGTTTTTTAAAGTATACTTACACTTTATATATTATTGCATGTTTACACTACAAGTTTACAGATCTCAGAACTCTTGATACTTTGGGCATTTGTATTTTAAAGATGTACGGATGTATATTGCCTTTGGTTTGTAAAAAATTGTTGGGTACACACCTGCCATTGTATGAGGTGTTATTGCAAGCCTTACTGAAATATGCAATACAGCTGACACATTTGAGGTGAAGCTGTGCTCCTTGATTTAAAATTGTATGTATTTGCTTTACATCAGAATGTTTAAAACCATGTTTTAAAATAATTTCAGGAATATGAAATTCAGAAAACAAAAGAGGAAGAATTTCTGAAGTTATTTCATAGGTGGAAGGAAGAAGAAAAGGAGAAATTTGTTGATGAAATGGAAAAATTCAAGGAAATGTGTAAGAAGGAGTTTAAAGAATTAACTTCCAAGAATTCAGCGTTAGAATATGTAAGTATTAACCTGAGAAGTCCTCATAGTACTGGTAGAATTGTTGCCTTGAAAGGTGGTGTTAGAGCAGCATTATGACTACTTGATCCAAAAGTTTCTTAATTTTGCCCAGGTCCAGACACCCCTCGTCCCTGAGAGTCCTGAGGGAGCTTGAAACATACAGAAGACATAGCAAGTCAGAAAAGTAGGAACTTTGTTCATTTGATTGGATGATAGAACAGGGTCCCTCTTTCATTACCCAGTTGAGTTTAGAAAAGCTTAGACTATAAACCCATTCCCTGAGTTTTGGAACTTTCTAGGAAAGGTTGACACAGATCACCAATGTGGGAGGGAAAGGAAGCCAATTAATTCAGAAAGACAGAGGGAGAACCTTTGCCAGCCTGGACTGGTCTGGAGCAGGTAGAATGTGGCTAAATGAGCCCCTCTCCCCTGTAAGTGTGGCCTTGCCCTGGTTACATGACAGAGACAAGCCTCACTGGGCTGGGACCTTCCTCTCCTGTGAGCTTCTACAGATCTTGGCCACTGTCATCCAGCTAAGAATAATCTGAGGCTGCTGGACAGCTCAGTGCTAAGTGATCCCTTAGGGAAAAAGAAACAAGGGACACAGGGAAGATCTTTGAGCTCCCTCTAGGGGCCAACAAATGGTATAGACTAAAACAGAGGAATAATTTTTGGATGCTGCTAAGATCTTTCTCTAAAATGCACCCTGAACTCTCACATAAGGGTAGGCAAACAACCTGTGAACCAGATCTGACCAACCCCTGTTTTTGTATGGATCTTGAGCTAACCAAGGTTTTTACATTTTTTAATGGTTGAAAAAGTCAAAAGAATATTTCGTGACATAGGAAAATTATATAAAGTTCCCATTTCATTGTCCACAAGTAAATTTTTTTAGAACACAACCACGCTCATTCCTTTACACTTTGTCTATGGTGCTCTTGTGCTGGCCCCGTTGAGTGATCGTGACCAAGACCCTATGCATCTAGCAAAACTAGAAATGTTTGCTATCTGGCTCTTTATAAGAAAAATATGACAGCCCCTGTCATACCTTTATGGGCAGAAGGGTAACAATCGGTGAAGGTGAAATGGATGTTTATGGTACTGTTCTTCCACCTTTCAAAGTTGTAATTTCAAAAAAAGTTGGGGTAAAATGATATCAAATGGCTCTCTGTGTCTTTTCTGTAGGTATCCCTTCAGCAAACTTCCTGTGGGTTTAGTTAGCCCCATATTATCTTTCCTTGGTTGCTATTCTTCTTCTAAAGCATCAGAACCCACAGGCAGTAGTACTGTCTCTATTCATGATTTCCTCTACCACCCAGGGCCCTCTCCAAAATGCATATCTGTGGCACCTTCTCAAAGGGGTGCCATATTTACCCACAGGAGTGGCTTTTGATACTAACCAGTTTAAGACTGACTTCTTATGTCTTCCTTATGAAAGCCACCGCTGCCAATTATCATTCTTTTGCCTGAGATTCCCTCCATGGACCTGTCCCCTGTTCCCTGCCCCTAGGGTAATTGTGGAATAGGACTTTTCCTCACAGCTTAAAAAAACCTTTATTGAGATATAGTTCACATACCATACAGTTCACCCACTTAAAGTGTATAATTCAGTGGTTTTTAATGTTCATATACTTATACAACCATCATCATGGTCATTTTAGAACATTTTATTACCCTAAGAAGAAACCTTGTAACCTATTGGCATTCCCATTCCACTCCTCACCCCCAACCTGTGGCAGCCACGGATCTACTTTCTGTCCCTATGGATCTGCCTATTCTGGACATTTCATATAAATTGAATCATATAATATGTGACCTTTTGTGAGTGGCATCTTTCACTGGTATAATGTTTTCAAAATTCATCCATATTTTAGTATTTATCAGTGTTTTTATTTTTATTGCTGAATGATATTCCATTATATGGATATACCATATTTTATTTGTGTATGCATCAGTTGCTGGAATTTGTGATGTTTGCCCTTTTTGGCTACCAACAGATTTTAAATTATTAAAAATAGGGTATTTTTTAGACTAGAGTTAGGTTTACAGAAAAATTGAGCAGATAGTTAAGATATTCCTATATAAGCCCCCCTTTCCTACCGTGTGCATTTTTTCATATCCTGACATCTTAAATTGGTGGATTTGTTACAATTAATGAACCAATATTGATACACTTGCATTAATTAAAGTTCATGTTTCTTTCTGATTTATTTGACTTTTACCTAATGTCCTTTCTCTGCTTGAGGATCTTATCTAGACACCACAGTACATTTAGTTGTCATGTCTGCTTAGGCGCCTCCTGTCTGTGGCAGTCAGATTTGTTTCTGATGACCTGGACAAGGTATATTGTAGGATGCCCCTCTGTTAGAATTGATTTGATATTCTTCTCATGGTCAGACTGGGCTTACAGGGTTAGAGTGCAATTTTCATTACATCACATCAAAGGTATACACAATCTAAATGATTTATGGTGTCGATATTCACCTTGACCACCTGGCTGAGGTCGTGTTTGTCAGGCTTCTCCATTAAAGAGTAACCTCCCCCTATTTCATACTGTTCACTCTTTGCAAAGAAGTCTCTATATGGAGCCCAGTAACATACAGTATTACCTTCTGTGCTTGCTGTTAGTAACTTTGGGACTAACATATGAGCGAAGGGTATAGGACCCTAATCGATTCACAGATGTAATCCTGGATGAAGCTGGCCTCATCACTAAATTATCTTGAGAACCAGCTGCGCCTAGTTCCTCTGTTTCTGGCAGCTGGTACATGCCAATCAAAAATTTTAAGACACATTGCCTAAGACCAGAAAGTTAGATTTTCATTTTCCTTTTTAATCTTGTGCATGTTTCTTTGTTGGAAGAAAACCAAGGAGAAGTAAAAGCATCCAATAGGATAGTCAGATTTAAAACATGGGTCCATGCTCCCCAACTTTATTTTCTGTTTCCGTCTTAAAAAAATATAAACATTTATATCGGTGATTTTTGTATTTTATCTTATAGCAATTGTCAGAAATCCAGAAGTCCAATATGCAGATCAAGTCCAACTTAGGCACGTTAAGAGATGCCCACGAGTTTAAGGAAGAGCGTCCTCAATATGCCCAGGATTTCCAAAATGTGATGCAATTTCTTGATAGTCAGGTATGTCAAAGCGGGCAATAACTGTGGCTGAGGCCTAATTTTTCTTAGTGAAGTAATTTACAGCAAGCAACTTCTACAGAAAAAGTATTTGTGTCTCTCAGTGACCATGAAGGCAGCTGATTCTATTTTCTTGTCTTCTCATGCAGGCATAATTCATAATAGGTGTTCACTAGCTGCTTATTGGTTGATTAACAGATGCGGATACAAAACAGTTGGCAAAATTGCTTCATTTTCCCTTTAGATAATATCTAACTTATATTGGTTAACATTATCTCAGTGTCTATTCAGATGTAGGTCTCAGTTTCAAAAGGCATGGAAAGGCATATGGAAGCACTAACTTTATTTTTAGAGCTAAAATATACAAACTGCATTGGTGAACTGATGACCTTTTACATTTATCATACATAATTGCAGTCACTTGGAAGTGAACCTCCATAATCAGCACCGTGTTCACACTGGGTATTTAAATGGTCATGCTGGTTTAGGGCGACATTGTGTATTACCAGGAAACAAATAGAGATCAAAGTTTACAACTTCAGCATTATTTTTAAAAGCAATAATAGCCGGGGGAAGGTCAGTGTGGGGGGGAAAAGGGAGACATATGTACTATTATTTGTAATACTTTAAACAGTAAAAAAAAAAGCCCAGACCAGTTTGGCTCAGTGGATAGAGCGTCGGCCTGCGGACTGAAGGGTCCCGGGTTCGATTCCGGCAAGGGCATGTACCTTGGCTGTGGGCACATCCCCAGTAGGGGGCATGCAAGAGGTAGCTGATCGATGTCTCTCTCTCATCGATGTTTCTGACTTTCTATCTCTCTCCCTTCCGCTCTGTAAAAAAATCAATAAAATATATATTTTTAAAAATAAAATAAACAGTAAAAAAAATTTAATAAAAAGATAAAAAGCAATATTACCATAGAAGCTTCTAACTAATTTCAGAGAGAAGGGGTTGGGGGTGAGGGGAGTGGCAGGGAGTGACTAACCAAAGAACTTCAATGCATATATGCACAGCCCATGGACACAGATAATAAAGTGGTGAAGGTCTAGGAGGGGTGGTGCGAGGTGGAGGGGGTTAATGGGGGGAAAAACAAAGGGGACATCTATAGTACTTTCAACAATAAAGGTTTTTTAAAAAGTAATAATACATCATTTAAAAAAAATAAGCATGTTTTTGAAATCGAACAAGAGTCACTGCAGCTTGCTTTGCCTCTCACATTTGCTTCCCTCCCGCAAACCTACTATCCACGTTACTTCCAAGCTGACCATGTCACTGTCCTGTCTAGAATTTTTCAATGGCTCCCTGTTTTTCACAGAACAAAGTCTCGACTCCTTTAGCCAGCAGTCCAAGTGTCCCTGAGGATCTGGACCTAGCGTCATCTGCCCCCTTTCTTGGCTTTCCCCTGACACTCCCAGCAGCACCAGCCAGTCCTGATCCCAGACGTGGCATTCTGGTTTCCGCTTTTGCTCTTGTGGCTCTCTTTATCAAGCAGCTTCCAGTTTCAGGATGTGCACTTTACTGATTCAGCTGTGGCAGCACCTCTTTAGAGAGTTCTTCTGGAGTCATTCCTTCAGCAGGACTCGATCACATGCTCATTATGGGGCAATTCTATTGTTCGATCCACCTCCTTCCTATACAGGGAAAGACCTTTCTCTCTGTCCTGCCCAGTGAGGTGTCTGGTACATGGTAAGGGACCAGCTGTTGACACTTGCTCCCAGCAGGCTGGTCTCTCATGAATTAAAGGACCCTGTTATAAAACCATAAGGTCCCACCTAAATATCTCCTGTTTCCTTCCTATGAGCTGTGTTGTCAATTCAGAACCTGTGGACTTAGAAAACTTAGTATTTCCCTCTAGTTTCTTAGGTTGGCCAGTTAGCACCAATATATTTTAAAACAGCCGAGACTGGTTTGGCTCAGTGGATAGAGCGTCGGACTGTGGACTGAAGGGTCCCGGGTTCGATTCCGGCAAGGGCATGTACCTTGGCTGCGGGCACATCCCCAGTAGGGGGCGTGCAAGAGGCAGCTGATCGATGTCTCTCTCTCATTGATGTTTCTGACTTTCTATCCCTCTCCCTTCCGCTCTGTAAAAAATCAATTTTATATATATATATATATATATATATATATATATATATATATATATAAACAAATATTAAACACAGCCATACCCATTCATTTAGATTTTTATCCATGGCTGTTCTGCTATCACTAGAAGTAGTGATCCAGTCATCTGACTCCAAAAGCCTAAAATACAGGGATGGGCAAAAGTAGGTTTACAGTTGTTCGAATGGAAAAAGACATGCAGATTATGATTATTACAATAGCTTTATCAACTCAAGTGAATGTCACAATGCAACTGTAAACCTACTTTTCCCACCCTTGTATTTACTATTAGTCCCTTCACAGAAAATGTTTGCTAATATCTGCCTAATAGTGGGGGTGGGCAGGGACTGGGTGGAGAGAGGTCAAGGGGGTGGGCTAATGGGGGACATCTATAATGCTGTCAGTAATTTAAAAATAAATTAAAAAGGTACAAATGCATCTAACCATTTTGACTGTATATATTCTAAAAATGCCTGCTAACATTTTACCAAATAGTTGGGTTTCCTAAGTACCCACTAAAAAGGAAGTTTCCATTTTGAATAGATTTCAGTATTACAGTTGGACAAAAATTACTTTTTTACTGTTTCCTAGGAAACTAAGTGGACAGCTCGTGTTCAAGCTCTTCATCAAGAACATGAAAAAGAGAAGGATCAGGTAAGATTAAGAAACCACCTCTAGGTTCATTGCAGCATTATTTACCATAGTCAAGATATGCAAGCAACCTTACTGTCCATCAATAAACAAATGAATAAAGAACATGTAGTACATATTACAATGAAATATTAATCAGCTATTTATAAAATTAATGAAATCTTGCCATTTGTGACAACATGGATGGACCCAGAGTGTATTATGCTAAGTGAAATAAATCAGAGAAAGGTAAATACCATATGATTTCACTTACTTGTAGAATCTAATAAATGAAATAAACAAACAAAACAAAGAAACTCATAGATAAAGAGAACAAATTGATAGTTGCAAGATGGGAGGGTGGTTGGAGGATAAGTGAAACAGGTGAAGAGATAAAGAAGCACAAATAGGCAGTTGTAAAATAGTTGTGGGGATGTAAAGTACAGCATAGAGAATAAAGCCCATAATTCGATGTAATAAAAGCCCAGCACCAAACGGCAGAATGACCAGAACCATCAGCCAACCAGTTGCTATGATGCGCACTGATCATCAGGGGGCAGGCGCTCCTGGTGATCAGTGGGCTCCCACAGTGGGAGCACCGCTGGGCTGACTGGAATGAGCAGTGCTCCCACAGTGGGCTGGCAGGCCATACCCCCACCAGTGCACAAATCCCGTGCACCTGGCTTCTAGTATTTTAATAATTGTGTATGGTGTCAAATGGGTACTAGAATTATCAGAGGATCACTTCCTAAGTTGTATAAAGGTTGTATCACTATGTTGTACACCTGCAAGTAATATAATTTTATATGTCAACTATATCTGGAAACAAAAACCAAAAAATAAGCCAATAACCTATAAGTGGGTCATTTTGTATATTTGCTTTTCTTTATAATTAAGACTAGGGGCCTGGTGCACGAAATTTATGCACTGGGGGTGGGTGATCCCTCAACCCAACCTGTCCCCTCTCACATACTGGGAGCCCTCAGGGGATGTCCAACTGATGGCTCACCCCCAGCCTGCCCAAGGCCTAAAGCCTCTGGTAAGGCTTTAGGCCTTGGGCACCCAGCCATTGCCCTGCTCAGCTCAGCCCTGGCTGCCTGTGACCACCTGGCCCCGGGGGGCTAGGCACTTGCCACCACTTCTGCTCACAGTGCCCGGGGGCTGGGCGCTCGCTGTCACTTGGCCCCGCCCCTGCTCCTGATTGGCTGGTAGCATAGCCAATCAGGAGCGAAGGTACGGTCAAATTTGCATGTTTCTCTTTTATTATATAGGATAGTATTTTTTTTACCTATAGTTTATGAAGAAATGTATAGCAAAAATTAAAATTACTTATAATTTCAATACCAAAGATAACCACTGCTACTGTTACTTAATAAATTCTTCATTATTGAATATATTTCTAATTTTTTCATACAGAGTGGCAGTCTAAATAATTTTTAAATAAAGGCAAGGATTGTTCACATTAAAACCATTTTTATGAAAGCAAAACTTAATTATAACACCGATTCCCTTTTAGCTGAGTGTATAGAAATGTATGTGTCAAAATGATTTTACACTAGTGCAAAATTTTTTTTTCACTTTCAATTGTTTGTATTTTGTAGCCTTTAGGATCACCTGTGTCTATGTGTGGGTGGCTTAAAAACATGTTTATTTCTCACTGTTCTAGAGGTTGGGATTCTGGGTGTTAATCAACTCAATTCCTGGTTAGAGCCCTCTTGCGGAAGGCCACTGTGTTCTCACATGGCAGATAGGGTGGGGGAGGGAGAGAGGGGAGGGAGGGAGAGAAAGCTCAGGTCTTTTATTATAAGGGCACTAATTCCATCCCATCATGAGGACCCTACCTTTAAGACTTCATCTAACCTAATGACCTTCCAAAAGCCCCATCTCCTAATACCATCACATTGGGGGTTGGTGCTCAGGATGGATTTTGAGGGGACACAAACATCAAGTCTATAAGGCCAAGGGAAAGGGATTAAACAGGTCTGGGGGTGCAAACTAGTGAGCCATTTTAGATTTCTGCCTCTTACACCCTCCTCTGGCCTTGCTTTACTTGTCATCAGCAACTGCTTAATCTAAGTAGGTAGTCCCCTCTCTTTATTATTTTCACCACTTCATAAGTGTAGCTCTGATCACTATTTTAAACCATTTTTTGCTTATTTGTTTACTTGTTTAATTTCTGCTTCTCCAACAAGATCCCTAGCTCTACAAGGAAGGGGTTCTATTTAGTTCTCCATTATAATCCCAACATTCAATAATGTGTCTAAAAAGTGATTGAAACTCATTAACTATTTTGCTAAATCTCCAAAAAGTGATCATTCAACTATGTTTCTGAGGATGGAGAAATGCTGATTGCAGGGTTTGGAAGAGCAGGGATGACAGAGTTGTCTGTCCATATGAGCATGGCATTTGAACCCACGCCCTCTTAATCTTAGGGACCTGCTTGTGTGCCTCACTGCCTTGCTTATCTCTCAGGTGTTGGGCACTTAGCCAGCTGGGGAGGGGAGTAGACAGGGGCAAATTAGCCAGCTTTTCTGTAAGAATGGTTTAGTTTTCCTTTGAGATGCTCAAAGGTGGTAGTTCCTAAAGAGGATTGCCCTTCAGAATGACCCAAGGCTCTTTTCCAAAATACACATGTGCCACTGTACACCAAATATTCCCCGGCATATTTGGTTGCCGGTGCGGCGGGGGTGGGGGTGGGGTGGCGGCGCAGTAGGGAGACACCAAAAAAACCAAACCTGGACAATTCTGTCTTGGATCCATGTTTTGAACCACAGCTCTTAGATTATTTGAAACTCTACTCTTATTGTTCAAGGCATCTTAAAGCACTGGTATCTAGGGACAGAATTAGGGTCTTCCTTGTTAATAGGGGTTGGTTTTAATCCTTGGTCTTTTAAGGAAAGCACCTTGTATTACAGACAGCTGTGGGGAAGTCAGTGGCCTCCTGGCAGAATAGAATGCACGTTGCAGAGTTTTACACTTAACCACTGCAAGTCATGATAGAGAGGAGCGACTGACTGTTGGTTCTAAGGGAGGCGCCTCATTTCACGGATTGGGAGTGTGGAGTGTTTGTGCCGCCGCTAGGCTATGCTGCTTCCTTCTCTGTTGATTTTGTTTGTTCAGAAGCTGCTGACTTCTGCCTTCATTTCCCTTAAGCCCTAACAGAGGGGTGAATTCAATCAGTTTAGTAATCTCTGCCTGAGACCTAACTATTAATTATTCCACATGATTGGTGCCTACTGTTCCTACAATGAACATATTGTATTTCTCTGTTTAAGGGAAATTGCTTCTGCCAGCGTTTTATTGCTTTACCTAGATTGTTGGCAGTCGTTTTATTTTTATTTTTAAATAACATTGGTAGGAGTTCAAAGGGAGTCACAGGTAAATGATGGTACCCTTTTAACCCAATTGGGAAATTGTAGAATGGTCAGGAAAGGAGGATGGTATGATGTGATAAGAAAAAAAGGCAAAGACTTGAAGTAGTAGAAGGTCATAACAGATGGGCTAAAGAGCTACAGGTTTGTTGAAGTAATATATGGCTATCCTTTGCTTAGATGATCACATCCTCTCTCAGTGAACTTTTATGTAACTTTGTGGTCATTTTTCAATTCTAACATCAAAGTGGTATCATCCCCTAGGTTTTCCTATGTCCTCTTTCTTCTTGGGGCCCGGAATGACTCCCCATATTATTGATCCTAAACCTCTACCCCGAGCCCCACACATCTTTACAGGCTTTTACTTCTATTTCTCAGCTCAGTGTTTCCCAAACTGCTTTTGGGGGCACTCTTCCAGTTATTTATAAAAATGTAGAGAAGATTCTTGACAATGTCCTCCTTGGGGAAAATTCTTAGCATCCATTAGGAATGAAAGGTAATTTTCAGTCCTTCCTCAGGAAACCTTTTTAACTTGGTTTAACCCAGTGTTTGTCCAACCTCATGCAAGTACAGAGCACCTCAGATGGAGGACCCTGCAGTGTATTGATTGAGAGCATTAACTTTTGGTTGTTGTTGTTTTAATGTGATTGGACTATTTTTAGAGCCGGGTTGGCTTCACAAGAAACTGAGCAGAAAGTACAGAGAATTTGTAAATACTCCCTGCCCCCATATCCGGTAAGCACAGCCTCCCCCATTATCAACATTCCATTCCCAGAATGGTACATTTGTTACAATCAGTGAACTTTACAGTGACACGTCATTATCATCCACAGTCCAAAGTTTACTTTAGGGTTCACTCTTGGTATTCTATATTCTGTAAGTTTGGATAAGTGACACCAATCTACCATTACAGTTTCATACAGAATACTTTTACTGCCCTAAAAGTCCTCTGTGCTCTGCCTATTCATCCCTACCTTCCCCCTAATCCCTAATCTTTTCACTATTTCTGTACTTTCCCCTTTTCCAGAATGTCATATAGTTGGATCTATACAGGATATATAGCCTTTTCAGATTGGCTTCTTCCACTTAGTAATTTATATTTAAAGTTCCTCCAAGTCTTTCCATGGCTTGATAGCTTTTTAATGCAGAATAATATTCTATTGTCTGGTTGAACCACAGTTTATTTACTCATGCATCCAGTGAAGCACATTTTGGTTGCTTCCAAATTTTGACAATGTTGATTAGAGCTGCCATATACATCTGTGTGCAGGTTTCTTTGTGGACATGAGTTTGCGAATGCTGGATTGTATGGTAAGAATATTTGTAGTTTTATAAGAAACTGCCAAACTGTCTTGTAAAGTGGCTCTACCATTTTGCATGAGTTCCTGGGGGCTGCTTGATTGCGTACAAGTATTATTTATTAATATATTTTATAACATAGACACTAAATTTAGGAATATTGACTTTGAAGCCAGGCATGAAAGTTCAAGTCAGGGCTCTTTCCCTTCTAGCCATCTGAGTCTGAACCAGCAGCTACTTTACCTCTCAAATGCTTAACACAGCCCCTAGCACATGACCAGTGATTGGTAAAAAAATCAAGCAAGTCAGAAATGCTGCTCCAGAAGGCTTTTGTATCCCTCACAGGCGTGGTTACTCCCCCCAACCCTCCTTTATTTGATCTGTACATCGCTGTCTCCATTCCCACACTGTAGGCTTGGAATGTCCTCACCTCCAGCTACCAAGTTTATCTCCCCACCCCCCACCACTTCTGTTTAAGCAACTACTGAAAGAGCTTTAAGAATCTTTTCCTAGCCCTAGCCAGTTTGGCTCAGCAGATAGAGCGTTAGCCCGAGGACTGAAGGGTCTCGAGTTCGATTCCAGTCCGGAGCACGTTCGATTCTGTTGCAGTCTCTATCCTGGGCCCTGGGGACCCAATGCTGGAGGCAACCAACTGATGTGTCTCTCTCACATCAATGTTTCTGTCTCTCCCCCTCCTTTCTACACTCTCTAAAAAATCAATAGGAAAGTATCCTTAGGTAAGGATTAACAAACAATCTTTCCCTAAATTACTAAAAACAAATTTTCTTGAATTCTTTTCATTCAATATATAATCCTCCCTGACACTAATCTCTAAAGATGAATCTATCTATGAATCTTTGGATCGCTCTGTCTTTTTGCATCTCTCCCTTTCTTTCTCTTCTTTCAGCCATTCCTTTCTTCCTCTCCTCTCTCTCCTCCTCCTCTTTTTTCCTCTATCCTCCTCCCGCCGCTTCCTTTTCTCAATATGTATTCACTGAGAACCCGCAGAGCCAGAGATTGTGCTAGTGGCTGGACATGTAAACATAATCAAGATGGGCTCTCTCACCTAAGAAGTGCACAATTGCGCCAGGACAATACATGTGGACGTGGGAAGGACAGGACTGCTTTGGGCCGCAGTCGCTCTGTGGAGAAGCCTTGACCCTTTGTCATTGATCATCCTTGTGTTATTTCTTGTAATGTGCCTAAGTTCACTCAGCTGTTCACATTATCAGTGGATGTTTGTCAGCTTCCAGGGAACAGAAGTGAAGCCCCTTGTCCAGCCAGGGCCTTGGTACCCAGTGATCAAAGATTTACTCCATGACTTAGTATGCACAGATAGCATAAGGCCAGGCATGCACATATAAACTGCAGAAGACAGTTTACATGCAATGTGCAGACTGATGCCTTTCTTAATTCTTTTTCCAGCTCCTGTCACATATAGAGAAACTTCAAAATTTAATGATAGACAGTCTAAATGCAAACAATGTTTTCTACAAGAAAAGGATGGAAGAGCAAGGGCAGAGACTCCAGGAACAGAATGAACCGACTACCAGTCAGAGACCACAGGTAATTTTGGCTACCAATGGGCACTGGTTTTCTTTAAGCAGTGCAGTTTATCTAAGAACGTGCGTTTTCTTTTAGAACATTTATAAGTTGGACAAAGATGGAATATTTTTTCCTATGGTTGTTTGTAAAAGTAAATTCAATCAAATAATTTTTAAGAGGTATTTAAAAATGGTGTAGAGCAGATTTATTCAATTAGAATTCAGAACAAATTTGAGGGTTGATAAGAATTTCCTTTAGTGATTACTTTGAGAAGCAGCTGAGTCCAGATGCTGCTTTCAATAAAACTTTTGTCTGCTTGTCTTTAAAGTCATGTGTCCTCCTTGTCTTTGGAGGATTTCATGAGAAGGTTAATTTACTAAGTCCAATATCTATCCATTATCCAGTATGTCCCTATCTGATTTCAAACATGTATCCCTAGAAGATTGTTTTTCTTTGCAGATAAAAGAATTTACCAGTAAACCAGTAAACAGTGTCATTGAACCCAAAGGTAAGTGGACCAGGATCCTAGTGCTGGAGGCAAGGCAGACTCCCTTACCATTGGCTGGGCATCGGAGGAATGTGGGGCCTGGTGGTTTATGGGTACTAAGATGACATTTCTCTGGTTGTTTTAATTTGAGAGATCCTTTATTACAACCCAGAAAGTTGAAGAATTTTAAATACCTACATGATTATTGAATGGTCTCCTATATTTTTCATCAGAATATTGTTATGCTTAGTAACCGTTTTCCTCTACGCATGTGCAGTCGATGGAGTGATGATTAAAAGGGTCTGGAGACAGACTGGGCTCAACTCCCATCTCTGGCACTTTGTAGCTTTGTGAGTCTCTGTCTCAGTTTCCTCAGTTCTAAAGTTGGAATATTAATAATAATAACTATATCTCAGGGTTGTTACAAGGAGGACATGTGAAAAGCACGCCTATTGTACATTCACTAGTGTTAGCTATTGTTATTGATAGTAAAATCAATAACAGAGGCTAACTGCATTATTCTCAGTTGCAGTTGTTTGGGGTTACAGGTTTGTCCTAAGCATATCAAGGGCATATACAACCTACTACTAACTGTAGCAATGACAGCACCCATGTCTGTGTGATTTAAGAGAGAGTCTAAATGGGAGACTGGGAACCAGAAGTACAGGGTCTCACAATAAAACATAAAACTTGCCTTCTGCTGGTCTCTTTCCAAGTGATCCCAGGCTTGTTCCTGCACATCTCAGGTTGTTAAGGCACCTTGTCTACTTAAGAGACTAACTGGACTAACTGGGAGTGGAAATGGGCATATGAGCTGGGTTTTCTCTCTGGTTCAGGAGCCCTCAGGAAAGACATTGACTTTCACACTGGTTTTCTTCTTGTTTTGATAGAGAGGTTTGGGAAGGGCTGTGATTCCCTATAATTTCTCTTTGAATAGTCAAAGTTCAGGTAGTGAGAAATACCAGTATGATTACTTAAATAGCATAAATATTTGTCTGAAAAGTATTTTTAGGAAAAGTTAGCTTTTAAGAATTCTGTTAAACATCTCTATTGGGTGAGTCGCTGTATGTTGGTAAGTGTTGTTTATTGTTTTGTGGGGGGAAAGTTTAGGGTAAGTGTTGGCAAATATACCATAGCTTGTGATTTTTGTTATCAATTTATTTATTTTTTGTTATTTCAGGGAATTCTTTAATCTGGCAAACTGTTGAATCTAAGCCACCTGCACAAGCAGTACCTAGTAAGTTTCCATCGTAAGCTCAGGATTCTAAAGTGCTAAGCCAATACATAACTTCTACTTATTTCTATAGACTTTTCTTTGAAAATCCATGTTTGCAGATTACATGATAATATGCTTTAATTCCTGGCTTTCACCTATTCTAAAACCAAGATTATAAATAGCCCCGTGTCTTTGTGGTTATGTTGGTTAGCCATTCCTATTATTTTGTAGCTCACCTAATAAAGGGATGACTACAAATTCTTTGGCATCACTCCAGTTCATACTCTTGGGTTTCCCAAGGTAACACACTGTAAAGAAATGACTGTTTGGTGGCCACCACATGTTGGCCTCCCTGGGACTCTCTGTGCCTCAGGCTTTGAAGTGATGTTCCCTCTGTCACTCAGTCAAGTTCAGCTCGGCACAGCTGTCTCCTGTAGCAATCAGGATTTGGTTATAATCCAAAAGGACATAACCTGTACTGTTTAGAATCAAACAGATTGTTTCTTAACTTGAGGTATTTTTGTTTCCAATTAAGAGAAGGATAAGGGTGGAGGAAGTAAGGAAGCAGGTGATCCTGGGCAAGAGAGGATGTGTGAGTGAACAGGGATGTAAACATAGGGCAGGCCTGCACTAAGACTGGGCACCGAGTGGCTACCTGTTTTATGGGCCCCGCACTGTGTAAAGAGGAAAGAACATCGATGAATGTGATTGGGAATGTGGCAGTACTGGCTGGAACATGCTAATGGTTTTAACCACTCATTCCTCTGAGATGCTTCTTGAGGACTTTTTTATGTTGCTTTTGGAATCCGAAAAGGCTGAGAGGTGCTAAAGAGAAGATGGCAGTTTAAATGCCAAGAGTAGGGCCGAGGGGAGAGCAGAAGCTGGACATATATCTTATGAAATAAAGAAAACAATACATTTTAGAGAAGGATGCAAGGTTAAAAGGCACTGGGTTATTATTGTCCATATTTCATTATACTTGGCATAATATTGGAACAATAGTGTGTTCCAATAAAACTTTATTTATAAAAATAGGTGGCAGGCTGAGATGTCCCAGGGACTTTAGTTTTCCAAGCCCAGTAGCTTTTACTGGTGAAAATTAACCAGCCTAACATAATCAGTATCCCAACGAGGCATATTTTGGGGTGGCAAACTCTACTCCGCTTCACACAGATCTGTGAATATCCTAAAGCCATGGAATTGTGTATTTTAAAAGAGTGAATTATATTTCAATAAAACTATTATTAAAAATTGGTTTAGATTAATTTGAAACATTTGTCCCTTATGATCTGTATATGTCTTGACTAATTTGAGTAGTATTTGGTTTTCATCATGATATTCAGTTCCTGATGCTTTAATTAGAGACTTTTCTATTGCTGTTTCAGTGAGTGCCCCAACCCCACAGACTTCGGATGCTAAGTCAAGTCTAACAATGGCACATGGTAAGTTTCAGCAAAGTCTGGGCATTTTATGTACAATTTCCACCCTGAGTTAGATTACTTATTAACTGAAAGTGCTTTTCTGTGGGGGTAATTACGCAAAACAGAAAACATTTTAGTAAATGCAAAAACAGTTAATAACACTTCAATTTTCCTATTTAAAATCATAAACTGAATATACCTACCAGAGCCATAAAGTATTGCTGGACCTACAATTAGATTTTTAACTTTGATTAGTACTTTCACCATTTATGATTTTGGGTGGAAAGTAGTAGGTATTGGGTGAGAGGGTGACTTTCTAGACCAGCCAACCGGTACATGCCACAGGGCATATGTGACTGTTTTTATAACTTTCAGTGTGGCAGCATGTCAACTTTTTAAATAAACAGTTTCAGCAATTGGTCGGGAAAAATCTAAAAAGGACATGTGATGGAAACCAAAGGAAAAAAATAGGACCCACTGGGTGAAATTGCTGCCAGGATTCAGTTGTTGGGCCAGACCACTGGAGTGATCATTGTTAATTAACATCACCCAATAGATAGGGTGAATATTTGTAGCCATATTTTACTTTTGTGTAGTTAGGAGTGTACAGTTTTTTGTAGTATGTCTTTAAATATGCTATTTTCCTATGGTCTGCTGTAGATTAAAAATGAATAAGACAGGAGAGGGACCATTTTTTTCCTATTTTACCCAATGATTACTTCACTCCACATTTGTTTTTAGCCTTTTAATTAGACTTAAATCCATGATCAGTCAAGTCGAACTTTTTGTCTTCATAAATATTGTGGTCTGTACATGATGGCCTTTGTAATTGTCCTTTTTACCCACTGAATAACATGTGAAGTATTTATTGGCCCTTATTTTTTTCTTAAGATTGTTTCAGATGGACTAGTTCCCTCGAGCATGTGTTCACAATATGTAATGCAAATTCTCCACACATTAGATGTTATTACTTATATGTTTAGAATATGCAGGTTTCTCCCACTTTAGACCAGTACTACATAAAATGTATGTTGGATTTATATAAATTTACTTTAATATTCAATACAATTTTCTCTATTCATACTATTTTATATCAGGTCTAAAATTTCTCTGTTGCAGGGCTGATTTTTACAAAGCAATTGCTGGCCACTTCTCTTTTGTACTTCAACAGTGGTTGTCTTTTCTCTTTTTTTCTACCTTGTTATGATTACAACATCATGTAAGGCCCACTTTTTATTCCTTTCATCTTTTTGGTGCCTGCTAAAGGATGCATGCAGTCTGGGGTTAGTTCAGGGCTCCTGACAAATCTGTTGGTTCTAAAGCAATGTGTTTCATGTGGACTGGCCCTGATTGGGCCAGGGCCACAGGAATCAACCATACCCTCTTGCTGACATCTGCTGGGATTGAAATGCTAGTTTTAAATGCCATCCAGGCTTGGCACAGGGCCTGCCAACCTTGGATTGGGATCAAAGCTGATTTGTGAGCATCTCGATGGGCAGGAGCAAGGCGGAGGCTTGGCTGGGGCTCACTGACCCACCCCAACTGACCTGTGCTAGAGGTTGGCAGCGGAGGGGGAGGGGAGGTTAATCATGTATTGTATAACATTCATTAGCCTAATTACCCTTGTCTTTCCTTTTGTTCCATCTCAAAGCTTGGTGAGGCTCTTCTCCATAAATAATGTCATGATTGCTCGGTCTCAGGTTGGGTTCCTTGAGAAACAGACTCTGGGGGTGAGATCTGCAGGGGGAGGTTTAGCAGGCAGTGCTCTCAGACCACACCCATGAGAGTCTCGGGTCTGAGAGATACAGCTGCAGTGGAGCCCTTGGCAAGTTCTACCAGGAGCTTTAGAGCTGGGATGGCACTTACAAACTTTCCTGGATTGAGGTGACAGTATCGGATGTGGGTTGCTCCCTTCAGCTGAGATGAAGCAAAAAGTAGAAGCAAACGGTAGCAAGAAAGCAAGCACCAGATGTGAATTAATGGTGCAGCTGAGTTATGTGGCTGAGCATAGAATTTGCAGAAGAGGTGTGAAGGAAAGAAAATTGGTGGAGACTGTTCATGGTTATCACTGAATTGACTGTATCTGTTCAGGGCTGTTCCTGTGGTGGTGTGTAATCACTAAGTGTTCTGTAGCTAGACAGGGTTGGATTGGAGAGCTGGGCTTCAGGAAACTTAGCCAGATCACGGTGTATTCATAGAGCTGGGAAGACTAGTTGGGGATGTTGGCAATAGTCTGTGTGAGATTCCTTACCTAGGAATCTAGGCATGGTGATGAAATCAGAGGGAGTGGACATAACAGCTATGCAGTGGAATTGGTGGAAAGACTGGACAAGTGATTCGGGGGCAAGGGTGAGAACAGGGGCAGAACATGATGAGTTCAGATACCGGGAGGATGGTGGTGCATTTTAGAGAATCCAGAAGATAAACCCAATGAGTGTCAGTTGACTCATGAAACAATAGGCTTAGGTTTCCTTGCCTGCCAAATGGGGAGAATAGTTATGGCTACTTCAGTGGGCTGTGGAAAGGATTGAATGTGACAGGGCCTTTGGAGCAGGAGCCACTGAACAGGCACTGGCTCAGTGTTAGCTTGAACAGTAGGGACGATGGAGTCCAAAAAGCCAGCAGTGGGAGAAAGGGCTGAGTACAGTTTTTCTTCTGGAGGTAATGGTAGGTAACTGGTAGAAGTATTTTTCTGGAAGCGTCCAGCAAGTTCAGAGAGGAGACCCAGTCCGCTGGGTGTTTCAGCTCTCATCCTGGAGCTTGGGACAGGAACTGGGACCTTGGGAGTCTGGACCATCTCCCCTCAGGACATCAGCCTGCTTCTTTTGGGAGCTGGGGTCTGGTTGAGCTCACTTCCTCAGCCTCTTTAGAGGAATGCAGGTTCAGGGATCTCCTACTCCCCCAGGACTTTACCCTACATATCACAAGGAAAAGTCAGAATTTTGACAGTTTACCCTGACTCAAGAGAAATAAGTCACAGAACTACCCCTGTAATGTAGTGATAATAAATATGCACGATTTTTTGAAATTTTCTAGAACTTTCCTCATAAACTTACTTTTGTTGTTTTCATGAAGTATAATAAAATATATGCCATGTGATAGTAAAAACCTGTGATCGTCCTGCTAAAATGTCTATTTTCAGCAGTCCAAACTAGTAAAATAGTCTATTTGTAGATCTTTCCACCTCGATGCAGAATAAGAAATTTGAAAGCACGTGTTTTGGTGTTCAACAGTTGTGGTACATGGATGGACTTAACTGCTCCTTGGCAGGGCTCTGCTCCTTTTTAAAACTGAAGTGGATTCCTGCTTACTAATAGTCTGTGTTCCAAAAATTCACTTGAAAGTATATTTGCAACTTATATAATCCTATTAACCAATGTCACCCCAATAAATTTAATTTTAAGAAGTACTTTAAAATGCATTTCTGTCATATAGCCAGTGTTAGATATGTTGACTACAGTTGCTGACCAATCTGTAAGAGCCTATTTATATATATACTCAATTGTATGTACCTATATAAATATGTGTGCATGTATGTGTATTTGTATATGCTTAAAATAGAGTACCAAAAATACCCTTTAATAAATAAAAAGCCCGGCCTTAAAATATAGGAGGTATTAAATATGAGCTAATATATGCAAAACACTTAGATCCATGACTGGCAATCTGGTAAGCACTCAGTAATTGCTGGCTATTGTTATTCTCACCTGTCATGTACTCTGGGGTTTGGCGGTAGAGTGAAATGACCTCTGCCCTATGGGTATAGGTGGGGAGGTGCCCTGTGTCAATCTGCAAGGTGACGCTGAACGAACCATGCATCCTCCTAGAATACATAAGACTTCCTGGTTACATTTCATTCCTTGTCTGCCTGACTGCCATGGTTAGACCTTTGGCCAAAACCTGACCTTCCCCATGAAGGAACTTAGCCTTTGTTGATAGAATGGGGTTTAGCTTTATCCATGCTGGCTGTGGGCTTCCTTGTGTCTGCACAGTAACCTTTCCGGGGGAAGTCACCCTGAGGTCTTGTCCTCCCCACCACTGTTCTGGGGTGGGACTGGGGAATGCCCATCTTCCTCTGTCATTTGTCTGGTGGCTCTCGGAGCAGAACTGGGACTTGAAATGTGGTTTAGGGACAGGGAGGTATTCAAGATGGGTCTTAGTCCAGCTGCTGACTCTAGGGCCCCTGTTCTTGCCTTTTACCATCCTGGTCCTACCACTTTAAGGTTTGTGAGAAGTGGGAATCCAAGGGCCCTGGAAATTTTTTATGTTTTTATCTTTGAAAACTGAAATATTTTCAATAGTTTTCTGTTTAGGCACCTGGTCCAGTAGTATCCTTGTGCATTTAAAGAATAATATCAGGCAGGAGATTGATGAATGTGAAATGTTAACTTAATTTTTTAAAAATATAATACTCTGAGAATGGAGTTAATGGGAATAGGTAGAAAGAGAAGATGCCAGGGAAATGTGAGCAGCTTTAACTGGCTGTCTCCATATTTTTCCCCAGTAAATTCTTGCTTTTTTTTTGACAAGATTAAAATACTGTGGGAGTATAGCTTTCAATATTGTTTGAAAGTAAACTAATTTTACTTTGCTGTTGTCCTGTTTGTACTATTCTTATTTTTCCTCATTAATAGAGCAGGCATTCTCATCGCACATACTGGAACCAATAGAAGAACTTTCAGAGGAAGAAAAAGGAAACAAAGGTATTGATCAGGGTTTACACCTGCATAGGTTATATTTAGATGCTAACACCAAGCCTTGAAAATACGATTCGGTGGTTTTTAGTACACTGTGTCAAAATTAGGGAAGATGTTTATGTTTGGATTATATTTTCAATCTATATATAGTGTTTTATCATCTTACTCCCCTAGTTTGCTGTTATATTTCCCCCCCCGATTTATTGTATTCCTCACCTCTGAATAAGTTAGTTTGGAAAAAAATAAGCCTTTATGCCAATGATCATATGACAAGTCGACACGTGTTGTGTGCCAGTTGATATGAAAATATTTGTATCACAGTAATTATTTCTCATACCCTGAATCTGTGAAATGTACGTGTGAAGTATCCACTTCAAAAATTATTTTCAATAGAAAGGAAAGCATGACATTTAAGCTATGAATGTGGAATATGTATGTGAAGAATAATATTTTTGGTGGAATTTGAGAGCTATGACAGGCTCAAGGAGCTAATTAAAATATTACTGCCTACTCATTTTATTTGACAGTTCTAGAAACTATTTTCTAGAAATTAATGTTTGAAGCTTATGAAGATTATTTTACATTATTAAGAGTATTTTCCACCAAACCAGTATTACATGAAATGTTGAAGGGTATTACATTAGAAGAGGAAGAATAAGAAGAAAAATAAAAGGATAAAAAATATGAACAATAAAATGACAATAAATTCATATCTATTAACAATTGAATCTAAAAATAAATGAACAAGAAATCTAATGAACAAAATAAACTGGTGAATTACATAGAATTAGAGGCATGGAAACATGGAACAGACTGACAAATCTCAGAGGGAAGGGGATGGGGGTGTGGGAAGAGAGTAACTGAAGATCTTACCTCTGGACACAGACAGTAGGGTGGTAAAGGTCTAGGGTAGGTGGGAATCAAGGGGAGCAGGAGCAAAGCGGGGAGGCAAAGGGACATTTGTAATACTCTTAACAATAAAAAAAAGTTTAAAAAGTATTTTCTAATGCCAGACTTGTAGTTTCTAAAACAGTTATATTTGAATCATTTATCCTCATTCTCTCCTTAGTAATGATAATATTTTATCATATATCACTTCTTTCTAAGAAAACAAATTGTTAATATATAAAGCCTCTGATTTTGTCATTTTTGTTAGGAAGAGAAATAAAATTATATATTCTAATGCACAGAGCCTTAATATTTGTTATAGCTTCAATGTTCTCTAGACTTTTTACCCAAAAATTTTTAACAAGGCTGCAAATTGAGAAATGACTAAATCAGGCATATCCATAATATCTATATGATGTATAGTTTCATTTAACTTTCAAGTAGCATGATTTTTCTTTCTTGTATGTCCTTTATTGGTGTCTGGAACACAAAATATCTTATTCTCTGAAGAAGTCATGAAATGTATCAGGAGGTTCATTAAAAAAGATCCAAAGTTTTGAAATTAGAGCCTCAGGTCATATTGTTCACACTCATCTTAAAAATGAGTCAGCTAACTTCCAAGAGGAATCCTGATTTGTCCACCATCACCACTTCAGTTCTAGTTTCTACCCATTGCATCATTCTGCCCATGTCTCTTTTAGAGTTCTACCCAGAAAACTTGAGGCGTGAGTTTAGGACCATTGATGGCAAATACCATCATTGATTGTTGCCAAATCTCAGGAATCAGATTGGGAAAGAAACTCTTTGCCACCATCCTTGGGTTCATACACAGCTCTGGTGGGAGGTGGTACTGAGGACCATCAAAAACACCCCAGACCCCTGGCGGTGTGGCTCAGTTGGTTGAGCATCGTCCTTCATACCAAAGGTCACAAGTTCAATTCCCGTTTCAGGGCACATACTCAGATTACAGGTTTGATCCCGGCAACCAATTGATGTTTCTCTCACATTGATGTTTCTTTCTCTCTATCTAAAAATCAATAAAAATCTATTAAAAAATAAACAAACAAAAACACCTCAGGGCCCAAATGTACTGTTACAGAAGCAGTGACCAAATCCTTCCAGTGCCTCTACGGAGCTAGCACGCTGGCAGCAGATTAATTGCCATCAATAAGTTCCTCATTTTGTGCTAACATTTCGCAGGTAATGCCTGTGCAACTAATGCTCTAGGGCAGTAGTTTGCAAAACACTGGCTATTACCAAGAAGTAACTCATCAGGAAGACTTCCTTACTTATTGACAGTTGTGTAGAGGCGTGCTGATCTTGCTGTTGTTAGAATGTGAAGACTAGGAGCGGTGATAGAGGCCATTTTTAATTCAGGATTTTGAAACCAGGATTAGGAGCTTGCTCCAAGTCATTGAGTTTAATTAGTGACAATGCTGTGCAGCCTTGGGGGAAGTCTCTTCACCTCTTGGGTTTTGGTGTTCTTCTGTGAAAACTGAGGACATTCTTTATTAGATGATAAAGTCCCTTCCAACTCAGAAACTCTGCTTTTGTTTTTTACTCTTTGCTTTGTGCTACAGTTATTTGCTTACCATAAATACTATGTTGTACATCTGATGGACCCATCATAGGTGTGGTTGGTCATCTGCTTTCATAAGCTCTCACCTTTGTAATTAGAGTAAGTTCTGATAGGTAGAAAGTTTTGCTTTGTTGATCTTGGTGAGGAATACATGCTTTAATTAAAATCTTCAGCTGCTGTTGGTTTTCAAGTGATTAATTCATCTTTTCCCAAAAACATGATTATCATTTTTCTGTCCTTTCTCTTGCTTCCGAAGTTCAGCTCCAACCTTCTAAGTCTTTCCAACCAAGGCTTTTCTGATTTTTCATAAATGGCTTCCCAAAACCAGTGCCAACATATAAAGTGAATTTGAGAACAGAGGAAATGTTTAATCTGTGGTCATTGGGGAAACTAAGTCACCAAAAGGAACTTGTCATCATGAGTGAGGGTGAACCCAGATCAATCAACCAATGAATTCAGCAACTACTATCAAAGACCTTATGACTCTTCTAAACTGTAACCCAACTGTTCTTGGCTTCGTTTGACCCTTGCATGTCTCCTTGCACCCCAGGGCAGAGAGGGGCCCAGACTTTTCTTCAGGCTGTGCTTCTGTGCAGTTCCTTTTATATCCCAGATACCACTCAAAAACATTACCTCTGCATAATCAGCACAGGAGGTGCTTGTATTTCAGTGTTAGCTTCAGGACTTCCCGACTGTCTCTTGGTACCTCTTTTTATTTTTAGCCCTATAGGTGTGGAGTCGGTGGCCAACTGGCAGCCAAAGTCAGTGACACTGGCACGGCTGTAGCTAAGCCCTCTAGATTAAAATGCATTGTAAGTTTCTAGGACAGAAGCACCTTTTTTAGGGTGGTTTCAGAATACTGGAAAGCAATGATTGGGAAAAGCAGCATACATGCTGAATATATAAAATGTAAGATTACTTCTGACTCTTAATCATATACAATTTTATCATTTGATTTAGAAAGCCGCAGTAGCAAAGTATATAAAAGCATCATCACGCAAGATTTCCCCTCCTATTTAATGTACAAATAGTAATTTGACTAATTTTACTGTCAGCAAAACCATTTATTAATGAACGGACAATATTCTTTGCTACTGGAATTGAGCTGGTGTTCAGAAAACATTTAAACCAAAGACATTTTGTTTAAGATCTACAAATCTAAGTGCCTTGGGCACCTAAAAATCCCATCTGCTGAAATGGATGGAGCTGGGAAAATGGAGTGTCTGTGGGGCCTCTATCGTCCCAGACCCAGGCAGTGGCGTTTGGTGAGACTCTCCTGTTTGGAGACTAAAAGATGAGACTCCAACATGATGATGCTGTTGTATTCTCCAAGACCTGCCTTTGCATCTTCTCTAAGGGTCGGAGCAATGGGTCTCTTTCATCAAGCTTCCAATTTTCTTTGACATAAGGACTCAATTCTTCAAGGTCACATGCCCCTTCTCCAAACTCTCTTTAACTAGACATCTTTTTAGTGGAGGTAATAAAAGAGGAATAGGGAAGGAAAAGTTGGAAGAACCTGGCCTGTTATTTTTTCATTGTTTTAAATTATAGGTTGTTTTAAGCAAAGGATGTGTTTCCCAAGACTTCTGTTAACCTCTTTTTCATTTTGGTAAATATTTTAAGAGGGATAATTTAACATTTTGAAATTTCACATGAACTTAACTTCTATTAAGTTTACTATATAAAAACTTAGTTATTTAAAATAAATTGAGCTTTTCTTTATAAATTAATACATAAATTCTAACTGGATTTAGGAAAAATGAATCATTCAGGAAATAGTAAAATAATTTTAGAATAAAACTTAGTTAAACTTATAAATGTGGTGTTTTTTCCCATTGTGCTTCTTTAGAGACAAACTTCTTGCATTATTTACCTAGATATAATTAGGTTAAAGGATCAAGAAAGTCTTTAAAGACATCTGAAGTTTTGAAGATGACTTGAAGTTTTAAAAGCTACAGTACTTAAGCATTATACATTGTGCTGAATGACTAAAATATCCCCAAACTTAAAAGATTACAAATGTTTACTTGCTGTTTAAAAGTTGTCTTTTATCATTTTCTACTTAGAGATTTGATGTATTTGTTTAATTGTTTTTTAAAGCATTTCTTGAAACTTTATTTCAGGAAGGGAAAATGAACAGAAATTTAAAAACAACAAGAACCATGTCAGGAAAACTTGGAAGACTAACCCCTCTCTCACTAAGAAAATAAGAACAATCTTGGAGCAGAATTTGTTGGGGAAATTGGAAAGCTTGGGGATTAATGCAGTAAGTTTACTCATTTTTTGAACATTTGCTGGTTTTGTTTTGTTTTGTTTTCCAAATAAAAAAGGATCAGAGATGAGAAGACATGTGAATTCTGTCCACATTGGGATACTGGAGGTTAATGCACCTTTCCAAGAGCTTCATGAATATTAAATCATCCTGTCTAATAAAATAGTAATATGCAAATATGACCGTACCTTTGCCACACCACAAGCCATGCCCACATCCATGCTGACCAGCCAATCAGGAGCAAATTATGCAAATAAACCCCAACCAAGATGGCTGTTGCCACTCGAGAGCAGGTGGAAGGCTTGTGTTTCCCCGGCAACAGAGGAAGCCAAGCTTTCTACTCTCTAGGCCTCCACTCAATGTTACAGTTTCAATTATAAAAGATACAGAAATGGCGGCAGTCACTAAGCTGGAGAGAACAGAGGCTTGGGTTTCCCTGGCAACGGAGGAAGCCAAGCTTTCAATCTGCCATTGCTGGCCTAGGCCTCCAATCTAGGCTACAATGTTTCAAACTGAAAATGGCTGCCTCCCCCCCCCCCCCCCCCCCCCCAGCAAGCAGAAGACTTGGCTCCGCTCCAGGCTACAAAGTTTCAATTGTAGATATAGATTAATCCCAGATCCCAGGGCCTCCGCTTGGGTCAATGGGAGGCGTGGCCAGCCTGCAAACCTCACAGGCCCCTCACCCAGGCCACCCCACACCCCAAGGGAACCCCCACTCTGATCTGGGACACTCTTCAGGGCAAACCAGCTGGCCCCCACCCATGCACCAGGCCTCTATCCTATCTAATAAATGAGTAATTTGCATATTGACCATCACTCCAACACACAAGAAGGCTGCCCCCATGTGATCAAAGATCCTGCCCCCATGTGGACACAAGATGGCCACCACAAGATGGCCAGCAGGGGAGGGCTGTTGGAGATTTCAGGCCCTGCAAGGGAGGGCAGTTGGGGGTGATCAAGCCTGCAGGGGAGGGCAGTTAGGGGTGACCAGGCCAGCAGAGGATGGAAATTGGGGGCAAACAGGCTGGCAGAGGAGCAGTTAGACATCAATTAGGCTGGCAGGATAATGGTTAGTGGGTGATCAGACTGACAGGCAGAAGCGGTTAGGGGCAATCAAGGAGGCAGGCTGGTGATCAGTTTGAGCCAGCAGTCCTGGATTGTGAGAAGGATGTCCAACTGCCCGTTTAGGCCCGACATCCCCCAAGGGGTCCCAGATTGGAGAGGGTGCAGGCTGGGCCAAGGGACATCTTCCACCCCCCGTGCATGAATTTCGTGCACCGGGCCTCTAGTTTAAACATAAAAACAAATCTCTGAGGTGAGTGACAATAGTATCTCCATTTTAAGAGAGGTTAAGTAACTTGCTTCAGGTCATACAGCTAGTAATGAAGGAGCTAGGGTTTGTATCTTGGCAGTTGCAGTGCTGCTTATATTTTACTATTAACTTCAAGTTATTGCCTATTATAAAATCAGCACTTAAACAATACTTGTTAAATGAGTGGGTAAATGAATTATATTTCATGTTTTTGTCAGATTGAATTATTCTGGTACAACATGTTATAACAGGTGTACTGGCTAATAATATGGATTTTGTAATCAAAGAAAACACGATAATTTCAAGAGAAACCTCAAAAGTGCTGTATTCAAAGTAGTGTCCATCGCTAGCTACACATTTTCCCCATCTTTCAGGTAATTTGTGGATACCATCCCAATAGAACTTTTCTTGTTTTGAGACAAACCATTCAGATACCCAATTTTCCACTTCTTCGTATATTTTGAAGTGCTGCTTAGGAAGTGTGTGTGCCATCTTTTGGAACAAGTGGTAATCTGAAGGAGCAAGGTTTGGTGAATACAGTGGATGGGTTAATATTTCCCAGGCAAGATCTTTTAACTTGTCTTTAACTGGTTTTGGAGTATGTGATGGTGTGTCATCATGAAGCAAAATTACTTTGCTGTGTCTTCTGGCTCATTCTGGTCGTTTTACCATCCAAGCGTGGTTCAAATTGATTATTTGTTTTCAGTAGCCATCAGTATTTAAGGTTTCACCTGGTTTTAGAAGCTCATAATATACCACACCTTCTTGATTCCACCAAAAGCAGAACATTTTCTTCTTTCCAAAGCAATTTGGCCTTGCAGTCGATGTTGATAGTTGACCTGGATCAACTCATGATTTGAGATTGAGATTTTGATTGTGCATTTGAGATTCTCAAAATAAGTCCACTTTTCATTGCCAGTCACAATTCGATTTGAAAAGGACTTTCTTTCGTGCCATTGAAGCAACGTTTTACTGATGACTTTTCAGTTTTCCATTTGTCTTTCATTCAGTTGATGTGGCACCCATCTTCTTCCTTTAAAATCTTTCTCGTTGTTTGTACTAGTAAACAATCGGAAATGGTTTGCTGAACAATGTCTAATCTTTCTGCAAGTTGTTTTTGAGTTTGACACGCATCTTCATCCAATAATGCTTGTAATTATTGGTCTTCAAACTTTTTTTGTTGACCTGGATGTTCTTTGTCTTTTACATCGAAATCATCACTTTTAAAGCATTTAAGACAGCGTTCACAAGTATCTTGAGATGGAACATGTTCACCATAAGCTTCCTAAAGTATGCGATAACTTTCAGCAGCACTTTCTTTCAAAATAAAGTAATGAATTAAAACTTCTCACAAATGCTCTTTTTTTGGCACGAAATTTGACATTTTAAGCATAAAAATATCTATGATGTTAACACCTTCAGAAAATTTGACGTAAGAAGTTTTGAAGTGTGTTGTTAATACAACAAAATAGCATACATATCAAATCACATATATATCAACATATGTGTAACTCCATCTATTGAAAAAAAATCTGCATTATCAACTGGTACACCTGGTATATATTCTTTGCTTTTTGCATTTTTATTGACATACATAAAATATGTGAATCTTAAGTGAACAACTTGAATTTATGTACCTATATATGTATTTACATATGGATGTATATAGTGTTTGTATAAATAGGTCTGTATATACACATATGTATCTATGTATAGACATGTGCACATATAAATATATGTATATAGGTATGCATGTATGTGTGCACATATGTATTTCTGTATGTATAAATATATACTAAGTGGCCAGATTATTATGATCTCTGAATGCATCTGTGTGTGTGTGTGTGTGTGTGTGTGTGTGTGTGTGTGTTTGTGTGTGTGTGTGTGTGTGTGTGTGTGTATGAGGCCTGGTGCATGAATTCGTGCATGAGTGTGGTCCAGCCAGCCAGGCCAGGGGGAGGGGACATGGGTGGTTGGCCAGCCTGCCTGCTGGTCTAACTCCTGGTCCAAGGGACAATTTGCATATTAGCCTTTTATTATATAGGATATACATGAGTGGCCAGATTATTATGTGTTCAGAGATCATAATAATCTGGCCACTCAGTGTATATGTGTATATGAATTTGTGTGTATATATCTCTGAGTGTGTGTGTATGTGTATGATTTGAACCTACCACCCAGATCAAGACATTGATTATTTTCAAAACCCTCTCCTTAATCAATATCATCCCTTTTTCTTCAACAAGAGGTAATGGTTATTCTGACTTAATTTTGCTTGTTCTTGAACCTTATGTAAATGAAATCATACATCATGTAGCATTTGGAATCTGAGTTCTTTTGCTTATGATTCTGTGTATAAGATTCATATCTGATGTTTCATTTAGCAGTGGTTTCAGTATAGTATGCATTTTATTGTCTGAATATGCTATACTTTATTCCCTGTTGATGGACATGTGCACTTCTAGTTTCCAGCTCTTTTTGACCATTACATTCTTGCACATGTCTTTTGATGGACATAGGCATTCTTTTCTCTTGGATATCTATCTGGGAATGAAATTTTTGAGTTTCGTTTCAATGGGTATAACTAAATAGTTTTTCAGTGTTTGTACCAATGTACACTATCCCTATCAGTGCATGAACATTTCAGTTGCTCTTTCACCAACTCTTAGTGTTGTCAGTCTTTTAAATTTCTGTAGGCTGTTTTTTTAGGTGACGTTTGACCATCCCTTATCCCATCCTAGGATAATTGACTACTTAACATGTTATTCCTTCAGGATACACGTGGTATTCCAAGCGATCAGTTGAGTAGAGTGCTAAGAACCATGGAATCAAAAAGACATAATCAAGAAAGACAGATGCCTAACTTTCAGCAAATTCGAGAATCCCTTGAACTTCAGGTCAGCTCTAAAACTGAGGAGAGAATAGTACTGTCTTCAGGTAAGGCTGTTACTAACTGCCATTTCATTTCTGCAGATGGAGGTGAAATTGAACAACCTTTTCATAATTTTAAATGATGCACAAACTTTGGCACTTAATTTGCAACTTTATTGTTGTCTGAACCATTAAGTGTTGGGTTTTGTATTTTGTTTTTACATTTAAGAGAAATCCTATAGTGTGGGCTCTAGACCCTAGAAATGGGCTATTCATTCCAGTGCCAGCATAGACAGTATTACAGTCTTTTTTCTTCTGCTTTTCATGCCGAGAAGACTCACAAATAACACTACTATTCCAGACAGGTACAATGGTTCTCAAGGGGAAACCCTTTCAACTGGAGAAGTACCCAAACCAGTACCACTTCCTCCCAAAAGCAGACAATTGATCAAACAAAGACCTGTTTTCACTGATAGAACATCTGTCCCAAAGTGAGTATTTTCCAACCCTAAAATGTTTACATTAATGTTTATCTTAGTTTGGGCTGCCATAACAAAATATCATAGATCAGGCAGCTTAAACAGCAGAGATTTATGTTCTTACACTTCTGGAGGCTGGATGTCCAAGATCAGGTTGCCAGATAGTCAGTGAGAGTTCTCTTCCTAAACTTGAGGTGATTGGTTGCCTTCTGGCTGTATCCTCACATGCCCTGGTCACTCTTCCTCTTATTATACGGCTATGAATCCCCTCACAAGGCCCCCACCCTCATGACCTCAGACCTAATTACCTCTCAAAGGCCCTTACTCTAGATATCATCGCTTTGTTGGGGGTTAGGGCTTCAACATGATTTTAGAGGGACACCAACATTCAACTCACAACAATGTTTAACCCAACGGAGAGTCATAGTTGCAGTTTCTACCCATCTCTCATTGGTGCTGGGAGACTCTTATTGCTCACCCTCTTTAATATACATTAAAAGCAAAAATTACCAATTCCATGGAATGTATGTTAAATTACATAATTCAATCATGCTGTTTAGAAATAGTTTTCTTTTCTTTTCTTTTTTTTTTTTAGAATTAAGAAAAATGTCATAGAAGATCATTTTCCCAGAAAGTCTTCAAATATTACGTGAGTAGAGTACTTGGGTGGGGAGAGGTCATTTTTAAAAATTGTTTCCGCTCGCTTCGGCAGCACATATACTAAAATTGGAACGATACAGAGAAGATTAGCATGGCCCCTGCACAAGGATGACACACAAATTCTTGAAGCTTTTCATATTTAAAAAAATTGTTTTCACTGAACATCTCTTTCATTGTAAATTAGTATGCTCATTGTGGTTAACTAAAGCCCTAATTATGAAATGTCATAATTAATTTGTTAATTCCATTTTGGTGTTTCTTTGTTTCTTTATTAGTTTTATACAATATAATAGTGCTTATCACATTGTGGCCTCCATTAAGAAGTGGAACCACCCTGAGTCACTTCCGTTATCCCCCTCAGTGACTAGAAACTTTTAATAAGCTTGATAAATTAAAGGACTGAGTACCAGTTTTAAGTTCAGTGTTTTTAAAAAAGATTTTCTTTCTTATTTGTTTGTTTGTTTGTTTGTTTATTTATTTTAGAGAGAGAAAGGAAGGGAAAAAGAGAGGGAGAGGGAAACATTGACATGAGAGTGCGACATCCATCATCTGCCTCCTTCATGTCCCCTACTGGAGACTGAGTCTGTAATCCAGACATGTGCCCTGACCAGGAATTAAACTGGCAATCTTTTTGTACATAGGACAACACCAAACCCACTGAGCCACACTGGTCAGGGCTAAGTCTCAGTTTTCTTATCTGTAATATGGGATGATACTGCCTTTTCCATAGGATAGTTATATAATTTAGTAAGAATACATGAAAAGGGCTTGGCCTCAGTGTTTGGCACTGTGGTACTCAATAAATTGTAGGTATATTGCTGTTATTAATTATGAGGAAAACTAATTTTATAGTTGAATTTCATCACCATTGACTTATCTAGAGATATAGATACTATAAATCTGTACATTGAAGCCTGATATACATATGTAAATATATATAGATAGTAGTGACAGTAGAAATCTAATATAGTAGAGTCAATATAAACAATGCTTTACCCTTCAAAAGCTCTTTTCATGTACTTAATCTCATGGGAAGAGCTTTATTTCACGGGATACAGTATAACTAAACCATGTCTGAAATCTAAGTGTTCAGTGAATATTTTTTAAATGAATGAACACTGCTCTGAACTTTCGTTTCACTTTAAAATGGGGTGACAATTCATGCGATTATACAAATGAGATTGTAAGAGCACTTTGTAAGATACAGTGTAGAGGTAGGTTATAAATGATGACAGTGTTTTTAAAGGTGGAGTAGTTTTATTGCCAAAAATATATTTTTCCCCACTGAGAAATATTTTTCTTAGGTATGTAAAAACCAAGAATGTTAAGAATATACAAGCTTAGGCTGAACCGGTTTGGCTCAGTGGACAGAGCATCAGCCTGCGGACTGAAAGGTCCCAGGTTCGATTCCAGTCAAGGGCATGTACCTTGGCTGCGGGCACATCCCCAGTTGGAGGTGTGCAAGAGGCAGCTGATCGATGTTTCTCTCCCATCGATGTTTCTGACTTTCTATCCCTCTCCCTTCCTCCCTGTGAAAAATCAATAAAATATATATTTTTTTAAAAAAAGAATATACAAGCTTAGATTTAGAGGAGAACTGTCATAGCTTCAGTCCGTTTTGGTATTTATGCCAAATGGTTGTCAGGTCTGCATTGGAAATGACTCTCCAGGCTTTTGCAGGAGTCCTGGCCTTGCTGCCATCTCTTCTGCAGCCACACCCTTGGTTTGTTATGCTCCTGGGAATTAATTACCTGAGGAAGTTCCCACTTTAAGAGGCATTATAATTTGTAAATCCTGAAACCTGTGAAAACAGCACCCTCTGTTTGATTCGTTTAGGTCTCCTCCCTTTAGTTCAGAGGAAGACTTGGATGCTGGCGACCTCGTCCAGGCATATACATCCCCAGAGTTACTTCATGTGCAGCCATCTAAAAAGAGCAAGAGTAGCTTTGCAAGGAAAACTTTCAAGAATGACAGTGACTGGACCGAAGGCAGTGAAATGGAGGACTCTGATATTTCTCCAAAGCCTATGAGTAAGCTTTTATCATTAAAAATCCTTTTGGAAATTTTGTTTAGAGCAGTGGTTCTCAACCAGAGGCAGCAAGCACAGGCAGTCTGGGCTAAAAATATGCTTGAGGAAAGGACAGGGCTTATCCAAAAGCTACTGCTATCCCAGGAAAATGGACAGGCCTTAGCCACGAATGATATTCACATGGACGGAGAGGAAGGATTCGGGAATACCTGGGTGTATTAGTCTCCTAGGGCTGCTATAATCACGTACCACATACTGGGGGACTTAAACAAATGAATGTATTGTCTCATACCTTGCAGGCTGCAGGGCCAAAATCAAGGAGGCTGAGTTGGTTCTTTCTTACTGGGGTCGCAGGGATCTCTCGTGTCTCTGTTCTCGGCCTGTCTGTCTTCCTATCATCACATGTGCCTCCCTCAAAGAGTGCCTGTGTCCAGATTTCCCAATTTTGTAAGGGCATCAGTCATACTAGATTTGGGCTCACCCTAATGACCTCACTGTGACTTCATTATGTCTTAAAAGGCCCGGTCTCTAAATAAGGTCACAGTCCAAGGTATTGGGGTTAGGACTTCAACATATGAATTTAGAGAGATATAGTCAACTAATCAAATTGGGTGACTATAAGAATGGCTATTCTAATACGTTCTGTGGCCTTTTGGAGATGGGGCAAGTCTAAAGGAACATGAGGTCCAAGTCTGTAACTGTTATTAATTTGCTGAAGAGAAGTGGTATTTTTAGGTTCATTAAAAAAAAAATTCTGTTTAATATATTTTTAAAATATATTTTAACCATATCAGATATAAATTAGTTTATGGTATTTTATATAATTTGTATACATATATATTTGTATAATTATGTAAAACATGACTAATTCATTTAAAATAATTAATATTGTTTTTGAAAATACCATATGAATATTTTATTCATATAGGTTACCTCACTGAAATTAATGGTTCTGATCAGAACCTAAATGAGACCATCCTTTGATTTAAAATGAAAATTTTTGGTGGGCACATAGTGCACATACAGATCTTGTAGCATAGAAACTCATCCACCTGAAAGCTATATGTTCATGTTGACAAATGTCACCCCAAGAAATTTAATAAATAAAAAATTATTTAAAAATAAATAAGATAAGAAAATTTACTGCTCCTCGTCTAGAAGGACATTATTAAGGAAATTATAAGTGTTTAATATAGCATTTTTAAGCCCAAAATACATCAATTGAGTTTAACAGTGCATAATTATTTGCAAAGCTTAAACTCAGAATTACTTGTTATATTATTTTGGAACTGAAGATAGATACAAGTTTTTTAAACTTTTCCTGTTTTCTATTGGTCATATAGGAACTGCCATTAAAACATTAACTGAAAAAGTTGAAAAGACAGTTTCAAATCAAAGAATTGTGAGTAAGCCAGTTGGTGGAATTAATGTTGCTGAAGCATTCATCAAGAAAGAATTTAAAGAAGAACTAAAGGTGAAATAATTTTTACTTGCTAAATATAGAGAATTTCATCTTAATTTTATTTTTTTGTAGTATAGAAGTTGATATTTTTACCTTTTCTTGTTTTCAGTATTGCCTTTCTTCCCATTCCATAGAAAATCAAAGATATTGGAATGATAACTGGTAATAATGTCGTATGCTTATCAAACTACTGCTTTTCAGAATCCTGTCCTGTGTGTTGATGCTTGCAGGTATTAGATGGTTTGTCCTCAGAAACTTGTGACAGCCTAGAATCTGGGGCCTCTAAATATGAATCTAGGGACTTTTCTGCTGCCATGGTGTGTGACCTGGAAGTAAAATAGGGACTTTTCAGGGTTTAGTCCAACTCAGTAATTGGTGGAGAAATCCTTCCGTAGTTGGTTGTGAACCAAGTGGAGGGCAGAGCCCAGCTCCTCCTCTGCCTGAACAGAGGAGAAGCCCTAACACATTCCGAGCAGTTCTAACACCCAGGACACCAGTGTTTCTGTGGAGGGAAATCTCTCTTTGTATTTCTGGCACAGCTCAGCCGTGTTGGCAGGGTCTTCTAGTAGTAGTCATTCTTTGCTTCATTTTTCACTTAGATTAATTCTTTTCCTGTTCATCTATGGAATCCAGAGCATTCTGTCAAACCACTTTTATTAGTTAGTGCGATTTGTTTTACACAAGCCAAATACCACAAAAAGCCATGTAGGTATTTCAAGGCAGAGCTCACATGCCTCCCTTAGAAAGGCTGTGGTAGATAGGCAAGCTCCTTTCGGGTAGGGGCTATTCCTGCAGGGCCTGCATGCGGACTAAATGTCATTATCGCAGGTAAGAGCTCCAGAGCTGCCCTAGCTCCTACTTTGGGGAGTATCCTAACTTTATTTCCAAAATGCAGTGTTTCTGGAGTTTTCCAAATTTATGATTGGTAGAATAGAAAACATACATTTCCATTAGCAAGAAACAAAAAAGGTTTTTTTTTCCTTCCATTTTCAAAACACGGATTTCTAAATCCACTTCCAGAAATGACCAGAGCATAGATCTTCTGAGGTTCCCATCTTCATATCGCTCAGTGTTAGCAGCTCATCTGGCCAACAAAATGACATGTGCCACTTCTTTAGGAAACGTTATTCTCCATGTATTTCTTTTAGTGCTCAGATGTGGATGATGACGACTGGGACATATCATCCTTAATAGAAGAAAAATCTTTGGGGAAAATAACCGGGAAAGAGCAGAGAGAACCTCCGCCTGTGAAGAATGAGTCACATTTGGCTCAAGTGCCAATTGCCTGGGGTGCACCAACTCCTAGAGGGCCAAAGAGAGAAGGTGTGCTACTTTGGTGTCTTGCACAAACTCAGTCCATTTCCCAATTACCGTGTTTCATCTTTATAAATATCTAATTAAACTATGCAAATATATCATCAGATAGAAACACTGTTGGCATAACAAAGACCTTGATGCTTCATGTTATTTTAATAAGGACTGAATATGCACAACTTACTGATTTGTGTATATTTACTAATTGTTTTTATGTACTTTTATTTTTCTTTTTAAAAAATACATTTTACTGATTTTTTTTACAGAGAGGAAGGGAAAGGGATAGAGAGTTAGAAACATCGATCAGCTGCCTCCTGCACACCTCCTACTGAGGATGTGTCCACAACCAAGGTACATGCCCTTGACCAGAATCGAACCTGGGACCTTTCAGTCTGCAGGCCGACGATCTATCCACTGAGCCAAACTGGTCAGACTTTATCTTTTAGAACTAATCTTTAGTATTTAAATTTTTACGTTTCTTTTTGAAAATGCTCATATAAATATACTCTTCATGCAGGTGCTCCATAGAAATTAAAATTTTTGATCATGCACTTGGATGAGGCAATTCTTCTGACAGTCTTCCTGTGTTATTCTGTTTACATATTAAGTATTTTTATTGTCTTTGAAGGAAGACTTCTCTTGTGGCGTTATAGCCAGTGGGATAAATGACAATGAAACCATTAGTAGAAATTGTTCCTGAATAAGTCCTATAGTCTGCATAAGGCCAGAAACTTAACTCTTGATGCATTAAATTTTTAAAATTAGAAAATGTAATTTATGTTTTTTATCAGAGTAATGCTTGCACTCAGTCAAAGCCAAGTCGTATGGGAGGGCTTGCCCACCTGTAGTGCCCCTCAATCTGCTGTTAGTGCCTCTGCTTCTAGACTTACCAACCTGAGATATTAACTGTCAATGTCCCATTAAACAGATGAAGACTTGGCTCATTTTCTCCACTCACACCTCTCATTGGTATTTTTGTACCCATGTTTGTAATTTTAAATTAACACGTTAAGATCAACATTTCCCCGGGCCACTTGCAGCACTATCTCTCAACCACCCTGCTTTGGAAAATGAACCATTGCTACCTCTACCTTTCATTTCACCTTCTCCCTACACCAATGTGTCAACTGGGCCTTTGCTCTCACATTATTGTCAAATCCTAACATCAACCTCTGTTCTGGAACCCTCATTGAGTTACCTGTGCTTCACCTGAAAATTGATTCTAATAGTTGAAAAACCAAAAGGCCAAGTTCCCAGGCAGAGAGAACTCTCTTAGTCCATTTCCTTTGTCTTCTCCCTGTGCCATGATCTTAGGCACCTCAAAAAGAAAACTATCTGGAACCAAAGTCAAGTGGAATTCAATGGCCCAAGACAGTTTTTAAAACTTTATATTTAAGCTCATCTACCCTAGAGAATCTATTGTTACTATTTAAACACTATTTAGCTTTTTTATTTTATTCTTCTTTCTTTGCTACCCACTCACTCAGCGTTAATAACAAAAACAACAAAAGCAAAGTAAGTGCTGCCAGCATCCAGACCACATGCTGAATGCAGGGGAGGAGGGATGCCGGCAGCAGCTTCCACACAAGGGTCCTGGGGAATACCCTGGAGAGGGGGCCATTTCGTGGTTGCACTGTGGCTCCTGCACAGCTGTGCAAGCCAGGGGTGGGGACTGGTGAGCAGACCTAGACATTGAGGGATAAACTTCGGTAGGAAGGTATGGATTTTACAAGCTGGACAATGTGCTGGTTTAATCATCGGGGCCTCCTCTTCCTCCTCCTCCTCTTTCCCTCCACAGGCCTTCAGGATGAATCAAGCACACTGAAAAGCAGCTTAGTAACTGTGACTGACTGGAGTGACTGCTCAGATGTGTAGCTGTAGCTCCAGGTGCCAACAGTGTGTCTGGTGTCAACTTGCCAACATGATACTAATGTTCCTGCCTTCGAGCGTGTTGCACAATAACCAGAAATCCGATTCAGAGAACAAGGGTCTCTTTAACGGCACCTGACACAGTATTGAAAAATAAAATTGTCAGCAGATTCTAAAGCATATAAAGTGTTTAAGACTTCTGCTTAAAAATGGCGTGTCATTGAAGTCATAAAGAGGTTTTTCTTCAGAACGGTACTCTAGCGTTTCAGTGTATTTTTTTCCAACTAATTTTTAAGTGAAAACTTTTAATTACAGCAGGCTTCGGTTTGAGTTAAAGCTTTATGTCTTTTTTATGTATGTTATCACATTGGAAGTGTTTTATTATAAAATTCTGTTCATATCCTTAAAACTGAATTAGTGGAGTTAGTGAAATCTTAAGGGTAGATTGATTATTTTTCTTATAGAAGTTTAGAACTATAAAAATGTAGCTAGGCCCATGTTAAATACATTTTCCAGAAGTACCTTTACCACATTCAACTTTGATCCATTGTAAGCATGTTGTTACAAAACAATTATTTTATAATTTTAAGTACCATTTCTGCAGCATCATGTTTAGCTTGGATATTTTATGAATAAAATGTTGCTATTTTCAAGATGGATTTAAGAATTAGTTCCCTCATCTTCTCTAGCTAGACCTTCTCCACCAATAAACCTTTCTTTGTTCCAAAGAGTACTGGCCTTTCTTTTGAAGCATTGGCACATAAGCCTTGGGCTTGTAACAGAGGGTGAGCCAGCCAGGAGCTAGAGTTCCTGGTGAATTAGCCCCCACTGTGCTGACCGCCTAAATTGTGCTATACCCCCCCTCACCCCACCCCCTCCTGCACTTGTCATATTTGGAGTAAGGAAACAGCTTTGGACTTTTAATATAAGCAACCTCCCCCATCCCCTACCCCAGCGGTTTGGTAAGTGATACCTTTGTAAGCAATTTTGAAGCATTTATTTTCCTCCCTGCCGAATCCCTCAAGAAGTTTGGAGACTCTGAATGGTTATTATTATTTTCATGGCAACATGGTTGTTTGCAAAACATTCTATAGGAATCTGTTTTCTTTATACTAGGACACAGATTAGAAATCCTTGATGAGGCTTTGACTGGAATGTCATGTTTGAAGGAGATGTGCACAGACTCTGCATCTCATTAGAAAGTCTAAGGAATTAAGGTTGACTTCTGAGGCTGATCAAAAAGCCCCTTGGAAAAACAGCCTGGTACCTTTCTTATATGGTTCATGGCAGTCTTTCTAGGTAAGGAACAAAGGTTGCTTTCCTGGGAGATGGCAAAGGAAGAACCTGAGAACATTTTGGGGGACCTCGAGAACCTGAGGAATTCACCCAAATTTATAGATATTACAGGCAAATGCTGATGGCAACTATATGGCTTGGCTTCTCAGCCCTGAGGCTAATCTGGAGATTCCTTATGAAATGCCAGCAAAGAGATATATAATCAATTGCCTAAATTGACCGCCTAAATTGTGCTATACCCCCCCTCACCCCACCCCCTCCTGCACTTGTCATATTTGGAGTAAGGAAACAGCTTTGGACTTTTAATATAAGCAACCTCCCCCATCCCCTACCCCAGCGGTTTGGTAAGTGATACCTTTGTAAGCAATTTTGAAGCATTTATTTTCCTCCCTGCCGAATCCCTCAAGAAGTTTGGAGACTCTGAATGGTTATTATTATTTTCATGGCAACATGGTTGTTTGCAAAACATTTTTGTACTTATGCAAATCACAGACCAAATTTATTGAAACTAGACTTATGCAATGTATTAGTCTTAACTTGGCTATCCTATATAATAAAAGCCTAAGTGGTGTTGCACGACATCGTCACAAGATGGTCACTGCAATGTTGTCACAAGATGGCCATCATGATGTCATCACAAAATGGCTGACACAAGATGGCCAATAGGGCAGGGCAATTGTGGGTGATCAGGGAAGGGCAGTTGGGGGGGGTGAATAGGCCAGCAGGGGAGGGCAGTTGAGGCTGACCAGGCCTGCAGGGGAGGGCAGTTGAGGGCGACCAGGCCTGTAGGAAAGGGCAGTTGGGGGCAAGATCAGGCTGGCAGGGGAGGGCATTTGGGGGCAAGATCAGGCCAGTAGGGGAGGCAGGTTGGGGGTGACCAGACCAGCAAGGAAGGGCAGTTAGGGGTGACCAGGCTGGAAGGGGAAGATAGCTGGGAATGACCAGGTCTGCAGGGGAGGATAGTTGGGGGCAACCGGACTGGCAGTAGAGGGCAGTTCGAGGTGATCAGGCCATCTGGAGTGGTTAGGGGCAACCAGGCCTGTAGGGGAATGGTTAGGGGGTGATCAACTGGCAGGCAGAAGCTGTTAGGGACAACCAGGTAGGCAGGCAGGTGAGCAGTTAGGAGCCAGCAACCCCAGATTGTGAGAGGGATGTCCCAGATTGAAGAGGGTGCAGGTCAGGCTGAGGGACACCCCTCCACCCCCATGCACAAATTTTGAGGGAATTGGGCTGAAACCTGCAGTCTGACATCCCTCGAAGGGTCCCAGATTGGAGAGGGTGCAGGCCAGGTGAGGGACCCTACCAGTGCATGAATCCATGCACCAGGGCTCTACTCTTTGATAAAATGAGGGTGATTTTCAAGAGAGAAATTGTTTCAATTGAATCCATAGTGTACAATTATAGATATTAGATTATAGCTTGGTTAACCTCAAAATTTTATTTTTTTAACCTGTGGACAGGACTGGATCCTGAATTTTTCTAGCAAAAATGTTTGGTTGCATCCTTCTTAACTAGTGTTTTACTTTTCTCCCTTCCTTTGCCCTGTAGTTATTGAGAACTAAAACTTAATTCTGAGCCTTGCACATGCAGACTGCAGCTAGATGATATAGTGTAAATTTCAGAGACATCTTCACAACAGCTCACATTTGACGGTTGAGGTGACTGATGCTGTATAAGCCACACAGCTGATGTTAGGACTGCAGATCAGTGTAATCTGTCAAATTTTCACTGCCTGCCTTCATTCCCGTAAAAATGAAGCTCTGAGCCTTTCATTTGGAGGTCTTCTAGACTGACAGCCTTACAGACTCAGAGCCTGGCTTATGGTTTGTATTGATCCTTACTTAAGGTACATGTATCCTGGCCTACTGTTTCTCTTACCATTGCTGTGGGCTGCTTGTAAACTATACACCCGAAATGCTTCCTCTAAGGCGCAGGTGGGCATGTGAGATTATAAGGGCCAGAAGAGAGCACCATGGGCAGACAAATCTTACTACAAGTTAATCCTCCCTCTTTGTTGAACCTGGGCCCAGATGCTCTATTTCCCTCAAGATTGAAGAATGAACAGAATGGGGGAATCGTAACAATGAAATTCTTCTCTCTGATAGCATGCAGGCTAATAGCTCCTACTACAGATACATTAATTAACTAGCAGAATCCAGCTTGAGGCTTGAGCAGTGTGACCCCCGCCCCCTCCTTTCAGCAAAGAGGTAGGGAAACATGCACAAAGTAATGATTGTTTTTCAAAGATTCTGAGGAGTTGCCATAACTGGATTCAGACCAGTGGGCATCAATGGACCAACTGGGAACAAAGGGATTGAGAAATTTCACACTTTTCCTTGGATCCCTTTTGAGGCTTACTTGTCTATACCAGCACCCACCCCTTTCCTTGCTCCTCCTCCCTTCCCTTAGAAAAAGTAGATGCCTGGGTTCCAGACTTTCTTAAGGATTTGATAGTTTCCCCATCTTCTAGTCTGAGATTTTCTGACTGTGCCAGGTACCATGGTTGATTAAAAATAAGCTAGGACTTCTCCATCAATAAACCTTTACTTGCTCAAAAAACAAAAGCTGTTTTAAGTGTCAATTTATCAAAATATTAATAGAAAAGATTGTCATTACTGAATTCATATGTGTATGTAGTTTTTGTTCCACTTTTTAAAAATGCTCAACCCATGTTATAAAATGTCTCAAAACTAATTTAGTTCTATTCTTTTTTTTTTAATATATATTTTATTGATTTTTCACAGAGAGGAAGGGAGAGGGATAGAAAGTTAGAAACATCAATGAGAGAGAAACATCGATCAGCTGCCTCCTGCACACCCCCCACCGGGGATGTGCCCACAGCCACAGTACATGCCCTTGACCGGAATCGAACCCAGGACCCTTCAGTCCACAGGCTGATGCTCCATCCACTGAGCCAAACCGGTTTCGACTAATTTAGTTCTATTCTTAACAATGGCATTGTCAATGGTCAGAAAGTTCATACAAAGTGTTTTTGCATTTTTCATACTTTATGATCCTATCTGTACTCTGCCAAAAGTAACATTTTAACTGTATGGTTTTTTGGGTTTGGGGTCTCTTCATTTTGCCATCCTTTTAAGTAAAGCCCTCCATTGCATCATTGTGACTGTGGCTGAGTTATTAGAGATGATTTCTGAGTTAAACTTAATCTTGTTAGGGAATTTAAGCTTGCCTTGTTGGCTATGCCATATAACATCCTGATCTAAAGTTAGGACAATTTATCTGTTTCTATCCCCTTCCTCCTGTCTTTTCACTTGTAGTTCATTGTCATCCTTTTATAACTACAAGTTTTATAAACTTCCCACAGGGACCATTTTATGTAAATTTTTACATTTTATATGTAAGTTTCTAAAACTTGTAATAAAAGCTGAATAAAATTTTGATGCAGTGGGACAGAGGTAAGCAACGTACAAAAACACACTGTGCCTAAGAAGGCACACAGGCACATGTGCCACTGCGTTCATTCATTCAGTTGTTCATTCAGTCATGAGATCTTAAGCTACTTGGGCTTGTTTTGTTTTGTTTTGTTTTTACATGCATTATTATTTCACTTAATTAGATAAACTTTGAGACATAGTTATTGGGATAATCCTCATCCTAAACATGTTCTGTGTCTACCGGGGTTGGGGAAATTGATGAACTTCTGCTAAGTACACCCAACATTTAAGTTTAGTCACTACATCTGTGTTGTAAAACCCAATAATTTAACTTATCTGTTGAGTCCTATCATTTTGTCCTACTAGATCTGGTGTGTTCATTTTTCTTTGGACCATCATCACCTTAAATTTCCCTTCACTGAGGCACAGCTAACATGTCTCTGGTTACTGGCAGAGCTTTTCTGTACTTGTACTCCCCCTTCTCTCTAAATTCCTCAGGAGCTAGAATAGTTCTGTGATAGGCACCTCTCACAGACACCAGAGCGGTGCTAGAGACAGCCCCCTGAGTCAGAGGGAGAGGGCTGTCCCGGCCTCGATTCTTGTCATGCTCATAGGAATGGATTCAAACGAGTGACTCCAGATAATTGCATGTGATGAAGCTAACTTATTAAAAATTTTAAGTAAATGAATGTATTAACGAAGCAAGGCAAACAAATCTAAACTACATCTGAGTCTGGTGAGGGTTCAAGTGGTTATATACCCTTCTGTCTGTAGATGTTAAAATTCCTTTGCTAGATATCCTGGTACAGGTTAACTCTGAAGGTCTCTCTCCCTCTACTTTGTTATGGTTTTCCCAGGATTTATGAGAAGCGCCTGGCAATTAAATCCCAAGACTGCTGGCTTCTCTGTTTAAATAATGGGATGAGATAAGACTGCACTTTTCCTTCACCTTCTTCCCTCCTCTCTGCTGTCTCTCAGTAGTTCCAGGATGACTTAAGGTATGTATTATCTAGTTGCATTAAAATTCCTCCTCTTCTCCTCCTTTCCTTTCCCTTCCCTTCCTGTCCTGCAGTCTTTAGAATTTGCTCTCCAGCATTCTGGATTGGGGGAAGATAAGTGTTTGCTTTTTACAATCTGGCTACAGGTGGCCAAACTGATCTTATTTTAATTTTCTTGTTTTAATTTTCAGTTTCCCTATTCCTCCTGCCTTAGAATTTTCCTACCTTCTTACTGTCCTGTAACTGTTCAGTACAATCTAAACATTATCTTTATTAGCACAACTCTCAAATTTAAAAATTTGTTTTAAATACACTCAACAAAACCCTGCCCCTATACAGCCAGTGATATCTAACTTCCCTTTATTGTTTCCAGCTCATTTGTATCCCTGGAAAAGATATTTCAAGTATTACCATGGTTGAAATGGTTGAATACAAACACACACACACAATTTTGGGGGGTAACAAACGTGTTCATTTCCTTTTCTTTCCACTGAGCACCTCCAAACAATGTGATTTTCTTTTTAAGTCTTCCACACTTCAGAAAAAATGTTATTTTCACTTATGCTGTGATTAGTACTGAAAAGTGTCTTGCTCACAGATAACACAGATACCAACTCTTATGTACAGCTTGAAACTATATATTTTACCCTTGACTGCCTCAGTTCAGAGTCTTTGATTTGTCACTGACTGTGGCAAGTCACTTCAACTCTTTCATTTCCTCCTCTGTCAAAAAAGGATCCTAATGGTACTTTACTAAGAGGGTGGTTGTGAGGCTGAAGTGAGTTAGGGCATGTAAAGTGTTTGGAACAGTGCTGGGCATGTGGTAAAAGGGCTGGTTGTAGGAATAACTCATTGTCTTTGTTCAAAAATCACTGGAGCAATTTACATGTTTGAATAATGGTCTCCCCCTTACCCAGTTAGTTCCGCACACAGGACCTAAGAGATGTCAGGACTTGGCCCGTTGATTCTGTGGGAGGCAGGAACCCCGCAGGCTTCAGGACTTCCTTCTTGGCTTCAAAGGCAGCCATGACCAGCACTTCCAGCTCAGCCCCTACAGATGCTCCACCCGAGTCTGCTTTCTGAATCAGAGGAGCCTATGCAGTTATTTAAGGCGGACTAGCCAGGTAATGGGCCATAACATCTTGGCCCCTTAGCCCTTCCGTGAGCAGTCACTGTGATTGACAGTGGGCAGACAGGTGCAAGAAACTAGAAGTCACTACATGCAGCCAGAACATGTCCACTCAACCCGAACATGTTTTGAAGAATAGTCTCAGACTGCCCCCTGAGACGATTTACTGTTTACAAGACAGCACTCGCTATGCGCTTCCTATTCAATATATGAAGAAAGAATCATAAGGAATGGGAACAAAGACTGCAAATCTGATTAAAACTGCTTTACAAAATACATCCTGACCCCTTTTGCTGCTAGAAAGGGATAAAATATATACAAATCCTGTAAATAACCTGTTTATTTTTTTATAGAAAGTCATAACAGCAAATGATTAGTCTATAACTATATAAGAACATTTACATCCATACAATCAACAACTTCAAAAACTGTATTTTAAAAATAGTTTGAGTGTTAATTATAGGAGAGCCCTGATGGGATCATTTTGTGAACGCTTCACCTTGCAGCAGTGCTCTTTAGACGTAAGCATTTTTATCAAACTGTTTTGAGGGGGTTGTGGTTTTGATATCTCCTTCTCCACCATGGTACTTCGTCCGAGAAGACATGACAGATGTGGCCCCATTGTATGCGTATCCCATTCTGAAAGGCAAAACACATTTCGGTAGATTCTGTTTTACACGTAGGGCAAACAAAAATGGGAAGAATGGATTCTGTCATAGCTAAGTCCAAGTCTGCCTGATTACTTTCAGTTAGCCTTCTTCCCAAGAAATGTTTCAAAGTCAGTTCTGAACTGCTGGTGTGATCATCGCTGCAGAAGAAACTCCTGGCTCTTTCATTTGTTCAGTGATTATCCTTTAAAACCATTATTAAGACTTCTCTTCTGGGAAGCTAGGAGACCACAGTGACCTTCATCAGCAATTTTATGTGAAAATTATGATGAGGCCAAAGTGAAGAATGCAACCATAGTCAGACCCATGGTTCTACTTCCAGAACTAGCTTTGGGATGTAAGAATGATGAGCTTTAAAAAACAAACAAACTATAATTAACTATATCCTATTCAATATCATGTTTACTATGTTTATTATATTTACAATATATTCCTAACCTTTCCCAATTCTGGGTTTTTGAAATTTCTAAGAAGCATGAACTATCTATAATGTCTCACACATAGTGATTTAGAATAGTATGGTACTTTTAAAAGGCCATTTTATTTCTTTTTCATACCTGGGTGTTTTGTTGTTGTCAGAGATTGAAAAGCAAAATATGACGCCACCAATTATGCAGAGTGTGGCTCCTGACCATCCAATAAACAGAGCGGCTCCTAATTCATACCTGTGAGGAAGTATTACACCAGTATTAAGGCTTCTTATTAAGGGGGTTAAACAGTAACACTACTACTAGCATTTACTGAATGCTAATTATAATTTTTGCTATTAGAGCTTGTACAGGAAGTAATAACACCTTATATCCATATAATGCTTCAAACTTATCTCAAAGTGTTTTTATAGACATCACTTGATTATATATCCTCAGAGAAATAAAGAATAAGAGTATACTCAAATCTCAGGGACTATGTGTTTCTCATGTTTATCTATCACATTCTTGAAGAATAGTGTTTTGTTTTGTTTTAATAAAGAAGTGGTTCTCAAAGTTTTTGGCCCATAGTCTGCCATTGCAAGGGAAAAAGTGATGGTTGCCATTCCCTACCTAAGGGTGCTTTTCATTGTAAAGTGAAGTCACAGTAGGAAGGTCTGATGATACAGAATCCACAGAGGAACTAAGAAAGGAAAGTAAGAAGTGGGGGTAAGAAAGACATGCCAAGGTTAACTCGCTCCCCAGCCCAATCCCCTGAACCAGGTGCAGAACCAGGGCTAGAGTGTGGTATCAAGGTCACACCATGATGTTGACTGCAACTGGCCTGTGCCTATCCTGAATGTGTCTCATCTTTATGAGCCATGTCACCACCCAGGCTGGGTGGTTTTAGTCACAGCAGTGGTGGGCAGTGGAGCACCTGGCCCTGGCCACCATCTGGGGCAAGTAGGAAGCAACACCTACAAAATTAAGGACTTATGTCAATTTGCCTATTTTCAGATGTGACTACAGAGGCAATTTCATGGCCTATATTTGCAATTGGGATGGAGACATGTACATAATTCATCCTTTCCTCACTCTTGTGTTGCCTTTCCTTGGAAATCAAGGTGATAGTGGAGCAAGGCATAGCTGTAAGCACCTCATCCTGCCCTGGAGCCTGATTAGGCTCTGGGAACCTGGAAACTTCAACTGGTAGCATCAGAGGCAATGGCAGAAATAAAAGGTTGGAGGTAAGTAGAGAAAAACATCTCAGTCTGCACAAAACAGTCCAAAAGAGGATTGAAGAGAGACATGCACAGGTAAGAAGCGAGCTGGCTAAATCAAGAGTGTTGAATTGGCAGTTTTATAAACAATACCTTCATTAAATATGTTGTGCATCTAAATGGATGTCCTGCAATTCCCACATCAGCCCTGCTTTTAAGATGTTTTAACAAGATCATGCAAATAAAACAAGCACAATACCTTCATTAAATATGTTGTGCATCTACAATGGATGTCCTGGAATTCCCACATCAGCCCTGCATTTAAGATGTTTTAACAAGATCATGCAAATAAAACAAGCACAGTGCCAAGCTGTAGGTGCATATCATTTGACCTTAAAACATCTAAAAGTCCTATAGTAAGCTGGCATCATATCCACCCATTCTCTTCCTCTTACTGCAGAGACAACTAGATGAAAAGCATACTGAAAATTTCTATTTGAAGGGCACTGTTATAAGATTACAATTTAATGATACTTTCCTCTTTTCTCTATCCCCCTCCCAATATACACACACCAGATTTTACGCTGTCTTCTCTTCTGAAACTATTTGTTAGTATAACTTAGTGTAAATAACTCTGAAAGAAACAGTCTGGAGATTTTCTGACAGGGCCAGGTACCATGGTTGATTAAAAATAAGTCTCTAATTGACCACCAGAGCTTGGTGCTATGAATTCAAAAGAACATGTAAATGTGTGCAGTGTTGTGACAAATCAGAGGATACATTACCCAGGGAGCTCAAATATCAGCAATTGTCTTTATTTATTTAAGCATCTTGAAACTTTCTGAAGGGATTTAAGAATCAAGAGTTTGGCTTATACTAAAAATTGGTTCACTTATTACTTTTTAAACTATATGTTAATTTTCTCAAGGTCACTGAATATAGACTCCAATATGAGGAAAATATTTCATTTGAATTTCTTGTGATTTTTGTTGGAGACAAACACTTAATGAGAGTGGTAGTACCAGTTTAGAGTTGAAGTTTTTAAGAGACTCCACGTCTATGCCAATAATTTTTAACAATTCGGATGTGAGAGCTTTTGTGAGTTGGTGCTTTCTTTTTTCAGAGTCTTTTCTTTCTTCATTCTGTTAAAAGACATGTTTAGCAGACTTACAGTTACTTGCATTCATACCAATCAGTGTGCATGATCTGGCAACAATGGACTTCCAACTATTGAAAGTCAGGACTGAGGAGAGCAATCTGCTATCCACTCAGATTTGCCATGAGGACACCTCCTTGACACTGATCGGAAAACTGTCTCTGCTTGGAACTCTTTCTTCATTTTGGTAATGCCAAGAGGCTGACTTCAACACCTTAGAAGACTATCCAAATTGCAGTGATCCGGTTGCAGGTCTTTCTTTTGTTAACAATAATACCCTCCTGGCCCTAGACCAGCTTTCCCTTTTGTTGTTGAGCTGTTACAATCAAGGAAGTGCCTTCATTATTCTAAAAGGCTACAAGTCTGTTTAACTCCAGAGGGCTCTATGATCAGCAGGTTGAAGACAGAACCTTGTTGATAGATCAGAGTGTTGTTGTTGGAGCCTCTCTCAGGTATTCTGCTCAGTTGGTAGGACTAATCCAAAGCTGTCTACAGGACTTTAATTCATGTATGTAATTGAATGCAAGTTTAATAAACGAGTAGAAGGGGAAATTGTACTTGAATTCAGAGACATTGAAACAGATTATGCACTTAAAATTTCCCCCCAAAAGAACCATAAGGATCAAAGGCATTGAAATAGTCTCTAAACTATTGGATGAAGTTATTCCCATCAGCCAGGCTGTGCTCATGTCTCTCATTCCACATCGAGAGAACCAGAACTAGAACCACTTTGATGGCCTTAATTCTGATGCCTTTCATACTTTAATTCCTATTTAAGCCTGTAACCTTCATAGTAATCCTGAGAGAATAGACTGAGGAATACCTGTTATTTATCTTCACTTCCTATGTTTGCCTTCCTTGCACCCAAACCTCTGCTACCACCTGATCTGCCATCCATGGGGAGCTGAGGAGCATACCCTGGTCACCACCATGGAAACTACAGACTAAACCTCGTGCTAATTCATGTGTTTTGTGGTAGATGAGAGAGACATAGCTCCCTTTTCAAGGATCTCACAGTCTAGCAGGAATAGTCAGACATTAAGCAAGCAATTATAGTAAAGCACGATGAAATGTAACAATAGAATCAGAAGAGCATTTCTTTTTGAAAATAAACATTATCTGTTCTCCCAAATCCATATATATGTGGTTCAAGTAAATGTCCACGGTGACAAAAGTTACTATTACTGTCAGCTCATGGTACTGGAACGTTTTTGTGTGCCAAGATTTTTTTTTACACATATTACCATATTTGGCCTCCATTGCAATTCTGAGAGGTGGGTTTTACAAATGAGGATACTGAAGCTCAGGGAGATTAAATTACTTGACCCATATCTCAGCTAAGTTAATGGTGGATAGAACCAGGATTTAAAACCCATAACTGTGATCAAAACTCTGAGCTCTTAGCCATCACTCCTTCCTTTTATGCACACCTCAGCTAAGTAAAAGACTTCATTAATATAAAAAATGCGATCAGTGCACTGGTTTCAGTTGTCATTTCAAAAGCATGTGTGTTCTCTCTCCCTGGCTCATTATGTTCTCAGTGGCTCAGAGCTCGAGGGTATGGAATTTTTCTAAATTCCCTCAGGCTATCTTTTCACCCAGCACAAGAAAAGGTGAGTGAAAATCAGTACACGTTGGAATTGAAAAAGAGAAAATCAGCTCCTCTAAAAGCAAAACAAAAACTGTTTGATGAATGAAAATAACCACATCCTTTTAAGATCCCAAAGAAGTGAAGTGACCTTGCTGAAAGTCATGGAACTAGGAGCCAGGTCTCTCTCTCTCTCTCTTTTATAAAAAAAAATATATTTTATTGATTTTTTACAGAAAGGAAGGGAGAGGGATAGAAAGTCATAAACATCGATGAGAGAGAAACATCGATCAGCTGCCTCTTGCACACCCCCTACTGGGGATGTGCTCATAGCCAAGGTACATGCTCCTGACCGGAATCGAACCTGGGATCTTTCAGTTGGCATGGCCGGCACTCTATCCACTGAGCCAAACCGGTTTCAGCTAGGAGCCAGGTCTTTTGAGTATCAGGATAGTGGTTCTCTCCCCCCCACCCCCCAAAAAGCCCACATTGTTCTACTCCTCATTTTAATCAAGAGTGGCAGGAGCCAGCCTTGTGGCTCTCTGAGCAGCACCATTGCCATGGGCAAGAACAATCAAGTGCCTTACGCCTTACGAAAGACGGCAAAAAGGGAGCCAAGAAGAAAATGGTTGACCCATTTTCTAAGAAAGATTGGTATGATGTGAAAGTGCTAGCTATGGTCAATATAAGAAATGTTGTGGAAATTCTAGTCATGAGAACTCAAGGAACCAAAATTGCATCTGATGTTCTCAAGGGTCATGTTTTTAAGTGAGCCTAACTAATCGATAGAATGATGAAGTTGCGTTTAGAAAATTCAAGCTAATTACTGAGGATGTTCAGGGCAAAAACTGCCTAATTTCTAGGACATAGATCTTACGCATGACAAAATGTGCTCCAAAGTCAAGAAGTGGCCAGCCATAATTGAAGCTCATGTCAATGTCAAGACTGCCAATGGTTATTTGTTTTGTCTATTCTGTGTTGGTTTTACTAAAAAGAGCAACAATCCAATTTGGAAGACCTTATATGCTCAGCATCAGTGGGTCCACCAAATCCAGAAGAAGATGATGGAAATCATGACCAGAGAGGTTCAGACAAATAACTTGAAAGGAGTGGTGAAGAAACTGATTCCAGACAGCATTAGAAAAGACATAGAAAAGGCTTGCCAATCTATTTATCTGCTCCATGATGTCTTTGTTAGAGAGATAAAAATGCTGAAGAAGCCCAAGTTTGAATTGAGAAAACTCATGGAGATTCATGGTGAAGGTAGCAGTTCTGGGAAAGCTACTGGGGATGAGACAAGTGCTAAAGTTCAATGAGCTGATGGATATGAGCCTCCAGTCAAAGAATCTGTTTCGAATTCAGACATTTAATGGTGACAAATAAAAAAAACCTATTTTTGAAAAAAATAAATAAAAGAATGGCAGGAGCCAAAATTAATATTCCAATTACCTTAAAACAACTAAATACATATACAAATACTTGAAGTTTAGAAAGTACACTTATTTATTATCAATATTAACATTTTAAAATTGAATTCCACTCGTTTGCCTTTTATTTTTTTAAATCCTCACCTGAGAATAAGTTTTTATTTATTTTAAAGATAGATGAAGGGAGAGGGAAAGAGAGAGAAACATAGATCGGTTGCCTCCTGGATGCGCCGGAAATGGGGATTGAACCCACAACCTAGGTATGTACCCTGACCAGGAATCTAACCTGCAACCTTTTGTTGTAAGGGACAATGCTCCAACCAACTGAGCCACACAGGCCAAAGCAGTTTACCTTCTTTAAAGATTACCATCTAAAATAAACTTTACTTAGAGGCTTATAAAATCCAAGATCTATATAACTGCATGGATGGATTTTATCCTATTTAATACTTTTATTATATAGGGACCATAAGCTTAACTAGTAGAACGACCTATCGACCAGTTGCCATGAGGTATATTGACCACCTCTTGGTCCCTCCCCTTCCCCATCTCCTTCACCCCCTCCCAACCCCACTTGTAGAAACCACAGGGGACCACAGAGAACCACGGGGAAGCAGATGGGTGGTGGTGGAGCAAGACTAGGGACTGAAGAACCGGCAGAACGGCTGACCTCTTGGTCCCTTCCCCCGGGCCTGCAGGCTCTGATGGATCAGCAGTGGTGAGTGGAGGAACCAGGGTAGGTAGCAGGAGGACCAGGTTGGCTGTCAGGCTGTTGGGATCCCCAGCTTATCACTGGCTGCTCGGGGACTCAGGCCGGCAGAAAGCGGGTGCCAAGAACTTCACCTCCATGTGCATGCACCACGCTGGCCATTGATGGAATGTGCTGCCCGTCAGGGCCACTCACAGAGGCACCGCCTGGCACACCCACGACCTGCCCATCCTGGTGGCAGAGGTGGCGGAGGTGGTGTTCTATCTGGGGACTGGCGAATGGGCAGAAGATGGCACTGATCGCAGGTTAGGCCTAGGGATCCTACCTGCACAATTTCGTGCACTGAGCCTCTAGTATTAAATAAGTACCCTAACAGCATTATTTATAAACAAACATTTGCTCCAAATACTCTTCATTCTAGAAGCAGGGTGTTTAGTGCCTTTCTTTTTTTCTCCCTGAGACTGTCGCAGTCTAGTCTTATTTCTGCAATTCACATCATTTAACAGTTCTCTCATGCTGCTTGAAAGATGCCCCAAGACTTTCCACTTAAGAGACTACTAAAAAGTGGCAGGTGCCTCCCCAATGGTGACCAAAGTAGAATCGGGTAATTTAAATTATAATGTCTACTTATATTTGGAAACTTCGTGGAGTATTACCAAATTTAGGAAACCCCAAATAAAGACTGATTTTTTTGGGGGGGGTCTGCCAATTCTAAATTGCCTTTCAGTGGCTAGTTTATGGTAGACATGCATGCATTATCTTTCCATGTATATTTCCTTCCATCCTTAACCTTCACAAGCAGGAGGTGCTATCTCTGTTAGCCAGCCAGAGTCTGAGCAGAGGTCTACTAAAACCTGCCTATTAATCTCTCTGCCTCCTTTCCTCTTATAAAGTGCTCAGGAGGTATCTTTACAGGAGTTCAGATTTTTGCCATTTATTCATGGGAACTTAATAACCCATCCACAGCATTAAAATATGATATTAACCAAAGAACATCTCATGTCTCCAAAATTACATAGTTCAAAAACAAATCAGCAATATCCATGCCACTGGTCTCCATTCATGTGGATAATTGGGAGTTTACTGAGCTTGCATTTTCAGTGAGAAATGATATATTGGGTTATAATACTCCAAGTAGACACAATAACATGTTTGCACACTAATGTTGAAGTCTGAGTAAACTGACTGCAGAGGGGGTTGTGCTTCAAGATTACAAATTCTGAAGACAACCAACACTGAAATACTTTAGGGCAAGACCAGCACTGGCGAGCACAGGTCAATAATCTGTGAGACAGGTGTGCACATCTGTTTGTGTTGTGAGAAAAATACACAGATGGACTTGGAAGCAAAAAAAAATTTTTTTGGATAAATTAAAAGCATATCTGCATTTTGTTCCGAATCCTCAGCAGCCTACCCAAAAACATGTCAGAACCAAACCAGGTGTTGGGGAAGATATATGCAGAATGGGTTCTTATTAGAAGGGCTTCAAGACTTTCCATTGGACAATTTCAATTTGTTGTGTATGTCCAACTCAATGCTATGAATGAGGTGATGAGAAATAAAGAGAAGAAATTATACAAGCCTTGTTTCTCTTCAACAGTTTCATGCTAGCCCCCTTTCAAGCCTACCTTCTATTTTAGAGCCAAGTATCTTACAATAATTATCCTTTCTACTAGGTCTCCAGCATTTCAATATGCAGTTCTCAATGGCTAGCCTTAATATACTGTATAAGGTAATAAAATGGTACATTAATATACTCTGCTTAAGGGCCAGTACCCTTTAAAATAATAGCTAACATTTACCAAGTGCTTATTATATGCTAGGCACACTTCTAAACAGCTGAAATGTGCTACCTTGTCTAATTCTCACAATAACCTCAGAATACCTACTACCCATTCTATAGAGAAGGAACACAGATCACAGAAAGGACAAGTAACTTCTTCAAGATACACAACTAATAAGTGGCAAAGCTAGGGTTTTCTCCTAAGTAGCCTCGATCTGGGGCCCTTACTCCTTTCTTAAAAAATAATTTTTAAAGTTTTTAATAAATGTACATACACAAGTATGTACAGGTCAAGTTTCACAAATTCAACATGCATGTGCCACAGGAATCAATACGTTAGAGCTGCACTGTGCCCCTTCCAGTCACTGCTCCTCTCTTGGACTTCTGACAGCTCAGGTTAGTCTTGCCTGTTCTTGTAGTTAAATATGTGGAACCATGTTATATGTACTCTTTTGAGTCTGGCTTTTTTCATTCATTACTGATTTCGAGATTTATCCAAATGGTTGTAGATGGTTTATTCTAAAAGCTTTTAGTGTCCCACTGTGTGAATATATAAGTTTATTCACTCACTCTACTGCTGATAGGCATGTGGGTAGTTGACATTTTAGGCTATTACAAAAAGTGCTTCTATGAACACAGCGCATGTATTTTTGTAAAAATATGGAAGTATTTCTGTTGGGTATATACTCCTAGGAATGTAATTCTTGGGTCATGTGTCTAGATTTCGTAGATACTGCCACACAGGTTTTCAGTGTGATTGCATCATTTACATTCCCACCAGCAGTGAATGAGAATTCTGGTTGTTCTATGTCCTCACCAACATATTTTCTACCTTAATGATTTTTAAACATGCCTTCAAACAAAAGTTTTTAATTCAACATTTCTTGAGAGCCTGCTATGTGTCAGGTGCTCTTCTAAGTGGTGGGACATGTGGATCCTCACTCTTAAACAGTACATTTGGAGTCTTTCTACTCCAAGAGAGATGCAGACAGACAGACAGTCACACAGCACTGCTGCTTGACCATCCTTGCTGTAAATGTCATGGAGCATGGACTGGCTGCAAGAGACTCCAACAAGCAGCAAGGTGTGATCTCTGCTTTGAGATGTTCCTGGTCTGGTTTGGGAGATGCACCAATAAGCAAGTGCTACTCTCCCAGGAGGATTATGATAGAAGCATGAGGTGCAACATCAGCAGCCAGGAGGCCCCTCACCCAGAATGCAAGTCCTTCAGGAGAAGCAGGGGTTAGCCAGGACGTGAGGAGGAGAGGGAAAGGATTTGGGGTTTTAACAAGCTGAGTGACCAGAAAGCATGGCATACTGGCATAGATGGGGACTTCATTACTGGTCAGTAAGAACAAAACACAGATGTCTAACACTTGGTTTTCAAGCCATGCTGGCATAACAAAAGCATCAAATAAATTGGTCTGAAGTGGGCTGGATACCACCAAACAGCCTCAGAACAACACCTTACTATTTAACAGTTGCATTGTTTTTGTTCATGTGGCATTTCTATGGAATCCCTTATCCAAGAATCTATGAGCTGTTTACTGATATTAACCCATTCTCCAAATAACCTCATGAATGGAGTATTCCTGAATAAACAAATCTCCATAATTATTCAAATTATAACAAGAACAGAAGAAAGAAGTTCAATGTCACCTAGTGAGATCGATATCATTTCAACTTCACCAAGAAAAATGTTTAAAACCATTCTAAAAATGGTTTTAAAAACCCTGAAAATAAAAAACCCTGCAGGTAAGACCCAAACATGAAAATATCACAGCCAGCCGAGACCGGTTTGGCTCAGTGGATAGAGCGTCGGACTGCGGACTGAAGGGTCCCGGGTTCGATTCCGGTCAAGGGCATGTACCTTGGCTGCGGGCACATCCCCAGTAGGGGGCATGCAAGAGGCAGCTGATCGATGTCTCTCTCTCATCGATGTTTCTGACTTTCTATCCCTCTCCTTTCCGCTCTGTAAAAAAATCAATAAAATATATTTTAAAAATATATATATATCACAGCAAAAACATTAGTGATAAATCTCATATAGTAAAGGAGAATAACTCTAAGATTGTGATCACCTATTTGCTCAACTAGGGCAACTAGTTCGGTGCTCTAACTTTTAATGCTTTGAAAACAAGTTCCTTTATGTCAATCACATCTTACTTGGAACAGTTTATTTAAGAAAAAGAAAAAAAAAAACAAGACATTCAGGAAGTTAGTGGTTTGGACGACAATACAAAGGTGGAAATAATGTAATTAAATTTTAACACTCTGGTAAGGTGAATCACTAAGAGGTGTCTGTTACCATAGGCTTGCAGGAGAGTAGATTTCGGGGTGGGGGTATTTGGGGGGTTATGTAGGTTTTGTTATAATAAAAAGAAGGAATTTAGTTTGAAACAGCCCAATGGGAAGAACTGAAAATAGTTTTTAAGGCTTTGCAGGAGCCCATCCAGGAATCATAAAAGATCATTGTAACTTGAATGAAAACAAGGAAGCAAAACCAAAGGAGAAAAATGGGGAAATGGAAGAACTCAACCAGAATCAGATGAAACTCTTTAGTTCGCAATTCTGTCAAATGATTGCAGCCTGGAAGAAAAGTCTTCCAGGTAAGTGGTGGGAAGGGAAGGGTTTAAGAAATAAATAGCCACTGAACATAAGCGTGATAGTGTTTGCCATGTTCTTTAGTCCAACTACACCCTAGAAGCCACTCTTTCTTTCCTCAACAAAGTGCCTACTGAGTTCCTTGCACTTCGTAGGATTGTAGTGGGAACTTTTAAAAAAATATTTTTTTATTGATTTCAGAGAGGAAGGAAGAGGGAGAGAGAGATAGAAACATCAATGATGAGAGAGAATCATTGATTAGCTGCCTCCTGCATGCCTCCCCCCCCCCAATGGGGATCGAGCCTGCAACCAGGGCATGTGCCCTTAACAGGTATCGAATTTGGGACCCTTCAGTCGGCAGACCAATGCTCTATCCACTAAGCCAAATGATCCAGGGCATGTAGTGGGAACTTTTTGATGACCTTAGTTGTGTTTTCCTAATTTAGGCAACCAAGATGGGCCTTATGTAAGTATGTGCTGGAAATCTACAAAGAAGATTCAGTGCATTTAATACAGAATTCTTAAGAAAAACAACAGCAGCAGAAACAGGCCAATAACAAAACTAGATTCTGAGGCCTGAGCCATTTTCCAGTCCATTTTAGGGTTTAGGTATGGGAGAGCAAGTATATGCTTACTAGAAATTTAAACTAGGGCATGCACAGAGCAGCTCTCAGTGCCCTTCCTAAGCACCTAGACACTCACCTGCCTTCTGGGCCTGAAGGGATAGATGTTAATTGGCAGTAGCTGGTGTTAGGAAGAGTAATATGTGCTAAGGATGGTAGGAGAAGACATGCCTTCTATGTCCATCCTCTCAGAGGTTTCCTCTGTCTGCTGGGACAACAGAAAACCTCCCTGCTAAATATGAAAGGACTAGTATTACAGATAAGAGTTTCATTTACCAGGCACGGTGCTAGGCGAATAAGATAGAGGTGAAATAGATGTTTTCTGACTTCAAGGAATTTACTCTCGTGCAGGTCAGTGAAGGCACTGAAGAAAGTCAGAACCTCCAAATTTCAGCTCACCTGGGCTTGGCCCTGCCTTTAGCCTTGATTCCCTGACATATTCTAAGTTCATGTACAAACTAAATCAGAGGCACACATCACTAAATTCTAGCAAATACCAGCTAAGGAGTGTATCCCCCAGAATAAGCCAAATGAAAATCTTGCTTCAAAGATCATATTTTAAGACATGAAATCCATTTATTCTTTATTGAGAGACAATTTGCAGCTTATTGATCTCAATTTTCATCTCCTCTATGGGAGGTGTTGGTAAAGGGAAAACAAATGAGGTCAAGTTAGTCAACTTGTTTTGCATAGAAGTGAGTTTTTTTAAAGAAGTCTGTAAATTTCTCTAGATGTCATGTCATTTTTTGTTTGTTTGTTTCTAGTAGAGGCCCAGTGCATGAAAATTCGTGCACTCAGAGGGGTCCCTCAGCCTGGCCTGCACCCTCTCGCAGTTTGGGAGCCCTCAGGGATGTCCAACCGATGGCTTAAGCCCCTCAGTCTGACACCCTTAGCGCTGCTGAGGAGGCAGGATAGGCTCCCACCACCACTGCTGCGCTGGGTCAGCCCAGCTTGTGGCTGAGCAGTGAGCCTCTGCCCCCTGATGGTCAGTGTGTGTCATAGCGACTGGTAGTTGGGTTCAATGTGCATATTACCCTTTCATTACACAGGATTCTATCATTGTAGGTGGTTAGAATCTGATCATATTTACAACTTTCAGGCCCTGACAACTCATTGATCTAAGGGATTTTATGTAAGTTACAGAAAGCCTTTCTTTGTGCACGATGAGTGAGAAAAATAGTCCCTGTCCCAAAGAGCTAACATGTTTTCAATAAGCAGGATTTTTTTTTAAAGTCTATATTTTCTATAAATCCTTGATATGGAGGGCCTGTTACTTATAAATACTACTAATCTGTGAGTCCTGCTGTTTTACATAATCTCTAGCTCTTATGTTTTTAATTACATTAAAGTAAATTGGCAAATTGTAGGTGTTATGTTTTAATTCACCGCAGAAGAGCTTAATAAAGACATTTATAAAGATAAACCACATCTTAAGTATAACATGCAATTCAAAAAGCAATTTATAATAATAAAAGCATAATATGCTAATTAGACTGGATGTCTTTGCAGACGAAAGAAGGGAAACTGGTGCCAGGGAAGCCAGTGCCAGCAGCCGGGGGAATGAAGGCCGACTCTTGCACAAATTTCATGCATCAGGCCTCTAGTCTTAATAATAGTCAATAAAATACAGTAATAGCTAACACAGGGGTTTGCTCATTTCTAATCAGTTCTGAACGTACACAAAGGGCATCCCAAAAAAATGCATACTCAGTTTAACAGCTGACAGCTCAGTTTTGAAAATAAAATGTACTTTGATAAACACTTCCTTTATAATTATTTAAAGTGTGAGAATACATTTTTGGGACATCCTCTAAGCAACCTCTCTTAACTCTCACAGAAGTTTTATGTGAGGAGTACTAGCATTAGCCTAATTTTGCAGACAAGAATGCAGACGCAGAGGGTGTGAGTGGGCATAGATGGAAAGAGAAATGCTGGGAGGCTGAGTAGGAACAGGATAGTTCAAAGTAGCGCCAAGAATATGGAAAAGAGGAAAACCTTTCAGAATCCATAATTAGTGAACTGAGTTTCACTAAAATCTGAAAGGAGAATAGGAAATTCTAATGTACTAAACTGAATAAGGTGACTGAACATAGAGCAGCACAGACTAAAACCACACAAAGAACACGTGTAAGTTACGTGAATTAGCCGTGACCTTTGAGGAAAGGTTAAAACTATTTTTAAGTTTCTGACATCCTTGATAATTGTCAGGAAAATAAAAACAGTGATGTGTAGGAAAGATAATCCATAAAAGTCAGCAATGTCCTTGAATACAATAAACCAAGGGAAATTCAGTTTTGCTCTATATTTATGATACTAAACCCTGAAATAAAAATGTACCATTGAAATGAAAAATAACATTTCATTTAAATATCATTAAAATGTTTCTGATCTTCAGGAGTCGTCTCAATTTTCATCTCAATGCTCAATGTTTGGTGTCATGTACATCTATGCAAATATCATTATTGAAAATTTATAACTGAATATATTTTTCCAACATAGGCAGAAGAGTAAAAATTACATTAAAACAGTTGTTTCTGTTTCCCATTTAATAAAATTTCAGAATAAAAGTCATTTTAAATATACAAAAGAAACTCTCTTAATGAAAATATATGTAGCATACTGTAACAAAAATGATAAAGTAGTCCAATATTATAAATCATGCATTTTAGAGCAAGCATTCCAGAGTTTGACCACCTGATTTGAGTCATAGTTCTATCACCCTTCTAGTTTAGTTCAAGTTCCGGTGGACACATTACTTGAACTCTTTTTTAAAAAATATATATTTTATTGATTTTTTTTACAGAGCAGAAGGGAGAGGGATAGAAAGTCAGAAACATCGATGAGAGAGACATCGATCAGCTGCCTCTTGCACGCCCCCTACTGGGGATGTGCCCGCAGCCAAGGTACATGCCCTTGCTGGAATCGAACCTGGGACCCTTCAGTCCGCAGTCCGACGCTCTATCCACTGAGCCAAACCGCTCTCGGGCATTACTTGAACTCTTTCCTCAATTAAAAAATGGGGGCCCTGACCGGTTTGGCTCAGTGGATAGAGTCAGCCTGCGGACTGAAGGATCCCAGGTTTAATTCCAGTCAAGGCCAGCAGGGGGTGTGCAGGAGGCAGTTGATTGATGTTTCTCTCTCATCAATGTTTCTAACTATCCCTCTACCTTCCTCTCTGTAAAAAATCAATAAAATATATTTTAAATAAAGGGAGTACCAAGAAAACCTACTTCATAAAGCTAAGAATAAAATAAAAAATACCTGCAATGCTTTGCCTGCTACATGGGAGGGACTCGATGTGTTAGCTGTTATTTTCATTACATGTCATTCATTATAAAAGCATTTCATTATATAAGCATTTATTATTTATGCATAAGCTATACTAAAGAGAACTAGAAACTCATTTTTTCTGAAGATTTCTAAATCCACTGGAAAAAAATTAATGGAGACCTGATCAGTCATTTTAGTGATGACTTTTTTTTAAAATTCTCTAACATTTTATCTAAAGACTGAAAGAGAATCACCAGCATTGTGGACAGTATACCCGAATGGCTCTCCGCAGAATTATGTGGGTATACGCTCACGAAAGACAAAACATTTGATATGTTATTATTTCTAATTTGGTACCCAGGGGGTTTTCCCAATGCAAAGAAATAAGCCCAAGGAAACTATAAAAAGCAACAGCCCATAGTAAAAACAACAACAAGCAAACTGATCTGTAAATGCCAAAGCATTGACCTGCAACTGAGACCAGTCACATCTGAGTGTCTGTGCCACTCCCAGAGCATTTAAAAAAATGCTTGCTTCACGTACAGTGTTTTGTTGTTGTTGTTGTTTGTTTGGTTTTTTTTGTTTTTGTTTTTTACATATAAAGGTGGAGCATGTTAAGGCCATAGTTAACAGAGCAAATTTAAAAGGCTAATTAAAAATAAAAAAATATTTCATGTAAATATCATTAGAATGTTTCTAATATTCAGAAGCACAATTTCCTTTCAGTTTTAATCTCAATGTTTGAGATGTAAACTGGCCTAGAGCTTAGCATCTGGCAAATACCGTCTGGATGCACAAAGTCAAGGCAAGCTTTCAATGTTCTGTTCTCACACTTCATCATTCTTTCCTCCCCATCTTAAACTTCTATACCACTTTCCTTCCATTTAGCTTCAATTTTATGGTGTCTGGTGGATGAAGTTTAGATTTTTAAATCTGACACCTTGAGCTATTTAGAAACAAGACATGTGACACTCATGTAGTAATTAAATGCATCCTTTGCCAACGTAGCACCTGAAATGTTTACTCTTAAATGATGTTTTCAAATACCATCTAGCCTTTTCACAAGCCCTGGAGAAAATTTCCATACCTTAATTTAGAATATGATTTTATGTGCATTTCCTATGAGCTAGAAACATACAGACTGAGGCGAGTACTTACTTTTGATCAATAAAAAGAGGATCAAAGAATTCCGTGGTGATTTTGTTTGCATACAGGGAACAACCGGTCATTGAGCATAACCCTAAAATGTATCAGAGGAAGAGGACCGTGATTAGTGAGTGCTATTTCATTAACATGGTGAAAGTTCCTTGTTTGGGAGAAAGTTACTATTTACCTGACAGTATGAATACAACCCCAGCCAAGCAAGCAATTTTAGCTTTGGCTTTCTCTGAGCCTCCGACTTTGGTACACTTCATCCCAAACAGGGCAATTATGGAACCAAAGAAGCCCAGGCTGACAGCGGCAATCATAAGTCCTCTACACGCCTGGATATAACCTGCAATTAGAATAGGTCATTTACATGTTAACATAAAACAGGTGGCTGACCAGGGAGACATCCTCCTTCTACATTGTCCTCCTGAACGATTGCTCTGTTTTTCAAAAAAAGAAAGTAAATAAATAGCCATAATTGTTAAAACACAGGGTAAGACAACCAAGAAAGGAAAACAAGTTAGCTTACATGGAGTGCCTGTTCTATGTCACATACTTTTAAGTTCAGTTTATGCATAATCTTCAGATTAGTTCTCTGGGTGCTATTATTCACATATGAGGAAATTGATGCAAGCAAAGTTTCTATGATATGCTAGAGATAATTAGTAAGAGGCAGAAATGGATTCCATTTATGCATAAATATGACTATAAAATCCAGGTGATGCTGCCTTTCACTGTGCAAAGTATCACCTGCCACTATCTCGAGCCTCTTACTCCTTTGTAGATTGGAACTTTTAAACAGATGTCTGAATGGTTCAGACATTATAAAATTTGTCATTGTGCAGCAAGACTTTGCAAAGGGTGAACTTTTCCAATATTAGTGAAAGCTTGAAATGAGAGCAACTAAAATATAATCATGAGCCACAAGGAGTCTAAATTAAGAATTATTTTGATGGCATTGTATTATTTTTCAGGGCACATACAATAAAATGTGATTTTAAAAAACATTGTCCATTTATAGCAAGAATAGTTTATAATTATTAAATTAACTGATTACATATAAATGGATGCTTTCTGTTGGTTTGTTTGATCATTCTTCTTGCAACATTTATTTCCTTAGTCACATATTTTTATTTGCATAACCATGGTTATGATAAACTTCAGCCTGGCTTTCATCCAGACACTAAGAAATGTTAAATTAATAGGATTTAAACTAATAAGCTTGTCCACATATGGACATTTTCATTTTAGCCTGGAAATATGGCATATTTCAATCTGAAACAGTGATGGCCCATACTAGGAGTAAGTACATATTTGTTAAGCAAATGAACATACATGTTCTTTATGTTTATATTTGGAATTAAACTTGTTAATCTGAAAAACTTTGTTGATGCCAAGAGACTGAAAGTTACTTATTGTGTGTCCTCAGACAAAAACTATAATGAATAATATTTCTAAGACTATGAGAATTATAAACTCAGAAAATAATGCTGGCAGGTGGCCTCCAGTGCATGTTCCTTTGGGAAAGAATGAAATTTTAAGTTTTAATCCTATTCTTACGATCCATTTTAAAGAGTTCACGGAAGATGTTTTATTTAATTGAACAAATCTAGGCCCCCATATACTTAGATTGCAATGACAATCATCTTCCATTTTGTAACATGAACTATTTCCAAACAAAACCATTTCTCTAATGGTGAGACCATCAAAAACAGCCACAGGAACATTTTTAGCAAAATGGGATAATATTTTGGTAGCAATGATCATGCTGCAGGGCTCTCTGGGGACTGCTGCCCAGTACTGACCTAGCTCTATTTTAAACTTCAACCCTCAAGTCCCTCTACCAGAACCCAGGGAGCAGGTAGGAAGAAGCCCAGAGAGAGAGAAGCCTGTTGGTTCCTTGCAAGGTTAAAGAGAGTCTACCAGAACCACAAGTGCCTCATCACTTATCACCAGGTCTACGGGGACAGTGTGTGGGTTCTTCATAGCTTTATTTTGATCTATGGTTTTGAGGTGTTTTAGCTGACTCTTGACTGAAATCACTAAACGGACAAAACAGCATGTGTATGATGTAACCTCAATAATATATGTGTAAAAAAACAACAGCTATCCTATAAAACTTTACTATGAATCTTAATTTGCATTCACTTTAATAACTTTACAGGCTTTACAAACAGAAAATGCAGGAGTCTAGCAAAAGGTTAAGTCCTATAGTCTGACCATTGAGACCACAAAATGCACTTTCCCAGATGGTGAACAGCAGTTAGAATCCCATACCAATAAATTCAGTTCTTAATATGAATGAGAAAATAATAGCAGCCTTTAAACTTTATTTAACCACTACTCATACCCTTTGGTTCTGCGCTTCTCACTCAGGTCTCTCATCTCCGCCCCCGGCACATGTTTGGGAGTAGAGATGGAAAAGTAAGGTTCTGATGTAGTCGGGTCCTCCCTCAGTACCCACTCAAAACCCTGATTTGAGGGCAAGGCACCTCTCTCTGGAGAGAAAACAGTGCCAATAAATAAATTACTAATGTGTCACACAACCAGCACAATCATGGGCTAGATTTTCTAAAACAGGGAGCAAAGAGCAGGGATTGGGGTTCCTAGGGATAGCTTCCCTGCCAGCTGTAAATTCAGTCCAGTTGTTGGTAAGCCTGAGCTTTGTAAATTAGGGGGTACCAGTTCTTAAAACACCCACAGACTCAGGCCTTGGGTGACTGCCAACAAACTCGGAATTTATCTTTTGCAAGGCAGACCTCTACAACCTTGCTTTTAACAGTTCCTCGGGGCAAACCTTATAAGTAAAACCATCAAGTGAAGTGGTGGTAAAAACTAGTCAAGGAGGCCATTATTTTTGACAGGTCTAATTTACTGACACCGTTAATAGCTAATTAACACATTAAGGTGCTGAAGCATGAACATATTTACTTAGAAGTTCTCTGAAGTATAATTTATAGTTAATTCTCTTGTAAAAAATGGCAAACATTCCCACTAGCAAAATTAGATGACATATACTAAAAAAAACAACCTGGCTGAAAATTATTCTCAGCTAAAGTTCAAGTGGTGTTTTGAAAGGAACATGGGTTAGCAATAAACAGAAATCACTAGCTTATTCAACTGTGACATTTTAATTAGTAAAATGTAGTGGCCTTAATGAATTCTGTTAAAGGAAACCTTCAAGGTGTCCCTTACCTAAAAGTTAAGTGTTTCACCCTGGCCAGGTGGCTCAGTTGGTTGGAGCATTGGCCCGTACACCAAAAGATTGCAGGTTCAATTTCCAGCTAGGAGGAGTACTGGAGTTAACCGACTGATCTCTCTCTCTCTCTCTCTCTCTCTCTCTCTCTCTCTCTCTCTCTCTCCTTCCTCTCTCTCAAATCAATTTAAAATAAATGCATACCCTTAGGTGAGGATTAAGAAAAAAAGTGTTTTCCAAATCATGTGTACCTTATTTTCCATTGCAAACTAGCAAAAATGAAAATAGCCACTTGGTGGAGACAAGTTCCTAGTAGCACACATGCTAATATTAAAGGGAGAAGGAAAAAAAAATGAGCTTTTTAATGCTAGTAGCTTTGTGCATTTTTGGAAATACTTTGAAAGAAGATCAGTATGGGGAGAAGGCATGAACTTTGAATTTTAGCTCTGGTTCTTCTATTTACCCACTGTGTGCCCTTGATTATGTTAGCTAATCTCTCAGCCTCTGTTTTTTCATCTGTAAAATAGGACAAGAGCTTTTATTTCACAGGATGAATAAAAGAACAAAGTGTCTAGTGAGGGGGATAAGAAACTCATGGAAGGTTCCCTTCCATAATACTAATAATACATAATATTAATATATTTTATTGATTTTTTATCAGAGAGGAAGGGAGAGGGAAAGAGAGTTAGAAACATCATTGAGAGAGAAACATCCATCAGCTGCCTCCTGCACCCCTCTACTGGGGATGTGCCCCCAACCAAGTATATACCCTTAACCAGAAACGAATCTGGGACTCTTCAGTCCTCAGGCTGATGCTCTATTCACTAAGCCAAACTGGTTAAGGCTAGGGTTGGGCTATTAACATGACATAACACTAACTCTAAACATTTAGAATGTTCTCAGCTTCATTTTCCTCACACAGAAAACTGGGGGGATATGATACCACCTGACAATGAGGAATCAGAGCTTTGACCTCCCATAGGAAATTCAGAATAATCACTGCATCATCTGCTTCCAAGAGGTTTGTTCTTCCATCTAAGACTGGACAAGAGAACCACGAGCTTCCTCTCTCCTGTGTTGGCTTTTCTTCTCAATGCAGACCTCATGCCTGGTCAGGCTGTGGCTCCCATAGCCCATGGCAATGTAACTTTCTCCCATCACAGCAAAGGCGACGTTGGGAAGTCCACATGCAGCATGCTGCCAGCAGGACCTGCCTCAGGATCAGCATCCAACAGATACAGCTGCCCACAGATTGATGTTCTCATCCACACTGATAATGTTGTTATTTCTCTCTCTCTCCCTTCCTCTCTCTCTCAAATCAATTTAAAGTAAACACATATCCTCAAGTGACAATTAAGAAAAAAAGTGAAGCTGAAACCGGTTTGGCTCAGTGGATAGAGTGTGAGCCTGCGGACTCAAGGATCCCAGGTTCGATTCCAGTCAAGGGCATGTACCTTGGTTGCGGGCACATCCCCAGTAGGAGGTGTGCAGGAGGCAGCTGATCGATGTTTCTCTCTCATCGATGTTTCTAACTCTCTCTCCTTCTCCCTTCCTCTCTGTAAAAAATCAATAAAATGTATTTTAAAAAGAAGAAAAGAAAAAAAGTTAAGTGTTTCCCAAATGATGTGTATCTTATTTTCCATTTCAAACTAGCAAAAAAAGAAAACAGCCACTTGGTGGAGACAATCAAGGGGGCCACTTTGAAAAGTTCCACTGGTAAACGGGGGAATCAATTCCTCTCTCTGAAGCTGTTGCAGTGTCACTGAATCCTCATATGTTATTCTGGGTTTGGGAGATACAGAAAAATAAATCTGTCGCTTTAGCAGAGCCAGCAGGAAGAGTCTGATAAATCTGATTGTAGTACACATTTCAAAGTCCTCATAAGTTTAAAAGACAAGCAATAGGCTGAGAGTGCAACATTTATAACAAATCAAAGATTGACATCCAAATTTAAGAAAACAAATCATTTAAGCCAAGAGGAAACTACAGAACCACGGGTATAAGACATGGACAAGCAATTCACAATGGAGGCGGGGGGCGGGGGGACGGAGGAGATCAATATATGATAAGATGGTCAAAATCAGTGCTAATCATATCAGGGAAATGCCAAGTTAAATGATAATATGATAATGTCACCTATAATATTAGATGAAAAACTTAGAGGTGAAAATGCAGAGAAATAGGTATTGTCACATACTGTTGGTAGAATGTAATTTGGCGGTATAAACTGAATATTAAAATGAATACTCTACTGCCCTGACAATACATTTTCTCAGCATGCACTCTATAACAACACACATACAGATAAAGAGGCAAATATAAAATTTTTCAGTAAAGCACTAACAAAAATGAAAAGCTGGAAAGGGTCCAATATCTAACAACGGGTAAATGGTTAAATAAATCAGTTTGCCCAGGTGAATGAATACTATGCAATCATTACTTCTATATGTACTGACTGGGGAAGATAAGTTACCAGTTTTAGAATGCTGCAGAAGAGTGCGTCGTTGTTGTGTTATTTATGTTTTTAAAAGTCCTTTTCTAGATACATGGAAGGCTATTTTGCAAACTGGATTGTATATAAATGTCACTCTCTTCCATTTGCTCCATTCACAACTCCTTCTGGAGCTTAATAATTGAGGGTTATCCCTCCTTCCTTCTGCCTCCAAATCTTGCTACCATGCCCACTTTTACCTCAGACGTATTATTCGGCACGTAATAATATCCAACAGGCTCTTATTTGTCTCTCTCCTCTCTTGTCCCCCAACTGTCCTACAGAAGGAGCTGTACTTATCTGGCACTCTATCTCAGGTAACAACAGTAGTTACAACAGAAGAAGACGCTTACAACAGTGACTGTTAAGCCTACGTTCCTGAATGTAAGCCACATAAACAAAGAAACAAGAGGCTGCCTGTTCAAAGCATCTACCTGGATGTGTGCTCTGCAGAGCACAGGAAATTCAAGGGCAATTCTAGGGAACCCACAATGTGCCAACTACTAATTTCACACAGCAGGGTGTCACCCACCTAAAACCGGACACGTGTGCCCTTATAGGCAGGTTCCAACAAATACCACCGTGGAGCAACAAACATTTGCTTTTCGTGGCAAGCACCATCTTAGGGGAATTAAATCTTGTCTTTTTATTTACTCAGCTATGCAAATAAAAACTTGCAGCGCAGTAATAAAGCACCTCAAATCTAGAAATAATGTAAATGACCCCTTAGGTTTCTGCGAGGATCCCTCCAGTCCTGCGCTATGAAAATCCTGGAGGAAGAGCCTAGAGCATAAGCACGCCTCTGCCCACGTTGATATCACTGTTCTCTTGAAAACAGAGCCAGTTTGCTATGTGAGCATCTCTCTACCCGTTGCTATAATGCAATGCAATATAAAGCCCAATTAGCGAAAACAATGTACAAAAGAACACCGCGAGGGAGGCACCGACACAGAACCTGTCAGTCTCCCGCACGGGATTCTGAGTGGCCAGGACTCTCTAGCCCCTGAGGTTCCAAGACCGTTTGTTTTCCTAACCTTTGGAGGAAGCATTAAAGCCCTGGCTGGCACGTCTGCAGAAGAACTTTTTTTTTTTTTTTGGAGGAGGGGCACCCCTATAATATGATTCCTTTTCTGCTGCCCACTTTAAAAAGAATTCACGAACCGGCTACAGGGAGTTCAAGGCAAGCAAGCCAATTTCGCTTTGACGACTCAATGACACCCTTAGAACCCAGCTCTTTTGGGGAGTCCACGTAAAAGACAAGCCCCCTCTGCATGACCGCATGTCCTAACCGTCTGCAAGAGATGAGGGTCCCACAACAGGTGTCCTTGACTCTCAGGACAGCAAAACCGCTCCCCTCCACCCCCTCAACCCGAAAGTCACCCTCCCCATTTAGGCCTGTCTGCGTCTTCCCCTTCCACCCCTCACCCCCCTAACCCTGAGATCCCGGGCTCCAATAGGCGGCCATGCAGGACAGACGTCCAGGGACGGCGAATGACGGAATTGGGGACTCTCCCCAGCTCCCTGGGGCCCAAGGGCAAAGAGGGTCCGATCTCAGAGGAATCTGCCCGCCCCCCAGGTCCCAGTGAGGGGTCGCGAAGCCAAGCGGGCGCCCCGTTCCCTGGCCGGACAAGGGGGCTGGGGGGCAGGGGCCGGGGATGCAGACCGTCCAGCGCCAGCATGGAGGGGAAGTCCTTGCAGCTGGAGACGCCCGTGGAGTCGGTAACGCATGTCTTCCACAGGTTGGCCCAAAAGGTGGCGGTGGTGATGACCGTGCCGTCGTTGGTGGACACCTTCCAGTAGTCGGTGGGCACCGTGGAAGACACCAGCAGCCAGCCCGAGATCGAGACCGTGAAAGCGATGATCTCCAAGGCGGTGCTCGCCATGCCGCCCGCTGCAGCCGCGCTGGCGCTCGCGCTCCGCTCCCACTCAGCCGGGACCCCGAGCGCAGGAACCCGGGCTCCGCCCCGCCGCCCCGCCCCGCGGCGCCCCGCTGCGCCCCGCTCCGCAGAGACCCGCTGATCCGAGGACGCGCCCTCGGAGGCAGAGTGCTCTCCCCGCGCTTTTAGGATGGCTGCCTAGCTTGTCTCCGGCCGGGTGCTGGGCGCCCCAGGTGGAGAGGAACGCAGGTCTGCGCCCCCTTTCTTTCCCTTCCCCCCGCCCCGGCCCCCGCACCCTGGGGGCCGAGGCACCGCGGAGAATGGCTCTCCTGTTGGACAGACTGGCAGCCGGATGTGGACAACCTGTTGCGTCCCACCTTTCCCCACCCCTTCCCAGACCTTCCCATGGCAAACAGCTTGGCTTGCAGAGTACCTTGTAAAAGCAGAGCAGAAAAAGCCTTTTGTGTGCCCTGCAAGCCCTGGGCCCGGTAACGCAACCTCCACAGGGTTTCGTGTCACACTTGTTCGGTGACCCTGTTCTGCTAGTCAGGAGGGGATTGTGATGGCAGATGTGGGCTCGAAATCAGCCTTGCTCTAAAATTCTTTTTGGCCCTGTAGTATATGGAAAGCCATTGTAAAGAGGTGCTTGGCACAGACCTAAATTCAAGATTGCCTCCTGTGGGGAGCACAGCCTCCATCGGAGACTTCATGGCAGCCCCGAGCACCAGTGCTCCAGCCACAATGCTGGTCTGCTGGACACTAATGCACTCACCACACACAAGACGTGTATTTAAGATACCTTCCTTAGGGGACCCTTCCAGCTCCCAGGTCTGAGGCTATGCTATGAATGGATGGTTCTGTCACAGTGGAAACTGCTCTACATCTTGTTTTTCCGACCTCCACCTTTCATGCCTAATTGAAAAGTTTAATTTATTCCTTCATTGCTGTCTCAAGGTATGCATAAAGATCAGGGTGTACTTTCGGCTTCTGAGGTCACGAATCTGGGCATAAATGAGAGAACAAAGACACTGGCTTTACTATGGGGTCATTATTTATCTATTTAAAGCTCTTGGTATGAGCTTTCAGGACTCACTGCTTGCCAAAAGTAACCAAAGGTCTAAAACCTATAAATAAGTCCACTATAATAAAGCTAGTCGCTAACCCTCTGTTTCACAATCTTTGTGCAGGAACACTTTGGCTCTTTGTGAAGAATTTCTCAATTCCCTTTTGTCACTTTTTTTTTTTTTTTAACCAAATGGATACAGAATGAAATTTGAGAAGAGAGGAGGTTGGACCACAGAACCATCAAAACAGTTTTGGAAGGACCACTGAGGACCGCTAGGACAAGCTCACACTAAACACAATTATCGTTTCTAGAGATAATATTTAGTTCATGCTCTAACCGCCAGAGTCATGGGTTCAGTGTGTGGCAAAGCGCGTGTTATGGTTTGCTTGGTTTTGACAGCCTTTTAGAAAGTTTTTTCTTCATATTGAACCCAAACCTATCTCTCCTTGATTTCCACCTAAGTCCCGAAATCTCCACAGAGATAACACAGGGTAAATCCACCCCTGGCTGTGCGCAGCCTCTGGGAGGTGGATGCCTGCGTGCGTGCCTTGTGTAAGTGGGAATGAGGATGAAGATGGTTTGCCTGGTGGGATGGAGAACTGGTCACACCACTGTATTGCTCTTGGTTCCGACTCGCCTTAGTGTCTCCTGTTAGGTTCACCAGTGGATCAAACGTACTGTTTAGGAAGCACCTACCTAACCTCAATCTTTTCATCTTCCCTGCTATTCAGAACAGTCCCCTTTAAGTATGGACTACAAAGTATCCTCTACTCTTTTGTGTGGGTTGCCTTTTTAAAGTTGCTTTTATCATCTGGTTTCTTGCCCTCCAGCATATTTCCACAATTATTTCTATACCGTATTCCTTTCTAAACAATCTACCTTTTCCAGATCCATTTTATTGTTCAGAAAACACAAAACGTCATGAGCCAAGGCATTCCCTGTAAAGTTTCTCAAATTAAAAATTTTACAAATTTAGGTTTTGTACTTTATTTCCTGGCCTTGTTTGACAGTCTTCTTGTTTGCTTGTGTCTTCCTCAAGGTAGTTACTCACTAAAATCGTTGATTCTTTTTGTTTTTATAAGATAAAATGCTTACTTATTTTTGGCACACACAAAAAAAGTATAGTGTTGTGACCTTGAAGACACAAGAATTACTAATTTAGCAACAGGTAGGCTATAAATTTCATTGTTTAGTACCAAAGGCTGGCACATTATTAGTTAAAAGAAGGAAATATGAAGAATGGTTTGGCGTTTTAGATCAGTTCCCAAAAGTTATTTTGCAGATAATGTAGCTCTGTCTGTTGGACTTAAAAACCCACAAACCCAGCTCACCATTGCAACATAGCTTCCAGAGGAAAACAAATCCTGAATTCCAACTTGAATTTCCAAGAAAGCACATCCCTCCCCTGACCTCCCCACAGATCAAATCCTTTAAGCCAGAGTCTCCACCAGTGGTTCTAGTAGTGATCTCTCCAAGGTTTCTGGTTTATAGTCAGATTGGGAACCACAACTTTGACTGATGGGGAACACGTCTAACTTAGTATAACAGATGGTGTGTATTATATATAGAGAGAATATTAATCTCTTAGTTGAATACTTTGAAAACAGAAATATTCTTTTGCTGTAGAGATTGTAATGCACCATTTTAACTTTAAAGGAGTAGGAAATATCACCAGCAACCCATCAATTAAGACCTGGGTGGCAGCACTATTAGTTCCTTTGCCAGTTCAAACAGACTAGGGTCGTCATGCCTGTGGACTTGATTAATTTTCTACCTTTATCCTTTGTTCATTCTATGAGGCTGGACAACTCTAAACACTTTTTCTTCCCTGGCATGTACTGCATATTTAAAGAGTTATACTTTAGATCCAATTAATGAAAAACATTAATTTCCTATAATACCTAAAGGCTATTATGTAATGAATCAGCCATTTATTTTACAATGTCATTTGTCTTGAGCTTTTCAAAACCAGTTTAGTCAGAAGAAACCTAAAGATAGTACAGACTACCACATAATTTAATGTAAGAATATCCAGGAAATGAATGGACCAAATAAAGATTTTTAAAAGAAGTAATGGATAAATGGCCTATTTCACTTTAAGATTATAGAGTTCCAAATAACCTTTGCAGTTAATCTGCAAACTGATTTACAGAGTATATTTCATCAGATAAATGCTTCTTTATTTTCTTTAGGATTCAGTTCAATGAATTTTTCATTTAACTATTCATAATAAACTATTCTTAACTTCAATATAAAAGTGAATGAAGCTAGAAAGTTACTTCTCTAAATTATTCAAAGTAACTCTTTAATTAACAATAACTTGGTCTTTATAAAAACACCTGTAGATTTCTTCCTATATAAAAACTAATATATCTCCAAATTAATAAATTTGACATGAATACATGTAACATCCTGAGGTAAGTGCTGAGCCTTTCTTTGAGACCTAACCCACTGGGATTAGCACTGGAAGTTATTTCTTTGGAGTTATTATGCTTATTAAAGAAAAATTGAGGATTCCTCCACCCCAGTGGTTGTTCAATAGGAATGAAACCAGTTTAGCCAACTGAGCAGGAGATTTGCAGAAATTCTTTACTTGAGATTCAACTCATTTGCCAAACAACACAGGTGTGCCTTTCAACAGCTCAAAGATTTTCTAAGCATAAAATTTGGTTTCAGTATACATTAGCTCCTTCCTAGTAGCATGCATCTAATCAGCTGGGAAGAAACTGAAGCCCTGATTAATGCAGCATTAGCTAAAAAAAAAAAAAAAAAACCCCAAAAAACAAAAACAAAACAACTGCCCAGGAGCCAAATATAGTTACACAACATCAAAGAAGACTATAATGCCAATACTGAGATAGTAAAATAGCATATCTGTGTTCTTTTTCCTTCCAGTTTCCCTGACACTCTTAATTTATCTTAATGCTCTACACTAATTCTATGATATTTGTAATCTACTTAGCATGAAAGCCACAGAGTGATAGGTGTAGTTCTGAGAATGAACACTCATGCTTATGATTGCATCACTGATCATATATATGTCTGTCTATATGTATTTTTTTGCAAATTATAAGACAACAAATAGTGTTTTATTTTGCTATTTTGGTACCCTTTGAGGCTGTACTGCATCGGAATATTTCAATGAGCCTATTACAAGTGGGTGCCATATATCTTGTGGGTTTGTTTTTTATGTATCCATTTAAGACACACCCATTCTCAATTCCGAGGTGTCTTAGGGCCTTCGAGATTCCTCTGGAGCCCCTGAACAGGAAAGGTTTGGGCCCCCACAGCTCAGAGTTATCTTGGTGAACAACTTTCCAGCCTGGAATGACTCTCACTCTGAGTTGCTGGAACCTTCAGGACTTGCAGATGATTGGTTATATTTCGCTGGTCAATAAACATCTTACGAATATTAATTCAACCTACCCAGGTTGGGTAGCACATAAATCTATGTTCTGGGCAAGTTTTATTGATCTGAGTTGCAGTTTCCTCATTTCTGAAATGAAGGAGTTATTTTGGATGGCCTCCAAGAACACTTTGAACTCTAAAACCTCTGAGTCTGTGATTCCTAATGAGCTCGCCCAATCACAGACTAAATCAACAAGGAGAGAAGGGAGGCAAGTTTTCTTTTGGTGTTCTCACCGCTTTCCTTTCTACCCACTTCCTGACATTACCTCCCTAGCTATATTTAAAAGGGGCGGATGATGGAGAGGAAGAGTAAGGTGGCACTGAGAAAAGAAGATGGGTTGGCCCTGAGGAAAAGTGGAGGGTTGTTTTGGGGGAGGGAAGTGCACGAAGATAATGTTCTTACAATCTCTATTGACAGGGTTATCTTCCATTGTTAATTTTATCATAAAAGTGATATAGCATGGTAGTTCAATTCACTTAGGAAGCAGGGTGATATAGGGGACAGAAGGCAGATTAGGGAACTGATAAGATAGATAAAATTCTAGCTCTGTATGGCCTTAGGCAGGTCACCTAATTGTTCAGCTATGTTCTTCAACTATAAAACAGAAATAAATAATAGCTTCTTTCAAAGTTATTATGAGAATGAGAGACAATATTTATAAAGGACCTGGAACATGGTAGATATTCAAGTTTCTAAATGTGTATTATTCAGTTCATTCACGCTCTTTCATTTTCTTGCCTCCCTTTGAAGTGATAAAGTCACATTTTCCCTAAAAGTGGTATTAGATATGTAGTAAGTAAACAAGGATGGGCTATATTTCAAATCTTAAAGTCAAAAAATAGGAAGTGTTTATAGAGTGCCAACAAAGAAGAGGTAGGTGCTGAGAGCAAAGGGTGAGAAAGCAGGGAGTAAAAGCAAGCTTTGTGTGTGTGTGTGTGTGTGTGTGTGTGTGTGTGTGTGTGTGTGAAAGAGAGAGAGAAAGAAAGAGAGAGAGAGAGAGAGAGAGAGAGAGAGAGAGAGAGAGAGAGCAATTCAAAGGAAGTGTGACAAAAGTGAGAAAACTAGAAGGTAGGTAATGTAAAAGGTAGACAACTACAAGATAGAATAAGGGCAATAGAAAAATGCAAGGAGAAAGAAAGAGATGGGAAGGGATCAGGGACCTGCTAAAGAGTGGAGAGGAAGATTAAGGTGGCCCTGAGAAAAGAAGATGGGTGGGCACTGAGGAAGAGTGGAGGATTGTTTTCATAGCCCTCACCTTTCTACATTACTGTGGGTAAAGGGGGAAACAGCACTTTCTAGGGCCTGTTACAAATGAAGAGACGTTCCCCTCTCCCCAGTCCTCAGAAGAGCTAGTGAAAGGTTTCTTTATTTAAAAGTATTCAGAAATCTCATGTTTACCATTTGGCTCACTTCATGGGAAAAATTATCGGAAGTTTAAAATGAAATTTTAATGGGTCAAGAATGCAAGTTCTTTCAGAAACATACCCATAAGCAAATACTTGTGAGGTTGTTGTTATTTTTCCAAATGTAGGCTTTCTTCTATTTTTTAATCTAATAAAAACATATACTGTACTTTTTGTATATTAGTCCCATTCCAAGTACTTAACTTATTTAATAACAGCCATACAAAGTAGGTGGTATTTTCATTCCCTTTGTACAGATCCGCATGTGTATACCCAACCACAGAGAGATGGGATAACTTGCTCTAGAAGGAGGTGGGGTTTAACAACGTAGCCCCCTTAGTTCTAGAGTCTTTGTAATAAATTGCTTCCAACCAAGACAACTCTGTAGTTTGTGTAAGGTATTCAGTTAATATCCACTGAGTATATGAACATACACACCCACAAAAAATAAATTGAAACAATTCCATATCATTTGTATTTATCTTTATAATGCAGAAGAATGGCTTTTATAATCAGATTTGAACAGAGTACCTAATTTCCTTATTTAATTTCATTGTTTGATTAGACCTTGTAACAGGTGAATTGAAGTTCAGTAATATTCTATTTAACAATGATTCATGATATCACAGTTTGTGTTTAGAACATTTATCTTAAAATGTGTGTTTGTGTAGATGTATGTACGTATGTATACATGTATGTATACACAGACGTATATGCACACTAGACTAGTACACAGTTCATTAGAGTACTTTGTTAGCTCTGTCTTTTCCATACTCTCAGCCAGTTAGAAAATAATAAGCACCCACCCTTCTACCTGATTATCCTGAATTGTTCTGTAGTCTGTGTTGTTTACTGTGGTAGGCCTTTCTTTCTTATGTTTATTTTGTTTTCTGATGAAGTTTGACCCATATTCGCTGACAAAATGTATGCTACAATAAAACAAAGGAAAAGTGTTTCATTCATGTGTTAAAATGCAATACCTGATTGTTTCTGGAATGACCATACTACCTGGCATGTCCACAGCAGTGCAGGATGATTCTTGTTTTTTCATATCCTCACAAACACTTGTTTTTATCTGACTATATAATTGTCATACTACTACTTTAAACCCAAATTTGTCCATTTCCAAAGTTCATCTCCTTATGTTTAAATGATGTCCTAGTCATCTATGTTTTGAAGACAATTAAAAAACTTGTTAAAAACTTGATAAAAAATACAAGTACTCAAAAATTTCAGATGTTACTGTATCCAAAGTTAAAAGGTCATTATCCAAACATCTGGGAGTCCATTACTGTTTGTTGTTCTTTGTCGACCTCCTCTTACCCGATTATCTCACACACGCACACACACACACACACACACACACACACACACACACACACACACACACACCAAGAGCAAAGGAATAGAGGATAAGAGATAAAAATAAAGGGAGAATAAGTGACATATAATAAAAGAGAATGTTTTCTCTAATTGTTAAAACACTGATTGGAAGTGAAGGTGATAAGGTAGGAGATGATGAAGGGGATTTTTAATATGAGTTTGTGTGTATGTGAGGAGTGAGGGGGGAGGCAGGACATTAACCAACTTCTGCTTCATTGGGTTGCATCTCAATAGATAGATAGATAGATAGATAGATAGATAGATAGATAGATAGATATCTGATAACTATATCTATACACATCTGAGCACTGGAGATTTAATACATCTAAAGAGCCATAATTAGTCCTGTGTTTGGGAAGATGAGGAAAAGGCAGAATACAATGACTGAGTTAAGCATGAAGGTCATATCAGCAGGACCAATCTCCTCTTTGATTTTTTTCTTTTAAAGCTAAATTGCTCAAGTGTTGGAAAAGAAGTTTGTGACCAGAATTTCCTCATACCAAATATTATGTGATGATTGCTAGATGTACCAAAAAGGCAAGTTTTCTTGCCCACTGATTTTTGTCTCCATTTCCTTTACAGTGTCCTTAAAGGCAGCCTCAGTTGTCATGGAACTTGATGGGGATGCCTTTAAGGAAATGATTGAGAAAACAGAGTTGATCAGAGACTGTTGAACATCCCTGGTGCCGGGAAGAATGGCCAATTATTATGAGGATAGTGACCTAAAAAAACTTCAGCCAGGCAGGGGTTTTGATTTCTGGTAATTCTAAGAGATTGGGGAAGCCATTGTAAGAGGGTGGGATTTATTGCCATGAGATGCTAAAAAAGCTCATTTAGTTCACTCAGTTTTTCATTCCATTCCACGAATAGCATTATTCATTTATTACGATTCAAAATACATTTATTGGGTGCCTGTCATGCTGCAGGCATCTTTCCACACATTGTGGGTATGGTAAACAAAACAGACAGAATCTCTGCCCTGATACAGCTCACATTCTACTGGTAGAGACAAGAACAAGGTAAGAAAATGATTTAGTGTATCAGACAATATACACGAAGATGAGAGAATAATCACATTTTAGGACCTTCTACAGGTCTACAAGGTGCCTTTGAGCCAATTCAAAAAAGATGCCCCATCATCTGTGTGGCTGTAATCCCACAGCTTGGACAGCAGAGTGTGGGCACAGGAGCCCCTGCCGTATGCAGCCAAGCCCTGAAACTACTTCATCATCACTATCTTCCCCACTGTTTCATCATGTGGTTAAAGCCTGTAAGGAAATAGTCCAGAGGCAACTTTTCCATTTATGTTCATGTCTATTTGACTTCTACTGAAATATATATACTTACTGATACTGTTCAAAAACAATATAGCACACATGTTTTATAGTTCTAGAATATTAGAGTTAGAAAGGCTTTAAAATTATTTAATTTATCATTTTACAGAGGAGGAAACTGGAATCCACAAGTAGCTTTTTAAAATATATATATATTTTTTTACTGATTTCAGAGAGGAAGGGAAAGGGAGAGAGAAATAGAAACACCAATGATGAGAAAAAATCATTGATCTTCTGCCTCCTACATACCCTTCCACCCCGCTTCTACCTCCCTATCTCCCCCTCCCCTGGGGATTGAGCCCATAGCCCAGGCATGTGATCTGACCTGAAACTGAACCATAACCTTCTGGTTCATAGGTCAACACTAAACCACTGAGCTGTGCAGGCCAAGCCTCAATGACTTCTTACTATATATTAATTTACTAAGTGTATATTGAAGTATGATACCAATTGGAATAACATTTTGTGTATGTTATTCTTCCAAAGTGTATGAATTGGAAAAATTCTTCTAGTTAAGTGGTGAAGAAAAATTTGAATTATAAGCAAGGTTTAAATATTTTAAAAAGTGAAAATTATCACTTTCATGCAGGTTCTCCTCAATGCTATTTTTTTCCAATGAAATATTATTAAGTATATTTCTAGAAGGTTTTTGTTTCAGATAAATGCAGAGTCATCTGTATAAATGACTTTTGAATAGTAACATCAAAAGAAAGGAAATAATGTTTGCTGATAATAGGGTAGACAGATAACTGACACACCTCTTTTTGTGGTTCAAAGCAATTGCTGTTTCTATGTTTGATTCAGGGTTTGTAGAAAGAATTACTGAAAAGACCTAAAAAACAAAGTTGATGTCATGTTTGCCTGGATTATTATAACTGCCACACCTCTAGGATTTGGAACATAAAGCTTTCTGACAAACAAATATGCCCTAAGTCAACTACTTCCCCAACATACAATTCACCCACATGTGTAATCCTACAGAGTTATGAAATGTTTTGTTTTCCAATCAAAACATGATATGAAGATTATATATATTTTTTGACATGGTAAATGAAGTAGCCAATAAAATTTGGTTAAGCAACCTGAATTATTTTCTGTTTGTTAGTTTCTAGAGTTTATATACTAGAAAGGAGAAAAGCAAATAAAAGTCATTATTTTATGTTAATTTCCAAATATAAAATGCATTAAAACATAGATGTTATAAAACTGAATATATTATGAGCATTGATAAGTAGCTGTTGGATTTAATTATATTAATCAAAAAGGATAAATGATAAAATATTGAATGGAATATTAAGCATAAACTCTCAAAGTCCATCTGTAAATATCTAAGTTCCAAGTAAATAATCTTTTTAAATGAAGTAAAGTCACATATTTTCAAATTATAATTTTGCAACAAATATGGGGCCTTATTTTATACTTCAAATGATCAAATTAATCCTCAAATGATTACTCCTTTGGTCTTTGACAACCCACAATATTATACATTATAAATAATATATTTATCACAAAAGAATTTTTCTACAGATGGTTTGCAGTCATACAATGAGCATTTAGGAAAATGCAATATGTTTTTTCATTTATTTGTCTCTGTTTGTAAACAGAGTTAACCTGTAGCATAGTAGTGCACTTTTATTGCACTTTGCAATACTGAGCTTCACATATGTTGTGTTCTTTACAAATTGAAGGCAAGACCGTCCACCAGCAAAGATTATATGATTTGCTTTACTGCTGTGGTCTGAAACCAAACCTGCGATATTTCTGACGTATGCCTGCACCAATAATCTACCAGGAAATTTGATCACAAATCAGAATCACTAGTTTCTTGTATCCTTTTTCCTAAAAGTGAATTACTTTTGATTTTCATGATGCTTGTATTTCACTGGTTTAAGAAAAACCAAGCTCAGTTCTAAATAGTATGCACCACCTCAATCCTACTTACTTTAAATAGCACCTTTCTTTTTTCCTTAGCATCTCAAAAGCTCCAGTTAACTCTCAAACTCAGGACACAATATTTCTCAAAAGAGTGGATTTTAGATTTCCCCATATATACTAATATTCACTTTACCTAATCAATGGACAAGTGTGAATGTGGCTCCTTACTGATTATGATTTCTGTTTGACTATGGGTATGAATGTGACTCTGACTTTATAACATTTTTTATTTATTTACTGAATGTAGCATACACATTTCCAGTGCAATGTTTTATTTCTGGTAAATAGAGCCAAAGAGGAACCACACCTGTGATACATTTCAAAATCACATTGACTTTTGAAGTACATACATTTATATTCTGAATAAAATAATCTTTATTAAACACAAAATAATGGAGTTCAAATGCCACCTTCCCTAATTCCTATTGTGTTAAAGTAATGAACATAGCATATCATTTTTAAATATGAAAATATAAAGTCAATGCAGCATTGGAAGGTGTGTGTGTTTATTGTTACCCTTAAGTGCAATGCAAAGAAGTAGCACTGGACTGCCTTTAAAGGACCTGGCAACAGATACATGGAAAGGTGCTGAACCTCACTGGCAATTAGGGAAATGGAAATCAAAATCGCAATGAGATATCACCTCACATCGATTAGAAGGCTATTATCACAAGACAAGTAATCACAAATGTTGGAGATGTTTTGGAGAAAAGGGGACCTGCAGTCACTGCTGGTGGGAATGTTAACTGGTACAGCCACTACGGAAAACAATTTGGAGGCTCCTCAAAGTATTAAGAATAGAGTTACCATGTGTCCCAGCAACCCCTCTTCTGAGTATCTACCTGAAACTTTCAAAACATTTATTTGTAAAGATACATTACCACTATGTTCATTGGAGCATTAATCACAGTGGCCAAGACATGGAAACAACAGAAGTGTCCTTCAATAAATGGCTGTATATGGAAGATGTGATATATGCCCTATCTAATAAAAGAGTAATATGCAAATTGACTGTACCTCTGATCCAGCCACGCCCACAGCCATGCCCACCAGCCAATCAGAAGCAAATTATGCAAATGAATCCTAACCAAGATGGCTACCACCACTGAGAGCAGGAGGGAGGCTTGTGTTTCCCCAGCAACAGAAGAAGCCAAGCTTTCCACCTGCCATTGCAGGCCTAGGCCTCCACTCAATGCTACAAAGTTTCAATTATAGAAGATACATAATCCCAACAGAAATGGCAGCCACCACAGAGCTGGAGAGAGAAGAGGCTTAGGGTTGCCGAAGTGATAGAGGAAGCCAAACTTCTGCAGCCTTAGCGTAGGCTTCCACTCTAGGCTACAAAGTTTCAATTATAGAACATAAATTAATCCCAGATCCCAGGGCCTCCCCTTGGGTCATTGGGGAGTGTGGCCGGCCTGCAAACCACCACAGGCCCCTTGTCCAGGGTGCCTCACACACCAAGGAAACCCCCATCCTGATCCAGGACACCCTTCAGGGCAAACCAGCTGGTCCCCACCCATGCACCAGGCCTCTATCCTATCTAATAAAAGAGTAATATGCATATTGACCATCACTCCAACACACAAGAGGGCTGCCCCCGTGTGATCAAAGATCCTGCTCCCACATGGACACAAGATGGCCAACAGGGGAGGGCTATGGGGAGGTTCCAGGCATGCAAGGGAAGGTAATTGGGAGGGACCAGGCCTGCAAGGGAGGGCAGTTAGGGTTGATTAGGCCAGCAGAGAAGGGAAGTTGGGGCAAAGAGGCTGGCAGGGGAGCAATTAGACATCAATTAAGCTGGCAGGATAGTGGGTAGGGGGTGATCAGGCTGGCAGGCAGAAGCAGTTAGAGGCAATCAGGGAGGCAAGCAGGTGAGCAGTTTGGAGCCAGCAGTCGTGGATTGTGAGAAAGATGTCCGACTGCCCGTTTAGACCCGATTCCTAAACGGGCAGTCAGACATCTCTTGAGGGGTCCCAGATTGGAGAGGGTGCAGGCTGGGTAGAGGAACACCCCCCCCCCCCGCCCTTCCCCTCCTGTGCATGAATTTCTTGCACCGGGACTCTAGCATGTGTGTGTGTGTGTGTACACACACACACACACACACACACACACACACACAATGGAATACTCTTCAACCATAAGGAAAGGTGAAATTCTGCCATTTGTGATAAGATGGATGGATCTTGAGAATATCATGCGAAGTCCAGCAGAAAAAGTCAAGCGCCATATGATTTCACTCATATGTGGGATGTAGAACTGAAAGCAACAAATGAACAAGCAAAAAATCATAGACACAGATAACAACATGGTGGTTACCACTGGGATAGGAGTGTGGGGAGGAGTGTAGTAAAAGGTAAAAGGGGTCAAACATTTGGCAACAAAAGGAGATTTGACTTTGGGTGATGAACACATAATAAAATATACTATTGATGTATTATAGAATTGTACACTTAAAGCATATATCATTTTATTAACCAACTAGAGGCCCAGTGAATGAATTCATGCATGGGTGGGGTCTGGCTGGCCCAGCCCCAATGGGCGAATTGGAGTTGGGCCTGTTGGGAGGAGGAGACACTGGGAGGTTGGCTCCAGCCTGCCCTGATTGGGACCTGATCTGGGCCAGGTGGGCTGAGGGGAGGGTCCTTGGGCAATTGGCCTTCCCCACCCCTGATTAGGGTGGGGGCTGATTGGGGACAGGACTGGCCATAAGGAGGGGCTGTGGGCAGTGGGCTGGCTAGCCCCTCTCCTGAATGAGGCCAAGGGAGGGGCTGTGAAAGATTGGCTGGCCAGCCCCATCCCTGATTGGTATGGGGGAAGGGGACAAACCAGGGGTGGAGCTGGCTGGGGGGAGGGACTTCAGGCCAATCGGGGTGGTGGGGGCTGATCAGGGGTGGGGCTGACCATGGGGAAGGGTTGTGGGAGATGGGCCAGCTGACCCCCTCCTTAATGGAGTGGGGGAGCCCATCAGAGGCTAGGCCAACTGGGGAAAGGGCCACAGGCAATTGGCTGGTTGGCCCTGCCCCTAATGGGGGTTGTGGGGGCCCATCTGGGAAGGTGCCAGCTAGGGGGAGGGCTGTGGGCCTATTGGTGTGGTTGGGGCCCATGGGGGTCAGGGCTGGCTGGGGGAAGGTGCTACAGGAGGATGGCTGGCCGGCCCCTCCCCGTATTTGGATGGGAGGAGTGATCATTTGTGGGCTGGCTTGGGGGAGGGGCCTTGGGAGGTTGGATGGCTGGCCCCACTCCTGATTAGGCCAGTTCACTGGCTGCAGTGGACATCAGAGTGACTGGTTGCTCCAGTTGTTCTGGTCACTCTGGATATATATATATATATATATATATATATATATATATATATATACCTACACACCCACTTACACACACACACACACACACACACACACACACACACACACACAGTAGAGGCCCAGTGCACGAAATTTGTGCATGAGGGGGGTGTCCCTCAGCCCAGCTTGCACCCTCTCCAATCAAGCGCCATCCAGAAATCTTTCTCACCACTCCTGAGATCTACCCTTCAGTTCTCAATTTCATTCATCCTTACCTCCGCTTCTGTTCACTTGCTTACACTTATCTCATTCCATTGAAAGCAAAGAATAGCCACCTCAGCCTGGCCATCTCAAATCCCTCCCATCCCCAACCAGTGTTAGAAAGGAAAGGCAGAGAGAGTTTCAGCTCCAAGTGTGTACGTCCTAATTCCCTAAGCTCTATCCTAGGGCATTGCTGCCTCTTGTTTATTTTCCTGGCTGGAATGAAGCAATTTGTAGAAGGTCCACAGCAGGTTAACAACGAGCCAGATTTAGCATGCACAGCTGCTGGTTTCTCAGTGTGGGCCCTGGGCCACAGGGCCACATGGTTGTTCACACGCTGTTCCAAATCACACACTTGTCAACGGCAAGGAACTTCCTATACCTACTGTTGTGGACAAGCTTTCTTAAGCAAGACACGTTCAGAAAACCTAAACGCCCAAATCTTGAAACTTTAAAAATACTACATATCTCTTTCCGTTCTAAACAAAAAATTGTTGTAAGTACTAATCTGGTATTATCAGGGTCAGTGAAAAACAACAATCTTCCAACAAACATAAGACTGTAATAGACTACTCAAGCTCTTAAGTTAGAGGTTTGATCATTTTTTTACAGATAGCAAAGGGAACCATGGTATTAGCCAGCATCTAATTTTTGTTTTATTTTTTTCTGATTTTTCAAAGGATTCCTATATGCCATTTGGTTCTTATCTAATTCAAACTAGCAATTAAAAAGTAGTGTTTTATAATTTAATATGCATCCTGCTGCATTTCAGTTCAAAGCAGTTCTTAAAGGTAAACATTTATTAAAGGATCAACATTATTCTTTGAAAGCTGGATAAGACCCCCAAAGAATCATTTATTTGAGCTCAAAGTAAGGAGTATCTTCTTCTAACTTCCACAGCTTTTATAAAAAGAACAAACAAACAAACAAAAAGGAATGTGCTAGTGTCCTGAGGACAAAATGCTAGCAAGGTAGTAAATATAGCTTCAATGACAAATAAAACCATTTGGCAATTAGCTCTTATTGTCCATTTACCTTTATAGATTATTAAATAAGGCCTCAGCTTTCTTCCAGCTGTTCATTTCTAACTGGATCTTTCCTTTTGCCTTTATTATAAAGTCATATTCATTTTCTAAACAAATTGATTTCAGAATCTGAGTCTTACATCCCTGAATGTATACCACCTGGAAAAGAGTCATTTCAGATAAAATACATTGAAGAATACTCCATTTCCAAATGCCTCAATATAGATACAAAGTCTGAAGACAGATTCAAAATCCAATCCTATCACCAGCCTCCTCAGGCTTTCTTCATACTGTTCTAAGATGTACTTGTGTCTTTGACTCCTTGATACCCTCCACTGTCACCAGCTGTTCTCAAACGTTTTTGGTGGCAGATGGACCTGATCTCTATTGTTGGAGAGCAATAGAAAGGTTCAGAAATGTAACAAAGTTCGGCATCATCAAACAAGTTGAGCATTTAAAAGTCACCTTTTTAGTGGAGTCTACTGGAAATTGAATCTAAGGGGGTTAGAAGGGCTGCCATTAAAGGGGTATAGCAGAACAAGGGAATTGGCCATGGCAGGGGGCAGAGAAAGAGGAGTAGTCCTGGGCCCCCAAAATCTAGAAAAGAAAATGTGATCCAGACTATGCTCTAGAGAAGACGAGATAAAATATTACAGTCAGGAAAGAAGGAAGCTGGACAAGATGCAGTGTGAGAATTTCAAGGTGAACATACATTGACACTGCAGTTGGATGGGGTGCATGGTGCAGGGACGTTTTAGTCACAGGCAGTTTGGCAACCACATAAGCAGGGGAAGTATGAACTTCTTTGACATTCTTACAAATTATTTAGCAGATTATAGACTGTCATTAAATGAAAACTGAAAACAATGCTCAGTTATTGTTGTCATCTAGTTCCCTATCAAAAATATATGCAGATTTTGACAACGTCGTTTTAAACTGGTGCATTAGAGGGACTATGCCATCACTTAGTGCTATTTGTATGTTGCCACTGGAGGATATGGCTAATTAATTAGCTAATAAAGTTTCAGTGATTCTCAACTCATTTTTAGGCTAGAAGACAAACAAAATTGTGTTTTGTTCATCGAGGTAAGTGTTCATTTTTACCACCCACCAGCAAATTACCAGGCAATTATGTATGACAGAGAAGCTGGAATTCGGAATGAAAGCTGATTACAGAAGCAAGAATAAATTAATAAATGCATTGGTCCTGCAAATTTGAAAGTGCCATTTGTGGAGTGAGGTTGTGCCTTAATCTATACATTTGAAGTACAGAATTTAATGGATTTTTCTATTAAGTAAGGGATACCTAGAGTACATGACTACCATCGAGAAAATAACTTCTTTGCATTTTCATTCCATTTTCATGACTTGCATGTAGGAAGCACACCACCATGTAGGAACATCTTTGGTACACCATTCCCCAAAGAAAATGTACGCAAATCATGGAGACTCTCAACCTAAAGAAATAGCTGAGCTTGGAATTCATGTCATCCCCTCCATTCCCCAGTCACACTACCTCTTGTATGTGAGAAGAGCCCATATATAGACTGGGTATCTTAAATATGAACAATTTCACCCATGGCAAAAACAAACCAAAATAAACAAATGGTTAACTGCTAATCGTTCTTTACACCATGGTAGAAAGGAAATACACTCTAAAATTAGAGGACTTTAAATAAACTGGCTCTTTTTAAAAAATCCATTTAATGTTTAATTTTTAAATTCCTATGTTAATTTGATTTGACTCTACAAAATAGAAAAATGTTAGCTTCGACTTATTTTTGTATGTTAGCAATAGTCTGGGTTTTCTTTGAATATACCCTGAAGAAGCGAAAGGCTCTTAATTAGCACTCGTATAGCAGGATTTAATTTATATTCACGTGCCACTGGAATGACATTTCTGCATTAAATTACAGCAGCTGTGACATTTAAATACTAGTAGGAGCAAGAGAATTTGTGAAGTATAGAATTGTTCTATATTTCATGAGAAATTTGCGCCCTCTTTTGGATAAAAATTGTTAAGACATCTAAACATGAGCTTTCAAATGCAGCCAACGGCTTCAAAATAAACCCATATTTGTTTGAAAGACCATGGGAAGGGAGGAGACAGAGCAGATGGAAGGAACATTACAAAGACGGGCCTAACAGGGCTGTAAGGTAAAGATTTGCGACTGCAAAGCAAAAAATGGCCATAAGAAGGACCCAGAATTAGGGATCCATAGTTGTATTTTAATCACAATTGTGTTGGGAAATTTTGCCCAATGTTAAATTACAAAGTACTGTTTCTTGGGGCCAATATTCTCCAGAAAATGGTAAGCACTTATCTTCCTCTTGAGACTATAATTTTTTCATGTGTTTAGACAAATTATCTCATGGGTGATCTTTCTCCCTGGATGAAGCAGGTCTTAAGAATCTTAGGGGGCATTTTGAATTTTGTCTTTATTTATATTTTTCAGCCAAGTATCTTGAAAGAGTTGTCTATTATCACAATCTCTTTCCACCATCCCATTCACTTCTCCATCCACTGCAATCTAGTTTCCTCCCTTTCTTTCTCCACTGGCATACCTCAGGCAAGGGTGGTAAGTGGCTTCGTGCTATCTGACTTACTGGACATTTCTTATTCCTTACCTTATTTGACCGCTGTACTTTTTACATAGTTGCCCAGTTCCTCCTTTGTAAAACACTTTCTTCCTTTGGTTCCCATGACCCTATTCTCACTTCTATTTCTCTGCCTATTTCATTGTTCTTCTCTGTCTCCTCTTTATGGGTTTGGCATTCGTCATTTTTCACATTACATTCTTTCCTTGGGCAAACTGGTGGCCCCAAAAAGGGATTTCCTGACCCAGTCCTGCTTTTAGTCCCTAATGATCATCTCCTTCTCTTGATGGCTCACAGATACTGCAAACTCAATTATGCCTACAATCAAACCTCTCATCCTCACCTCAGCTTCCCATTGATTGCCTCCTCTCCCCTCCCTTTTCTTCTGTAATCTCTGCACTGATTTGTCAACCCATTTACACCACCAAGCAAGTCATGATTCCATTGTCAGTCTTCTCAGACTGCTTACTTCCTTCTATACTTCATATTAGCACCTCTGGTTGATTCTGTTCCTCAACTATCTCCTGAGTTATTCTCACCGCCATGCCCACTCCACTCTTCTTAATTCAGGCCCTCAACTCCTCTTCCAACAACGGTCACAACGGTCTCCTGACTGGCCTCCCTGCCTCTACACTCACCCTTTCTGAACCACACACCACAGGACTTTCCGGGTAATTTTCCTAGAAGATAAGTCTGGGTATGTCTTTTTCTTTTTTTAAAGCCCTTTACTGGTTCTTCATCACTTATTGTGTGAAATCCATGTATTACCATGATGTACAAGATACCCCAGAATCTACTGCCCTCTCCAGCCACACCCAGATTTGTGACACTCTGCTGGGATCATACCAAAAACACTCCACAGTGTTTCTCTGCCCAGAATTTTTTCTTAATCAGCCTGGACAATTCCTTTTCATTCACTTTTTAAACAAAACTCTTTCCTCGTCCAGCAAGCCGGGTCTGAGAGTTAATCTCCTATTCCTCTTGCATCCTTCTGTTGTTGTATCTAGTAGACAGAATTAGAGTTCACACCTATTTTTTTGCTAAAGTGTGAGCTATTTGAGAGTAAACACAGATTCTTATTTATTTTCATTGTGGTTGCTATACTATAATCATACTGGCTACATTTTCTGAATGCCAGAAGAAAAAAAACACAGAGGTTTGGAGCTATTAAGTCAACTGTTCAAAGCCATATGTTCAGTTAGTAGCAGAACTGTGATTTAATCCTGGGGTTTTATGGTCCTAAGCCTGTGCTCTTTTCAAAATAATACACAACAACTTAGAGATTTTCTGGTAATATTGCTACTACTAATAATAATAATTATAACTATTATTATAAATCAAGCATTTTACATACTTTATATAATGGTCAATTTCTGAAATATCAAGAATTGATTTGGTTTCAATTTTCTAACAGTTTGATATAAATAGCTCTTTTAAAACAATTACTAAGGACATTCATAGCTTTCACAGAAATATAGTGAAACTTAGCTGGACCAGATGGCCCACAAGGTCCCTGCCAACTTAAGATTCTAGAATTCTACACACCTTTTCCTTCTTTTGACTTAAAAAAAATATTTTCTTGAATTTATTTAATTAAGAAGCTATTTTGGCAGTAGATTAATATGGTTATAACAATGTGGGGATTTTTTTCTTTCCCATTGAGAAAAAAAAAACAATTTTTTTATGTTTTCCTATGTAGCTGTCTATGTAATAGATGTCACGGATTGCTGGAGTTATGATTGGAATTTAAAAGGAAATACTGTTTATTTGTCATTAAGTTCAAAATCTAGCAGAGGAGACACACGTTACTCAAATGATCTCTCCGGGGATCATGTAATGGTGTACTGAATCAAATCCTCTTGAATAAAGGATCACTGTACTCTGAAACGGAAAAAAAGGAACTGGTCTGTGTTGTGCTAAGGTTCAGGGAGCATGCCCCTGCGGAAATGGGCTGGGTTTAAGGCTTGATGAATGAGGTGGAGTACTCCGGTCTTTGCAGGAGAAGAGACTTGCAGACAGAGCCAACAGTCTGCCTAGGGACCTGAGGTGAGAGGAAGTCGAGGAAGATCAGTGTGGAGGGGAGAATTGTACTGGGGCTAGCTGGCCATGAAGGCTCTGCTGAGGTTTGAGTATTTATCCTTCACCTGCATAGCCTGCTGGTAAGATCTAGGTCTTCTATGTCTCTGTGTCCCTCAGGGTATGCAGGTAGTTAATGCTCAATGAATACTTCTTAATGTATTGACCTAAGGGTTTTCCCTTCCAGGTTATACCTCTACAATTACTGGAAGGTGCTAAAAAATACCAACCTGATTTATCTTTTCATTGGATTTAATAAATAAATTTGTCAATTATTTATTGCCAAATAGTCTCATCAGAAAGCAGTTCACCAAAATAGTATTACGAAGGTGATCATCTAAAGATCACTGAAAGATCAATTATTTCTCTTAAAAATGTACCTTCTTTTTTTCCCTTAATATTTTCTTATGAAAATGTGTCAATATATAGTAATGTTGAAAGAATTTTTCAGTGAGCACCCATTGTTGTGATTTAAATTGTGTTGTCACACCCCCCTACCCAAACTTAGATGTTGCAACTCTAACCCTTAATGTGACTGTATTTAAAGAAATACTTTTAGTTGGTAATTGAAGTTAAATGAGGTCATAAAGGTGGACCTTAATTTGATAGAATTGGTGGTCTTATAAGAAAGAGAGAAAAAAACAACAACAATCTCTCTCTGTGTCATGTGAGGACACAGTGAGAAGGCAACAGTCAGTAACCCAAGGATACAGTTCTCACCAGAGAATAATCATGCAGGCACCTGATGTTGGACTCCAGTCTCTAGAACTGGGAGAAAATAAATTGTGGTTGTTCAAGCCACCAGACTATGGTATTTTGTTATGGCAGCCTAAGCTGACTAATATACCTGTAATTCATATGCTAGTACATCACTTCAATTCTACTGTTAATATTTTACTTGCTTTTCTTTCTCTCTCAATCTCTCTTTCATCTCCTCCTCTCTCTTTATCCATCCTTCAGTCTATTTTATTTTTTGAAGACTTTTAGAATGAATTATAGGCTTCAATATAATTTCTTCTAAATACTTCAGCATGTATATCATTAGCTAAAGATTAATAGTTTTTCTTTGACATAAAATTTGTATATAATGAAATGCACACATCTTAAGTGTACATTTATTGACTTTTGACAATGCATACGTCTTTGTAAATGAAACAAACCCATATCAAGACACAAAATGTTACTATCTCTTCAAAAAAGTTCCTCATACCTCTTCCCAGTCAATTCCCACCCCAACCACTCTCTTTTCCCCCACAGTACATTAATTGTATCTGTTCTAGAACTTTATTTAAATCAACTAGTATGTTCTTTTTTGTATAAGACTTCTTTTATTCAGCATATTGTTAAGATTCATCCATGTTTTACATATATGAGTAGCTTATTTCTTTTCTCTCTCGCTTCTTTTTCCCTTTCTCTATCCCCCTCCCCCCCCCCCATTCTCTTCCTCCCTCCCTTACTTTCTTTCTCCTGAGCAGTATTCTATTATCTAGAGGTACCAGAGTTTCTTTCTTTTATTTTTTAGGTGAATATTTCGGTTATTTCCAGTTTTGAGTTATTGCAAATAAAGCTGCTATAAACATTCTTGCTTCTTGTAAGTGTCTTTCTGTGAATATATGTTATCATGAATAAATATATAGGCTCAGAATTGCTGGGTTATGCTGTCAATGTATGTTTAGTTTTGTAAGAAATTGCCTGACACTTTTCCAAAGTATTGTACTAGTTCACGTTCCCACAATGTATGGGAATTCTAACTGCTCTACATCTTTGCCAACATTTAATGTTAATGTTTATTTTAGCTATTTTAATGAGTGTGCAGTGGTATTTCATTGTGGTTTTAATTTTCATTTCCTTGATAACTAATGATGTTGAGCATATCTTCATGTGCTTATTACATTTTTAAATACTTATTTTTGAAGTGTCTGTGAAAAATCTTTTGTTCACTTTTTGTTGGGTTATTTCTTTATTAATGTAGGAGTTTTTTAAATGTCCTCTGAAGAGAAACCAAGATGACGGCATAGGTAAACACCTAAAATGCTGCCTCGCACAACAATTTCAAAACTACAACTAAAAAGCCGAAGCCGGTTTGGCTCAGTGGATAGAGTGTCGGCCTGCAGACTGAAAGGTCCCAGGTTTGATTCCGGTCAAGGGCATTTATCATGGCTGCAGGCACATCCCCAGTAGGGGGTGTGCAAGAGGCAGCTGATCGATGTTTCTCTCTCATTGATGTTTCTGACTTTCTATCCCTCTCTCTTCCTCTCGGTGAAAAAACCAATAAAATATATTAAAAAAACAAAAACTACAACTAAAAGACAAAATGGACATCATCCAGAACCACAGGTAGGCTGGCTGAGTAGAAATTCTATAACTAGAAGGAAAGAGAGAAGCACACTGAGGTTCAGAGGAGCTATGAAAAGCAAAGGTGCTGAAGTGTGTACGTGGAGAGGACTGGCAACTGGTACGCGGCTGGCTTTCTCTGGCAGGAGGGAGACAAAAGCTCCTGACTGCACTGGACTCCAGTTCCGAGTAAGACTCTGCGGACCCAGACTCATACGGGGTGAAACTGGACTGTCAGGAAAGAGAAAAGCACACTGAGACTCAGAGAAACTCTGGAAAATAGAGGTACCAAGGCATGCACACATGGATAAGGTGGGCAGCTGTGTGTGTGGCTGGCTTTCTCAAGTGGGAGGGAGACAAAAGCTCCCGACTGCACTGAACTCCAGTTCTGGGTGAGACTCTGAGGACCCAGACTCATACAGGGAGAAACTGGACTGTCTGGCAACGGGTGAAACTCGAGGGTGGCTTTCTCTCAGAGGTGCTTGCAGTGATTACCTCAGGACACTGAGACACAGGGGCCTATTAGGGCAGGGGAAACCAATGCTGTCCACTCCGAGACTCCACCCTATCCAAGCTTATCAGAGAGGCTTTTGCAAGTCTTGTCTCATAAGGGTGTCTCCAGCACAGAAGTTCTCCCAGCATAGACATAGCTGATTCTCACAGCCAATTGTCCTGGAGGTCAATTTCTCTTAGATACCAACAACAATCAAGACTTAACTACAATAGGTCTGTGCACACAACCCACAAAGAGATGCACCAAGAGTGTCCAACTCAGGTAACTGGGGAGGCTGAGTCACTGGGCCCTATAGGACACCTAGCATACAAAGCCACTCTATCAACTCAGGGAAGCAACCAAAATACAGAGACAAAGAAACAGATCATAAAATGAAAGAAATGGAGAAAAGCAAATGAGTGGACATAGAGTTCAAAACCATGGTTATGAGGAGAGGAACCAAAATGGCGGCATAGGTAAAACACCTATCTTGCCATCATACACAGCAATTTCAAAACTACAACTTAACGAAAGAACAAACACCATCCAGAATCACTGGAAAGCTGGCTGAGTGAAAATTCCACAAATAAAAGTGAAGATAAGACACTGTGACTCAGAGGAGCGGCGGCGGACAGCATTTAAGATTCACACGGAGTCAGAGGTTTGGAGGAGCGTCCGCCAGCGGATAGGGCGAGCGGCTAAAAACTGGCCAGTTTTCTTGAATGGGGGAGACAAAGACGTCCCACTGGACTGATTCTCCAGCTCTGGGCGAAGTTCAGGGAACCCTCTATCATACGGGGTAAAAACTGGACAGTGGGAGGGCACGCTGAAGCTCGGGTGCTGCAGGGGTCTGCCAGCTTGTGGAGAAGGCGAGCTTGTGAGGAGTGCACGTGAGCTTGGGAACAGCGCAGCTGCCTGACCGCGCAGAGAGGGCTCGTGACTTGCTCTTTCATTCGGGAAACTGTCAGACTGCATTGTTTTGCAATCTTGGATGAGACATTGGGTGTGCAGACTCATTTGGGGAGAGGCTGAATTCTCCTGCAGCCGGTGGAGCTCGGCAGCAGCTCTCTCTCAGAGACCCTGGGGCCACATAGGGCGCAGCTGATGCTGTCTGCTTGGCCCAGAGACTCCGCCCATCCAACCCGAGCACAGCTGAACATCACAGACAATTGGCCTGGAGGTCAACCCCTCCAAGTGCAAACAATGATTAACCTGAGCTTAACTTCAGCAAGACTGTGCAACCCATATCCACCTCAGGTAACTGGGGAGGCTGAGCCACTGTCCCTTGTAGGACATCTACCACAAAAAGCTAATTGACCAACTAACTCAGGGAAGCAGCCACCATGCAGAGACATGGAAAGAAATCAGATGTGAAAGAAATGGAGGGAAAAAACACGACTGGACATGGAATTCAAAACCACGGTTATAGGGCTTTTTAAGAGGCTCCTAGAAAAGGTCGAGTCCTATAAGGAAATAAGCAAGACCTACAAGGAAATGAATGAGACCCTCAAGGAAATGAATGAGACCCTCAAGGAAATGAGCAAGACCAATGTGGAAATGAATGAATCCTACAAGGATATGACGAGACTCTCAAGGATATGAAAAAGGACCAACCAGAAATTAAGCATACACTGACTGAAATAAAAAATATTATACAAAGACCTAAAAGTACTCTAGAGCACCCCAAGAACCAAGTTAAAGATTTGAAATACAAAGAGATAAAATCCACTTAGCTGAAAAAGCAAGAAACCAAAAGAATCCAAAAAATTGAAGATAGTGTAAGGGACCTCTGGGACAACCTCAAGCATACCAACATCCAAATTATAGGGGTGCCAGAAAAAGAGAGAGAGAAAGACAATGAAAACCTATTTGAAGAAATAGTGAGTGAAAACTTCCCACACCTGGTGAAAGAAATTGACTTAGGAGTCCAAGAAGCACACCGAACCCCTATATATAGGAACCCTAAGAGGACCACACCAAGGCACATCATAATTAAAATGCCAAGAGCAAAAGACAAAGAGAGAATATTAAAAGCAGCAAGAGAAAAACAGTTAGTTACCTATAAGGGAGCACCCATACGATTGTCAGCGGATTTCTCAACAGAAACGATGCAGGCCAGACAGGAGTGGCAATAAATATTCAAAGTGATGAGTAGCAAGAATCTACAACCAAGATTACTCTATCCAGCAAAGCTATCATTCAGAATTGAAGATCAAATAAAGTCCTTCGCAGATAAGAAAAAGCTAAAGGAGTTCATCACCACCAAACCAATATTATATGAAATGCTGAAAGATATTCTTTAAGAAGAGGAAGCAGAAAAAGATAAAAGTGTAAATTATGAACAACAAATACATATCTATCAACAAATTTATCTAAAAATCAAGTGAATTAATAAGCCAATGAACAGGATAAACTGGTGAATGTAACAGAATCCTGGACATAGAGAGGGCATGGACTGAATTCTTGGGGAGAAAAGGGGTGTGGGAAGTGCAGCAAGAGAGTGGACAAAAATCATGCAACTATGGGAGAGGACAGTTGAGAGGGGTGAGGGTGGAGGGTGGGATGGATACCAGGCGGAGGGGAGCTATAGGGGAAAAAAGGGAACAATGTAATTAATAAACTGAACAATAAAGATTAAAAAAACATGGTTATAAGGTTTTTCAAGAATTTTCTAGAGTAGACCAATAAATTTAGCAAGACCCTTTAAAATATCAAAAAGGACCAACTAGAAATTAGGCATACACTGACTGAAATAAAAAATATTATACAGAGATCTAACAGCAGACTAGAGGATCGCAAGAATCAAGTCAAAGATTTGAAATACAAACAAGCAAAAATTACTCAACCAGAAAAGGAAAAAGAAAAAAGAATCGAAAAAATTCAAGATAGTGTAAGGAGCCTCTAGGACAACTTCAAGCGTACCAACATCTGAATTATGGAGGTGCCAGAAGAAGAGAGAGAGTAAGATACTGAAAACCCATTTGAAGAAATAATTACCGAAAACTTCCTCCACCTGGTAAAAGACATAGATTTAAAAGTCCAGGAATGCACAGAACTCCAAACAAAAAGAATCCAAAGAGGACCACAACAAGACACACTAAAGGAGTTCATCACCAGCTCTTTTTGCATCCTGCTGCAGCGTCGGTGGAGGCAGAGAGCCAGGCTAGCTTGAATAAAGGCTCTTTGCTTTTGCATCAGACTCAGCTCCCTGGTGATCTTTGGGGATCTTGAAGTCTGGGCATAACATCTTGTATGTATCATTTGTACATCAGCTCTTTCTCCAAGCCTTTGAACCTGAAAGCCATGCTGGCTGTGGCCTTTCACACCTTAAGGTTTTATATAAAGTTTAAGATGGGTTTTTTATTTCTTAAAAAAAGTCATTGAGATTTTGATAGGATTGCATTGAATCTGTTGATCATTTTGAATAGTGTTTACATCTTAACAATATTAAGTCTTTCAATCTGTGAAAAAAAATTAAAAAATAAAGGAGTTCATCACCACCAAACCAGTATTATATGAAATGCTGAAAGATATTCTTTAAGAAGAGGAAGAAGAAAAAGGTAAAAATATAAATTATGAACAACAAATACACATCTATCAACAAATGAACATAAAAATCAAGTGAACTGATAGGCTGATGAACAAGATAAACTGGTGACTATAACAGAAACATGGACATAGAGAGGGAATGGACTGACAATTCTTGGGGAGAAAAGTGTTGTTGGAAGTACAGCAAGAGATTGGACAAAAATCTTGCAACAATGGAAGAGGACATTGGGGAGGGGGAGGTGAGGGTGGAGGGTGGGATAGGTACAGGGTGGAGAGAAGATACAGGGGGATAAAAAAAGGGGAAACAATGTAATTAATAAACTGAACAATAAAAAATTTTAAAAAAAAAGAAGAGGAAGAAGAAGAAAAAGGTAAAGATAAAAATTATGAACAATTGCCAAAACTGGTTTGGCTCAGTGGATAGAGAGTTGACCTGCGGACTGAAAGTTCCCAGGTTCGATTCCAGTCAAGGGCCTGCGGACTGAAAGTTCCCGGGTTCGATTCCAGTCAAGGGCAGTACCATGGTTGCCTGCACATTCCCAGTGGGAGATGTGCAAGAGGCAACTGATCGATGTTTCTCTCTCATCGATGTTTCTGACTTTCTATCTCTCTCCCTTTCTCTCTGAAAAAAAAAATCAATAAAATATATTTTAAAAATTATGAACAATAAATATGTATCTATCAACAAGTGAATCTAAAAATCAAGTGAATAAAAAATGTGATGAACAGAATAAACTGGTGAATATAATAGAACCAGTTTCAATATAATAGAAAGGAAGTGGACTGATAATTCTCGGGGGGAAAGTGGTGTGTGGGGTGCATGAAGAGACTGGGACAAAAATTGTACACCTATGGATGAGGACCATGGTGGTAGGGGAGGTAAGGGCAGAGGTAGGGTGGGAACCAGGTGGAGGAGAGCTATGGGGGGAAAAAGAGGAAAAATTGTAATAATCTGAACAATAAAGATTTATTAAATTAATAAAAAAATAAAATGTACTCTAGATAGCAGTTCTTTATCAGATATATATTAAGTGTTCACTTGTAATGTACACAGCTTGTGTATTTTCTTAAAGTCATCTTTTCATTAGCAGAAATTTTAAACTTGATGAAGTCTAATATATAATATTTATGTTATAACATATATAATTTATATATTTCACCCTGTTTTTCTTATGGGAATTACTTTTTCTGACCTGTTTGAAATAATTTTGCCTATCTCAAAGTCATGAAGATGTGCTTCTGTATTTTTCTTCAAAACTTTAGGATATTAACTTTTATTTAAGCCTATGATCACCTCTAAAGTTGCTGTATTTGGTGTAAATTGGGGTCAAGGTTCATCTTCCATATGAGTTTCTAGCTATATCATCATCTTTTAAAAAATTCCCTCCGGATTACTTTGGTGCCTTTGTTGGAAATCAAATGCTTGTGTAAGTGTAGATATGCTTATCTATCTTTGTAAAAATGTAAATACTGAGCACTCAACATCCAACAGTTTTTGTTTTAAAGATCATCTCTTCATGTCATCTTTACACACCATAATCTGGATAAGAATTTCAGTAGGGGGATATATTGACTTGTAATAGCCTATTATAAAAATTGAAACCCTGTATCTTCAAAGCATTAGTTGGCTTTTCTCTCTTTCAGGGAATTCACATTCAAATGGATAATTAAATATATTGGAACCATTATTTGAAAAAAAGGGACTTTAAAATTAGAAGACAACAACAACAACAACAACAACAACAGAACAATAAGCCAAAACCCAAAAATATGTTACTGCTATAGTGTATCCTATTTTAAAGTTCACCATATTTTATTATTTAATAAAGATGACCAGTTTCCTCTTATTGGAATCTCATGTGGTTGTTCAAGGTGTGTTTTTATGAGTTTACTATAGAAACTTAAGTAACTGACTTCCTTCATTTTTTATTTGTAAAGAAAGAAAAGTATGAAAGAAAATGAAACTGTGTATGGGGACACATGTTAAATAGACTTATTTTGGTGATCATTTTGCAATAAATACAAATATTGCTTCATAATGTTGTAACACCTGATATAATATTATACGTCAACTAGCAGCCAGTGCACAAAATTTGTGCATGGGGTTGTGTGTCCCTCAGCCCAGCCTGCTCCTCTCCAATCTGAGACCCCTCGAGGGATGTCCGACTGCCCATTTAGGATCGGGCCTAAACAGGCAGTCAGACATCCCTCTCACAATCCAGGACTGCTGGCTCCCAACTTCTTGCCTGCCTGCCTTCCTGATTGCCCCTAACCACTTCTGCCTGCCAGCATGATTACCCCCTAACCCAGTGGTCGGCAAACTCACTAGTCAACAGAGCCAAATATCAACAGTACAACAATTCAAATTTCTTTTGAGAGCCAAATTTTTTAAACTTAAACTTCTCCTAACATCACTTCTTCAAAATAGACTTGCCCAGGCCATGGTATTTTGTGGAAGAGCCACACTCAAGAGGCCAAAGAGCCACATGTGGTTCGTGAGCTGCAATTTGCTGAGCACTGCTCTAACCACTCCCCTGCCAGCCTGTTCTCCCCCAACTGCTCTCCCCTGCAGGCCTGGGTACCCTCCAACTGCCCTTTCCTGCAAGCAAGGCCACTCCCAACTTCCCTTCTCTGCCAGCCTGATCACCCCTAACTGCCCTCCCCTGCAGGCTTGATCGCCCCCAACTGTCCTCCCTTGCAGGACTGGAACCTCCCAATGGCCCTCCCCTGCTGGCCATCTTGTGGTGGCCATCTTGTATCACATGGGGTCAGTTATCTTTGACCACATGGGGGCAGCCATCTTGTGTGTTGCAGTGATGATCAATTTGCATATTACTCTCTTATTAGATAGGATAGAGGTCTGTTGCAGGGGTGAGGGCAGCTGGTTTGCCCTGAAGAGTGTCCCAGATCAGGGTGGGGGTTATCTTGGGCATGGGGCAACCTGGGCGAGGAGCCTGTGGTGGTTTGCAGGCCAGCCACGCCCCCCCGGCAATCCAAGTGGAAGCCCTGAAATCTGGGATTTATTTATCTTCTACAATTGAAACTTTGTAGCCTTAAGTGGAGGCCAAGGCAGGCCATGAAAATTGGCTTCCTCCATCACTGGAGGCAACCCAAGCCTCCTGCTTTCTACAGCTCTGTGGCTGCTACCGTTTTTGTTGGGATTTATTTATCTTCTATAATTGAAACTTTGTAGCCTTCAGTGGAGGCCACGGCAGGCCAGGAAGCTTGACTCCCTCCATTTCCAGGGGCAACCTAAGCCTCCTGCTCTCTCCAGCTTTGTGGCTGCAGCCATTTTTTGTTGAGATTTATTTGAAACTTTGTAGCATTGAGTGAGGGCCTGGGGAGACGAGGGCAGGCGGAAAGCTTGGCTTCCTCCTTCTCTGGGGAAACCCAAGCCTCCTGCTCTCTCTGTGGCTGCAGCCATCTTGGTTGAGTTAATTTACATACTTGCTCCTGACTGGCTGGTGGGAATTGTTTATGGGTATAGTGGAGGTATGGTCAATTTGCATATTACTCTTTTATTAGATAGGGTTATATCTCAATAAAGGAAAGAAAGAGAGAATGAGAGAGAGAAGAAAAAAACTAATTCTTAGACTATTCTTATTACAATAGGGTGTGATAAAGATCAATTAGTTTCCAGAAAATGCTTTAGAGAAACATATGGATAAAACAGTAAAATATAAGTGGCATGAAACAGTTCATAAAAACAAGGTGTTTTCATTAGACATCTATGTATCAGGAAAAAGTATGTAATAGTGTATAAACTTTCTCCTCTATATCATTTGGAGTTTGTTCTCTTTACACTAATAAAGGTGAAAACACACTGTTTCTTTAGATTGAATAGACTCAGGCTGGTGAGAAGGAACAGAGAATGTCAGTCTTTCTTAGCTGCCACTAAGCTTGCCAAACCAGGTGGATTTGCCTGCTCTTGACTCTGGTAATTCAATACCCTATTTCCTTCCGGTAGAGATTGCCTGACCACTTACACCCTGCCATGAGTCTTTGTTTCATGCCGTTCATAAATGTTGTGGCTTTTGACACAAAGAATTCTAACATCTTTCACATCCCAAAGTAAACAACAGCTCTGAAAATGTCATAGGGCTTTCATTTCACAGGAAATGGATTTAAATAATTCAGGGTGAAAACTTTCAGTAGCTCTCCCCTTCCTCCAGTTTTCAAGAACAAACAAATATAAGTGCTGGGAAATGTGAGCCTAATAACACACTTTCTAGTTGGTGTTGGTGGACATTAATAAATATCAATTTTTGAGGGTGGCTTGAGGGTTCAGTATGCAAAATGTATGCACTCCTAAAATATTTTTAATTAAAGTATAAGAAGCAGTGTTGTTTTTTATAATGAAAGTCACTTTCTATAATAATTACATATTATAATATGTAATTTGACTCTAGGATAATTTATGTCTTCCTCACCATAATTATTAAAAACAGCACCAAATTCTCAGATCAAATAAGCTAGTTTCAAGTGAGAGCTATGTCTTACTAAACTAAGAAATAGCAAAATTAAACCCAAAACTAGTTGAAACTAATGATCTATATTAATAAAAGGGTAATATGCTAATTAGACTGGGAGACCTTCCACACCTTCTTCTGGACAAAGCCATGGTGGTGGGGCTGAGGTAGAGGTGGTTAGAGGCCAAGAGGGGAGGGCAGTTGTGGATGATTAGGCCAGTGTGGGGCCAGTGGGGCTGATCAAGCTAGGGGGGGTGGCAGTTGGGGGTGAGCAGACCAGCAGGGGAGCAGTTGGGAACAAGCAGGCCATCAGTGGGGGTCAGTTGGGAGTGATCAGGACAGCGAGGGGGGGCAGTTTGGAGTGAGCAGGGCAGCAGGGGGCAGTTGGGGGTGAGGGGGCATTTGGGAGGCAAGCAGGTCGGCAGTGGGGGAAAGTTGGGGTGAGCAGGCCAGTAGGCAGAGTGGTTAGGGGCAATCAGATAGGCAGGCAGGTGAGTGGTTAGGACCCAGCAGTCCCAAATTGCGAGAGGGATGTCGGACTGTCAGTTTAGGCCCTATCCCTGTAAACTGGCAGTAGGACATCCTCCAAGGGGTCCCAGATTGAAGAGGGTGCAGAGGCCAGGCTGAGGGAAACCCCCTCTCTGCAAATCCCTCCTCCCCCATGCATGAATTTCATGCACTGGGCCACTGGTAACAAAATAAAAATTCTAATTATAACTAAATGACCAGGGCTTTCTGCACACTTTATGTGGAGAATTAGGGTACTAGAAGATGATTAGTGTCCTACAAAAGACTTTTGGGGAATGGAAAAGGACTTCTTGTGCATGAATGCTGCCTCATGAAGCCAAAAATAATGAGTTACAGGAAAGTCAGGTGACTAAATTATTCCAGCCTGGAGGCAGGCTCACGTAGGAAGCTGAGAATTCTACTGCGAAGGGCTGGAGTTCCCAGTGCCCTTGACAGTACCAAAAGATAACATATTAATAAGCCTAATGGTTCTTAACAATTCCTTTCAAGCCCTGTTTTCTATGTAACGTGGCACATTCTTTTGAAAGAAGCGTGTTTACTCACTTCAATTAGTTGGAAATCTCACTCGTTGTGAAAGAACTATTTCATGAGATCCGATAAAAACATTCCCAGTCATGGGAAAAGAAAGCACCACTACCTTAATGGTTGAAGAAATAAAACCTCAAGCAAAGCAAGAAGAGATTTTCATAGTATCTGTTGAATTTACTTCTCCTAATTATTCTGGGGACTTAGTTTTTTTACTTTAGATATTTATAGGTAATACCATGTGTTTTTATAATCATATATAAAAATATTAGGAAAAAACTTGATGTGGGCAGTAATATCTCACCAATCCAATCAGTTTGGCATTTAAAATAAATTTTGTTTCCAGCTTTGTTTTCAAAAGAAACAAAAGATCCCCTCTTGGCCATCAATTGGTCTTGTATGTGGGCACCTTTTCTAATTCTCTGTAGACAATCAATTCAAGCTACGTTCTAGCTCAGTCAATTTGTGTGGAGTCTTAATGATCCAGCTAATTCCTCTCTTTAACTTAGTGTTACCAAGTTATTGAATAAACATTGTTTTTGTTCTTGCCAACTACCCATTTAATAAAATGGGTCTTAATGCAGTCAAATATCATTGGCTGCTTTTGCTCTGGTGTGGTACTCACTTTCTCCCTTCCCTTAATTAGCTTCCCTCAGTTTAGTTATTACTCCAAGAAAAAAAAAATCATTGCATTTATTTTTATTTGATCTTATCTGTTAGGAATGCCTTATTTGAATTTAAGTTTTGGCAGGTGATTGGATCATTCATTCAACTCTTCATGTCCCTTAACTGGTATCCTTTTTGCTGTACTCTATGTGTAAACCAAGAAATGTTTTTTTGTGTGTGTGTGTGAGATAACAGCCTAACTTCATTTTTTAAAATTGCTTTTGCTTTTATTTTATTTTTATTGAATTTATTGGGGTGACATTGGTTAATAAAATTATACATGTTTCAGGTATACAATTCTACAATATATGATCTTTATGTTGTATTGTGTGTTTAGCACACACAGTCAAGTCTCCTTCCATCACCACTTATCTCCCCTTTACCTTCTTCTACTTTACCTTCCCCCACTTTTCTCTGGCTATCACCATATTGTTGTCTGTGTCCATGAGTCTTTCTTTCTTTATCTTTTCTTAACCCCTTTACCATTCTCACCCAGCCTTCAAATCCCCACCACCACCACAATTATCAATCTGTTCTCTGTATCCATAGGTCTGTCCCCACTTTGTTTATTAGTTTATTTTGTTCATTAAATTCCACGTATAAGTGAAATTATATGGTATTTGTTTTTCTCTGACTGGCTCATTTCAATTAATAATAAGCCAGTCAGAAAACAAAACAAAACAAAACAAAACACCAGAATGTTTTCCAGGTCCATCCAAAACCAAGAAATATTTGATCCACAGAATATATGATTCACTTGCATATGGTAGCATTACAAAGACACAATGTAATAAAAGATTTTAAGCAAAGCATGCAAGTAAGTACTTCATGTAACCCCAAAACACACATGCAGATCATAGTATCCAGTCATAGAATCAAAATCTCCAGGTTGCAACTGGTCTTAGAGGTCAGTAGTTCAGCATATATTCAATTCAACTAGAGCAGTTGATGAGCAAAAATCTTTATTCGGCAAGTTCCTCTTAGAGTGAATGGCTGTAGCTGGAAGTGGGTGAAAATGTGCTTTGCCTTTGGATACACAGAATTTCACATGGCCATAGAGTGGTACACATTAACCACAGATTGTTTGTTTGTTTTAGGTCAGAAGTTTAAAGAGAAAAGGTAGATGTCTTGGTAAAAAGGCAGACATACATATTTACATCTGTTTCCTCCTAAAATTCCACTAAAAAAAGGACAGTAATCAGATCTTTTAAAATATATATTGTATAAAACCATCAATATGAAAGAGGTAGCAAATAAAACAACATAAAATTTTGGAATCCATAAATATAAAAGGCTAATATGCAAAATGTCTCCTTGGGAGTTTGGGAAACTGGGAGTTCAATTGCTTGCTATGATGTGTGTTGACCACCAGGGGGTGGCACGGAATGAAAGGAGGCCCTGGTCAGCAGCCAGCAGCCAGAGGAGGCAGGCCCAGGCAGGCAGTTGAAGGCCCTGATTGGCCCTGATCACCAGCCAGGCCTAGGGACCCTACCTGTGCACAAATTTTGTGCATGGGACCTCTAGTTTGTAAATAAGTTCACAAACTGTAAGCTGCCTAACAGAACTGAAAGGTTGAATCCTAAGTTGGCAATAAGGAAAGTCAAGAAACAACCCAAATTAAGTTATAGAACTAACATAATTAGAAGGTTTCAGACATCTTTGGAAGAAAGACACAAAGGAGTTGCTAAAAACAGGAGAAGTGGTTGAAAGTTGACTTAGAACGTGAGCCTCAGATTTCCTATTCAATTTTGCTCAATGGGACAAATGCAAATGGAGTATAGGATAGCACAAGTGCACAAAACTAGATGCAAGTTGTTTAGCCAATCATCATTAAGTTATTCTATAGTCAGCAACATTCAGGAATCTCAATGTGGCTTTCAATAATAAAGATTTATTTCTTGTTCACATTCCATGTCACTTTGTATCTTCAGACAACCCACAGAATCAGAGAAAACATTTGCAAATCTAACAAAGGTGAGGTATCCAAAATATATCCTGAGCTTTACATCTCAATAATAAAAAACAACAACAAATAACTCAACTTAGAAATGTACAAAAGATTTAAATAGACATTTCTCTGAAGAAGATATATAAATGACCAATAAACGCATTTAATGATGCTCAACAACATTAGTCATTAGGAAATGCAAATCAAAATCACAATGAGATACCCTTTCATATCTACTAAAGATGGCTTCAATTAAAAAATGGAAAATAACAAGTGTTGGCAAGAATGTGGAAAAAATATAAACCTACACATTGCTGATGAGAATGTAAAATAATACAATCACTGTGAAACAGTTGGCAGTTCTTCAAAAAGTTAAACATAGAATTACTATATGACCCAGAAGTTCCCCTCTTATGAATAGACCCAAGAGAACTGAAAATATACAGTCACACAAAAACCTGTGTACAGGTGTTATTTTTTTTTTTTTTGCCATCCAATAGGCCGTTTATTGAGGAATTAGTGTTGCTAGACCTATAAAGATGCCTTGCTAATGAGGAGCTCCTTCTAAACAAGGACTTGACTACAGATTCCAGTGACCTCTACCTGAACTCTTTCCACTGTACTCTGCTCATTATGGACTCCACAAGAGTCAAAGAAGAGCACATTGCCTTACACTGAAGGTGGAGGGCTCTGGAGGACAGTAGCAATAGCCAATAGAAAATGACTTACTAGTAGCTGGTGGACAAGCTTATGACATCAAGTTAATGGACAGTGGCTTCCATTAACCATGAGCCTGTAAGAAAACTAAGAAGTGTGTGTTTAGAGCTTGCTGTATGACCACCAATATCTGCCTAACCTTCATGGGCACATAGTTAATCTACATGTCCTAGTTTCCTAATAGCTGGATGTGCCAATGTAGCTGAAGGGTGGCTAATGATATACAAAGTGGAAGTAAAGCATAATACTACCAGTATGGCCTTAAAACATCCTGCCTGATTTTCCATTCTCATTTTTCTCTGCCTGTCTGGAAGTAAATAACTATGTGACAGAAGAGCCACATGATGAAAGAAACCCAGATCTCTGAGTGATTGTTCGGAAGAGAGCTGCTCATAAGCATAGCAACTACATTGGATCTTACACTTCTAAAAGTAAACCTTAATTTCATTAAGTTACTGAGATTTTATTGTGCTTGTTACTGCAGCATAACTCAGCCTTCCCTGGCTAATACAAAACATCCTGATGCCTGTTCTTGAGTAGATGAACAGGTGGGGGAAGGTTATGAGTGCACTTAGCAGCATTAATCATAATAGTCAAATGGTAGAAACAACCTAAATTTCCATCAACTGATGAATGGATCAAATTAATTGTCAAATGTGATATTAGGAAATTAGAAAAAAATGAAATTGTTATTTACAGGTTTTACATTATTGTCTGTATGGAAAATTCAAGAGAATCTACAGTAAAGTTATTAATAAGGAGAATTTAACAAGTTTGTTGGTTCCAAAGTCAACATAAAAAAATTAACAAATTTCTATGTAAATATGGCCAACAGTTTAAAAATAAATTTTTGCCCTTAAAAATAGGATTAAAGAATCAAATAACTAGAAAAAATGTAAGAGAGATGTTCAAGTTCTTTATTCAAGGAGCCTTAATATTATTCAATGAAATTCAATATTAAAATAAAACAGTATATCATCAGTCCTGCTCTGACTTTATGTAGGACCTAGGGCAAGAACACAAATGGATGCCTTCATGTCCTATGTCTAAATATTCAAAAGTTATAAATATAGCTAACAAATGGTTGAACAAAATATCTATTTTCCTACACTGACAAATATATCTTCATAACTACCTGGAAAGCAAGGTTTGAATTTTGAAAGTTGGACTCTTCAGAATTCTATGCTGAAATATAGGCCCTTGATCACATCCTATGTGCTTTCCCTAATCCCCACTTCTCTTTCCACCCTGGCTCCATCTAACATTGGACCAGGAGGAGACTTATGTGCATACTTGGACACACCAATCCACTCTTCCAAGCTCCATTCACAGTACATGTATTCCTTGACCCCCAAATCCTCAAATCTAAGGGTGTACACTGATGTATTATCTGCTTGTGGGAGGATAGGCTCAGGGAAGTGGCCTGTGCAATTCTTACAAAGTGGGTTTGAGGACATTTGGATAGAAAAGTTCAAATTCCTGATCCCCAGATTTTAGCTAGGCAGGGGGAGTGATAGCCATAAGTGACACATCCCATTGACCTATTGAACTCTGAACTCCACAATCCACATAGGACCTGAAATTGTGGTCCAGGATAGGACCCCACTTACTCGGGTCTGAGGATTATATTTATTTATATGTCATGTTCATTAATTGGAAAATTCAATATTATAAAGATGGAATTCTTTCCAATTAAATTTCAACAGGTTGTTTGAGGAACCTGACAAGTTGATTGTAAAATTTACATAGTAATACAAAAGTTCAAAATAGTTAATATATCCTTAAAGAAGAACAAAATGTGGTGGTCTACTAAATTTAAGCAGAAGGAAGTACCAGGATATAACCAACCAAGGCAGGGATAGTTTATGAAGATTCCATGATGTGAATGATTTTAGGTTTCTTCCTTATAAAGATTGACAATGGAGTTTAATTTCCAAGGTCATTTTGTAGCAATAAAAGAAGTATATTTTGAAATTTAGAGAAGTTAATGTAATACTTTAATCTTACAAGCTATGACCATGAAATAATCATTCTTTTTTTAAATCCTCACCCTGGAATATGTTTTTTAATGATTTTTAGAGGGAGAAAGAGAGAAAAACATCAATGTCAGAGAAAAACATTGATTGGTTGCCTCCTGTACACACCCTACCAAGGATCAAACCCACAACCTATGTATATACCCTGTCGTGGAATCAAACCTGAACTCTTTAATATATTCGACCCCGCTCTAACCATCTATCATTTATCTATCATTTTTTAGTAGCCATATAATTAAGTAAGAAGGTATATCCTTTGGAATTTTAATAAAAACTTTAATGCTTTAAAATAAGAATTCTAGCCCTAGCTGGTTTGGCTCATTAGATAGAGTGCTGGCCTGCGGACTGAAGGATCCCAGGTTCGATTCCAGCCAACGGCACATGCTGGGATTGTGGGCTCAATCCCCAGTAGGGCATGCTGGAGGCAGCTAATCAATGATTCTCTTTCATTGTTGATGTTTCTATTTCTCCCTCCTTCTCTCTTCCTCTCTGAAAGCAATAAAAATAGATATTATAAAGTAAATAAATAAAATAAAATAAGAATTCTAATGCCAACATTAGAAAACTTTCTGTCAATTGAATAGAGTTAAGAAAGACAAAAACCCATTTACTGAAAGAGGAAATTTACTAATATTAGATGTTTTCTGTATGTCAGACACTGTGCTAAGCACTTTATGTACATTATCAAATTTAATTATTAAAACCATCCTATGAAGTGAATATCATCCCCATTTTACAGATGAATAAACTGAGAGGAACTAAAAAGTGGAACCATAATTTTGGCTCAGGAAGTTCTCTTTATTAGCACATCCACAATTTCTTTTATCATTCTAGTTGTTTTTGTCATTGAAGAAATGATTCACTTATATGATGTTTGTGAACTGTGGTGATTTTTTAAACATGTTTCAGAATATACAAAATGAATCTTGTTACTGTGCCATCATTTAACATAAAATACATATTTAAATATTAAAAACTGCTTAGGTCACATCAAATGTAACATAATATATCATTCAGAAAATCTATTTTAGCATAAAACATTTTGCATTAAATCAATCTACCTGGGCTGAAAGTTTTTATTAATCTAGAAAGCTTAATCCAGTATTATTTCTGATTTTTTAACATGACCTATTATCAGGCACATGGATGTACTCATTTATGTACATACATGCATGTTCATCTTCATGCACACACACACATTGTATTCCTAAAACTACATTTTCAGGGAAAACACAAAATGATAATTGTAAGAGCAACTTTTTCTTTTGAACTTGAGATTTTCATATGCCTTTCATACCTGATTTCCATATTATGATTTCCATAGATAATTTTCATATATGATCCTCATTCACTTTCCATCTTAATCTTTAGGTTCTGCCCCTCCCTTTTCTCTTCACCCTGAGAAGACCCTGAGATACTCAGACTATTTTAATTTATATTGATTATACTACCTTCCATGAATCTCTTTATTTGTTGCCTTAAAACTCATCTATGTATCTACACCAAAGTATTGTTTGCTGTGGCAGAAAGTTAGGAGCTAAGAGCTAGAAGAAGGGTGACCTGAGTTAGAATCCTTACTGCCATTTAGTATTCTTTGGCTTTGAGCAAATTTTTTTACCTTGTTAGATTCAGTTCCCACATCTGTAAAATGAGGATAATATCTCCCATGCCTACCTCCAGGGCTACCATGAAGAATGGTGTGATAAACTGCTACATAATTAATAGCTAACTGCAGTAAAGACTGCCATATTAATTCTCCCTCTTTTAAAAAAACTAGCAGACCCCAGATTTTTATATGCCTGACTAATGCACAAAGCTTGGAGGTGATGGCTGAAGGAGCTGTCTTATGACCAGACATGACAGAAAGGCCCCAATTGTCACAGAGACCTTCCTTCTGAATTCTCAAGACTCTGGACCAGTCCTGAGGTGTTCTTGTTTAGTGAGAGAAAAATAAACCCCAATATTTAAGTCACCATTACTTGTTTCTGTTATGTGCAAGTAACCTCAATCTCTACCTGACACAGTAACCTCTAATGAGCTTGTATTATGTGTCTGCCACTGTGCTAAGCACCTGCCATGTATTATGCTCTTCAATCCCTAGGATAGCCCTTCTACAGGAGACTGAGGTACAGAGAGATTCAGCAGTTTACACAGTGTCACCTGGCTTTGTTGATAGCTGTCATATATTTATGGTGCCTCTGCCATTGACTCAGTTATTTAATTATTGTCAGAAATACAAGGTCACAATTTAAAACAAAAAAAATTTTGTGACCAATATCTGCCAACAATTTTGTAGCTCTGGTCACATCAACATCATTGAGTTGCCTGGTGTCCACTCTATGTTAGAGCAGGAATCAGGAAGTTACAATTTCAAAATCAGACATTCTATGTATGGAATATCTGGTCTTAGTAGTTGCCATTGGTCAGACCAGATTTTGCGGAAGTATCCATGTAAACAATTATGGATATGATCAATGACAGAACTTCATGACTTAGATAATCAATTTTGGGAGGATATTAGAGTGGACAGACCCAATTCTTGGCCCTGACCTCAAGGATTCTCTATGAGGGAGTGTGATGACTGAAGCAATGGTTTCTAAACATTTATTGAGCACTAACAATATGTTAGATATAATTCTAATCACTTTACATGCATTCACTCATTCTGTTTTCCCAACTCTGTGGAAGGCAATATAATAATCTTCATTTTCCAGTGAGAAAATCAAGGCCAAGAAATGTTACTTGTCCCAAACTTCTTAAGTGCTAATAAGTGACATAAAAGGAATTTGAATCCTGGAATGCTGGCTCCAGGAATATGCCCTGTCTAATGAGAGAGTATTCATTAGTTACCAATGCATATTCTCAGTCTCCTAATTAGTAATATGAAAGAGCTACACTTCAGAGTCTTATCAGAAGACTCACTGCATGTTTTAAAAGTGTGGTATAAAAATAGAATATTTGTTGAGAATTTTCTGAAGAATATGAAGTGTATCCATACTCTTGGTTCTAGTTGGCATCGCCATTTGGAAATACATTGCTTTGATTCCCTTTAGAATTGACTTTACTGAACTTTGGCATTTTGAAATTTACTTGCTTTGAGGGATGATACAAGAATATTTTACAAAACTTTTGTGTTTACTGTAACTTGTTGGAAGTGTTTTATGCTGCATCACACAATGTCATTATATGGGTGAAGGACAAAAAATCCAGGACAAACTAGCTAAAGCAAAATTGAAGTTATTGGCTCATGGAACTAAAAAGCTTCAAGGACAGATTGATCCATGCCCAAATAATGTTAGCAGGATTTACTTTTTCTCATTCCATCTTTCTTTATCTTAACCACATCTTCAGACAAGTGCTGTTCTGAGGTCTCTGAGCAGCAACAGCAGCTCCAACACTCATGCCCTCTCATGTGCAAGTTCAGAAGCTCTTTCCCAGAAGTCCAAGTGGTCTAATTAAAACTGATTTGGACATATGCTTATCTTTGAACCAATCCTGTGGTGAGGTGAAGACAATGCATTCAATGGTATTGTCTGAGTCACCCCCTAATGGGGCGGGGGTGGGAGGTGGGGGGGTGGAGGAAGGGATGTGGAGCTAAGTCTACAGATGTACATAGACCATGGGTGAATAGAAGATGACTCCCAGAAGAAAATGATGTTTACTAGTAAGAATAGATGGACGCTGGGCAGAAAAACCAGCCAACTACACTTCACTTCACTTGAGGAATATCTGTGAAAGGAATTCTGGCTTGATGTTATTGACATTGTGATCATTATACCTGATTGTGTGTCCCAAATGGTAAGAAGGAGGTTTGGCAACATATCTACTGGACACTTCGTTAGCTGTAAAAGACCTATGATATGCCTACAGTTTTATTTCATGTTCTAATATTATTTTCTTCTTAAATTTCTTACTTCAGCTATTCATATATATATATTATAAACTGTTCTAAAGTTTTTTTTGGAAAGAAGAAATACATAAAGCCTTAAAATGTTATTTTTAATACTGGATACATTAATATTGTTTAAATGTACAACTAAAGATTATACTAGCTAATAACTTATCAGAAAAGATTAGCATAGATATTAATGTGAGTCCTATTCATATTTCTACCAGAAAAAAATATAATAGTTAATAGTTTTTACTTCTAATTATTACCAACTATTTTCTACTTGTCTTACTGACAAGTTTCTCGTTAGTTTTTAAGATTCAATTTAACTATCAGTTTCCTACCTTGATAGCACCCTCTCCCATTGCCAGAGCCCCGGAGTCAGCAGGTGTTCATCCCACCAGGCTCCTATTATTTGTTTGTCTGTGGGAAGAGCTTCCAGAGGACAAAGGCTGCCTCATTTATTTGTTGGTATCTCTATCTCATAGAACAGTGCACGAGTGAGTCTTCAGTAAGAGTCCATGAAAGAAAGGAAGAAAAAGAAGAGAGGGAGGAAGGTGGGAAGGTAGGAAGGGAGAAAGGAAAATGGAAGGGAGGAAAGAAAGGAGGAAGAAAGAAAGAAGGTAGGAAAGGAAGGAAGAAAATAATCTGTAGAGAATAACTTCATCACAAATGATGCTACGGGTAAATATTGCCTATGGTTAGTGAATGTGGTTAGTCATGTATTTGTCAAGAAGAGACCTCTCCCCCATCATGATTTCTGATTAATTGCTCTCTTTTTTATAGTGTTAATCCTGACCTGAGGCTATTTTTCCCATTGATTTTTTAAAAGAGCAGAGGGGCGGGGAAAGAGGAAGAACGAGGAGAGAGAGAGAGAAACATCTCAAATGTGGAAATCCCTTTCACGTCCTGTGTGATTTAGGGTCCCCGTTCAGGGTTTGGGTTCTGGAGAAGGTTGCACACCTTGAATAGAGACTTAGAAAAACATTAATTTGGAAATGTGGGCCAGGTGGTAGTCCAACGAGAGAGAGAGAGAGAGAGAGAGAGAGAGAGATATTACACTGAGAGAAACACATGGATTGGTTGTCCTCCTGCAGGTACTGAACCAGAGCTGAGGATTGAACCTGCAACCCAGGTCCATACCCTTAACCCAGAATCTAACCCTCAACCCTTCCGTTGGCCAATGGTCCAACCACTGAGCTGCACCAGGCAGAGCCTGATTAATTTTCTATAGTAAAGAATTTATATAGTAAAGGATTCAAAATATAAATGAATCTTCAAAAGATGGAATTCCCCCTGGCGCTATTCTATGTGTGCACAGAGATCCAAAATCATTTCTTTGGCAGTCTCGCAGGTTTCCTTGCTGCCTCAAAGTTCTTGAAGAGGGATCAGAACATCTATATATATTTGTTTGTCCAACAATAGGGGTGCTTAAAGGTTTTCAGTATTTGGTCTTCTTTGGGAATCAGTTAAGTTTTTTATTTCCTTGTAAATATTTTTGGTGAAAAACATTTGCTCTTGGATTTCAGAGGAAGTTTAAATAAAGGAAAAGTTTGAAAGCATTCACAAAGTAATGGGAATCCATATCCTCCAGTCAACACAGACCTTAAATCTACTGCTCCTTCTCTGTGAGTTCTTTCTGCCTAAAGCTAGATCTTCAAAGTTCCCAGAGGGTTGGGACTTGGATGTTGTCTTTTATATTTTACTAAAGGCCAGATGCATGAAGATTTGTGCAAGAATGGGCCTTCCTTCCCCTGGCACCTTTGCTCTGGCCCGAGCTGTCTTTTCATACTGCCCAGAGGCCTGGAGCAACTGGGGTGGTGCAGAATGCCTGAGTCATAACCATAGCACAACACAAGCATCCCACCCCACCCCCAGCTGCTCAGCACCTGTGTATGCAAATTAACCTGCCATCTTTGTTGGATTTATTTGCATATTCACTCCTGATTGGCTGGTGAGCATAGTGAAGACACAGTCCGTTAGCATGTTACTCTTTTATTAGGTAGACTAGGGGCCCGGTGCATGAAATTTGTGCACTGGGGGGGGGAGGGTCCCCTCAGCACAGCCTGCCCCCTCTCACATACTGCGAGCCCTCAGGGGATGTCCTACTGATGGCTTAGGCCCGTTCCCCACCGGGAGCAGGCCTAAGTCACAGTCTGGCCTCCCTTTGTGGGAGGCGACTGGGCTGATCAGGGAAAGACACCAGCCCATCATCCCACTGCTGCAGCCACTGCCAGTCACTGCAGCCACCAGGGTGTTTTCATCAACCCAGACTCCGGTCTCTTCACCATGAAAAAATTACAACTTTCTTTAGGCATTTTCAAGATTGTCTTTCATAGGATATGACATTTTTTATTTTTATTTTTTTAATCCTCACCTGAGGATATGTTTCCATTGATTTTTAGAGAATGTGGAAGAGAAAGGGAAAGACAGAGAGAAACATCAAAGTGAGAGGAACACTTTGATTGGTTACCTCCAGCATGAGCCCTGACCTGGGCCCTAGCCAGGGAGGAGCCTGCAACCTAGGTGCATGCCCTTGATCAGAATATAACTCGGACTCTGCAGTTGGCAAACCTAGGCATTATCCACTGAACCAAACTGCCCAGGGAAAGGATATGATATTTCTTAGCCCTCTAGCAGCAGACATTTGTTTTTTTTTCCCCCAGGAGTATGATGGAAGAACCCTAGATTACCTTTTTGGATTCTTATACCCAAGTTACTAAGAATATTACCAGTGGCGTACAGGGAGCTTAACTAATGAGCAGTCAGAAAAGGTGTTTCCTCTATAGTTCACATCTATCTCCTCTGATCTCTGACTCCACCCCTGCCAAGGCCCCAAGCCTTTGGCCAAGGATCTGAGGCTCAGGTCTAGGGCAGGGAACCCCCAGCGTGTTTGATCGCTCTGCTCCGAGGATGGGGCCCTGGGTGGTTGACCCCCAGCACACGTGATCACCCTGCTCCACCCCCAGCCAAAGCCACAAGCCTCTGTTTGAGGCTCCGGCCCTGGGCGGGGAACCCCCAAGTCATAGGATCACCCTGCTCTGCCCAGGGCCAAGGCCACAAGCTTCTGGCTGATGCTCTGAGGATGGGGCTCTGGGCAGTTGACCCCCAGGACAGCACGATCACCCTGCTGCCTCTGTTTGAGGTTCGGGCCCTAGGCGGTTGACCTCCAGCAGGGAGCCCAGCCACTGCACCCCCCTCCTGCCCTCCCACGGGCCTCGCTGCCCTCCCCCCGCTCCTGATTGGCTGGTAGCATAGCAAAGGTATGGTAATTTGCATGTTTCTCTTTTATTAGATAGGATAAAATTGTTTCATTTGTCTGGAGATTTAGAATGTAATGCTACTGTACAGATATCATGGCTATTGGCCAACGGATATAGATGAGAAATATCCTATTGCTGTGAAGTTCTAGTTTTTTGTTACTGTTTGGTTGGTATAACAATATTTATTTGGATACTTTAACATATCATTTTAAAATTACAAAATATCTTCATGCTTTAAAACCTTTAAAAAAGCAAGCTGGCCTGGAATAGCTGCCACTTCCCCCAACTTGATAATTATTAAGAACATACTTTTCTGACCGAAAAGTCCCTATTATTCCTGAAAGAAAAAGTCATATAAAAACACCACTATTACAAAATCTTCCCCAAAATATCCTATCAAACTCTCCTTGCCCATACAAACAAATAATAAACTGTAGGTCCTTCTTCACACGTTTTTCCTCTGGTGAGTCGAATGTTTTTAAAAGTATCAAATAGCGGTATTGGGTCCTTTGTCTGCATTGTGTCCACCAAAGACCACAAAAGATAAATTGTCAAATAAATAAGTTTGGTTATTCGAGCAAAGAACTTAACACTATTTTCCTAAGTAAGTGTACTTAGTGTGTGTGTGTGGCGGGGCGGGGAGAAAGGGGGTTGTTATAGCACCTACTTTAAGTGCTCACATTTCAAAGAGTAAAAATAACTGAGTTTCTCTCAGAAAAGTGGAAAAGTAGGCTTTTAAGCCAATTTGGAACCAAATAGTCACACATTCAGCAGAGGACTAGAAAGAAACTCACTGTTTTCATGCGCTCCTCCCTCTGGGCTGGAACTGGACAAGCCGCCATCGAGGGAACTAAGCTGATGAAGGTGGACAGAAAGCAGTGAGTGAGGGGGATAGAGGCCAACGTGCACCATGGGTCAGATAAGATGTGGCTCTGTAAGTCAAGGCAAAGCGTTTAGGTGTCCAAGAGAAATGGAAATCCTTTAAAGTTTTAAGCAGGTAAATGTATGCTTTTAATTATTTCAGAGAGGAAGTTAGAGGAAGAGAGAGAGAGAGAAACACTGATGATGACTAAGAGTTGAACTGTGACTTTCTGTTTCATAGGTCAACGCTCAAACACTGTGCCCACCAACTGGGCTGACAGGATTTGATTTTTGTTAAGAGACTCTTTCTGGCTGCTATGTGGCGAATGGACTTTAAGGTGATGGGGCAAGTGCAGAGGCCATTGCAGTACTTCAGCTGTGAAGTGGTATGGAGGAAGAGAACCCCTGATTGCCAGTGTCTGCTTATTTCTGTGGTATAAATACTATTACCATAGCTAAGTTCAAGCTACCAATGTGACATCCACGAGTTGGCAACATTTCTGAAATGTAGTAGTCAGCTCTGTGGGCCGAGCTGGCTGCACACACCACTGCATTGTTCTAACTCTCGTGACCGCCTATTTCATTTAAGGCACCCATGAAAAGCTGTGACAAATAAAAATACTTGTTTGTAAACTTATTTTTTGTTGTTGTTGTTTCTTAAAGTTTATAAACAGAGATTATTTTTATTGATTTCAGAGAGCAAGGGAGAGGGAGAAAGAGATAGAAACATCAATGATAAAAAATCATTGATAAGCTGCCGGCAACCCCAAGCATAGATCAACACTCAATCACTGAGCCATGCTAGCTTGGCACGATAAATGTAGGATCTATAAGAGAGGGTCTATCTCAATCCTAGCCCAATTCTTATCAATATAAGTTTTTTAAAAATATTTATGAATGAATGTTGAAAGCTAACTCTACACACAAGGATTTTCTTTTCCACAGCCTTTTCTTTTACTTAACCTTTCTTAAATTTAATAAACATAAATTTTATTTTTTTAGGGGAATATCCTCTACTTATTGCTTTTAAAATCCAGAAGACCAGGAAGGAGAAAGCCTGAAAATATAACCTGAGTTAAAAGGGTGTCAGAAGGGTGTATGAAGTGAAATTAGTTTAAACCCCTCAAGTGAAATGATTTCTTATCTTTATGTTCATTAGAAGACACTCTGCCCTGGCCAGCATGACTCAGTGGTTAGAGCATGGACCCCTCACACTGGAGGGTCTCAGGTTCAATTCACCATCGAGGGCAGTTACCTGAGTTACAGGTTTGATCCTGGCCCAGGCAAGGAGTGTGTGCAGAAGGCAACCAATAGAGGTGTCTCTCTGACATCAATGTTTTTCTCTCTCTTCCCCTTTTCCCTCCTTCCCATTATCTCTAAAAATGAATGGAAAAAATATCCTTGGCTCAGGATTAACAAAACAAAAAAAAGAAGAAGAAAAAAAGACAAGCCTACCTTCAGTATAGAGCATGTCCTGCCCTTTGTTATATGAAATGTGAATGTTTTCCTTTGCTACTGAGAGTCTACTGCCTAGCAGATGGTGGGTATTCAAATATTTGTTGAGAAATGCTGAAGCTCTTGACTTTGGATTTTACGGGCTGTGCTACAATGGTAGGAAAATTCCAAATTCAAGTTAATAGAACAGTTATTGAGTATGTAGCAGGTATTGGTAAAAACCTTTAGATATTTTCTGTGTATGGAAAGCTGGAGTTTCTGAATTCTGGTTTAGTCCATTCTCTTAAGCAAGCCTGGAAGGACATGAAGTCCAGGCACAGAAGCATCACCTCCCAGCTCTCCTGAAAGCACAGGTGGTAGAGGTGGCCCTGTGCCCTGAGAAATTCATAAGACAGCATTCTGTGTGGCAGAAACTAAGCTATTTTTCTTAGGTGCTATCGCCTACCTCAAAGGGAATTCAAACATTCCCCATGCCTGTATTCATCCATCTCGCCCTTCCAAGTCTTGTCATGGGTGGGCCAAATACGTTGTTCCCATTTATAAGAAAGAAAGAGAGGAAGGAAGGAAGGAAGGAAGGAAGGAAGGAAGGAAGGAAGGAAGGAAGGAAGGAAGGAAGGAAGGGAGGGAGGGAGGGAGGGAGGGAGGGAGGGAGGGAGGGAAGGAGGAAGGGAGGGAGGGAGGGAGGAAGGAAGGGAGAAAGAGGAAAGGGAAGTGAATTTTTACATTAAATAGTGTTTCCTAGTTATACTATTTGCCTGGGTCTGAAACACGAATCAAAAGGAATCCTCATCTCTTTTTCTTACCCATAACAGAAGTAAACTCTTGTACAAAGGAATGTTCTGTGAAACCAGTTCCTTCCCATCACCCAAGTTTCTCAACACTTGCTTCTGTTAATAAACAGTCATCAGTTTGAAAGGTCTCCTTGTTTTCAGATTTTCTCTCTTTCCTTTTTGTTCTCTGCCATTCTGTCATAAGGTTTACTTTTCTCACCTAAAGGAAATCCCATAGTGGCTTGGACAAGTGATACTAATCTGTATTTATAGCATCTCACTTTACTTAATGCTGATTTTGATTCTTACAGCTGACTGACTTTTGGATGTTTGGAAAGATTGGGTAAGGTTCTCACAAAACTGGTCGTCAAGTCCTAAATTTTGTAGAGTTTAAAAAAATACCTGCAGTGCAAAATGTTTTATTTTCTGTAAAATCCTTATGCTTGACAAATACATCATATTCATAGGGTACTATTACATTGGAGTTCAATTACTTTTTTTTCCCATTGGCTGAGACCATCTTTCAAAACTTTGAAAGCTTTCTTATTACCCTTGTTTTATGCTTGGAGGCCGGAAGCCTGAATAACTTGCCTCAGATAGCAAGGTATTCAGTAATCGAGGTAAGTCTCCAATGAACCACTGAATCTTATCACTTTAATTTTCTGGCAACATAATTTATAAATTTACCAATATTGAAAGATTTCTTTACTGTGCAAATATATTTTATATGATTACAAAATAGTTAAATTTTCATTATATATAATAGATTATATATTCACTGTAAAACTTATTTCTAAACTGCAGGCCCTAATAAATATTAAGGTAAGGCAAATCAGGGGAGGGCAGGATATCAAATGTTCAAGAACCAATTGCACATAGAGCTGAGATCCTTACCCTAAGAAATTTATTATCAACCTGGGAAAACAAAGAACAAGCATTCTCTACTTGATGCTAGCACAAAGAACTAGTGACTTTGTGCTAAATCAGAAGTCTACAAAATGGCATAGTGAGAAATTAATTCATAAACATTAAGTGTGCACAGAGGAGTCCGAAAAATCACAGAAGTTTTCTGAAAGGAGGACATTAATTATGTGCATTGACAGGGAAGGGAAGATTGGCTGAAGCAAAACTCAAAGGCAGAAATTTCCAAATTTTAATCCTTGAGAAAGGCCCTCCCTTGTAAACCAGACTATCCATTTCATTCCAGTTTTCCCCTCCAGGGGGAGGGCAAGGAACACCACCATGTGAGTGTGACTCATCTCCAGTTCAGATGCAGTGCTGTGCTGGAACCCACTTGCAAAGGCTTAGGAGAGCTTCCCCACTGTTAAAATTTTAAGAATTTTGAGAGGCCATTGACAGCATGTCCGTAGTTTGCAATCTTCCAAGGTAGAAGTATGTGCACCACAGAAATGAGGTGTTAAATTGAACAAATAAGCTCCCCATGCCCACCCAGCCTACCAGGTGTTAAGCATTTACCAGCACACCTGTTAAGATAGGCGGTCTACAGTCGAGGAACTATTATGAAATTTGTGTGTGAGGAAGAGAAATGAGATTGACTGGAGAGGGTAGAAACAAGTAAGAGTCATAGGTGAGGCAACAAAGACAAGGATGGCAGGAAACCAACAAAGACCTTCAAGAAGAGTGAGTGAGCCCTGGACGGTTTGGCTCAGTAGATGTAGAGCATCCGCCTGTGGACTGAAGGGTCCCAGGTTCGATTCCTGGTCAGGGCACATGGCGGGTTGTGGGCTCCATCCCCAGTGTAGGGTGTGCAGGAGGCAGCTAATCAACAATTCTCTCTCATCACTGATGTTTCTATCTTTCTCTCCCTCTTCCTTCCTCTCTGAAACCAATAAAAACATATTGATTTACTTTTTAAAAAATATATTTTATTGATTTTTTACAGAGAGGAAGGGAGAGGGATAGAAAGTTGAAATATCAAAGCAGTCATATTTGTGTGCAAAAATTAAAATTTAAAATTACCAAGACTGCAATATAAAATTTCCAAAAGCCCCCATTAATCAAAAAAGGGGAGGGGACAGTGGGGTAATATCATGTAAGGAAAAAAATATCGAGTAAGTAAAATACATCTAGAAAATGCTTACTCCAGTAAAGTAAATTCCATTTGTAAAACCAATTGCAGGACACCCATGAAAAAACACACATGGTGTCAAAATAAGCCAAAGGAAAATCATTTGGGCAAAAATTAAAAAGAATCCCAAGTCTATTTTGCATAGAGGATCCCTTTGTTAATTTTTGGTCGAGAATGTGTTTGGGTGTTTTCAGAGAACAACTCCAAGACCATGTGGGTTCCTGCGACTGTGAGGAACTGATGGATCTGTTCCAGTCATGAGGATGGTCCAGAGATGGGGGACACTGACGACACCTTGCCATGCTAGCAGTCGGCAGCTGTGCATGTCTGCAGGCAGCCCAGGACCAAACCAGAGAGGATGGATCTTGCATTGCCACGATGTGTCCACCATCTGGATACCATTGCTGACATGTACACATAAAGAATTATTTGACACTGAAACTGGGGCTCAGAACAGTTGGACATTGAAACTGAGACTGAAACATTTTTTGTTCTTATACATTTATTTCTAGTATGCAGAGGCAAGATATTTTTGAAGAAAAGAAACAGGGGAGAGTGATTGATATAGAGGCAGGGTGGCCTTGAACAGCCTGTCAAGCTACAGGGGAAGGCTTGGGCGGATGGGAGGTGGATGAGAGGGGAGATCAACTGAAGGACTTGTATGCATGCATATGAGCATAACCAATGAATGAAAGACAATGGGGAGGGGAGGGGGGAGGGTGGGGATATGTGCTGGGGGGTAGGGGAGGCTGCGGGGAGGATAAGGGGGAGGGGGAAAGGAAAACATGTACTACTATTAATTATAAGTTATACTGCAAAAAAATCAATAAAAATATATTTTTAAAAAAAAGAAAGTTGAAATATCAATGAGAGAGAAATATTGATCAGCTGCCTCTGCCCACAACCAAGGTACTTATCTTTGATCAGAATCGAACCTGGGACCTTTCAGACCACAGGCCAACACTCTGTCCACTGAGCCAAACCTGTTTCAGTAATAAAAACATATTTTAAAAAAGAGAGGAGTGAGTGAAAAGGTTGGGCACCAACTGGAAAGAGATGTGTTTAAAGAGGAAAGGCATCACTTCCTTTATATGTTTCAGGGAAAGTAAAATAAGCTTAGAGCTTTGTATTGTATAAATGATGAATGGAGGTTTTTAAAAAATATTATGTTTTACCCCACTCCTAACATTTTTATGAAACTAAAATTATTGTGACTTTGCTATATGACCTGGACACTTCTTTCTCTCTCTTCCTCACCACCCACATGTAATCAGCTGACATTCTACCCTCTGACTTTCCTACACTGATTGAGTGGACCGCTCTCTGAGATCTGCTGGCTCTTCTAAAGAAAACATCATCTAGTTTATTGTGATTTTGGAAATGGAAGGTAGATGTGGCAGGAGAGACTTGGAAGAAGGACAGAAGCTTCCCTTTCATCATTTTGCAGGACTCTAGAGGACACATAGCTAAGTAGTGTCTCCCTACTAGCCCCCCATACCCACCATGGGCAGCTGTGGAGACATCTTGCCCCCCCCCAAGGGAAAAAACCCATCTTACTGGGCTTATTGGCAGCAGAAAAGACACTTTGGGACACTAGGCAGTGAGGCTGAATTCCCTAGCCTGCCTATCCTACCCAGGATTCATTAATCCCCTTTTTAGAATAGAGTTTTAAAGGAAGGGTCTAAGCACAAGCAAAGTTACAAATGTGTCTATTTTATTTCATTCGAGCATTAGTGCAGGTCAGCCTTACTTTGCAAACATCTTCTTTGTCCACCTCAGCAGTGCATTTAATATGTAGTGGCAGTAATCCAACAAATAGACGAGAGCTTTTGAATTGTACTTGCTTCTCCTGCTGCCAACAGGAAACCAAAATATCCTTCAGATAAGCCACAAAGAAACTGTTGACATGGATTGGACTCAAAATCAACTTTCCAAGACCATAGTATTTACACTAATGAGAACTACTAGTAATAATTGTGCACTGAAAAAAGTGAGTCAGTCAACAACCAAGACCTCACTGGGCTCATTGCAAGATATTCCTTGCATATGACTCTGCAGGTGAATGATGAATGAACCATGTGGTTACAACAATGCCTACCTTTTCAAACTCCTGTGTGCTGCTAAATTTCCAGAGAAATAGAACCAGAAGACCTGATTTTAGATTTTTAGAGACTTGAACTTAGTGAAAAATTTCAGTGTAATAATATTCAGATTTATACAGATAAACGGATAGCCCAGGTGATCTGACTCAGTGGTTGAGCTTGACCTATGAATCAGGAGGTTCTGGTTTGATTCCCAGCCAGGCCACATGCCTGGGTTGTGACCTCCATCCCAGTGTGGGGAGTGCAGGAGGCAGCCAATCAATGATTCTCTCTCATCTTGATGTTTCAATCTCTTTCCTCCTCTCCCTTCCTCTCTAAAATGAATAAAAAAATAAAATAAAAATGATGGTATCTATTATGTGTGTTGTGTTTTTTTTACCACAATTTTAAAAAATGGTGAAGGTGGTAAATTTTATGTATATTTTACTACAATTAATTTTTTAGGGTAAAATATATCACTCAGACACATATTGTGTCTGTACTTGTACTGAAAACTAAAATTCTCTTCAGAATATTTTCTACTCTGATTCCACTTGAGGAGTAGCTAAAGTAAGGATCCAGAGTTTGGCATTGTGGCCTGGAGTGGAGGCAGGGGATGCTAATGATGCTAGGAGATGAGAGCTGGATTGTGAGTTCCCAAGGAGTACTTGCCTCACACCATGCCTTTGACCTTTTAGATCATTTCTCAGGAATATCCTTACTTCATAATTCTTAGAGGGCTTTAAGGATCTCTAACAAAGAAGCTCTGTTTTTATTTTACTAGAGGCCCTGTGCATAAAATTCGTGCATGGGTAGGATCCCAAGGCCTGGCTGGTGGTCAGGGCCAACCAGGGGCTTCATTCTGGCTGCTGGTCCCTGGTGGTCAGCACATATCATAGCAAATGATCAAACTCCCAGTCTCCCAGTCAAACTCCTGAGGGGACACTTTGCATATTAGTCTTTTATATATATAGATATCCAGAAGTTGATGGATTGTAAAAATTGTTAATACAGAGCAATAGAATACAACACTATTGGTTGGATTTGGATTGGATTGGATTTTAAAAATCCAATTGGTTGGATTTTAAAAATCAATTTGTATTTTATTTCTCTGTGTGGTTTTTTAATATTCTCAAGTTCAATATCATTTTAATTAAAGTTCAACATCATTTTAATTTTCTTAAGACTTTCCTTCTCTTCTTTAATTTTTTTCCCCCAGAATTTCTCCAGCTAGCATTCACTCAGTAGCCCACCTTTTTTTGAGAGAAAAATGTTTGCCAACTTACTCTTCGGCTGCAGAAATACTGAACAGGTTTTTTTTTTTTTAATATATTTTTATTGATATCAGAGAAGGAGAGAGAGATAAAACCAGAAGACCTGATTTTAGATTTTTAGAGACTTGAACTTAGTGAAAAATTTCAATGAGAATCATTGATCGACTGCCTCCTGTACGCCCCATACTGGGGATAGAGCCTGCAATCCGGGCATGTGCCCGTGACCGAAATCAAACTTGGGACCCTTCAGTGTGCAGGCCAACACTCTATCCATTGACCTAAACCAACCAGGGCCTGAAAAGGTTTTAAACCCTTGGATTTCCTGGCTGGCACTAATCCTTTGCCTTATTACATAAAGGGACTCTGAACGCCCTTGAAGGGGAACGTTTGTGCTCTAAGATTATTGGTGAAGGTAGGTATGGATGTGTTATGGCTATGTGTGTTTAAAGAGGACATGAACGGTGGTATTATTTGCTGCGAGTACTAATGTGTCTGCATGGAGCACAGGGTGTTAGGCAGGCCTGCTGCCCTCATTGTGACTGGTATGTCCTTTACAGAATCACTGTTCCTGCCCAGTCTGTGGTGGTTGGAACAGTATCTTGGCACTAAGGTCAGCGGCCCCTGCTCCCTTAAACCGATAGACACCATTTCAGATTCCTGACACATGTTTGCGACATTTCACCCTGCTCTTTCTTTCAGAGCTACATTGCCCTCTAGGAGCCTGCAACCTAAAATAGACGCAACCTAAATTAACGCTGACCCAATGGTAAAATTCAATACTCAGCCTAAACAGAAATTAAATATTTCCTTATAATGAGTATTATTAATTATCAATATGTTTATTAATAATTGATCAAATAAATTGTCCAAGTACAAAATTCATTGTGAATAATTACATTCACGAGTGTCGCTAACTTTTTTTGAGTGCTTAGTCTGTGTTGTATTCTATTGCTCTGCATTAACTCATTTAATTCTCACAATAACCCTAAGAAGTAGGTACCATTAGTATCCCTATTATATCAGATGAAGAAACTAGGACAAGGAGAGAGCAAGAAACGAGTTCAAACTCCCACAGTGAGAACGTGGTGGAGCTAGGATTGAATTTGGGTGGTCTGTTTTCCACGCCAGGCAGTCTAACTCAAGAGCCTGCACTGGAGTATGTGTCCCAAGATTCATTCTGCACAACACATTACAGACGATGCAATGAGAAAAAAGGAGAGGGCACGTTATGGAATGAATATTATGGACTCAAAATTCATATGTTGAAGTTCTAGCCCCCAGTATTTGGAGATGAAACCTTTGGGACGGAATTATATGTAGATGAGGCTTCCTCCCTTACTGTGTCTTGTGAGAGGACACAGCAAGAAAGAGACTGTCTACAAGCCAGGAAGAGGATCCTCATCAAGAACCAAAATTGCCAGTGGCCTAATTTGGGACTTTTTAGCCTCCAGAATTGTGGGAAATACATGTCTGTTATTTGTGCCATTAGTCTACAGTATTTTATTTTTTTAAATATATTTTATTGATTTTTTACAGAGAGGAAGGGAGATAGAGTTAGAAACATCAATGAGAGAGAAACATCGATCAGTTGCCTTCTGCACACCTCCTGCTGGGGATGTGCTCACAACCAAGGTACATGCCCTTGACCAGAATCGAACCTGGGACCTTTCAGTCCGCAGGCCGATGCTCTATCCACTGAGCCAAACCAGTTTCTGCAGTCTACAGTATTTTATAATAGCCCAAGCTAAGTAAGACAGGCGAGGGTGTTCTTGAATCAAATCAACTTGGAAAATGCGCTATACTTGCTCCCTATCTTAAAGAACTCACAATGTCTGTTAGGAAATTAAAGGTCCTGCAGTTGAGAAAGCTGTTTAAATTTGGTTAAGCAGATGCTTCTTTGACTACGAAACGTTCCTTACTTATGAATACTTCATGGAACACACTTGGAGTGATTAAAACACCTCCGGTATGACTGCGTGCTTTTTTCCAGGTGGGATGTAACGGCCCAGTGAGGTCAGAAGCTTCTGTAGTGGAAGGTTGGGTAGGTGAGACAAGAGGAGGGAACAAAGCAGGCAGACCCTGACAATGACAGAGCAGAGGACTGCATCCAAGAGGAAGGCAAGTGGCACTGTAGAAAAAAGAAGAGCCCAGAGATTCCAGAATGCTTGGGAAGATCTACTTTCTATAAGGAAGTTGTTCTTGCCGTAAATCTGGCGAGAACTTTAAACAGCAAAGTTTAAGGCCTGCCCTGGATGGGGGTTTGATTTTAAAAAGAGAAAGCATGTTCTGGTATTGTGTTAGTTTGAATATAGAAGGATAAGATAACAAAGGACTCTCAGAATTATTGTCATCTGCTGGGCAGAGCCATATATGCTGCGCATCAGAAATTTAATCAGGCTGATTTCCTAAATGTTTTCATTTCTTTCTAGGGAATGACAAAACATAAATCCCAGTAAAAGGCCCAATTAAGCAAGAGAGCAAGATGATCTTGCTTGGTCTTAGCAGCACCCAATAAATGTTTGCTGAATATGTTGAAAGGACAGGAAGGGGGATTAATTACACAATTTGGGCTTTGTGTCTTTAAAATGAAGTATTAATTATTATGAATAGTTAGATATTTTTAACAGTTTATTCTTGTTGTAGGGTAGGGGTGGGGGGAAAGAAGGGGGGGAGGGCAAATATGCACAGAATACCATCAGATTGCTATTATTGCATAATGAGATTTCATGTCTGCTTCAGCTGAGGGCTTTACAAATTCTATCCATATCTCACATCCTGATTCCTCATTCTTAGCATGCTAGAGGATGTTTGAAAAAGAAACTTTAATTCAGATGTAGACACACTTAATACAATGTAGTACATTTGTGATGGGAATTTAACACATAAATCAATTGTGCAAGTAGATTTAATTTGCCTTATTTCTTAAGCCAAAGAATATAAAAACATAAGTGGCCTCAATCATTTAACACTGAAAATGTTGACATAGAAGAGGTAACCCTCAATAACAGAGAAATGGGCTGTCCATCTTTTTATTTAAATCAAATTAAAATTTGTTTGAAATTAACAATTTTCTTTGGAATTAGAATGCATTGAAGTTTTATATATTACACAGAGCAAACAGGCTATTTGCAGTCTTTGTGTTTATACATTCACCTATAATTGCACATGATATCTTCTTTTGAGTAAATGCCTAGTGGAGTTACTAAATGTTAGTTTAGTGCCATCTATTGGTAAAATGTACTATGAGAACCTTTACTAGACACAAGACAATGAGCTACTGTGGGAACAAGGAAGTGAGTAAAAGAACAAATAAGACAGGGATTCTGTATTTAAGAATTGTAATGAATCTAATTTTATGAGACAAATGGAAATTCAAACACAGAAAGGGTATTTTATCATATTAAAGAGTTATTGCTAATTATTAATTACTAGAGGTCTGGTGCATGAAATTTAAGCATGGGGGGTGGGGACAGGGAGGAGTCCCTCAGCCCAGCCTGTACCCTCTCGAAGTCTGGGAGCTCTTGGGGAATGTCTGACTGCTGTGGAGGCAAGAGAGGCTCCTGCCACCACTGCTGTGCTCGCTGGCTGTGAGCCTGGCTTCTGGCTGAGCAGTGCTCCCCCTATGGGAGCGCACTGACCATAGGGGGCAGCTCCTGCATTGAGCATCTGCCCCCCTGGTTGTCAGTGCACATCATAGCAACTAGTCATTCTGCCATCAGGTTAAAGACAAAGAAATAATCTCAAAAGCAGCAAGAGAAAAACAGTTAGTTACCTACAAAAGAGTGCCTATAGGTCTGTCAGCTCATTTCTCAACAGAAACTTTGCAGGCCAGAAGGAAGTGGCAAGAAATATTCAGTGATGAATTGCAAGGACCTACAATTAAGACTACTCTGCTCAGCAAAGCTATTATTTAGAATTGAAGGTCAGATAAAGAGCCTCTCAGACAAGAAAAAACTAAAGGAATTCATGAAATGTTCAAAGGTCTTCTTTAAGAAGAAGGAAAAAAGATTAAAAAATATGAACAATAAAATTGCAATAAATACATATCTATCAACAACTGAATCTAAAAATCAAAATAAATGAACTAGCAAAATAGAAACAGACTCACAGATACAGAGGCATTTTGATGGTTGCCAGATTGGAGTGGTGGTTAAGGGATATGAGCAAAAAAGGGATTTCAGAGTACAAATCAGTAGTTATAGTTTAGTTATAGGAGTCTAAAGTACAACATAGGGAAGAGAGTCAATGATATTGTAATAACTATACATGGTGTCAGATGAGTATGTGGGGTTTTTTTTTGTTTTCAGGATGATCACTTAAGACATTTTCTAATGTTTAATCACTGGGGTGTTCACCTGAAACTAATATAATATTTTATGATAAGTTGGGGGGGGGGTAAGAATTGTATGACCTTGACTTATAGGTCTGTTTCCTTGTCTGTAAGATGGGAATCCCAAATAAAATTAGATGTGATAAGTAAAAACACGTCCTTGCTGCACAGCAGAATAAGGGGTGGCTCCCGTTTATCACCAAGCTTGTTACCTTATTCCCTGCACTTCCTGATGCTTGATGTCATAGGCACTTGCCACTGGTTGATAAGACAAATTTCCTCAAACCCCAAGCACAGGAAGCCAGTGATTATGCTAGATCAGTGTTTGGCCAGTGACCTTGAACTCCCCGAGCCTCCCGGGGAAGGAGCAACTCCTGAAGTCACTGCCAAGCTGCTCATTGTGTTTAATTCCTAGGATATCCCACCCATCAAGACCACACCTTGGGACTTACTCTCCTCATAGGTTTGCGATGAAGGCTGGCCTCTGTGAAACCTCGTCATAGCTGTGCCATACTGAAAGCCATCACTAGGGGGAAGCAGAATCCAAGCATCCATGTGCAGAGAGTGGGAAGGCTGTGAAACTAGGAAGGCTACATTGGGGGTGAGAGGAATAGCAGGCCCTAGCCTCACCCCAAGGTTCACCCCACATTCCATACATATAAATCACACTCTTGGCCCTGCACTCGAATCATCTGATCGCTGTTTCCTCTGTTTCCTGTTAGAGGTACACTCTATTATGACTTTTTATTATTATTTATTTATTTATGTATTTATTTATTTATTTTATTTTTAGAGAATCTATTTAATCGACTCCATGGTAGGAAGACTGTTTATTAGATTTTTTGTTGTTGTTAATCTTCACCTGAGGATATTTTTTTTTCCCATTGATTTTTAGGGATAGTGGAAGGTAGAAGGAGACACAAAGAGAAACATCGATGTGAGAGAAACACAATGATTTGTTGCCTCCTGCATGAGCCCTGATCAAGGCCAGAGCCCGAGGAGCCTGCAACCCAGGTATGTGCCCTTGACTGAATTGAACTCAGGACCCTTTGGCCCACAGGCTGATGCTATATCCGCTGAGCCAAACCAGCTAAGGCCATTATGCCTTTTTAAAATTTATTTATTGTTGTTGACAGTATTACAGATGTCCCCCATTTCTCCCACCCTTTGCCCCCCTCCATGCAGCTCCCACACCACCCCAGGCCTTCACCGCACTATTGTCTGTGCCCATGGGCTATGCATATAGGCATATAAGTTCTTTGGTTCATCTCTTTCATTATCTCTTCAATATTGCAAAGATTAGTGGTTCACAAACTTAGCTGCAAATTTGAATCATATGGGAAACTCTGTAAGATCCCAATGCCAAAGACTTATCTCAATTCAATTAGAATCTCTAGGATGGGAAGGCAACAGTCTCTAAAACACCACAGGTGATTCCACCTTGCAGCCAAATTGGAGAAGCACTTGTAGGTAAATTTTCTTCCCAAATGGCAGCTGGCTTTCATTGCTAAAGGCCTCTCCCAAGAAGCCTCTTTAACTAATCACACATTCTTCTCCTCCATCTGTCCATGAGCTTTTTATATTTGAATGTGTATAAGGATCACCTGAGAATGTTATTAATGTGCGGATTCAGACTCAGTAGGTCCCGGTGGGGCTGAGATTCTGCATTTCTACTAGGCTTCCAGGTGCTGCCTCACTGATGGTCCAAGGGTCCATTCGGCCACACCTGGCAGGGTTTATAGCATTCTCTGTTTCTAGATGTGCCTTTGTGCTTCTTCTAGATGTTCCATGCTACTTTTCTGCCTTCCTTGCTACAATGGGAAGAGTGATTGGTTTCAAATTCTTTCGTATCCTGCCTGTCATCCCATTTCCACTCAGGTCCCAACTGCTTTTCCCATTATGTGAACATGAGATCCTGAACACACAGTCAATGACTGTTGAGTAAAGATATAAATACATGTAGTGAGAAAAGCCCTAAACTTGGAGTATGAAACCTGGCTTTGCACCTACAAGCTATGAGAATTTAACCAAGTAATGATCTCTCTGAAATACATTTGCTTCACCTGGTTAACTTAATTCATCAAATGAAACAATTTTGTTGGAGCTCCTTTGCATCAACATAGTAGCATCTCCTTTCTCTCTCTTACTTGTCACCATTGCCCAGGGGTCCAGTCTTGCCCTTCACACACTCCCTGGGAGGTCCTATCTATTACCAAGGCTCCACATCTCCATCCACCAATTCAGACTTTCTTCTTGAGTTCCACATGCCTAACCAAATGCCTAAGTACTTCTCCATCTTGTTGACAATATGTCATATTTAACACATCAAAAATCAAGTCAATATTTCTTTGCATCTCCCAAACATTTCCTTCTGTCATATATCCCATCACTATTAACTCCCAGAACGAGAGTGGCACATGGAGAGGGAAGAGGTGATCTAAGATGGGTGGCAGGGTTGTGAAATAAGCTGGAAGAAATTTGGGATGAGCTTGAAGACCACCCAGCACCCTCAGGGAAGCAGCCATCAATTATAAGTCAAACCACAGAAGGTTTCTGACACTCCAATTCAAATGAGCAAAAAATAAAATAAAATCCAAGGGGCTTTGACATATACAAGTGAGCTTGGGATTGTGGGAGCATAAGAGAATAAGCAACCCAGGAGGGTTTAGCTGAAACCCTACCCCAGAAATGGAGCTGGAAAGCATGAGGTGGGCCAGAAGCCTCCTTCTGGAGCTCCAACCTGGCCATTCCTGCCCTACAGTGAAGGGGCATAATCTCACCAGAGGCCATGAGACCCTCTGGGAAGAGAGCACCCAAACTCTTCAGAACCCTGCTGGCCACTCCCCTGGCCTAGGAGAGGAGTGGAGATGCCCAGAGGTCACAGTACTCAGCAGGGGTAGCAGAGATGGTGCACAGGTTCTGGCACTCTCATCTCCAGCAAATGGCTGGAGGATCTTATTTGGGCCATCGAGGCTCATCTCCTCCCAACTTTTAGTAACTCAACAAAGAGCTGGGTCAGCAGATTTGGTTGTTCCTGTTATGGGTTGCAATGTGTCTCCCACCCCCAAATTTATGTTTTTGTTTGTTTGTCTGTTTATCACCATTTATCCCCCTTTTACCCTCTTTCATCCCTCTGCCCCCAATCACCACACTGTGTCTGTGTCCATGAGTTCTCTTTATTTTCTTTTTTGCTCAATCCTTTTACCGTCCCCCCCAATATCGTCACCTACCAGAACTGTCTGCCTGCTCTCTACCTATGAGTCTCTCTATTTTACTTGTTAGTTCAGTTTGTTCATTAAATTCCACATGTGAGTGAAATCATGTGGTAAATGTCTTTCTCTGATTGGCTTATTTCACTTAGCATAATATTCTCCAGGTCCACCCATGCAATTTATATGTTGAATTCCTAATTGTCAGTAGTGCAGAATGTGACCTTGAGTTATTACAGATGCAAGTAGTTAAGACGGGGGAGATCATTAATGTGACTGTTGCCCTTATAAAAAGGGGATATTTGGACACAGGGAGAACACCACATGAATATGAGGGAAGTGAATGTGGTGCTGTGGCTACAAGCCAAGGAACACCAAAGACTGTCAACAAACAACCAGAAACTAGAACAAGAGGCACAGAAAAGATTGTCCTCACAGCCCTTGGAAGATAAAGCAACCCTGCCCACAACTTGACTTCAGACTCTGGGCTCCAGAACAGTGAGAGAATAAATTGCTATTGTTGAAGCTGCTCAATTTGTGGTATGTATGGCAACCCTCAGAAGAACAGAATGATACCACCCCCGAGCCATTGCTTATGGGCTTCCTGCCTTTCTGAGCACAAGCCTCCTTCTTCCTGGTGTTGCACCCACACCCTTACCGGCTGGAAGCAGAGGTAACCTGTCCTCACTGACTCTAGACTCATGTGGGCCATTCCCCTTCTCTGTACTCATCAAAACCTCTTCTATCCTCCATTAGAACCCTGCGATTTTGCATTGTGTTATAATACTTTCTTTTCGTTTTTGTTTCCTCCACTAGTGAGTGACTCTCAATGACAGGGATTTGTGTCCTCCAGAGCTTAACAGCTGGAACAGAGCAGGCCCTTGAACAGATTTCTGTGGAATGAGTTCACCACTAATTTTCAAAATGTGATCCTTATTACAAATGCAAATCCACCCCCCTAAGACCTACTGACTCTGAAACTCTGGGCCCCAGGTTTCATAAACCCTCCAGGTGATTCTGATGAATGCTCAAGGTTTGACATCAGCTGGATTAAACCAATGAAAACTCAATAAAATAGGATTCGAATGGAATTTGCTATTGTTTTTCAGCCTAGACTAAATCATCAGAGGGATGGTGCCTGATTGCCATCAGTAGGAATCAGTGGTCATTATGACTGCCTGGGGTACCTGTTGCTCATACCTTCCTCAGCCCTTGGTATGTTGTCATGTTATATTGCATCCCTTCTCGAGTGTGTTGTTAATATACTTAAAGTTCTCAGGAGTATCTAGAGGAGAAACCCAGTGATTGGAGGGATCCCTGGATTCTAAGTACCAGAGTTGGTACAGTCAGGCTCAAATGTGTGGTCACAGTGCCAGATTTCTCATCCTACACTTTTAACCTAAAATCACTTTATCAAAACAAAACTCATAGATACAGAGAACAGTTTAATGGTGGTCAAAGGTGAGAGGAAACTCCCAGTTATCAAATAAATATGCATAGGGTTGTAATGTCCAGCATGGTGACTATCCGATATAATAAAGAGGTTATATGCAAATTGACTACCATGCCCCTGCACAAGATGGCCACCCACATGTTGTCACAAGATATCCACCCCCATGTCATCACAAGATGGCTACCACAAGATGGCTGGCAAGGGAGGGCAGTTGGGGGGATCAGACCTGAAGGGGGGGTGGGCAGTTAGGGATGACCAGGCCAGCAAGGGAGTGCTTAGGGGTGATCAGGTTGGCAGGCAGAAGCAGTTAGGGGCAATCAGGCTGGCAGGCAAACAGTTGGGAGCTAGCAGTCCTGGATATGAGAGGGATGTCTGACTGCTAGTTTAGACCTGATCCCACAGGGTGCAGGTTGGGCTGAGTGACAATCCTCCCCGCCCCCCAGTGCACAAATTTTGTGCACCAGGCCTCCAGTCTCTCTCTCTCTCTCTCTCTCTCTCTCTCTCTATATATATATATATATATATATATATATATATATATATATATACTGTCCAACTGTCCAACTGATCGCTATGACACACACTGACTTCACTCAATGCAGGAGCTGCAGAGCTGCAGTGACTTGGCAGCAGTGGTTCTTGGTGACACACCCTGAAACCAGAGAAGAGGGAGCCCAATTCCTCACAGGGCTATGTGATTCCACCTTCAACCATGGGTTATTTTGTTGCTGGGGCACTATTGGCCCCAAATCTGGTTTACTGAACACTTGTGTTTGCATTCCACACCCTGTATGACAGCAATTTTTCAGAGTGCCCTCTCGCACTCTGGGACCCCTCAGGGGATGCCAGGGAGCCGTTTTCAGCATAATCCTCACAGGCCAGGCTGAGGGACCCCAACTGCCACCAGGCCAAGGAACCCCACCTGCTGGAGGAATCACACTCGCTCTGAAGATGCTGTTTGAGCCATGGCACCACCCCAGGTGCAGCCAGCCAGGGAGGGCCCAAGGGAGGTTGGCTCCAGGAGTGTCTGCCCCATCTCACTCAGTCCAGCCCCACTGGCCACCTTCTAATTAATTTCCTTTCAATGTACATGAATCTGTGCACTGGGTCACGAGTAGTTAATAATACTGTAACACATATTTGAAACTTTCTAAGAGAGCAGATATTATAAGTTATTATTACATAGAAAAAATGTAACTATGTGTGGTGATGGATGTTATTTAGACTTGTCATGGTGATCATTTTACAATATATACAAATATTGAATCATTATTTCATACACCTAAAAACTAACATAATGTTATATCAATTATGTATTAATTTAAAAACTTTTTTGTCAAGGGAATGAGAGCCCTATTGCCTTAGAGTTTCCATTTTATCTGTGGTAATAAGTATCCTACTCTCTTTTAAAACTTATTTTAAAGGAGTTGATGATGTATTCCTTTTAGCCTTTAACTTTCTGTCTTTTGGTTCTTGGATATATTTGTTGTGTTAATATGTGGTATTTTAGAAAGAAACACAAAATATTACTTTATGAACTTCTTAATGAGAAGGCTGTTTATTACTAACTTGTGGCCCAGTGCATGAATTTGTGCACCTTGAAAGAAACTGTGGGCCATAAGGCTGCAGTAAGCACAGGGTTGAGTTTTGGCCCATCTTTCACACTCCTGCCCAGCCCACTCCCCGCTCCTATTGCCACAGCTCCCACATGCTGACGGCGCTGGCCCCACTCATACCCACGGCTGGTGCTGAGTGGTTGGGGCCAGGGCCAGCAGCAGGTGAGAGTGGGGCTGGCACCATCAGTGGGTGATAAAGGTGGCTGCTACCCCAATTGCCCCTTAGGAGCAGGGATAAATGGAGAAGCCCTAAGGGGCAATCAGGGCCAACAGCTGCACCCATTGATGGGGCCAAGTGATCACTTCTGAGGGAACGAGCAGGGCCAGTGCTGGCAGTGAGTACATGCAAGGCCAGCACTGGCAACAGGTGTGAGCACCATGTGGGACCGAGGTGCGCAGGAGTAAAGAATTTTCAGTAACACCAGAAGCTCACCCCAATGACTGGCACCCTGCCTTGGTCTGGCACCCCTGTTCACCTGCCCCACCATCCCGCCACAGCCAATGCCTGCCATGTTCCGCACACGCCCCTGGTGGTCAGCACACATCATAGCAACAGGTTGTTCGGTTGTTCTGGTTATTCTGCCATTCAGTTTATTTGCATATTAGCCTTTTATTATGTAGAATGTTTTTCTCCCATGGCCTACCACCATGCCAGACCCCTAGTTAGTGCTAAAAAAAATATTGGTTTTTGAATACCCAATGAAAAACTCTGATTAGGCCTTAAGAAACTTGAAAACACTCCTTAGGACTAAAGACTATGGTCAAATTAGAAAATTACTGTGAGCACTTTGAGGGCGTGCTGTGACAAGCTCCTCACCATTTGATTCCTGCCTTTCTTGCTTGCTTCATCTTGACTTTGTCTCTCTCCAATCTATGCTCTCCCATGTCTTGATCTCTTTTATTCCTTGAATTCACCAAATTATCATTTGTTTTGGACCTTTGGACCTGTCTTTCCATTGCCTGGAAACTCTCCTTCCTTCTTTTATTAACTAACTCTTACTCCTTCTTGAGGTCAAAAGTGAAATATTACTTTGACCAGCAAGACTCCTTCACTTCCTCCATGAGGTTAAAAACCTACCCTTGTCTGTCCTCACACTCATCAACTTTGCTGTAGCTGATCCTTTCTCATCTCTCTTCCTCCTTTAGCCTGGAATAGCAGCAACTGTGTCTCCTTCATGAACCCCCAGCACCTTTCTCAGAGCCTGACCCACAGTATGTGGCTCAAGTATTTGTTGGATGACTTTGTAAGTACACAGGCATTAGGTGAATAACTCCCAATTTGTATACTTCTTTTTTTTATGCCTTAACTAGAATTTAGCTGATGATAAACTGGGGGTAGGAGGGGGTTCCAGAAAAAGAGATAAGTGTACGAGATTTAAACAGAACACATTTAGAGAGAGAAGGAAGAAAAGAACTTGGCAGTTCAGGCAGTGCATGGCCAACAGGAAGTTGCCACAATTTCACTGAAGCCTGACGACTGTTTCATTTGTGAAGGAATATCATCTCTGAGGTATGGAGTTTCTGTGGGCAAGGCTGTAAGTAGAAACTGAACTTGGAAGAGAACCAGAACGGAAACACATGTCATGTCTCTGCATAAATGGTTGTTACTCTGTAACCTAACAAGCCACTTTAATTGGGACATCAGACAAGTCACGGAATTAAAGTCTTTCATCCAATCTTAGGATTAGATGGGACATTGGATGTCACCAAGTCCCATCCTTTGACTTCTGCAGGAATCCCCTCCTCAGATATCTGATAAGAATTTACTAGCCCTCAGATCCTCACTTCACTAACTAACAAGGCAGTCAATTCCGTACTTGGAGAGTTCTAATTGCTGGAAAATTCTCTTTAGCTCAGTGCCTTGTATGTGGTTGTGGATTATTAAATTAGATAAACAAACACAGAAACATTTTACAATTAGGACAGTAGACATTATTTCAAAGTTATGTTGTGCTGGGGTTTTTTCATAAAAGATTGTGGGAAATTGTCTTAAATGTTTGAAATAGTGTTTCTAGCTTCCACATTGTAGCAGATACATGTTCTCTGCCATCTTTATTACCTAGACTAGTAAAAAAAAAAATAACAGTAAGCAATAAATTCTTTCTTGATATATAATCAGAGCTAATTACCAAATATTTACCAAATGACAGAAATTCTCATAAACATTTATTGGGTATCTTGAATCTTGAGATTAAACTTTCAGAGGGGACTCCTGTGCTCATTGCAAAAATGACAGTTTTCGTCAGCATTCCCACAGGAGAACAAGGGTGCAGGGCACAGTGCAATGGAAGGGAGATGGCGGGTTCTTTTCCCTGCTACTAACTACCTGTGTGATGTTAGGCAAGTAATTAGACTCTGCTGGATCTAAGGATCCTCCTCTGAGTTGATTAAACCAGGTGACCTGTAAGGTTCAGTAGCACTCTAACCCTCTATGGCTCTAGGACTTGGCACTTTCCTCCTAAAGACAAAAGCCCCATGAGTGAATTAACCCTTTAGCAGTTGGGTAATTGATCATTAGCAAGGATCTAACTCCTATTAAATGTGGATGATTATGTTAAAGCGATTATTGTGAATCTATGTATATATGCTACCCTAATCCAGCAGAAACTTGAGTTGATAAATAGGTGGCTATGGCACTCAGATCATAATTCCTCCAGGGGGCATCATTTCTACCTTCAAAGTTGGCTAAAACTCCCTGGGGGTCAGCTGAATCTGGACTTTTTAAATGCTTCTATTTTTAAACCACAGTAATTGTACTATATAGTCATAGTGGGGTGTACACCAAGGAAACAAAGGAATTAAGCCAAAATAATCCAAAAACTGCAAAGAGATCTCAAATGGTTTTCAGTAAATTACTGAAATTATTAGCATAATTTTCAGATTTAATATTATAATACTAGAGGCCCAGTGCACTAATTTTTTAGATTAATATAATATTAAAGGCCTAGTACCTGAAGTGGGGGTAGGAGTCCCTCATCCTGGCCTGCCTTCTCACAGTCTGGGAACCCTCAGGAGATGTCCTACTTACAGGTTAGGCCCGCTCCTCCTGGACAGATTAAGCTGCAGTCTGGCCTCTCTCTGTGGGAGGCAACTGGGTGGCTGATCAGGGAACGGTGCTGGACAGCATGACCCTGCCCCCTATAACCTCTCCACCACTGCTGGTCTGGTCGCTGTCACCTCCCCGCATCACTGTCCCTTCCCTCTGCCCTCTGGAATGCACCTTGACTGGCCTGGCACCACCTGCTCCCTAGCCCGACCCCCAGTGACTGGTCATTCTGCTGTTTGGTCTATTTGCATATTATGCTTTTATTACATAGAATTTTCAGATGGTAAAATACAGTTATTATAAAACAACTAGAGGCCTGGTGGACAAATTCATGCACCAGTGGGGTCCCTTGGCTTGGCCTGTGGAATCTGGCTGAAATCAGCTCTCCAACATCCCCCGAGGGGTCCTAGATTGCGAGAGGGCACAGGACAGGCCGAGGGATGCCACCGGTGCATGATCAGGACTGGAGAGGGATTCGGGAGGTTGGCCAGCTGGGGAAGGACCATGGGAGGGCTTCAGGGTGGGTCTGGCCCACCTTGCTCAGTCCTGATTGGCCAGACTCCAGTAGCAAGCTCACCTACCAGTTGGAGCATCTTTCTCCTGGTGGTCAGTACATGTCATAGCAACTGGACGACTGGTTGGCTGTCTGCACCCTGATGGTCAGTGCACATCATAGTGAGCAGTTGAGCAGCCTTAGCATATCATTAGCATATTATGCTTTGATTGGTTGAATGTATGACCAGATGACTAGACACTTTGCATATTAGGCTTTTATCATATAGGATAATATATAAAAGGAAGTTAAGTATATATATTTTAGTATAAAAGGAAGTTAAGTATATATATTTAGTATAAAAGGAAGTTAAGTATATATATTTTATTAGGAACCAAGATTGCAGTGCATGAAAAGAAAAAGGAGATATAAGTATCAAATCAGAGGTTAAATAGAAAACTGCATCCTAAGTTTGAATTAGAAATATTAATAAGAATACATATGTGTGTTCTGTCTAAAAATATTATTTTTAGCTATATCTGTTGAAAAGGCAAAACAACTGAAGGAGAAGGCCAGGTGGGCTGTTACAGAGAGAAGGGGCCCAGTGGTTGGGGAATGCCTTGACAAAAAGCATTTACATTCAAAATGTTTTGGAAGCACTAACTAGCCAACAGAAAGGTGGCAAAAGCCTCAGTCCTAGAAAGCAGCTTACCATCTCTGATTAATGAAACAAGCATAAATTAGATATTTCTCCTTTGTATCCCTGAACCCATAGATTGAGACTGTCTTTTTCCTTCCAATCAGATAAATACCTTGCAGGCACTGAACTACTAAAAGCTTTGAAGCGCAACCTTACAGAATATTTAGAGTTACTTATCTTTTCTCCATTTCTGGTTGCTTTCAGATCCTTGACAATTTCTCTCTCTCTCTCTCTCTCTCTCTCTCTCTCTCTCTCTCTCTCTCTCTCTCTCCCCTTAGCTAAATCTCAACTATTATTTTTTTCTTTATTTCTGAGCATTTAATGCTTCAAACACTTTGGTATGTTCTGGCGTAAAAGCCAATTCCCTGCCAGCAATCACCAGGCCCTGATCCTCTGCCCTTGTTTCCATCTTCCAAGTGGCTCCCAACACCTATGCAAAGGGGAGGGTATGATGGAACTATGTCCAGCCCTTGGTGCTACTGATATGCTCATTCTGGGCCTCTTGGTTTCCTCTAAAAGTAAAGCCTTTGCCTTTACTTATTTACTTCTGAAAAGTAGTTAGAGAATAATCAAAGAAAATCAATTATGGTGTTAATAAATTTAAATATATTTACAGGATGAAAGAACAAAATGAGTGTGAGTATAGAGATTGTAAATCAGTTATCTGAAAATAACTCAGTCATATAGTATTACACAGTCATTTTAAGAAAGGTAAAATCATGACTCTAACACAAATATAAAATTATCATCATTAATCCATGAGGTATTTATTATTAATTCATGATGGGATCAGTAAGATACTAAAACTGGTTTTTATATTCTTTCCCTACGACTATAAAATTCTTCTACATTGCTATGAGCAGGGATCATTTGCACTGCTATGAACAGGAATCACTTGTACCCTATCAGTTTTCTATAAGTTAACTTCCACCTTACCAGATGTAAAATACCAACAAAGGGTCATAATCTGGCATTTCACTGAAAAGATATTCTGTGAACTCTCTTGACCTTTCAGCAGCTTTCATAAGAGAAAAGACTTATTCCATCAGTTGTAGTCATTTTATTAACATCTCTCCATCTCATCTCAATCCCTATCCTTTGCTTCTTCCCTCAAATCACAAGAAACCCTAGGCTTGGGTAAATGTTTTCCATGTATGTTATGAACTATGTGAAAATGTTGAAAAGCTTGTAACCATTTAACAAAGATGTGGAGAAAAAAGGCCCAACTTAGCAATAAAGTTTAATTACTGCATGTAAAGTGTCTTCTAAAGAACAGAACCTGTATTTCACAGAAGCACACAGAGTTCAAGCATTTGCACTGTGGCAGGGATGGGTTTTTTTTTTATTTAAAAATAAAATTAATCTTTAAGAATTTGGTTTGGGAAACTGAAGCTGTTTTATTTTCAAGTCTCCCCCCCCCCCCCGAAATAATTCAGATCTCCAAGGTAACTCTGGGTTTCACCAGCCATTAACAGTCCAGGGAAATAGACTACTAATGACAATGACAGTGTAGGAGAGTGGAAAGAACATAATTCTTGAAAAGAACATAAATCTCCAAAATAATTCTGGAGATTGGACCATAAGACAATAGAAGTAAAATAATTTGTGGATAGGAGTAAATGGGATCAATAATGAAGTAAAAAAATAAAGTGATTTTTAGCATAGATCAAGGCTTTGAGAAGTCTGTCTATCCTTCCTATAGCTCCATTATGAGGGGTAGAAATCAAAGACTTGTGGAATGGTGAGAAATAGAGATACCAGAGTTTCTTAACTGAATTTCTTCACTCAAGGTCATATTGTTACTTGAAAAAAGAAAGTGCAAAACATCAAGAAAGCAGAGTAGGATTGAATGAAGGTCACTGCATACACTGCATACATGTCCTAATGATGATATATTGCTTTGATAGCTCCAATTCTTCATTTCTTATAAAAATCCCTTTGCATATGTAACACTTTCAACAATAAAGATTAATTTAAAAAATCTCTTTGCCTCCTGACTTTGCAGTTCCTCCCATCAAAATGGGGAGTGTAGCCCTAGCTGGTTTGGCTCAGTGGATAGATCATCAGCCTGCAGACTGAAGGGTCCCAGGTTCGATTCCGGCCAAGGACACATGCCTGGGTTTGGGGCTTGATCTCCAATAGGGGGCGTGTAGGAGGCAGCCAATCAATGATTCTCTCTCATCATTGATGTTTCTATCTCTCTATCCCTCTCCCCTCCTCTTTGAAATCAATAAAGAAATATTATTTTAAATGAGGAGTGTATTTCCTTATCCCGTGACACTGAGTCCAGCCATATGAATGACTTACTTTGGCAAAGGAATTTCAGAGGATGTGATTAGGTTTGTTCAGCTTTATTTCTGCCATGAAAATAATATGCCTACACTTTTGAAGAGGTGAGCAGGTAGAGAAAAGTTATTGTAGCCAATCTCACTGAGCCAACCCCCATTAGATCCCCAGTTGCATCAGAGAGATCCCTAGCTGAGATCAGCAGAGCCACCTAACTTAACCCAGCCTGCATTGGCTAAGCTTCACGGGTGTGAGAAACGAAGTTATTGTTGTTACACAGCAATTTTTTTGACAATGGCTAACTCATATGCTAATCTGTTTTCATCAGACACTTCTGAGATGAGAGATCTCTGTGGATACTCCTGCTTAACAGCTGATTCTGGTTTGGAGTTTGAGCTTCCTATAGGGGTCATTAGGAGAAAAACCAGTTTGAGACCATAACCACAATTCTAGGTTGCCGTTTTTGTTTGGAAGGAAAGAAAACTGAGGATTAAAACATGTCTGATAACAGGGAGGAACCAAGGTAATACCCAGCTGCAGAGTATTTGAAACTATTGTGGAGGACTAAAGAATGGAGCAAACAGCCTGAAATGTGACTCAGTGGTTGAGCGTTAACCTGTGAACTGGGAGGTCACAGTTCCATTCCTGGTCAAGACAGATGCCCGAGTTGCAGGTTCTATCCCCAGTGTGGGGCATGCAGGAAGCAGCCAATGGGTAAGTCTCTCTCATCACTGATGTTTCTCTTTACCTCTCCCTTCCTCTCTGAAATCAATAATTTTTTTCAAAAATAGAATGGAATAAACAGATCCACTGTAGGAAATCCCCCTATGTCAGTATATGATTCACCAAGTAAAGGTCAAACAGATAACCAAAACTCCTGCCAGTTATCAAGAGTGTGCCTAGCACAGAGCCCAGGAGCCTTTGTTTTGGTTTTCCCTGAGCTACATACACATTTGGCTTCTTAGACAAAGAGACTCCATTTCTATCTAAACCTAGCCCTGCAACGTTGAAGATGGTTGTTTAATTAGAAAAAGATTTATAGGTTTGTGAACCTATAAGGATTTAACTTAACTCAACAAATATTTCTTAAACAATGTCTTTATACATAGAAGATACTCAATGGATATGTGATAGATGGATGGATGGGTGGATGGGTGGGTGGGTGGATGCATCAAATGTCCTTGAGCAGAGGTTTCACCTTCACTTCTTGGAGTTCCTTAGAGCAAAGTATAGAAGAGCAGAGGTTGGAAATGGGTTGCAAGATTTGTGGAGACAACAGACATATAAAAGATAAGAAAGAAGAATTGGCAGAAGCTAAAAATAAGTTGCATTTTGGAAAACAAGGAATGAGGGTTGAGATGGCTAGATGATCTACTTGGTGTACAGATAGCAAATGTAGTTTTACATTTAAAGGATATAAAACTAAAGTTTAAGTCCAAGTGACATGCAATTTTATTGCTCCTAACATCACATTAAGTGAAAGTCTCTTCCAGTTTGTTTGCCTCTACTTGCCTCTACTTGGCCTAATGCAGTTATTTTTATTGTGTGAGATAGCATTTGCTTTCGTTCGTTATCAACCAGAGACTTTCTGCTAAGTCATCCCGAAGTCTAACTTGACTTGCATGACATGCTGTTTTGTAATTAAATTAAAATCACAGGATGTTTTGGATTAGAGGAATCTTCCTTCAACCAGATCCGAGGTCAGTAAGAGAGTGTGACCGTCTGGAATAGAATTCCCTCATCCAAAACATCCGGAACATTTCACTGGGTTAATTTGCAACTTACTGGGAGATTTTTGGTTCACTTTTCTGAAGATTTTCTGTCTGCTTCCATTTCTCTTTTCAATTCAGGTCAATATGCATTTATTCAGCTCTTTTATTAAAAATAATATGAAAAGTATTACTGAGTCAAAAGAATAAAGAAAATGGCAGATAAAATGCAAGGAAAGGAAGAAAGGTAATAAGTGAATAAATAAGTTCATTCATGAATAAAGAATTTATTCATGAATAAATAAATGCATTCATCCAACAAATTAACTTACAGAGTCCTTGTTTGTAGCATGCACTGAGTAGGTAAGTACTGTGAAATATGGAGAAAGTTATAAGTAAGCCACTGCTTCTGTTCTCCAGAAGTTTTGAATTTTACTTTTTTTTTAATTAAAAAGTCACTGCTGGACAATTTAAATTTAATTTATATTGGCACTTTAATCCAAAAAACTTTACAAACAAATGACCATGAAAATTTTCCTTGCATCTTTAAAAAGATGCTGAACATTCTGTGTGGGAAAAGCCTAACCAGATCACATTGCTCCACTGGATAGGATATGCGTGTTTTGGTTGGATTGAATCCTGTGGCCACTGGCCAGTAGGCTACAGGAAGAGACATTTTAAAATATAATTTTCCATTAGGGGCTGAAGGAAATAATCCTTGGTATAATATATCAGGTCAACTTTGTTTCTCTGAGCATTGTCATGATCCTATGTAGCTTTAGAAAAAAATTCTCTTTAGCAAAAACAATTTGTCAAGTAGAACCAAATGTTGACATAACTCTGAAACATACTGAGAAAAATTTCCATTTAATCTATCTATGCCCCAACCTTGGCTCCTTTGTTTTTCAAACTATATTTCTTCATTCTTCAATAAAAGAAAGTATGGAAAGAGTCAGAAATACCAGGATGGAATCCTACTAAAAAGGTTAAGAAGATGAAGAAGATGAACATCCGTACAGAAAAGATGGTTATTACACATATGGCATTTGAGGGCTGTTCCCCTCTGCCCCTGTGTTTTAGTTAGCTTGGACTGCTATTACAAGGTACCACGGACTAAGTGGCTTACAAACAACAGAAATGTGTTTCTTACAGCTCTGAATGCTGTGAGTCTGAGATCAGGGTGCCAGCATGGTCGGGTTCTGGTGAGGACCCTCTTCTGGGTTGCAGACTTCTCACTGTATCCCCACACAGTGGAGAGAGCAAGAGAACTCTGGGTTTGCTTTTTTCTTTTCTTTTTTTTTCTTTTCCCCCTTTCCCTTCCCTTCCTTTTCCTTCCTTCCTTCCTTCCTTCCTTCCTTCCTTCCTTCCTTCCTTCCTTCCTTTCCTTTCCTTTCCTTTTTTCTTTTGTTGTTAATCTTCAGTGATATTTTTCCATTGATTTTTCTTTTTTAGAGAGAGTGGAAAGGAGGGAAAGAGACAGAGAGAAACACCCACTTTTGAAAGGGACACATCGATTGGTTGCCTCCTGCATATGTCCTGACCAGGGCAGGGAATCAGTCCCTCAACTGCAATGTGCCCTTGACCAGAATTAAATCCTGTACCCTTCAGTCCATGGGCCAACTCTCTATCCACTGAGTCAAACCGTCTAGGGCTGGGGTTTCTTTTGTAAAGGCACTAATCACCTCCCAGAGGTCCCACCTCCAATGCCATCACATTGGAGCTTAGGGTTGCAACATATAAATTTGGGGAGGAACAAAACATTCAGTCCATCATACTTCCCCTCATTTCTTCTTATTCCCACTAGAACCCAAGCCCCATGAGGACTTTGTTTCCATTGTTTTCTTTTATGTGTCTGTAGTGCCTAAAATGAACAGTATATTATAGGAGCTCCATTATTATCCATAGAACAAAAGAATTAATAAATGAATGCTTCTCCTGCATTGAATGAATTAAATGTTGAATCCACTGCTACAGTCCAAAGAAAAAGAACTTCCTTGCATCATCAGTGACTCTTGTAATACCCAACTTCCCTATAATGTACTCCATCCATTAATCTATCCATCCATCCATCCAGCAACTTGCATTAAATCTGCTGTTTTTCTGGTATTCTGCTACATATTGGAGTCATAAAGATGGAAAAGATAAGGTATGAGCTCGCAACGAGCATGCAGTCTCAGATCTTAAGGGGATTCTGAGGACAGGTAAGAAGAGAAAGCAAATGATGCATCCAAAATGTGGAAAAATAGAACTAGCATGGGTTCTGGATAGAGAGGAATTATAAAAAACAATAGTAAGTTAGGTGAATGTGATTGAGCAAAGGTAAACTGTATGCCACAGAAAAACACAGAGGTCTAATTACATACCCTCACTTCCAGGAGTGCAGGACCATGAGTAAGACTGAGTTCCAGCTATAAGTTGCTAGTATGTAACAGGGAAGATGAAACAAATGTGCAGTGACAGTAACACACAAAATAGTGTGATGAAGGAGCCATAAAAAAGTCTGATAAGCTATGAAGTAGATCCAAAGGAAGAAACATCTTTTCTCTCCCTTCCACGTTGTCATATCATATCTGATATGTATAAGGTGCTATGGGGAAAACAAAGGCAATTAGGGGTTGGAGCCTGTTCTCCTAGACCAGTGGTCGACAAACTGCAGCTAGCAAGCCACATGTGGCTGGCAAACCGCAGTTTGTCACTCTCTTGACTAATGAGTATACTTACCCCTGGGATAGGGGCTTAATCACAAGAAATGACAACAGCCTGTAATTATTGGAATTGAGAGTCTAGGTCAATGGTCAGCAAACTCATTAGTCAACAGAGCGGCAAACCGTGGCTTGTGAGCTACATGTGGCTCATGGGCCACAGTTTGCTGACCACTGTCCTAGACTTATGGTGAAGCAGGGGAAGATAGACCATAGTCATCCATAACCAGTGGTGTGCAGAGGCTGGTGTGCCCTGGCTCATACCAGCTCTCAAGAGCCCATTGCTTAATTTTCAGGAATTCTGCACGCCAGTTTGTAAAAAAGTATGTAAACTGACAATTGAAATAAATTATATTGAAAACAAAGGTAACAAGTATGCAAACTCATTACTTCCTGAATTACTGCCTATGCTCTTGAGGTTTTTAGGTCTATTACATCTGGGTAATTGTGTACTACGTACTTGTATAGATTTCCAAATGCTCATCAGTGCCATCATGTTGGTTGCTTGAAATTGTGATGGTTGAAATATTTACACTATTTACATCACAGAAATGTGCAAATGCTACAAATAGAGATTTCTTATTTTTCGTGTTTCTTATTTTCTAGATTTAAGAAAATAATGGAGAAAATATTTAAAATGCAGATTAAATCTGAAAGTGTGTCATGTCTGAAGCCATTACATTATAAGAAGCAAAAAAATTGAGAAAATATTCCTCCAATATTCAAAACGATTCTCTAATACAGCAAGAACTTACGCATGTTTTTGACTATCAAGTGATACACCAACATGCTTTCACATGACTTGCTATATATCAAATATAGTTGTACTAGTGGCTCGGTGCACAGAATTCATACAGAGGGGATGGGCTCCCTTAGCCGGACCTGCACCCTCTCTAATCTGGAAGCCCTCAGGAGATGTACTACTGACAACTTAGGCCTGCTCCCCATGGTTCTCTGCTCTCTGCAGGGCCTGCCTGCTGCCCTCTGGGACTGGGAGATTCTGGTGAGGCTGAGGGGACTGGGTGCTAGCATCTTGTGGCTATGGGCACCACCATCTTTGTGATGGAGCGATAGTTAACTTGCATATCCCCTCTTTATTAGGTAGGTTATTTAACAATCATGTGGGAATTACACTTGACTAATTGTAACCATTGGTTAGTCATGGATGCAAAAATTCAGCAAAAGTTAACAAAAAGCCTTCTGTAAGAATCAATTGATTACATGAAATTCATAAGGAATATTGTACATTTTATTATTATATGTATATTATGTGCAATGAAGTCTTTATCGGTAAAATTATAAATCTATTTACATGTGTATACACATACATATATATGTATCTCCAGCTTTATATTTATACACACACTTCTTTTGAAGCACTGGTTGTTAGATTTCACCAACATACCACTATCCAAAACTAAAAACGGGGTGGAAAGTAAAAAATGCCATAAGAGAGTTGCATGGGGTTATGAAAACAGGTTCCCTAGGAAATGGGGGGAGCTACCATATGCTTGACGGAGGAGATGCGAACCAGTGGAGGCAGAAGAAATCAAGATAACCATTTCCTTGGAGGCTTTTGACTTTGCTTGTCCAACTTATCCCTGGGAGGAGAAGGGAGGTGCCTTCCTAATAAGGAGGCCACTGCCCACCTGAGGCTGTCACTGTGGTCTATTTCCTGGAAACCAAAATGGGACACAGGCTCTGGGAACCACAAAAGGATGTGTAAGGAGATGGAATGAACTTGGGACTCACCAAAGCCTCTAGCAACAGGAATATTTAACTTCTGAGTCTCTATGTCTGGCAGTGTAGAGCACGAAAGAATGGGAAAGTCCCACTAGCAGACAAAGTCAACTAGTCAGGGACTTCTATGGAAGAGCACTTTTCTTTTACTGGACTTGCTGGCTTAGAATTGAAACATTATTGGGAAGGGGAAATAGAATCAGGCCCCAAAATAACTTTGGCATTTAAAAATCACATACTGTGTATTGGGCTGGACAGCATCTTTGCTCTCATATTTTGAAGATGCACAAATTTTCATAGGAGTCAAGTTTTCTGAAAGCAACTAGGACCCTGACAATACCCCCCACACTTCTTTCTTTAACCATATGTATTCACATGCCACCCTTGTATAGTACTGTCTCCAATGAACCTCTAAGATGATGTCAAAGTGTAGAAAGGACAACACTTTCCTTCCGACCCTGAAATCAATCCCATAAAAGAATTAATTTAGCAACCTAGTCTCAGTATTTCCCTTCTCTAACCCTGGACCAATGTAACATCAACTTTATATGCATCCTGACTTGGACATCCTGGTACATTTTGAGGGAAGCATCTACCACAGGTGAATTAAAATTCTAGGGACCTTGGGACAAGTCCATCTGCAGTTAACATGGGGAGGAAGGGAGAGGAGGAGACAGGGTATATGCAAGGATGTCAGAAGCTAGGGGATATCTGATGGTGAAACATGACCTTGAGGGAGAAATGATGGCACTGAAATTCTTTTTGTTTTCCTTTTTAAATTAAATTTATTGGGGTGACGATTCTAAGTGGAAAGAACTTATGCAGAACAGTGTTGTTGGGAGAGCTATGCCTGCCTTTTTTTGGAAGCTATATTTGCATAGAAAACATAATTTTACTCTTCTTGTTTGTTGATTTAGAGGAGAGGCTGATGGAGTTTGCAGATGGAGTGGTGCTGGTGGTGGGACTTGAGCCAAGCCATAGCCCTGTTGAGAAGAGTCTGAGTTTCCCTTGAAGATAATAGTAGGTAAGAGATCATTAGGAGCATGGCTATGAAGCCCAGAGATATTTAGGGCAGGGGGCCCTAGAAAAGTCTCAAGTCCTGCCTGTATTCTCTTTAAATTGTAGCATAAATATAAAGATAAAAGCATTTGTTGCCTAGCCTAGCTGGTTTGGCTCAGGAGATAGAGCGTCGGCCTGCAGACTGAAGAGTCCTGGGTTTGATGCCAATCAAGGGCACATGCCAGGTTGTGGGCTTGATCCCCAGTAGGGGGCGTGCAGAAGGCAGCTAATCAGTGATTCTCATCATTGATGTTTCTAGCTCTCTCTCCCTCTCCCTTCCTCTCTGAAATATATATATATATATATATATATATATATATATATATATATATATACACACACACACATATATATATGTATTTTAAAAACAAACATTTGTTCTGATCAACTGGTATGAAGTAAAGCATAATTTTTACTCATGGGGGAAAAAAAAGTATGAGATATACAAAAGGTTAAGAACACATGTTGATTAAGGGAAGAATCAAGATTTATGAATAGGAAGACAAGACCTGTCAATTATGTTCATAACAAGAGGTAAATACAAATATTTTAAGAAGCTAAGGAAATGCAGTTGAGTTGTGGTATCTGTGTAGTCAGGGAATAGGGTGACAATGAGAAAATCCTGACAGGGAAAAAAATTAGGAAGGAAATCACTTATTGTTAGAAAATGGCTTCCACTCCTTATCTCAATCATTTGAGTTAAAAATAAAGTAACACATGAAAGAACAACTGTGTCCAGAGCCATCATCCTCAGACATGTTTTGTAATATAGATAACCCCACGGGGAGCACGCTATCTCGAGAAGGTGATGGTTCGTAATTTAGTCTGCTTTCAGTGAATGGCACTTTGTGTTTACCTTGCACTTTTTGCCGAGTTGCTCATAACATGCAGAAACTTGCTTCCTCACAGACATGGCCACGTAGTCCGGCCACTTTTCAGAATGCAGCAGATGAGGAGCTGGAGGGGTTGGTTTTTCTGCTGACTGTGGTCATGCATGGCTGGATGATTTATGGACAAGACCAATAGCCACATCCATATCTCCAAGTCACTAACTATCAAGAGAAGGACTTGGCACAGAACAACCCAGAGAAAAAAATCCACAGAAAGTGAGTCTGTTTGGACAATCAGAGCAATCAGAGCCACTTTTATCACATTCTGACTTCTCAGCTGCACCTTTTAAATACAGGCTGTTTCTTACAACCCAAAGGGAACATTGTGAATGGTGCTGGAGACTTTCCATAATGTTAACATCTGAATAAATAGATCAGATGTGATCTTCGAATAAAGACAGATAAGATCAGAAAGGTCAAGGGAATGTCTCAAATTTCAGACGGGTTTGTTTCAGAACTCACCATTGGTAAGCTTGGTAGCAGACCCCAGATCAATTCTAGAACAGATCATTAAAGATATGGTTTTGGGGGGTTGGGAAGACCAGGGGGAGGTCAAGAAGGGGAAAAGGGGAAACATATGAACTACTAATTGTAATATTTGAAACAATTAAAATAAAATAAAATTCACAGAATACAAAAAAATAAAGATATGGTTTTAGAGCTCATCTTATCTAATAAAGAGGGAATATGCTAATTGACCATCACTTCATCACAAAGATGGCTACACCCACAGCTGAGGCCAAGTTCCCATCTGGAGCTTTAATGAGCAATCAGTAGGGACCTGAGGCTATGCCCTCCCCTGCCTCCATGGGGCTTAACACGGACCTATGCACCTCCAACCTGGCCGTCAGGCTGGGGGACCTCAGGCAGCTCCCCCCACCCTAGTGCCAGGCTAGGGTACCTCAGGCCACATCCCCTGCCTGCAGGGCTTGATGGGGGACCTCAAGGTGTGCTTCCCATCCTGGTGCTGGACTAGGGGACCTCAGGCTGCTCCCTCTGCCCCAGCGTCAGGCCAGGGGACCTCAGGCTGTACCCCCCACCAGGTGGGGCTTGACAGGGGACTTCAGGCCATGTCCCCAACCAGTGGGACTTGACAGGGGATCTCAGGCCATGTCCCTTACCTGGCAGAGCTTGATGGAGGACTTCAATACACACCACACATCCTAGTCTGGACTGGGGGACCTTAGGCCATGCCCTCTGTCTTGGTATCCATCCAGGGGACCTAAGGCTATGGCAGGGCTGGACAAGGGTGGGACTGGCCAGGTCTGGATCTAGCCCAATTGGGGGGGGGCAGATGCGATTTTGAGTTGCATGTGGGTGGGCGGGGACTTGACTCTGGGTTCTGTGGTGTGCCCCAGACTCTGACAGGAGGAAGGTTTTCATATACATTTTACTAATTTTCTTTCACCTCTGACACTTCTATTATAGAGAAAGGGCAAGTAGCAATATTAAATTATTTCCTCTAATTAGTCCCCTTTTAATGTGCATGAATTTCATGCTCTGGGTCTCTTGTAGTAAAGAAAGAAGCTCCCGATAAGAGCCAGCATGATCCACTCAGAGCAAGAAATGTCACCTTTCTTTTGATGAATGTAGTAGGTTGCTTTTCAATTTCGAACCATCTGGAGAGACTCAGTAATGGCACCAAGGATGGTAAACCTGTAGAAGGTGTCCATGCTCTGTGGTCCTGTCCTTCTTCCTATTCATTCAAGTTACATTCACTAGCTCAACATACAACTATAGAGCATGGATTCTATGCAGGGCACTGTTCTAGGTAAGGAATAGAAAGAAATTGCTCAAATCCTGTCATCAAGGGGCTTATCATCTACTTGTGGGAAAGGACAAATACACAAATAATCACAACAAAAGCCATAGCAACAAAATCACAATTAGAAAAGCACTGAGTGCCATACAGGATAGATGAAGATAAAGGTTTCTTCCAGTTAGAAGATTAAATGAGCTTTGCATGGGAGATGAGATTCGAGGTAGAGTTTGGAGGTAGAGAGAGATGGAAATGATGAAGAAAGACATTTACTCCGAATGTCCTGAGCAGGGACACAAACTAGAGAAAAGGTTAAGCACTTAGTCCAGTTTGCTTGAAGCAGGGGGACTAGAAAGGAAAATCAGAACTGTTGTGACACATTCCTCTTACTGAGGATTAGCCAGGGGAATCCTTGATGAGCAGGTGATCACGTATTTGGGTTCAGGAGTCATAGAATCTTGCCATGGCCACCACCTTAGGCATGAAATTGGACATGTTGTGGACTTCTCCAAGTTCTAGTTGCCCCAGCACCACGAAATCGGCATGATTATAGTGCCTAACTCAGAGGGTCACTCTGTAGGTTAAATGAGACTATGTCAAGTGGGAACTGGCATAGAGTAAATGCTCTCTAAATGTAGCTGAATAAAGTCCAAAGTTAAACTGGAGGAAGCTTTGCCTTTGCAAGTTTTACCTGGCAGTGTTGGGTAACCTTGATTAGAACGAGTCAAAGTGCAGAAAATCTCTTTCTGATATTTGGCCCCAATTTAGGTCAGCAGGAAGAGCCTGGAGGCTGAGCCAGATGAAACCTCCTGGAAAGGAGATTGGGTAAGTGGGGCAGGCAGATTCTACAGGATTTGGAAGTAGACCAGATATGGGGTCAGCAGTTTGGAAAAAGCAAGGAGGAGAAATATCCTTCTAGATTTGAGAATCTGGGAGCGAGTGTGGGCCTGGGTAGGGAATGTCTTCACCTCTCTAGGAAGAATTCCAGATACCACAGGGCATATGCTGAAGTTTACGCTGAGTGGCCAGATTATTATCATTTCTCAATGCATAATAATCTAGGCCACTTAGTGTATATCCTATGTAATAAAAGGATAATATGCAAATTGTTCCTTCAACTAGGAGTTTGACCAGCAGGCAGATCAGCCAATGCCCATAGCCCCTTCCCCTGGCCAGGCTAGCTGGACCCCACCCATGCACGAATTCATGCACCGAGCCTCTAATATATATTAGTGTGTGTGTATGTGTGTGCGTGAGTGTGTGCACACCCATGTGGTACAAACACTCTAGTGTGGATTTGTTTTATAATTATAGATGAAATTAGAGCAAAACCTGAATGGCTCACCACCCTGGAATAAGGTAGGCTACCATCACTCCCAGTAGGGATTACTGAAAGCACAGGAAGCAGAAGCATAGAGTATGACAAAGGAGAGCTGTAGTATTGCATCCCCAAGGACCCGCGGGGGGCCCCTACAGGACAGCATTGGTGCTGCAGCTGGAATAGGAAGTTTCTTCCCTTGGGATCTATCTTCTCTCCTTCTCAAAACCAGCCCAGTACTGACTTGAACCTGGGCTAGAGAGAGTAATTAGGATAACATGGGTATTTTCCTAGATTATATAAATGGAATGCATAGTATCTACTGGCTAAATCTTGTAGCTCCATCTCCTACCCACACCATGCCTAACCTCATTCCTATTTGTCAGCTAGGCACTGGATGTGATTTCTGCTTCATCCCCTCCCCCTTTTTTCCCCCTCCAAATTGTCACAGCTTAGAGACATGCTCCAATAGCTCTTCCCAGGGTGGGAGAAGAGCATGTTCTGGTGAGGGAGAGAGCTAGGGAGGCAGAGGAAATGGCTTAGCCAAGCTGAGAGTCAAAACAGGCAATTGAGTGAGGATATGAGTGGCCATGCAGTCTGGAATTAGGTGGTAGGTCAGACATAAAACTGATCGACTTCTTGGAACCCAGACATCAGCTGCCAGAACAAAGTGACAAGTCTGAGGTCCAAGGTTAGACAGGAGAGTGGGCATCAGCTGACCTCCAGGAAGGAGGAGGCTGAACAATGTGGGAAGAGCATAGCACTGGCACAGGGCCTAGAAGGATCTCAACCACTACAACAAAGAGAATCATTCTAGTGGGAACATTCTTAGGAGTCTTATGGATCAGGCCAAAATCCCCACATATACCTGATTCAAATATAAAGAGGAGACCAATGAAAGTAAATGAGAACCTTTGGCTGTAATAAGATAGGGAGAAAATAGCTTTCCACTTTCCTCTACTCACCTTGCCAAAAGTCCACAGTTTGTGTTCTAGAGAAAATCAGTGTCCCTATAGGATGACTGGTCTGCTTATTATGCATGGACTGTATTGGTGCATATAAATAAAAAACTTTGATCCAAAGAAATTCAGTTAAAGACAGGACTTGTCCCCCTAGTCCCCATCACTCAGCTCTGTGCCTGGATTTGGAAAGAGTCATTCCTTCCCCCAGCAAGGATTAGGTGTCAGACCCCTTGGGTTTGCATAGAACCCTTTGAAATATCAGAGATGGAGAATTATATATTTATTATATGAATTCTAACATATATTAAAACTAGAGGCCCAGTGCACAAAATTTGTGCACGGGGGTGGGGGGGCGGGGTGTCCCTCATCCAGAGGTTCCTCTCCTTCTCCCGCACAGCCTCTGGGAAGATACTTGTCCTGGGGCATCCTCAGGACCCCGGCACACAAAGCCCTGTTGGGTACTTGGGGGCTTGAGCTTTCAGATCTGGCTTCCCTGCCTGGCATAGTGCAAATTTGCTGCCCTGGGCCTGTTCTCTCCCTCCAGGCAGCGGGAGAGGGTGGGCGTTGGGTCAGCCAGGGGCGCAGACAGCCTGCCCTCTCCCACCATGCCAGCCAGGGGCACTGAGAGCCTCCCTCTCCCGCTGCTGCCAGCCAGGAGTGGTGAAGGCCGCCCTCTCCCACCACAGGCCCCCCCTCTCCCGCCTTGCAGCGGGACACGGCGGGCCACGGGGTCGGCAGGGGGTGCAGATAGCCCGCCCTCTCCTACCAGCTAAGGGTCCTGAGGGCCGCCCTCTCCCACTGCGCTGGACCCTGCTGAAGGCCGTCCTCTCTCACCACAGGCCCGCCCACTCCTACTGCACTGGCCAGGGATGCAGAAGGTCTGCCTTCTCCTGCTGCGCATGGCTCATTCTCTCCCACCCCGGGGCCAGAGAGGGCAGACTTTGGGATGTGCTGGAGGCGACAATGGCCAGCCCTCTCCTGCTCTAGGACCACCCTCTCCCACCCCAGTCCCACCTTCTCTCGCCTCTCATGGCGAGAGACAGCAGGCTGCTGGGTTGGCTGGGGGCGCAGACAGCCCGCCCTCTGCTGCCATGCCAGCTAGGGGCACTGAGGGCCACTCTCTCCTGCTGCAGCCCTGCCCCCCCACCTCGCGCCTGCCCCCGTTCCTGATTGGTCAGCCCCCGGGGTGCTCCCTGCCCCACCACCACCACTGCTGCTGCTGCCGCAACTTCCCCTCACAGCGCCCAGGCACTGGGTGCTCAATGCCACCACCATTTTATCTCCACCCCAGGGCCTCCAGCGCTGGTGCTACTTGGCCCTGTCCCCGCTCCTGACTGGCTGGTAGCATACCAATCAGGAGCTAAGGTATGGTCACATTTGCATATTACTCTTTTATTAGATAGGACATTGTTTTAAATAAAATGGCATTAATATAACATATGTATTATAACATTTACTACTTTAACTCATGTTTACTTCTGAGCTGTGCACAGCTCCTGGGCGGAGACAAGGTCTTTTGTTTCCATTTTCTTAAGTTTCCAGCAGAGCCCCATAGTTGTCAAAAATATTTAAGACGCCCTAGCTGGTTTGTCTCAGTGGATAGAGTGTTGGCATCTGGACTGAAAGGTCCCAGGTTTGATTCCAGTCAAGGGCACATGCCCAGGTGTGGGCTCGATCCCCAGTAGGGGGTGTGCAGGAGGCAGCCAATCAATGATTCTCTCTCATCTTTGATGTTTCTATCTCTCTCTTTCTCCCTTTCTCTCTGAAGTAAATAAAAATATTTTAAAAGAAAAATATTTAAGTCAATATTCAAATCAGGAGTTTCAATTTTTAAATATTTCTCTATGCTTTTACATATTCACAGAATCTCAGATCTCTGAAATTGGAAGTGGCTTTAGAGATCAGCTAGTCTCTCTTCTCAACCAATGCAGAACTTGTTTCTACCTTTTAGCAGAGGGTCATCAGCCTCCTCTGGATGATTCTAGCCAGGTCTTTGTGAGACAGTCTGTTCCATTGTTGGGCAATGCTAATAAAAATTTCTTATTCACAGTGCCCCTAAATCTGATTGCCTAGTAACATTTACCAGTGTTCCTACTTGTCTTCTTTCCTCTGCCCCTGTCCCTGCTACCATATTCTTCTCCTCTTTTACAGATGATACAATTTCTCACATGAAGTTATTTCAAATCCTTCTTGTTATCCACTTTTAGAATCAGTAGATGTGGCTTATGGCCATGTCCCTTAAAATGTGGCACCCAAGACTAGCACTATGCAATCTGACTACCAGAGTGTGGCAAGGACAGGGGGGTGTCTATTATCCTCTAATTCTGGTGTTCTAACACTATTAATGGCACTTAAGATTGCATTCATAATCTCTATAACTGCTACATTTTTCCCTTGGTTTTTATCAAACATCTAAAAAGCACATTTACTATTTAAAAAGTAAATTCAATTAAAGCATACCTCTCACTCTAGATAGCTGATTTTTAAAAATTAAACATTAAGGTTAGACTCTGATCACCTGAAATTGTGATATTTATTGGAAAATATTGTTTAATGAGGAGGGACTGGAACTTCTATTGGGACTTGCTCTTCAACCAGCTTTTTCTTTCACTGAGGCACCAAGTCTCCAGGCAGGCAGCCTCAGAAGTGTCCCTGACCCCTCTCATCCCTCGAGTCACCAAGTTACTAAGTCTTATTAATTCTATGTCTAAATATCTTCCTGTCTGCTTCCACTGCTACCCTCCTGATTCAGGTTCTAAAATGAAATACTACAGGATCTTTCTAAGACACGAGTCCCATAAGGTGTTCTCTGCTCTAAATGTTTTCATTGTGTTTCAGGTCTAAGACAAAGACTAAATTTAATGAAGTTTAAATTTACCCTCGATAGAGCTTAATGGTCCCCTTGCTCATTCTCTTTTTCCACATCTACAGCTCAATTTTTTTAGCCTCTTCCGAGGATATTTTTTTTTTATTAATTTGAGAGAGAGAGAGGAAGAGAGAGAGAGAAAGAGAGAGATTCCCAACCGGGAATCAAACCCACACCCTAGTTATGTGCCCTGACTGGGAGTCAAAACTGCAACCTTTTGGTATAAGGGATGATGTCCCAACCAACTGAGCCCCCAGCCAGGCATGCAGCTCGATTTTTAACATCCTCCTGTACATTTTATGTTTCAGTCATTTTAATATGCTGCGGTTCCCTTATGCACTTGGCTCCCTTCTGCTCTGAAGCCTTTGCTTGTAGGCCAGACACCACTCTAAATGCTCTACACAAATTAATTCACTTAATCCTCACCACTACCCTCTGAAATAGATAATATTCCCATTTATGGAGGTAGGGGGATGATATATTAAGCATTTTCCCCAGAGTCATACAGTTAATAAGTTGTACAGCTGGATGAGTCTCATAGCCTGAAACACCCTCCCTTTCTCCTTGGCAAACTTCTACCCATCTTTCAAGATGCTTCCAGCACTAGTTCCTCTGGGAAGTCTGCCTATCCATTGGACTTAACCAGAAGATAGCACTTATCATTCTGGGCTAGTTGTTAGCTAACCGATTGATTGTCTTTCTCCAAGCATCACATCCACTGAGGGTCCCGCTCCTCACTCCAGAATCTATATCATGTGCCAGGAATCCAATGTATGCTTTAATGAAGGAACTCATTAGTGAATAAGAGAATAAACTACTTACAGATTTCCTTGGCAGTTATAATATGGCATTAGAGCAATTTTCCAAATTGTCAATTTTTCCTGCAGTGCACACATAAATCTGGCCAAAGCATAACTAAAGACCAGCCATCCCTAAATATCAGCTCAATTATCTCGAGTTCATTGGAGAGCAATATAGCTTTCTGAAGTGCTCTGGAATTATCTAAAAATGCACAGTGGCAGGACTTTTTAAATTACTAATCCCAACATTCTGTTTGGTCAGAAAACGTACTTTGAGAAGATGTGCTCTGGAATTATCTAAAAATGCACAGTGGCAGGACTTTTTAAATTACTAATCCCAACATTCTGTTTGGTCAGAAGATGTGCTTGAGGTTGGGAGTTTGTCTAAGACTGAGTAAAGGAATCTGTGCAGAGGAGAGTCGGTGATGCCTGCTTGCTGCATATATGGTCAGATGGGCAACACGCAGAGAGAAGCACTGAACCCTGTGGGGGGGCGGATCTGAACCTTTTCCACACAAAATATTCACCAGGAGAAAGCAAATACTGAAGGTCAGATAAGCATTTGGAACCCTGAAGGGAAGGTGTAATAGCGAAGTGCTTGCCTTGCTGACCCACCTATGCAAACAACACTGAAGGATCTAGTACCCATACTGTACTAAGATTTTCTTATTTTCTACATTCTCAGTGCTCGGACATCTAGGACCTCAATGATGACAGGAGAGAAAACTGCCCTCCCAAGGTGGGCCAATTCTTAGAGATTTTAAAAAAGTGCACCTATCATAAGCAAAGCAGCAAATCCAAAGCCCACACTCCCAACTACTTCTTTTATCAAGCTTTCACACATCAAGCCCACACCCCCAACTACTTCTTTTATCAAGCTTTCACACATCAAGCCCACACCCCCAACTACTTCTTTTATCAAGCTTTCACACATCAAATCAATATTCCTCTGCCCTGGTCAGCCTAGGCCTAGGTACCAGACAACTTGACACAGCTCCTACACCCAGAGCCTGCTGAAATTATTCAAAGTAGCCAATCCCACCTCGGCCAGTTTTGCTCAGTGGATAGAGCATCGGCCTGTGGATTGAAGAGTCCCAGGTTCAATTCTGGTCAAGGGCAGGCTCAATCCCCAGTAGGGGGCATGCAGGAGGCAGCTAATCAATGATTCTCTCTCAGCATTGATGTTTCTATCTCTCCCTCTCCCTTCCTCTCTGAAGTCAATAAAAATATACGTTAAAAAAAACACACACACACAAAAACAAAACAGCCAATCCAAACCTGCTATGCTGGTAACCCTGCCTTGCTCATTTCTTCCCATTAAAACTATAATAAAGGCTCCTGCCCATGCTTTTTTCTGCAGTAGTTCCTGGTCCTGGGTTTATCCAGTTCAATGCTAGAGACCCACAAAGATGGAGTCCATGCCCAAGAAGACCAGGACTAAACACTAAACAGTGTCCCCCTTATGGCTGGGGATGAATTCCAAGTGGATGCCTAAGCTGCAGATAGTACCAAACTGTATTTTTCCTATACATACATACCTATGATAGTCTCCTATCTAATAAAAGAGTAATATTCAAATTTGACCATACCTTCGCTACACCCACCAGTCATGCCCACAGCCACACCCACCAGCCAATCAGGAACAGATTATGCAAATAAACCACAACCAAGATGGCTGCCGCCACTGAGGGAGGCTTGGGTTTCTCTGGCAACACAGGAAGCCAAGCTTTCTGCCTGCCGTTGCCGGCCTTGGCCTCCACTCAATGCTACAAAGTTTCAAACAGAAATGGCTGTGCCACGGAGTGAGCAGAAGGCTTGGCTCCACTCCAGGCTACAAAGTTTCAATTGTAGACATAAATTAATCCCAGATCTTCACTTGGGTTGCTGGGGGCATGACTGGCCTGCAAACCTACACAGGCCCCTCGCCCAGGCTGCCCTTCACCCCAAGAAAACCACCACCCTGATCTGGGACACTCTTCAGGGCAAACCAGCTGGCCTCCACCCATGCACCAGGCCTCTATCCTATCTAATAAAAGAGTAAATTGCAGATTGACCATCACTCGAACACACAAGAGGGCTGCCCCCATGTAGTCAAAGATCCTGCTCCCATGTGGACACAAGATGGCCACCACAAGATGGCCAGCAGGGGAGGGCTTGTTGGGAGGTTCCAGGCCTGCAATGGAGGGCAGTTGTGGGTGATCATGCCAGCAGGGGAAGGCAGTTAGGGGTGACCAGGCCAGCAGAGGAGGGACATTGGGGGCAAACAAGCTGGCAGGGGGAGCAGTTAGACATCAATTAGGCTGGCAGGGTAGTGGTTAGGGGGTGATCAGGCTGGCAGGCAGAAGCAGTTAGGGGCAATCAGGGAGGCAGGTGAGTAGTTTGGAGCCAGCAGTCCCAGATTGTGAGAAGGATGTCCGACTGCCCTTTTAGGCCCGATCCTACTGGGATTGGGCCTAAATGGGCAGTCAGACATCCCTCGAGGGGTCCCAGATTGGAGAGGGTGCAGGCTGGGCTAAGGGACATCCTCCATCTGCCATGCATGAATTTTATGCACCGGGCCTCTAATCCTATATAGTAAAAGAGAGACATGCAATTTGACAGTACCTTGGCTCCTGATTGACTATGCTACCAATCAGGAGTGGGGGCAGGGCCAAGTGGCGTGAGCGCCAGGCCCAGGGGTGGAGATGAAATAGCAGTGGTGGCGAGCACCCGGCCCCTGGGCACTGTGAGTGGAAGTGGTGGTGAGCAGCCAGCCCCTAGGACTGGGTGGTCACAGGCAGCCAGGGCTGAGCTGAGCAGGTGATGGCTGGGCAGACTGGGGGTGAGCCATCAGTTAGACATCCCCTGAGGGCTCCCAGTATGTGAGAGGGGGCAGGTTGGGTTGAGGGACCACTCACCCCCAGTGCACAAATTTTGTGCACCAGGCCCCTAGTGTATATGTGTGTGTGTGTGTGTGTGTGTGTATATATATCTATATATATATATATATATATATATATACACACATATATATATATATTTATAAAGTAGTAATATGCAAATTAGTCAGGTATTATGACTGGCTCAGGAGGAGGCTGCATCATGAATACTCAGGAGGAGCTGCATGCGTAGATGGGCGGGAGAGGACTGTAACGCCCCCAGACCCAGTGGACACACACCAGGGAAGGGGCCGTGCTCCAAGTGGCCATGGTACGGCTTAGAGCACGCCTCCAGTGGGTGGCAGTGGTGGCTGGAGTAAAGCAGCCCAGGTTCTAGATACTGGGCAGTGGCAGGAGCAAAGCAGTCTGGGTTCTGGGTGCCAAAGGGAAGCTGGTGCCAGCAGCCAGGGGAAGGAAGGCCTATTCTTGCATGAATCTTTGTGCATCGGGCCACTAGTGTGTGTGTGTGTGGTGTGTGTGTGTGTGTGTGTGTGTGTGTGTATGTACATATATATATATATATATATATATATATAGATATATATATATAAAGAGGATTATGCAAATTAGGCTAGGATGCCATAACAGGTCACAACTAGATAGGAGAAGATTGTGCACACAGGTGAGGCCCAGAGTAGAGATGGAGATAGAGACTGGGGGGCTGGCAAGCTGCCGTGCCCTGACTCGGGCCAGCCCCCTGGAGCTGGAGTGGACATTGACAGGGACAGGGGGGTGGCCCACAGCCTCTGTGGTGTGGTACCATTCCCCCTGGCTCCCACAGAACCAGCAGGTGGCCTACTGCACACAATATCGCACAATGGGCTACTAGTAACTAATAATAAAATAGAATAATTATAACTGTAATAAAGTTATGTGAATGTGGTCTCTCCGAAAATATCCTTTTCTTTTGATGATGTGAGATGATACAATGCTGACGTGAAATGAAATGTGAATGACATATTCTTAGGCTACTACTGACCTGACAATATGTCAGAAGGAGGATCAAACCTACATAAATTTCTTTTTCCTTCTTCAGTTTCACAGGTAGATTTGTTGTTACTATAAAACTTAGCAATCTTAGCATATGATTTTTTTTTCTTTCCTTATTAAGTGGAGAGCTTTACCCTTTCCCTTAAAGAAAGCGCTTTACAGATCCTTTTTGGCATATCTGAATTGCCAGCATCACTACTCCTGCACTTTGGGGTCATTGGTAAGTAAAATAAAGGTCACTTGAACTCAAGCACTGTGATGCCTTCACAGTCCATCCGGTAACCAAAATGGCGAGTAATTGAGCAACAGGTGCAAAGTATCTACAGCATGGAGACGCTGGACAGAGGCATCATGCATGTCTGGGCTGGAGAGAGTGGACTCTCGAGATTTCATCATGTTACCCAGAGGGCACATCTCGTAAAACTTACAAGTTTAGCTGAAGCCGGTTTGGCTCAGTGGATAGAGCGTCGGTCTGCGGACTGAAAGGTCCCAGGTTCGATTCCAGTCAAGGGCATATACTGTGGCTGCAGGCACATCCCCAGCAGGGGGTGTGCAAGAGGCAGCTGATCAATGTTTCTCTCTCATCGATGTTTCTGACTTTTTATCCCTCTCTCTTCCTCTCTGTGAAAAATCAATAAAATATATATTGTTAAAAAAAAACTAGAGGATAAAACTTATGAGTTTATTTCTGAAATTTTTCAGTTAACATTTTTGGACCTCAGTTGACCAAAGGTAACTGCAACTTCTGCAGGTAAGTGTGTGTGTGTGTGTGTGTGTGTGTGTGTGTGTGTGTGTGTAGGCAGGGGGAGAGGAGGAGATTACTATATATATATATAAAAATATTATGATGTAACTCAATGAACAATTTATTCTTCCTTTTGTTCAATCCACAAGCCTTTATTGAGTGCCTGCTAGGAGTCAGCCACAGGGGTGGGCCCCAAGGACACAGGATAGATAAAGTACTGGTCTATAAGAGGGGGGCTGTTAATGGAGCCAAGCTGTCCTGAATATCTCTGATCTATGACAAAAGAACATCCTTGGAGCATACTGACAGGATTCCATATCCACTCACGAGCAGTTTTGGCTCCAGCACCACCGTCCCCGCCACAAGGCATGGGCACATTTCAGCATTGTGTGTGCCAGTTTCTTGACACAAAGACTATTTTAAAGGCTCGTCTTGCCCAGCTTCTGCTGAGTCACTGAGTGTGTCAGTAAACATATAAAAGTGTGCCATTGTTTGTTGGGACAAGAACATGTAGATGTTCCTTAGGCTCATTTCTAGGGTGATAAATGCCAAAGACAAAACTTGAGGTTTTCTAACACTTTTCTTTTATTTTATTTCCTTTTCTCTATATGCTTTTAAATAACTACATGCATCTGGAACACAGCAGGAGAATAAATCTAAAATTAAAATTCACTTTAGGTTTAGTTATTGAAACTAGGTTTCAGAAAACAGAGTCAGAATCTTAGCAAATAGAAGATTCTCCTGAGATTGAAGGTAAATGTCTTCCAAGGATGTAGCAATGTTTTAATATATTCATTTTGAAATATTTTTGAAGCTACCAAATTACTAAAGGTAATTTCCCTCATTGACACTGTTTTCATTTATTCTTTACTGTTCTTTGAAATTTATGACTGTTATTTAATTATGAACTAAGGGACACATTTCAACTAGCAAGAAGTCTAAAATCATGGTATCAGATGGCTCCTAGCCTTTCCCTGTATGTCAATAAATACCCATAGAGAACCCTCTTTTCTCCCCTTTTTTTTTCCATCCCCATTCTATGGCATGACTGATAAGGGAATGGGGAGAGGTGAAAGAGTTGCCAGGTGAGGAGAGAAGTTTTATCCCATAGGCAGCCAGCATCATTTGAATGTCAGCTTCCAAAATAGCATTTGGTTTCATTCCACTGAAATCCTGGCACCTTTACTTGAGTCATAGAGTCATTTAAGGTCATTTAAACCTATCTTCACCCAGATATGGGTAAGATTCTAAACAGTCAGGAACACAGGGAGCCAGCCAGCCAAGATAATAGATAAGGGGAGAAAAAGGACTAATCTGACAGATCCAGAGGCAGAGAAGCATCGACCACAATGCTGGACCTCAGGGGGAAGGTAGGGAAGGGAGGTGGGAAGGAGGAGAGATCAACCAAAGGACTTGTATGCATGAATATAAGCCTAACCAATGGACATGAATACCAGGGGGGTGAGGGCATGAGTGGGGGGAACATTGGGGGGGTTAATAGAAGGATAAGGACACATATGTAATACCTTAATCAAGAAAGAAATTTAAAATATATAAAAAAGAAAAAGGACTAATCTTATGAGCAATTACCTTAGAAGAACCTTTTACAGCTATAATTCTTTGGTGAGCTTCTACTGTCAGGTGGTGAAGCGCTGTGATGCTCTTGAATTGAATGTTAGGTTGAAAGATACTTTGAAGAACTCTTGGAGTCCAGCTCTCTCAATTTATGGAGGAGGAAATTTATGAATGAGACACAGAGCTTCATTGCCAGAGTCAAGGTAACGCAGCTAGTTAAATGAAAGGGTCAGAACCTGAAGCACCATCTGCTGAATTGCAATCCAGTGATCTTCCTTTTTGCAGCCTGAGTACATGTCCTAAGTTACTCCTCAACTCATGACACTCCAGCCTTCCTCCAGGAACGCAATTCTGTCCTCATGATGAACTAACTGTCTGACTCATGATTTTGTTCATTCAGTAATGTTTCAAATATATATCCAGAGCTCACTATGTGCCTGAAGCTCAAGGAGAGCACAGCAGATCAGGCCCCTGTCCTCCAGGTGACCACAACTGAGCTTTAATTTCTACTTATAGCAATGCATTCTGGATCCAGCATTCCCTGCCAGAAATCACTGCTTCTCTTCCTATGAGAAATGCTTTACTCTCATGTCTATTAAAACATGCCTATTAACATTGACATGAGAGAAAAAAAACTCAACAAGCCCTGACTGGTTTGGTCCAGTGGATAGAGCATCGTCCCTGAGACTGAAAGGTCAAATGACGTACCTCGGTTGCAGGCTCAATCCCTGGCTCTAGTCAGGGCACCTGCAGAAGGCAACCAATGATGTGTCTCTCTCATATCAATGTTTCCCTCTCTCTGTCCCTCCCTCTTCCTTCCACTCTCTCTAAAATCAATGGAAAAATATCCTCAGATGAGGATTTAAAAAAAAATACACACACAACAAAATGAGAGATGCAGCTGTTAAAGAGAAAACTACAAGCCCAAAATGCAGTCACTTCTGCCAAAGCCCATGACACCAAACCTAGACTTAATACCTAATTAATTGCATAACCTTCTCCAGGAATGTGATATTAATGGTTCAGTCTAGAATTCTGTGGTCAGTACCAATGAGGCAATCTATCACATGGAGCCTCTCTATCCCTCCCAAAAGAAACTGAGGCAGTCTCCCTGACAGGATCCCACCTCAAAAAAAGGTACCCTTGCCGGAAATAATCCTTGCTTTTCTTTTGCTAGTAACTATTGTGTCTCACTAAGTTGTGGCCTATAAAAACTTTCCATATTGTACAACTTTCCAAGGCTTCTCTTTACTTGCTGGATGGGATGCTACCTGATTCATGAACTACTCAGCACAGTCAATTAGATCTTCAAATTTCCTCAGTTGAATTTTGTTCTTTAACACAGCCTACAGTGGATATTGCATCTAAAGACAGTGAAGTGCTCTTGAAATTGAGTCAAAAAGTTTCCCATCCCCCCAAAAGAAGCTTCCCAGCTGCAATGAGGACTGAATTTCGAGTCTCCCTACAGTGCCTTCCTGAAATTGATTCCACAGAATTGCAGTTGGAGGGGTCTGTGTTTTTCTCAGTCACTGCAAATGCTTCTTGTCCAAAGAGAAGCTGGCTTACATCAAATCTTTAAAGTTTAAAGGGTGCAGTCACTATTCACCTAAATGAGTCCCTAAAAACCTGTGCTTATAATAAGGCACCTAAGAGTGTTAGCAAAAAGAAAATATGGAGCTAGTAATGAATTTATGTAACCACCAAAGAAAACACACACACACACACACACACACACACACACAACAATAACAACAACAACAAACAAAACAAAAAAACCGTAAACCTAGCAATTTAGAGGAGGCTTAATCTGACCTAAGTTTAAGAAGATTCATCTCAAATTGACAAAGGAGGAGTAAACCGTTCATTATTTTATAATGTGATATAACCATTTGCACTCCTCATTGGCATCTGAGTTCTTTTCTCAATTTGGAATCATTGTGATGTTTGAGAGCTTGTTGGCATAAAAAGCTTTCCCAACATCCTCATTGGTACGTTTTCAAATAGGAATAAAGGAAACGCAACCGACCATCCCTGTCAGCAATGATTCTCCATGAAGAGGAAATCCAAATTTGTGAGCTTCTATTTCCTTTGGAAATACGATTCAGTGTTCCTGATGCTCAAAATAGATTTCTGTAGTAACGATCTTTTTATAAAGATTTCAATCCAGGGTGAAGATAGTGGAGAGATTATGTCAAATAAAAGTTAGCATATTCTAATCAAAGCTTTGTCAGTGGACAAGATTTTTTGATTTACCTCTTACAAGCAGGGTACACAGCAGGTATAGCATAAATTATTTTTACTATCAAGAAGCAAAATTAGCCGAAACCGGTTTGGCTCAGTGGACAGAGTGTCGGCCTGCGGACTGAAAGGTGCCGGGTTCGGTTCCGGTCAGGGGCATGTGCCTTGGTTGTGGGCACATCCCTAGTGTGGGGTGTGCAGGAGGCAGCTAATCAATGTTTCTCTCTCATCAATGTTTCTGACTTTCTATCCCTCTCCCTCTCTGTTAAAATTCAATAAAATATATTTTTTAATAAAAAAAGAAGAAGAAGCAAAATTAGGGGGATAAAATTTTAAGAGCGGAAGAGTATGTGGGCAACTACATAATAACAAAATTTCTAACTCCATGTTTTCTGAAATGTATTTGGGGAAGTGGCTGTTGAAGTGATAGAGAAATCTACCACGTCGTTTAGCCCACTTTGGAGCTAAGGTTGAAAGTCTATTTTTCACAATTCCTAGTTTTTGTTAGGGAATATAAAATGAAGGGTAATAAGGCAAAACCCTCCCTTCCTTCCTTCCTTCCTTCCTTCCTTCCTTCCTTCCTTCCTTCCTTCCTTCCTTCTTTCCTTCCTTCCTTCCTTCTTTCCTTCCTTCTTTTAAAAAGTTAAGCCCAGCAAGAAACAAAGATAAAGACTTACCCACATAACATATATTTGACCTGCTGGCCTGGGTGGGAATGGGCCGCAAGGGGACCACGAAGAAAGAACCATCACAGGAGGTTTACGAAAGGACAACAGTGTCTCCACACATTCTTCTCCTTTTAAAGTTATCCCTTGTACCAATTGTGAAATATCCCAAAGTAAGTTTAGACATTGGAACAGAGAGACATCATTGATTCCTAAAATGGGTGCTTAGGAAAGTCCATGTTATTTGACAGCCTATTTGGTGTCCAAGCTCGAATATTTTCATTAACCATCACTAGTAATCTCCTAGCTTTAACTAAGCTTCTCTCTGTATCCTTTGGCACATACTGTGGACTAATGACCTGAATACTTGACACAAAATTCCCATAAAATATTATGCTTTAGTAACTTCCTAGTTAAAATTTTATTTCATTTTCTTTACTGGGGCCAAGGTACGATTTTGACATTGGATTGTGAAAAGTCTATATTTTATAAAATATCAGTGATAATTTTTACATAGTAATACAACCACAACTTGTGGCAGATTTGTAAAAGTATCAAATGGGCAAAAAACAGAGGCAGATAGGGGTTCTTATAATGACAGAAAAGCAAATAGCTGTTTCCCTGGAGGTGTCCTGAGATATAAAGTGCTTTTTTTTAAGTTCCCTCTTTAACTACATACACTTGCAATAGAATTTCTAATATGCATAGCCATGAAAGCTTGCCTACATATTTAAAAAAATAAAACCAAGTAACAAAAAGGAAAAGCTCATGGGCATTGTCCTTCACTTAGCTACTTTTAAATTCTTCTTATTCCGCTATTTTATCACTAAACATGGAAAACCCTCTGAAAACAGAATTCTTTTCTCACTTCACACTCTTCATCTTGTCATATGCTTCTATCACATTGAATATATATGTGTATATACATATGTATATATGTATGTATGTATGTATGTATGTATGTATGTATGTATGTATTTCATGTCCAGGTGGCCCGAGGAAGCATAGAATAAATATTATTTATTATATGAATGAGTCCTCCACAAGACACATTGAAACTAGCTTTTAAAATAAGCCAGTCACTGCCCTAACCTTTGGCTCAGTGGATAGAGCATCAGCCTGTGGACTGAAGAGTCCTGGGTTCGAATCTGGTCAAGGGCATGTACCTTGGTTGCAGGCACATCCTCAGTAGGGAGTGTGTAGGAGGCAGCTGATCCATGTTTCTCTCTCATTGATGTTTCTAACTCTCTATGCCTCTCCCTTCCTCTCTGTAAAAAAAATCAATAAAATATATATTTTTTAAAAATAAAATAAAATAAAATAAGCCAGTCACTTTGCCCTTTCCTATGAGTCTATCATTTGCACTAGGTATTTCTAAAAGATCCAGAGAGTTATTCTTAACTTTTCTTTGCCATGTACAACACATGATTTAACATTCATATACCCCATCCATCTTGGGCAAATCATGGCACTTTAATGAAGCACTCAGCCTGTACAGTTAACAGCTGACTGCGTACAGCTAGTTCTGTACAGTGAAAAGTGCATTGCACTTCAATCCCAAACTAAGTTATTCTATTTACCTTGTACTTGGAGGATAGTAAAGTGCGGCCGGCATTGGAAAGAACCCAACGCGTTACCTGCGCAGTTCATCCACAGACCCTGGTAAACCCAAGTGGCAGTTATCACCGATGATGCCCGGGTGGTTACTCTCCACTCATTGGACGCGGTGGCAGCAACGAGAGCTCCAAACCCTCCAACACCAAACACCAGAGCCGAGATCTGTGCCCTGAACATGTTGCCCAGGCTTCTCCGGGGACACTGTCCAGACAGAACACTGGTGGTCTGGGCATGCAGAGGACAAAAAGCGCTTGGACCAGTGTTACAGCAAGTTATGTGGGTAGGTGACCGTATGTCATACTTGGGTGGCCCAAGGAAGTACCAGAATTTAGGATAAAGTCTGATTTACTGACGGCATTTTAAAGATAGTCTTCAGGTGACTTTTCTAATTTGATACATAGATATTTTACTGAGATTTTGTAGATAGATTTTAAAGGTTTTGATTTCACAGATTTTTATTTCCTAGCACCATAGTTAATGCTTAATTTTCTGTTATCCTGAAGCTTAACGAACCATGCAACTACCAGATATTACAAAGTACAAATTATACAGTAACAATGAAGGCTTTTTTGACCCATTGCTGTAGTCTTATATGCTTCTGAATCTTTATGTAAATGGAATCATGTAGGTATTTTTCTGTAACCTATCTTTCCCATGCAATATGATGTTTGTGCAATTTATCTCTGTATGGGAATATAACTATTGGTCATTAAATATTAGTAGAACAGCTGCATATAATATCTAACTAAGAGAATCTGTTACAATTTATCCATTTTCCTGGAGATAAACCTTTATGTTGCGCCTACCCCCTCCCCATAGCAATTGGTACAGCAATAAACATTCTCGTAAGTTTCTCCTTGTATACATGTGCACGAGTTTCTCTAAGGTATATCCTAGAAATAGAATTGCTAGGATGTAGAAAATACCTTCAACTTTATAGATCATACTGAACTGCTTTACTAAGTAGTTATAGGAGTTTACCTCCCACTATCAGTGGGTGGTGAGTCCTCATTTCCCTATGCCATAGTACTCGGTACTGTGGTGTAGTCAGAATTTTTTTTCTTTTGCCCACTGTGATCATAAAAGTATCTCATTGCAATGATTGATTTGTATTTTTCTGATGATTAATGAGGTTGAGCATCTTTTGATGTGTTTATCGGCTCATTGTGTTTTCGCCTACAAAGACATTTGAAGCATTTGTTCATTTTATCCATTGAATTGCTTGACTTTTTATAATTTGAATGAGTCATCTATGCACTCTTGAGAGTAATCATTTGTTGATTATGTTGTTGCAAATATTTTCCCCTAGCTTGTGGTTTGTCTTTATGTAGCCATTTGATAAAGTGTCTTAGTTTTAATGTAGTCAAATTTATCAAGCTTTTACTAAATAATTTGTGCTTTTGAAATCTAGATTAAGAAATTCTCCCTTAGCCGAGACCGGTTTGGCTCAGTGGATGGAGCGTCGGACTGCGGACTGAAGGGTCCCGGGTTCGATTCCGGCAAGGACATTTAGTTTAAGTTATAAATCATCCAGAATCATTTTTTGTGTTTTATGATTTGGTATCTATCTCATTTTTTAAATATGGAAACCCAATTTTTAAAATCATTACTGAATATCCCTTGTCTCCCTATTAATCTGCAATGTTACCTCTGTTATAATAAGTATCAGTATTTTATGGTCTGTTTTTGGATTCTCTCCTCTGCTCCATCTACCTGCTTCTCTGATCTCATGCTAATACAAACTTCTTAATTACTCTAATTTTATAAATATATCTTGAGATTTTGTTGGTATCTCTTACCATGTTCTTGTTTTTTCAAAAGTGTTTGGGAAATTTTTTTAAAGCTATTTGCTGCTCTTTATATATTTTAGAATTAGAGGACCGGTGCATGGATTATTGCAATGGTGGGATCCTATGGCCTGCCCTGTGCCCTTTTGTAATCCAGGACCCCTCAGGGGATGTTAGAGAGCTAGCTGGTTTTGGCCAGATCCCTGCAGGCCAGGCTGAAGTACCCCACCGGTGCACGACTGGGGTCAGGGAGGGACAGCGGTAGGGTTCCAGAAAATGTCTGGCCCATCTTGCCCAGCCCCAATCTGCCGGAACCCAAAAGCAAGCTAACCTACTGGTGGCCAGTGTGCATCATAGCAACTGGTCAAACAGTTGAACAAACGGTCGGACACTTAGCCTATTAGGCTTTTATTATATAAGATAAGCTTATCAAGTTACACACATGCATATTTATTGGGATGTTTGTTGGAATTGTATCTACTGATCAACTTGGGAAAAGTGAATAACTTTATAGAATTAAGTCTTCTTGTTCATGAGAATCATATATCTCTTCATTTTTAATGTTTTCCACTAAAGTTATATACTTTAATACATAAAGGTATTGTTATATTTTTGTTAGATTTATTATTTAATATAAGACTTATTCTAATATCTATTTTATCTAATATATCATTTCCCTAATTTTTCTTATGTGTAGTTTTTCTATTCTTAAATTTCTCTGAGTTGGGTGTTTTTTGCATTCCAATTTTTCACTCTATTAAATTGGAAGTTATACTTTATTTGTATTGCTTAATGGTTGCTCTAAAATTTTAATGTATAATTAACTTACATAAAATTAATCATTGTCTTTACTTCCCTAAATAATACAAGAACCTTAAGGCATTTTAACATTAATAACTCTTCTTCTGCTCTATGTTATTATGTTATTTCTGTTGTTTGATTTATTTAGGCCACAAATTGGATTTTTAGGGGAGAAATCAATATGGTGGCATAGGTAAACACCTAAACTGCTGCCTTGTACAACAATTTCAGAAGTACAACTAAAAGACAAAACAGACATCATCCAGAACTACAGGAAAGCTGACTGAGTAAAAATTCTACAACTAGAAGGAAAGAGAAAAGCACACGAAGAATCAGAGGAACTACAAAAGCCTGAGGTACGAAGACATGTGCACAGAGAGGATGGGCGGCTGACGGGCGGCTGAGTGTCTGGCTGGCTTTCTCTACTGGGAAGGAGACAAAAGCTCCCGACTGCACTGAACCCCAGTTCTGGGCAAGACTCTGGGGACCCAGGATCATGGGGGGAAATCTGGACTATCAGGGGAGCTGCGAAAGGCAGAGGCATGCGTGCAAGTGCACACAGAGAGGACTGACTGTTGAATGTGCCACTGGCTTTCTCTAGTTCTCTGCACTGAACTACAGTTCTGGGTGAGAATATGGGATTCCAGATTCATTGGGGGAGAAACTGGACTGTCTGGCAGTGGGCGAAACTCGAGGGCAGCTCTCTGTGAGAGGTGCTTGCCGCAATTACTGAGGGACACTGAGACCCAGAGGCCTCATAGGGCAGGGCTGATGGGAAGCTAAGGCTGTTTGCTCAGAACCTGAGACTCCACCCCATCCAAGCTGAGCACAGAGGCTTGTTGCAATTTTGAAAGTCTTGTCCCATAGGACTTTCTGCAGCACAGAAGCTCTCCCAGCATAGAACAGCTGATCCTCACAGCCAATTGGCTTGGAGGTCAACTCCTCTGAGTGATACCAACAACAATCAAGACTTAACCACAACAAGGCTGTACACACAGTCCACAAAAGGGTGCACCAAGAGTGTCCACCTCAGGTAACTGGGGAGGCTGAGATACTGAGCCATAAGGACACCTAGCACACAAAGCTAACCTACCAACTCAGGGAAGCAGTGAAAATGCAAAGACCACAAATGAAAGAAATGGAGGAAAACAAATGACTAGATATAGAGTTCAAAACTGGTTATAAGGTTTTCAAGAATTTCCTAGAAAAGGCTGATAAATTTAGTGAGACCCTCAAGGATATGAAAAAGGACCAACTAGAAATTAAACATTCACTGACTGAAATAAAAAATATTATACAGAGACCTAACAGCAGACTTAGAGGAATGAAAGAATCAAGTCAAAGATTTGAAATACAAAGAAGCAAAAAACAAACAAACAAACAAACAAAAAAACACTCAACTGGAAAAGCAAAAAGAAAAAGGAATCCAAAAATTTTAAGAAAGTATAAGAAGCCTCAGGGACAACTTCAAGTGTATCAACATCAGAATTATGAGGGTGCCAGAAGAGAGAGAGCAAGATACTGAAAACCTATTTGAAGAAATAATGACTGAAAACTTCCCCTACCTGGTGAAAGAAATAGACTTACAAGTCCAGGAAACACACAGAACCCCAAACAAAAGGAATCCAAAGAGGACCACAACAAGACACATCATAATTAAAATGCCAAGAGCAAAAGACAAAGAGAGAATATTAAAAGCAGCAAGAGAAAAACAATTACCTACAAGGGAGCACCCATACGATTGTCAGCTGATTAATCAACAGAAACTATGCAGGCCAGATGGGAGTGGCAAGAAATATTCAAAGTGATGAATAGCAAGAACCTACAACCAAGATTACTCTACCCAGCAAAGCTATCATTCAGAATTGAAGGGCAGATAAAGAGCTTCACAGATAAGAAAAAGCTAAAGGAGTTCATCACCACCAAACCAGTATTGTATGAAATGCCAAAAGGTATTCTGTAGAAACAGGAAGAAGAAGAAAAAGGTAAAGATAAAAATTATGAACAACAAATACATATCTATCAACAAGGGAATCTAAAAATCAAGTAATTAAAAAGCTGATTAACAGAATAAACTGCTGAATATAATAGAATCAGGGGCATAGAAAGGGAGTGGACTGACAACCCAGGCATGTGACCTGACCTGGAATCAAACTATGACCTCCTGGTTCATAGGTCAGCGCTCAACCACTGAGCCATGCAGACCAGGCCTCAATGACTTCTTAGTGTATATTAATTTACTAAGTGTATGTTGAAGTATGATACCAATTGGAATAACATTTCTCTCCACTAATACTAGCAGTGAAGATTTTAGCAGCCGATTGCCATGTCATTCATTAGTCTTGGACTGACTCGTTTGGTGTTTGCAACAGGAAATATTTCACTTTAGGAGAACAAGAAAAATAGGTTTGTGTTAAGTTTGTTCATTTGTGCAGTTATTCAATATCTGGTAAGTTAATGTTCAAGAAAAAATATTAAAATATTCTATTATTTTATGTTAAAGTTTACTCATTTATTTCAGCCCTTTGTATTCAGCCTGTCTCTTTGGAATAAACCTACAGTTCTATGAAAATTGAAGCTTTTGTTTTTTTGTGGCCCACATAAACTTCAACCTTGTTAGTCTTTGAGTTTGACATGCTTGTTTTAGAGTAAGTTTATATATTCTTAAAATCATAGTGCAATAAAAATTTAGTGTTTTTAGGCATCCATGAGAAAAGAAAGGAGACTATGCAAATGGAAAGTAAATCTCAAGACTTCCATTTATGACTTGAATTATCTTTAAAAATTATTCTCTTGCCATAACTGGTTTGGCTCAGTGGATAGAGGTCAGTCTGCGGCAGAAGGGTCTTGGGTTCTATTCTAGTCAAGGGCACATGCCTGGATTGTGGACTCCATCCCCAGTAGGGGGTGTGCAGGAGGTAGCTGATCAGATTCTCTTTCATCATTGATGTTTCCCTCTCTCTCTCCCTCTCTCTACCTCTCTGCAATCAATAAAAATATTTTTAATTATTATCTTGATTATGTTTGGACCTAGGTAAAAATTAATCTCTTAAACCCTTTTAGGTAAGGAATCACAGACATCACATATTCTTTTTTAATTGAATTTATTGGGTAACATTGGTTCACAAAACCATACAGCTTTCAAGTGTACCACTCAATAAAACATCTGCACATTTCATCTGTGCCCATCACCCCATGCAAAGTCTGGTTGAGAAATAGTGAATTGTTGACACTGGATAAATGAGCCAGCTAAGGAGGTATTTTCCATGTTCCTACAACTTCCCTAGGGAAAACAGTCATTAATGATGCTATATATTCAGTGTCACTGGAAGTTATCTAAACACAGGAGGAGGTAGATATTGCTATCCCATGTCTATTTCTCTTATATTATACTAATGAAACCACAGCCATGATTACAGCTTTACTGCAGGAAATTATAAAAAAGATTGTCTTGCCAAATGTGTTTTCACTTTGGCACACTCACTTTAAAGTGGCTTTCAAAGCAAATATAATGAACTCATTATAGTCAGTAAATTGAATAGAGGTCTCCTAAAGCAATCAGTGCTGGGAAAAATTAACAAAGCAACCTAATCCAGGGTTGTAGTGGGATTTTAAAAAATGCTGTTGACTTATTTGTCACTTATTCAATAAATAATCTGATGCATGATACTATGCACATAGCAAAAGTTCAGATTTATGAGTTGGACTAGATTTTTCAGAAAGCCATTGTGCACACCCAGTTCTTACTCCTACGTTGAAATCAGTCAATTGCCACCATGAGTAGTAAATCAAATTGCTTGATTTGGTTTTTACCCAGGATGGAAAGCTTCATGTCTTTCTACTTATAAGCAAACAAAATTAGGAGTAGTTGTTCCAAGCACACTTGTTTGCCATAGAGTCAGGCAAGAGCCTTCATTAGGTCCAGATAAGTGTGAACTGTGCTGGTTCTCTTGAAGTTCGATGTTGCCCAAAGCTGCCCTGAAACTTGGTACAGAGACCTTTTGGGTACATTCCTTTTGAGCACCCCCTGGAGGGTGGATGGGAGCCTTGAGCTAAGCTGACACTTCAGACTTCCATCCCCAACCCGGAGCATTAACATACTCACCCTCAACTGCAGAGGAGGCAGCACATTACACAGCAACCAGCCTCAGCTTCAGCTCCTAACTGAGCTGCAACTCAGACAGGATCAAACACAGCAGGGAGGGGTACATAAACAATCATACACACTCCAACCCAGTCCTTGTGCTTGTGCAATGCACGGTTTCTTCTTATTTGAAATACAGCACACACACAAGCGTCTACAGTATAACATATCACAGTACTGGGAGTGGGGAACATGCTTACGAGGGAACGCTGGCTGTCCTCAGAGAACTACTTTGCCCTAAACCTCATTAATGGCCTGAACATTTATATTTAGCATTTGCCTCCTAATTCCAAGTCTATTTCCAAATTGTCCTTTTTCGTGGACATCAATTATATGGTCCAGGTGTCAGACATCGATTCTGTATATGGGTATGAGATCAACTTTTTTTTTCCTAGCACACTTCAGACCCTTTTCCTCCTTTATTGTCATTGGTTAACACATCATTGGGCCTTATTTGTTTCAGGCTGACTCCCCAACTCACCCCAATCGGACAGAAGCCTAGAGATGACTCCAGAGCCCTATGTGGTGTCTATATCTGTGGAGAGACGAGGTGAGTTATGATGCCTATTGGTGTCAGGTTGCCAGATCACAGAAAACCTCCCTTACTTTCCTTGAGAAACTCGCTGACCTCTTTAGGAAGATTAAAGATTTTTCAAAGCACATGTTTATGCAAGTTCAATATTTCATACCACACTCAGCAGCTCCTTCTGAAAGGAAGCCTATCTCTGGATTACTTGTCAAAAACCTCAACCTCTCTCCATGTATCTTCCTGTATTATTATGGATTTCACTAAATACTAGACAGGATTTCTGATGATAATTTCATAACCATATCTTCCTTTGGTGCTGGAACAGCCGTTTTAAAAATTACTTTGTAGCCCTAACCGGTTTGGCTCGATGGATGGAGCATTGGCTTACTACGGACTTAAGGGACCCAGGTTCAATTCCGGTCAAGGGCATGTACCTTGGTTTGCAGACACATCCCCAGTAGGGTGTGCACGAGGCAGCTGATCGATGTTTCTCTCTCATCGATGTTTCTAACTCTCTCTGCCTCTCCCTTCCTCTCTGTAAAAAAATTAACAAAATATATATATTTTTTAAATTACTTTGTAGTGATTTGAAAGCTCAACCTCTCTCTTTCAAAAACTACCTGACAGCTTTCTGACGCCTGGACTCCTCACGCTGATGGCTGAGCCTAGAAGCACTTGATATTTAACTGGTGAGGCTCCTTGGTTGGGTGGGCAGTTGGCACACAGCAAGTCCAGGTTGAGCGCTGCAGGCACCCCCAGGAACTGTGAAACGTAACAGGGTCCCCACAGGTGCTGTCCACCAACAACTGGGTATGATGTTTATTACAGCCTGGGAGAGATTCCGATTTTTAAACTGCTACCTCGGAAGCCTAGAACATTTTTCTTTTACAAAACTTGCCAGATATGAAACAGGACCCGTATGAACCCAGGCTGTGATTTTTAAAAATTGAGGGAAGAGGGAGAGAGAGATACAAACATCAATGATGGGAGAGAATCATTGATCGGCTGCTTCCTGCACGTCCCACACCGGGGATCGAGCCTGAAACCCGGGCATGTGCCCTGACCGGGAATCGAACTACAACCACCTGGTTCACAGGTCAACACCAGCCACTGAGCACACCAGCCGGGCTGGTTGTGATTTTTGCCTTTTCTGGGTTTGCATCCTCACTATGGCCTTTTCCTTACCCTTCTCTTCCTGTAGGTGGCTCCTCTCCAACACCCTCCTCTCCTTTCCCGGGAGCCCAAGAGGGAGCTGCTCTCATCTGCAGGTCAGTGTCGATTAGGTCTGTGTGTGCACCTCCCAGGGATGAATGTTTTTCAGCTCAGGGACTAAAGGTTTAAAGCTGCATCCCACTTACTTCCATCACTTAAACGTGTTTTTGCTAAGTAAATGCAGCTTCAAGATAGTTCCCTCCCATCTTTTCCAACAAATTGTCTCATAGTCCATCCTACATAGAAATTCTGGTGCCCCAGTAAATTAGCCTTAGGTGCTTGTGTAGAAAATAGGATGTGTTGTTAGTCTCTAAGGCAGCCAATGTGCAAAAGGCAGCCAATCAATACTTCTGTATCTAAGAGTATCTCTGAAGCAAGAGACCCTAGGGGCCATGGAACAGAAAGACTTAAGATCCAAAAGGGGCACAGGCATAGGAGAGGGTGTAGGGGAATGTAAGGACCACATTACCTGAATGATGAAAAGTTCTCTCTGTCTCTCTCCAGCATCAGCCTCCTGGCAGCATGATGTGTGGACCAGTGCTGCAACTCAAGCCAGGGGGAACCAACAGCAGGCAAACAACACCGCCTGTTCTATCAGAGAGACACAGGATTGTGAACACCTGGTCACAGCCGCAGCTTGCAGGCGCCTGCTGAGCAACGCTGTGCTTTTTCTCCCTTTTCTTGGGCAGAGCACACAATAACACTTAGGAGTTTCACGCATCCTGCCTATTTTTCTTGTCTTATCTAGCAAAATTGATTACTGCCAAATGCATGCGTTATATTCCTCAACAGGTGGGCTTTGGTCTCCATCAAAGAAGTTCTCAGCATTCACAATCAGGTAGCCGAGGTTTGGGGAGAAAAAGGGGCATTTGTATCGTCCTGAATTCATCCCAAGCAGGAAGTGTCAATCATAACTTCCACAGAGGAGTCACGGCACACTATCAGATGTGCAAGTAAGGAAGAGTAATATGTAACTAGGTTTTGACATTACATTAGAAGTTTATTGATTTAATTAAATATGGAATACCAGGAGGTCTGCTTTTACAATGCTATATATTTCTGAAACGGTTGTACTGTGTCTTGGGTAATACTGAAAAAGAGACAACTGTACTACATTGATAATAAAATGCTTCTTGTACCCGGCCAATATGGATCAGTAGTTGAGCGTTGATGTGCGAAAGGCAGCCAATCAATGATTCTCCCTCATCATTGATGTTTCTATATCTCTCCCTCTCCCTGCCTCTCTAAAATAAAATTTAAAAATAAATAAATAAATAAATAAATTATCCTCAAAATTCCTTCCTATTCCTGCGATCCTTCCCTTTTCTATTTCTATTGGCATTGGCTTGTGCCCTTCTTGTTCCTGCCATTGCTCAGTTAAAATAGAAACATGAACTTCTTTAAGCAGATGTGAATTAATGTTACTCTGTTTAAACAAAAGCAAACCAAACAAAACAGAGCTCTGCTGTCATCCAAAATAAAGCACTGGCATGTCCCAAATGTCATGTCTACCCCTACCATTGCCTAATTTGGCCACGAGATGGCACGCTGCACCAGTAAGACTGCCTCAGAGTCAAGCTAGCCTGCAAACTTGGGTTGGCTGCAGAGTAAATCAGGTGGAGGGGAGGTGACTCCAAGAAGGGACTGAAACACAATGATGAATACAAGGAAGTGAGTAAAGGCTGAGAACAGAGAGGTAATGTAGAGCAGTGGTTAAGAATATACACTTTGGAGTTGAATAGCTTACTTTCCAATCCCAGCTCTACCTCCTTCCCAGCCCTGTACTAGTTAGCTTTCCTCCTGAGAAAGTAAGAGGACTTGCTCAGGGTAGGTGTGTTTTTTTGTTTGTTTTTGGTTTTTTGTTTGCTTGCTTGCTTGCTTGTTTAATATATTTTTATTGATTTCAGTGATTTCAGAGAGAAACGGAGAAGGAGAGATAGAAACATCAATGATGAGAGAGAATCATTAATCCATTAATCCTGCACTCCTCACACTGGGGATTCAGCCTGCAGCCAGGGCTTGTGCCCTGATGGGAATCAAACCATGACTTCATGGTCAATGCTCAACCACTGATCCACACCGACCAGGCATGTTTAGATCTTTTGGTAGAAAATAAATGGAAAGATACTGTTCAGCACCAAGCACAGCACCCTGAACTCGCTAAGCACACAGTTCTCATTGGGGGCCCAGAACATGGTAGAAACTCAAGACTATATTGTGTTTGTTGAATGGGGAACCACCAGTAAAATTTGATATACACCAAAGACTTAAACTCAGTTATCTCTATTAGTTCTCATTTTGTATAAAGGGAAATGGAAGCCTAATCCAGCAAACTGATTTATCCATAGTCAGTTGATAAAGCCCCTGAAATGTATGTATCCCCCTCCTCCTCCTCTCCTCTCTTCTCTAATCTTCTCCCCTACCCTACCCTCCCTTCCCTTTCCTTCTTCTTCTCCTCCTTCTTCTTCTTCTTCTTCTTCTTCTTCTTCTTCTTCTTCTTCTTATTCTTCTTCTCTCTCTCTCTCTCTTCTCTCTCTCTCTCTCTCTCTCTCTCCTCCTCTCCTCTCTCTCTCCTCTCTCCCTCCTCCCCCTCTCCCCTCTCCCCTCTCCCCTCTCCCCTCTCCCCTCTCCCCTTTCTCCTTCTCTCTCTCTCCCCATCTGTCAGCAACATTGTCAATAACACTGCTGGAGGAAATACTGTCATGATGAGGTTCTCCTTCCCCAGGAGCAACCCCAAATTGCTGAAGGCTGGGTTTTGCTCCCCTCTCCCCTGTCATCCTGCCACACTGATTAATCTCTTTTTAAAGAGAATGGAAAGTTGCTTGAGGGGCAAAGTTTCAGGTTATCAGTTTAATGACTTATATATTATGAAGAAGAGGAAGGAAAAGAAAGTTCATGAGTCAGGCCTGGCACGTCACCACTTCTCTTTCTCGGTTTTTGTTTTAGAGAGAGGAAGGGAGAGGGAGAGAGGTAGAAATATCAGTGATGAGAGAGAATCATTGATTGGCTGCCTCCTTCACACCCTTACTGGGGATTGAGCTCACAGCTCGAGAACGTGCCCTTGACCAGAATCAAACCCAGGACCCTGAGTCCACAGGCCAACACTGTTTCCACTGAGCCAAACCGACTGGGGCTCTTTCTTGTTTTTATTTCTTCACATATATACACAACAGCAAAGAAATTATTGGCTTCATAGCAGGGCTCATTTAGAGATTCCTTTCTCATTTTAACATTCATTTCAAAATATTTTTGTTTACCACTCACAATTGAACAGTATTGTAGGCTGTAATAATAATCAGAAGTGCAGGCCCATAAGGAAAACTAATTGTAGCTATAAGTTGCTTGACATTCTGAGATGTCATTCATTTTGAATGAAGGCTGTGGTCTAGGAATTATATTACATTCCTTCAAAAATAAAAAGGTACCAATTTTTATACTTTAAGATACTTACTTATTCAAAAGTACTGCAGTGCTAACTAGAGTGCTTGCCACTCTGTCTGGTGGAGGCAACAGAAAAGTGGTATCAAATTACAGTAATTCATGTAGAAAGAAATAGTTCCCTCCTACACGCACCACCATCTCCAAGGGAACTCTAGGTTTTGTTTGAGGATTACCTGAGGGTCAGAGCACAAGTGGACAGCAAGAACTCTATTCTCTAGTCTGCCCTTGGGCCTAGATGTTACCTGAAGCCAGAATCCCAAATTCCCTGCTGGATGTGGGATTGGGCCCCCCAAATCACCTGGGAAAGCCCTGAACTACTTCGTCTCTCTTCCAGTCCAGTGCACCCAAAATTCTCCCTCTTAAAGAGTTTGCCCAATAAAAACTATGCCTGTAATACATGCTGCGTCTATGTGTCTCTCTGGGTGTATATGTGCTGAAAATATGTTTTAAAGGAGCTTACGTAGGAATAGTTGAATGAAGCACAACTCTATTTAATCTTTCCTTCCTTCAAATTCCACATTGTAAGCTCTTCAAATTCTAGCCAACACAAATCTTTTGGGGTTTTTAAAACCCTCTATAACTGATAGTCACACAAGCCTTTAAAAAAAAGTTTCTTCTTTTTAAAAAAAAAAAAAAAGAAGAAGAGGGAGGGAGGTAGAAACATCAATGATGGGAGAGAATCATTGATTGGCTGCCTCCTGCAGGACCTCTACTGGGGATTGAACTTTCCACCCAGGGCTTGGGCCCTTACTGGAATCCAGCCGTGACCTCTTGCCAGTTGGACTGGCAAGCCTTTGTTGAGGAGGCTGATGTAATTCTGTAGCCTGACTATGTGATGTCAATAGAGAGAGAGAAAAAAAAATCAAGAAATTGCTTGGTGGTAGAAACTTGGATTTGACACTGAAGAGGGAAGACAGTATCAGTAACAATTACAATGTTTTGGGACTGCATATTGGGCATGTTGCAGTGCCACCTCCTCATAAGAGGAAGAAAGGCAGAGAACACGTTTTGGAGGGGAGATCAAAGATGAAATGTGGACCTAAGAATTCTGAAAGGCCTGTGCTATGTCCCAGAGGACAGGTCATATGCTCAACTGGATATAAATGTGCAGAGCTCAGGGTGCTAGGGGCAAAAATAGAATACTGGGATATATATCCCAGTGCATGACATTCGTGCACTGCAGGGGGGGGGTTCCCTCAGTCCTGTCTGCACCCTTCTGTAATCCAGGAGCCCTTGTAGGATGTCCAATTGCAGTGGAGGTGGGCCGCTGCACTCGCCAACTGTCAGCCTGGGTTGTGACTGAGCGGTGCTCCCCCTGTGAGAGTGCACTGACCACCAGGGAGAAGCTCCTGCATTGAGCATCTGCCCCCTGGTGGTCAGTGTGCATCACAGTGATCAGTCATTTCGCCATTCGATTGATTTGCATATTACTCTTTTATTATATAGGATAATATATATTATATAAAAAATATAAATCATGCTCTGTTAACAGTGATTCTTTTTTCTGATTAAAGAAAGCACATTCTAACTGGGCTGGGAGTTGTGTGCCCCTGGAGCCTGGGAGTCAACCTAGGAATTGGACAATTCTCTTTCAATAACTGTTTATTAGCGTGAAAAATTAACAATCTTGTTGCCCAAACAATGGAGTCCCACCTATGTTACCTATAGCCATTATACCCATTCTTACTCCTTTTTAAATATGCCATTTGTTTCAGGTTTGACACCCAAACAACTGAGCCACAATGACCAACCAGGCCCCCTTCTTATTCCTTTTGCCACTTCCCATGCCTTCAATACTCATTTTGCACACCCATTCTTATTCTTTCTGCCTACTTCCCCATGTAATCTTTGTCCTACCCAATATAAGAAGCTGACATATAGGGAAGTGCAGAGCAGAATTTTGTGGATGACCAGCAGCTCTCCCCTACTTCCCACATTATTGGAATAAATGCTCATTTGAGATGCAATCCTACCTCTGCTTAATTAGCTCAAGTAATGACAGTCAGGCCTGATCCATTGCTTGTCTGGTTTCAAGGACTTCCATCTGAAGGGACTGACCAGTGCTGTTGGGAAAACTAGGAGAGGGCCATGTTAAGGAAGCTAGGAGAGGAGTGTTTCAGCAGATCCTGTAAGCTAGGGCGTTAAATGCCTTGAAGAAAGAGTCCAACATGAGGACTAGAAAATGTCTACTGGATTTAGAATATGGTGGTTCCTGGTGATCTTTTAAAATGTGGGTTTTATGATGTTGTAGGGGTAGAAGGCAAACTGAGGTAGGTTGATACTGAATGACTAAAAGTCGAAAACCTACCAAGAATGTGGACAATTTTTTGAAATGCTGTTCTGGGAAAAGAAATAGCCATCAGGCAGTGACCAGAGGGTATAGTGTGTTTGAGAATTTTATTCTGTTTTGTTTTAAATTAAAATATAATTGATATATATTATATTAGTTTGAGGAGTATAACGTGTATATATTGCAAAATGATCACAATAAGTCTAAGTTAACATCATCATTATATGTAGTTAAAATTGTTTTCCTTGTGATGAGAACTTTTAAGATCTGCTCTCTTTCAACTTTCAAATACATAATACAATATTTTTAATTACTAGTGTCCCAGTGTGTAAAATTGCGTGCAGTAGGCCTCCCGCCACTTCCGCGGGAGGGAGGTGGGAGAGAGCAGCACTGTTTCTACGGGAAACAGGAGCAAGCTGCTGCCACCGCCCGAGGGAGCCAGAGGCAGGGGAGAGACCAAGAGGTGCTCCATGCTTCTCTTGGTGACCAGTTGTACATGCAACCCCACCTCGCCGCACACCTGCTGAGCATGCAGCCTCCTGCTGATCAGTCGTTATGCGTGAGTTCATGACAACAATTTGCATATTAGGCTTTTATTATGTAAGATAGTCACCACGCTGGACATTATCTCCCCAGGACTCATTTTATAACTGGAAGTACCTTTGACCACCTTCACTCATTTTGCCCACTCTCCTGCCTCTAACAATCACTAAATTTGTTCTCTATCTATGAGTTTAGTCTTTGTTTTTTTTTTTTAAAAACACACATTCCACATATAAGTGAGATCATATGTTAATCTGCTTGACTTATTTTACTTAGCATAATACCCTCAAAGTTTTAAAATAAGAAAAACCTCTGCATGTTTATGTGCTGATGGCAATGATTCAGTAAAAAAGGAAAAATTTGATGATGCAGAAGAGAAATTGAGCAAAACTATAGAAGCCAAACTTGGAAAAGTCTTGAAGGGATAAGATTCATCTTGGGAGTACTTGTGGAGCCATGGGCCTTTTTGTCAGGCAATCGGGGGAAGGGATATGCACGATTTAAGTTTTTATTGTGCTACAGAAATTTAGGCTGTAGAAGAAATCACACAAGGTCAGGTTAGCCAGATGCCTCCCACTCTCAACACCTCCTCCTCCAGCCCCTCCCTAAACACACACAGTCTCATTACAAAATTAGAATGAAATTAGCTTGGATGAAGATATTTACTAGGTGAAAAGTCACTAACAAAGAAGGCACAAAACAATCCATGCAAACCAGATCTATAAGCTCGATCCACTCCCAGGTCTCTGACCTTGTAGGTTTGGTAGGTTTGTTTGTTTGTTTGTTTGTTTTAGAGAGGGAGGAAGAGAGAGACAGTGAAAGAGAAACATTGATCAGTTGCCTCCTGCATGCTCCCCAACCGAATCATAGGTATGTGCCCTGACCAGAAACTGAATCTGCCACCTTTTGGTGGCAGCATCAGCCAGGACTACAATTTTCATCCAAAAGACTGTCATTCCTGAGGTTCTACATCCATCGTTTTTAAAGTGAAAACATTTTGGTGCCAGTCCCTAAATTATGTAACGTATGCTAATGAATTGACATTAAAGAAGGATTATGCCTTGGAAAGAACATAACATGTCCATTAATCTGAGGTTTCATCATTCTTCAAAAGCGAAACTGATGACTTGTGAAGGCTGGGCTGGGGCCTAAGTCTTCAGGTGAGGACATGCAGGTGGCATCATGGAGGGACCAGAGCCTTCGTGGACCCTGCTCCAGCTGCACAACTCACAGCTGTCTCACCAGTTTCTATGTAGATGTGCCTGGCATAGTCAAAGAACAAAAACACATTCAGCCCATACTCCTGGAGCTCCATGATAATACCTCAATGGGATATCTTCCCCAAAGTATATTTGGTATGTTTTTAGGTAAATGTTAAATGATACAGAACCTCATTGTTCCATAATATCATACCCATTTTACCTAAATATTCAATGTATCTTTCACTTTCCCAGGGTCTGATCCTCATAACTGTGAAGAATGTTTGACACCAGTGGTAGATATCAGGAGAAACTTCAAGAGATCATTAGGATCTCCAGAGAGTTACTGAAAAGTTTTGCCAAATCCTGTTCTTTTAACAAAATTGATTGATTTGCCAGTTTGGCTCAGTGGATAGAGTGTCAGCCCGGGGACTGAAGAGTCCTGGGTTCAATTCCGGTCAAGGGCACATACCTTGGTTGCAGACTTGATCCCCAGCCCTGCTTATAAGGCATATAGAAGTCAACCAATCAACCAATTAACAAATGACAAGTGTGGGCCAGGAAGTGGAGAAAAGGGAACCCTAGTACAATGTGGTGGGAATGCAGACTGGTGCAGCCACTATGTAAACAGTATGGAGTTTCCTTAGAAAGTTAAAAGTGGAACTGCCATTTGACCCAGTGATCCCACTTCTAGGAATATATCCTAAGAATCCTGAAACACTAATCTGAAAGAATATGTGCACCCCTATGTTCATAACAGTGTTATTTATAATAGCTAAGATCTGGAGACAGCCCAAGTGCCCATTAATAGGTGAATGGATAAAATAAAATAAAAAAAACAACACCTGCTACATTTACACAATACGGTACTACTGTGTAAATGTAAGAACGCTGTAGAAAAGAAGGATCTATTGTCCTTTGAGACAGTATGGAGGGACCTGGAGAGGATTATGCTAAGTGAAATAAGCTAGTCAGAGAAAGACAAATATCACATAATCTCACTTATATGTGGAACCTAATAAACACAATAAACTGATAAATAAAACAGAATAAGCCCAGCTATCATGGCTCAGTGGTTGAGCGTGGACCTATGAATCAGGAGGTCACAGTTCAATTCCCAGTCTGAGCACATGGGCAAGTTGCAGGCTCAATCCCTAGTGTGGGGTGTGCAGGAGGCAGCTGATTAATGATTCTCTCTTATTATTGATGTTTCTATATCTCTCTCCCTCAACCTTCTTTGAAATCAATAAAAATATTTTTAAATAATCCTATCTAATAAAAGGGTAACATGCAAATGTGACTGTACCTTGGCTCCTGATTGGCTATGCTACCAGCCAATCAGGAGCAGGGGGCATGGCCAGCAGGACAGGAGGCGAGGCTGTCGAGGCATGCAGGTTGTGGCCACCGGGCAGTGTGCGCTCCCCAGGCCCGGCCCCCACGGAGGGGCAGGATGAAGTGGGCACCGCAGGCCGGGAGGTGATGGTGGCAGCAGCAGCGCAGCGTGCGTGCATGTATGCGCTCCCCCCAGGCGAGGGCCCCTTGGAAGGGCAGGACAGAGCAGGCCCCACAGGCCGGGCAGCCGGGGCCCCGCAGAGCCGGGACTGGGCGGGTGCCGAGGGCTGGGAGGAGGCGGCTGTGGCAGTGGTGCAGCTTGCATGCGCTCCTCAGGTGGGGGCCCCGAGGAGGGGCGAGATAGCTGTGGGAGGCCGGCCTGGGGCTGCAGGGCTCGCTGTCTGCAAGGTGTGCTGTTGGAGAGGCACCCATCTGCTGGGTTGGTGCAGGACCCCCCAGTTCTGGATGCATTTCTCTGCTCCTTCAGTCTCCATGACCTCATGCCGTTGTCAGTGGCAGTGTGTGCGAGTCCAGTAAGGTCACCCTTTCCCCAAACACCATGCACACTCTGCGGCTCCCCACCTCCTCAGGCCAGGATCAGAGCCGGGAGCCTTCCAACCAGGTGCTCCGGCTTCTGGAGATGCTGAGGAAGGCGCCCTCAGTGGGGCTGCAGCATCTCCAGTTTCTCAGCTCACGCCCTCTCCCCAGGAGTCTAGGGAGAATATATATGGCAAAGTTCTTTAAGTCACAGCAGTCAGAGTGGTGGGACTCGGCCAGGCAGGCACATATAGGGGCTGGGGCCCTTTCCGGCCCTGGGGTTAGGGAGCATGCCCTGTGGTCCTGGGTGCCTGTAGGTGCCTGTGGCTACAGCCAGCCTGAGTGAAGCTGGCCCAGGTGCCTATAGCTGGCCAGAAGGAGGGAAGCCTGGGTCCCAGGTGTGGGGCAAGGCAGAGGCAGTTAGGAGCAATCAGGCCAGCAGGGGAGCACTTAGGGGTAATCAGGCAGGTAGGCAGAGGTGGTTAGGGGCCACACATCCCCAAAGGGGTCCCTGATGGGAGCAGGTGCAGGCTGGGCTGAGGGAACCCCCTCCGTGCACGAATTTCGTGCACTGGGCCACTAGTCTATAATAATAAAAGCATAATATGCAAATCGACCAAACAACCAAATAACAGAATGACCATCTGGACAACTTTCTGGATGACCACATTATTACACACACTGGCTTTACCCAGCAGGCCACATGATCATGTATCTTGGCACCTGCATGTGTCCCTCTCTCCTCCACAACCCCAGATGGATCCCCATGCCTACCATTCCCAGAGCTGGGCTCCTTGACCGTGAGATGCCATGTTCCCAGCCACACTTAGCATGAAAGCTTAAGCTCACAGGCACACTAGTAAGATAATTATATTGAAGTTTTAAAAAGTGAATTGTTGATATTAACTGGGGATGCAGGTGTGTGTGTGTGTGAGAGAGAGAGAGAGAGAGAGAGAGAGAGAGAGAGAGAGAGGGAGGGAGAGAAGAAGAAGAAGAAGAAGAAGAAGAAGAAGAAGGAGAAGGAGAAGGAGAAGGAGAAGGAGAAGGAGAAGGAGAAGGAGAAGGAGAAGGAGAAGGAGAAGGAGAAGGAGAAGAAGAAGAAGAAGAAGAAGAAGAAGAAGAAGAAGAAGAAGGAGGAGGAGGAGGAGGAGGAGGAGGAGGAGGAAGAGGGGGAGGAGGAGGAGGAGGAGGAGGAGGAGGAGGAGGAGGAGGGGAGAAGAAAAGGCCTGAGGTCATTGTTTTAGGGAGTGAAAGAGTAAACTTACTTGTGAAGCACAGAACAATTTCTGGCTCCTTAAAATCCATTTAAAATTTGTGATAACATCTCAAAATAAAATCAGTCTGCCCAGGTGGGTGGATTCTTCATTAACACCCAGCTGCAGGCAGGAGGAGGAGGGATTGCCACTCTCTAGGTTTGGGTTTTTTCCAGATGATACAGCTGAGGGAAGGAGAGAACTTTGCAGGTATTTATCAGGGAATTATAATTCCAGGCTGTGGAATCTGGAGAGACACTGGAGACCAGAGATGATGGGATCCATGGAAGAGGGTCTCAATGAGGCCAAAACATTGTTCCCATGGGCATCTTGGACCTAAGAAGCAGAAAGGACAGGGGATGGGTTTGGAGAAGACAGTTCTGAATTTGAGATTTTGGAGGTGAGACATTTTCTGGTGATGACAAGACCCAGGCTTTGGCACTGGGATTGGGTGGCTGCAATAAAAGGAGTGGAGGAAACGGTTCATGTAAATGAAATTGTTAAGGAAGGGAGAGGGTGGCATGCAAATGCTGAGAATAATTGGAGTGGAGAAACAGGGTCAAGAGATTCCGCTTAAGTGGCTGGGGGCAGTGAGTAGGAAGTTACTTGTCAGTAAAAAGTGGAAGAGAGAAAGCAGTGGTCTGAGCACAGGACACAACAGCTGAGATTATTCAAAAAGAAGTAAAAGGAGAAAGGTCTGAAAGGCTAGGAGAAGGCACAGAACCCAGCTTAGGATCTAAGGTGAATAGTTTGTGTAAAAATAAAGAGAATCTTTACTGAGAATTACAGGAAAAGTACCTGTTGGGGAAGGAGGTGGGGATTCTGCTTGAGAAAAGGTGGGAATGTGTGGACCTTCCCTGGATACAGAGCAAATGTTCCAGGGAATTCAATGGATGAGAATGAGGAATTGAATCACATCAGAGGATGTACTGGGCAGTTTGGGAATTTCATTTGCAAAAGCCAGGATGTGAATCCTGACATTGCTAGTTGTTCAAAACATTTTTCTAGATGGCAGAGAAAATACCAAATGGTAGGAAGAAAACAAGTTGTAAGCCTCCATTCTGTTCATTCAAATCACTACTGCATCCAGATAGTTTCCAGTCCTGAGCTTATTCAGTTCAACGCTAGGAGACCCACAAAGCTGGATTCCATGCCTAAGAAGACCAGCGTTGACAATAAATATATATCACAAAAAAATATTAAAGCACCATGCTTTTAAGAGTTCTGAGCCTTTTTACTTTTGTAGAGACTTTTTTTTTCCCTTCTCTTTCAGGTCAGGAAAGCTTGCCAACCCACAAACAAAAATCAGGTAATTAAGAACTGGTGTTGTTAACAAGGCTCTTCTGTTTTCATTCATAATAAGAGAGCTTCCAATTTCCCTATGGAAAAGAGGTATTGATTTCTGCGATAAAACCAGAACATGGAAAGGATGGAATTAAATGAAGTCCTATTGGCCTTTGCCCAAGTTGGCTCCAGGAGAGTTTGTCACAGTAGAAAGACACCTCTTTGAGAACTCAGGTTAGACAAAACGCCAGGGCAGCTCCCAGAGGAAGCAGAGCAAATTAATCAACTTTCCTTAGAGGTCACAGGGGAACATGTCAAGGATATTGTTGGCAAGTGCAGCAAAATGCCTCCCAGACCTAGAATGGAGAAAAGAGACTCTCCCAGCAGACCTGGTCATGAGCGATGCCTAACTTGGAGGGGGGCATTGCTGCATATGCATTTATGACCCACAATGAGTTCTTCACTCACCTCCCCCAGAGCAGGACTGAGGCCAAGAGAAAGCTTGCTGTGTCTACATAACCAGCCTCTGATTTTTGAGTGAGCTCACAACTGAGAGATATGCAAGAGTCTGACTGAGTATCCTCTAGCCTCACAGCCAATCCTTCCCCTGTTCTGACCTCCGTCATCTCAACCCTTCTACTCTTGTTTGCCCTGGTAACTGACCTCAAACTTTCCCCATAAGTCCATTTTAGCTTCCCAGAGTTCTATCTCAGAGCTGAACTCTTTCTTAAGCTGACTTATATGTTGTTTAAAAGAATATCGCTTGAGGAGGAACTAAGATGGCGGCATAGGTAAACACCTATTGTTCTGCCCCATGCAACGATTTAAGAACTACAACATAACAACAAAACAAAAATCACCCAGAATCGCCAGAAAGCTGGCTGAGTGAAAACTCCACAAATAAGAGTAAAGGTGGGACACTGAGACTCAGAGGAGTGGCGGGAACGCAGCCTTGAAGACAGAAACAGGTTAGGAGCCATCCAAGTCGGGCGCCCGGGCTGGGCCTGGAGCAGCAACCCCGGCTGAATTTTGCCAACGGGGAGGGCGGAGACGTCCCACTGCACAGATTCCCCAGTGCCAGGCGAGGTCCAAGGTCTGGGGGACACACCCTGGAAGCGGGGCACGGCAGAGGTCTCCTAGTCTGTGAGAAACCCGGAGACGGGGTAAAGAAGTTTGGGTGCAAGTGTCGCACAAACCCGCGACTTGCCCCCTGGAAACTTGTCTCCAGGTCCCCGAAATCATCTATTTTACAACCCTGGGCTAGACTTTGGGGGTGCAGACACATTTGGGGAAAGGCAGAGTTGTCTGGCAAGGGGAAGAGACTAGTGGCTTTCTCTTGGAGGTGTCTGCAGCCATCCCCATCCAACAGAGATCCGTGCGTGCGAGCGCCGCATAGGACATAACTGACACTGAGGCTGCCTGCACAGCTCAGAGACTCCGCCCATCCAACCTGAACACAGTCTCCCTTCACAGCCAATTGGCCTGGAGGTCAAACCCTCCTAGGGCTAACAACAACAGGCTGGGTTTAAACTCAAAAATACTGTACAACCCATAAAGGATTGCAGTAAGAGTACCCATCGCAAATAACTGGGGAGGCTGTGCCACTGACCCTTAGAGGATATCTACCACATAAAGCAGCCACCATGCAGAGATATGGAAAGAAATCAGGGGTGAAAGAAATGGAGGAGAAAAGACGAAAAGACATAGAGTTCAAAACCACGGTTATAAGGCTTTTCAAGAGGCTCCTAGAAAAGGCCGATGAACTTAATGAGAATTATGAGCAAATAAACAAGACCAACCAGGAAATGAATGAGAATTACAAGGAAATGAATGAGACCCTCAGGGAAATGAACAAGACCTCTGAGGATATGAACCAGACCCTCACGGATATGAAAAAGGACCAACTAGAAATCAAGCATACACAGACTGAAATAAAAAATATTACACAAAGTCCTAAAAGCAGTCCAGAGGGCCACAAGAACCAAGTCAAAGATTTGAAATACGAAGAAGCAAAATCCACTCGGCTGGAAAAACAAGAAACAAAAAGAATTCAGAAAATTTAAGATAGTGTAAGGGGCCTCTAGGACAACCTCAAGCAAGCCAAGATCCGAATTATTGGGGTGCCAGAAAAAGAGAGAGAGCAAGTTAATGAAAACCTACTTGAAGAAATAGTGACTGAAAACTTCCCCCACCTGGTGAAAGAAACTGACTTAAAAGCCCAAGAAGTACACAGAACCCCAAAATATAGGAATCTAAAGAGGACCACACCAAGACATATCATAATTAAAATGCCAAGAGCAAAAGATAAAGAGAGAATATTAAAAGCAGCAAGAGAAAAACAGTTGGTTACCTACAGGGGAGCACCCATACGATTGTCAGTGGATTTCTCAACAGAAACGATGCAGGCCAGATGGAAGTGGCAAGAAATATTCAAAATAATGAATAGCAAGAATCTACAACCAACATTACTCTATCCAGCAAAGCTATCATTCACAATTGAAGATCATATAAAGTGCTTCACAGATAAGAAAAAGCTAAAGGAGTTCATCACCACCAAACCAATATGAAATGCTGAAAGATATTCTTTAAGAAGAGGAAGAAGAAAAGGTAAAAATATAAATTATGAACAACAAATACACATCTATCAACAAATGAACATAAAACCAAGTGAATTGATAGGCTGATGAACAAGATAAACTGGTGAATATAACAGAAACATGGACATAGAGAGGGAATGGACTGACAATTCTTGGGGAGAAAAGGGTTGTTGGAAGTACAGCAAGAGATTAGACAAAAATATTGCAACAATGGGAGAGGACAGTGGGGAGGGAGAGGTGAGGGTGGAGGGTGGGATAGGTACAGGGTGGAGGAGAGATATAGGGGGATAAAAAAGGGGAAACAATGTAATTAATAAACTGAACAATAAAGATAAAAAATATATAAAATAAAATAAAATAAAGAATATCGCTTGATAATTGAGTGGATTTATCACAAGGGCAAGGAGAGGGGCTGAGGATGGACATGACATAAGAGTCTGATGGACTGATTTGTAACTTCTCTCAGCTTTTTAAAATTTAGTAACTGTCTCCCAGCTTTTACACTGGGATATGGGATATGTAACTTGCAGCAAAGGCAAACATCATAGCATTTGCACCAGAACCAGTCCCCTACAATTGTGATAGGTAGGAAAAATTGCCTTTAGTGGTTACAACCTCCATTTGATAGTCCCTCCCACCACTCCAGGCCTTTGGTATGTTCACATCTCTCTTCAAAATTATTATTATTATAATCATATTTTTATTTATTTCAAAGAGGGAGAGAGATAAGAACATCAATGATGAGAGAAAATCATCAATTGGCTGCCTCCTGCACGCCCCCTACTGGGATCTAGCCTACAACCAGGGCATGTGCCCTTAATTGGAATCAAACCTGGGGCCTTTCAGTCCAGAGGCTGATGCTCTATCCACTGAGCCAACCAGCCAGGGTGATTATTATTTTTTTAAAGATTTTTAAAAATAGACTTTTAGAGAGAGAGGAAGGGAGAGAAACAATAATTGGCTGCCTCCTGCACACCCCTTATTGAGGGTCAAGCCTGCAACCCAGGCATGTGCCTTAACCAGGGAATCAAATCATGGCCTCCAGGTTCATAGGTCAGTGCTTACTCATTGAGCCACACCAGCCAGCTTCAAAATTATTTTTCATTTCCAACTTCAGATGTTGATAGAAAACTATCTGACTAGGCTATTGCATAATAATGACAGAAAAGGAGTGGTATCAACGTAAGATTGAAGCTATTTACCCAATGTTTCCAAGAGAAGAAATAAATTGTTTCAGTAACTGCCATCATGTAAAATTCCAAAGTACATTACTAAGGCACTGATGGTTTGTGAAGATTTAGAAAAGGATGCAGTGATCACTGAGACTTCTTGGCTTGAATAAAAATAGAAATGTAATGCCAAATTAAATGAGTTTGTTTATAAAGGTTAATGGATTGGACGAAAACTGTAGAGAGATCTCTTATTAAGATTTTAGTAGGCACCTGACAAAGTTTCTCAAGATATTCTTGAGAACACAGTGCGAAATGCTTATATTCCTCCTAGAGCCTCCATCCAAATCAGACCCAGGATGATTGGGTAGTAGATAATGTTAGGGTGATTATCAAATGTGATAATGGTACTGTGATTATTATTTTTATTTTTATTTTTTTATCTATTTATTTTTTATTTTATTTTATTTATTTTATTTACAATATAACTTATATTTAATAGTAGTACATATGTTTTCCTCCCCCCTCAATATCCTCCCCCCAGCCTCCCTTACCCCCCAGCACATGTCCCCACCTGCCCCCCTCCCTGCCCCAGTGTCTCATTCATTGGTTATGCTCATATGCATGCATACAAGTCCTTCGGTTGATCTCCCCCAGCATCTGCCTCCCATCCACCCCAGCCTTCCCCCTGTAGCTTGACAGCCTGTTCGAGGCCACCCTGCCTCTATATCAATCGTGATTATTATTTTTAAATGTCTTTACCTCAGAGATGTATGCTGGAGTATCTTTGGGTGAAATTACATGTATCTGGGTATTGTGTTAAATACTGGAGGCACTCCAGCAAAAGTGGAAAGTTTAAGGAAACAAGATGGACAAAATCTTACTAATTGTTGAAGCTTGTTTCATGGAGGTTCAGTTTACTAGTCTTTTAAACACTAACTTCCCATAATACGATATGAACAAATGTTTGTTGAATAGAAAGAAATAAGTTGAATAAATTCCCAGTGCTTTAGCATTGTAATATAATTGTGTTCCCATCCACATTTCTAAAATATTGCACAACTTTATTGACCTTTTTTGCTTCTTTTGGATTCATTTTTTTTAACCATCATATATTTGGAAGTATGTTCTGGGAATGCTAAACCATCTCTGAATTAAAGAATTTCAAAGTCCTTGTGCTATTCAGGAGGAAGATCGAGATATTCAATAATAGTGGTGATAATGGTCATCTTTAGTTCCTGACTTTATTTATTTATTTTTTTTATCTTCATCTGAGGATTTTTTCCCATTGTTTTCTAGAAGGAGTGAAAGAAAGAGAGAAATAATTAATGATTAAGAACTTTATCATACATATATGATAAATAGATGGAAGCTCCATCTTCAATTATGGACAATGTTCAATTTCTCTTTAAGAATTACCATTTGCCTATTCTCCTCTAGTTTAAGACATTTCACTACTTATGTATGCCTCATCCTCTAGAATAGCGCTTCAACCTAGTATTTTCAACCAGTAAATAAAGCCTGGTTTCCTCAGATATGGAGAAGAGTGTGATCCTACTTGTAATGGTGACAGAGGGACCTCTATTGTTTCACAAGTTTTTTATTTGTCCAAATCCATACAAACTTCCACATTCCAATTCTCAGAGTTCCAGTCTTTCTCAATTAATGACCTAAGCTTCATATCAGGAAGCTGGAGAGGCCACCGAATCAGTTTCTCTTGTGATTCTATAGCCCAAGCCATCCAAATGTGGATTTGAATCAGTCCTGGCTCCAAGAGGTCAGTGAGGTTTTTTAGGTCCACATGCAAGTACTCAGATCTTTAAGGCTCCTCAGTGTAGGGCCTGCAGGAGGCAGGTGATCAATGATTTTCTCTCATCATTGATGTTTTTATCTCCCTCTCCCTTCCTCTCTAAAATCAATTAAAATTTTTTTTAAATTTTTTTTTTTTAAGAAAAGGGCTGTACCTTGGTTGCAGGGCTCTTGTCGGGGCTCATGCAGGAGCCTAACAATTGATGTGTTTCATTATTTCTCTTTGTCTTTCCCTCTCTCCTCCACTCTCCCTAAAAATCAATGGAAAAATATCCTCGGGTGAGGATTAACAACAAAAAAGCTCTTCATCTGAGGTAATCACAGGCCATAAATTAAACTTCGGTTTTGCCACTGCATGCCGTAGACTACCGTGTCCTATTTTCATCACCCATGAGTTTATCACTGAATTCCAGCCCAATCTCAGATTCCCATCTTGAGTGTTTGTGTGTGAGTGTGAGCCTGTGTGTGCCTGTAGTATATGTGATACAATCCTGGTACCAAATACTGCAACAGTCACCATCCAGTCCAGAAAAACATGACTATTTTCAGAGCCATTCTTCTGCGCTGAGGGAGACTGAGAGAGACCCAGGTTTTTACACTGCAGTGGGAGCGGGAAGAGGGAAGTATATGTGATGATTCTACAAGAACAAGGGGGCACACTGCATTTTGTTGTGAACCGGGAATGTGGTTACTCAAGTGTTTCACTGAAAAAAATGAAAGTGGAGTGACTGTGTTTGTACTTGGACTTGCTGAAGGAAGTCATACTGATGGGCTTACAGGATCTGCCTCTTAAACTTGGGGCGGGGAATGGGGAGAATGTAAATTACTACTGCTATTTCCGACTCTTCTTCCAGCCTTTGGTACTTGACATTTGTTTATCTTCCTATGAACTTAACCTGTCACTCCACTGGAATTTTGAGCTCTGAAGACAACAACCAGAAATTATTTCTGGATCTGTAACCTTAGCTCTGTAACCTTAAAGTCCAGTGATGCCTCCCCAGACAAGGAAGAGGTAAAGCCATTCACCTCATTGCTCATCCCTTTGAACTCAGAGAACTGAAAGGATACATTTAAAAAAATTAAGTCACAGAACTCACTAAGTAGCAAATGATTAACAAAGGGCAACTCTAAAATGGATTATTAATGTTAAACTAGTTGGGAATGTTTCTTTGGGAAAGAAAAGTCTCAATTCTTGTCTATTTTTGTATCTACTCAGTTTCCAATTAATATCGCACTGTGATTCTTCATGTACCCAGTTGCTGTTTGCTAAGCCAATACAGAGGCAAGTTTCATAACTTAAGTGCTGTAATAACAGAAGCAATAAAATGTTAAATATTAGCCTTGGAGGTGAGCATGTAGGGGATCAGAATCAATTAGTTTAAAAAGTACAGAGTGATGATTTAATTATTTGGGGAAGAATACAGATTTTAAATTCAAGCTTCAGTACATTTTATTCTCAAAGCAATGCAACTGAGGAGATTTGTGCCAGTAGCTAGAGATGGGAGGAAATGAAACCAGAAACATCAAGTGACTGGCCCGAGGTAAAGCCTGTTTGCTGGAAAAGCTGCCCCAGCGATATCCGTCTCTCTCCAATCCTAGTGTGCACCCAACCAGAGCATCTCTGAACCAGCACGTCAAGTTCTTATTTCTTGCCCTCTTCTGCACAGTTACTGAGGCTTCAGAATACACGGCTGCCAAAGTTTTTTTCTGGCCATGTGGGACTCCATGTGATGTTACCTGTACCAATGGGAACATTTTGATAAGAGAAATTCAATCTCGCTTGCTTTCTGGGGCTGGTGGGAGGGAGTAGGGAAGATTTTCTGCTTCGGAAACTCGAAGAGAGGGAGAATGAGCCCACAAGAACAATCTTATTTTTGTTATTTTAATGCTCACCCAAGGACATGTTTACTGATTTTTAGAGAGAGGGGAAGGAAGAGAGAGACAGAAACATTGATTGGTTGCCTCTTGTACGCGTCTCAACCCGGAATCGAACCAGCAATTCAGGCATGTGCCCTGACTGAGAATCTAACCTAGAACCTTTTTAGTGCATGGGCTGATGCTCAACCAACCAAGCCAATCTGCCAGGGCCAATCTTATTTTTTATTAAGGAATCATCCCTAAATAATAAAGAAAGATGTTTAGTTGGGGAAACTGTTTTACCATTTACCTTTTGTGCCCCAACCTGAAATTAAACCATGACCTACTGGTTCATAGGTGGACACTCAACCACTGAGACCCATTGACTGGGCAGCCATTTAGCTTTTGGTCTCACTTATTTCTATCCAGATCCCTAGCAATCCTAAGAAATTACTTTAACATTAAAGAAATAGGTGTTGTTGGAGGCTATTCTTAAAAAAAGAGTTCTGGAGAGATTCATCTAATTTTTGCCTAGTATTGCCTTTGCATAATATTTAATTATCAGAAGTACTAGAGGCCCAGTGCACAAAATTTGTGCATAGGTGGGGGGAGGCTGGGGTGTATGTTCCTCAGCCCAGCCTGCACCCTCTTCAATCTGGGACCCCTTGAGGGATGTCTGACTGCCTGTTTAGGCCCCATCCCAGTTGGATTGAGCTTATGAAAGCAGTTGGACATTCCTCTCACAATCCAGGACTGCTGGCTCCCAACTGTTTGCCTTCCTGGCTGCCCGATTGCCCTTAACCACTTCTGTCTTCCAGCCTAATCACCCCCTAACCACTCCCCTGCCAGCCTAATTGACATCTACCTGCTCCCCTGTGAGCCCGATTGCCCATAACTGCCCTCCCCTACCAGTCTGCTCACCCCTAACTGCCCTCCCCTGCTGGCCTGGTCACCCCTAACTGTCCTCCCTTGTAGGCCTGGTTGCCCCCAACTGCCCTCCCCTGCCAGCCTGGTCACCCCTAACTGTCCTCCCCTGTTGGCCTGATTACCTACAACTGCCCTCTCTTGCTGACCATCTTATGGTGGCCATCTTGTGTCCACATGGGGGCAGTCACCTTTGACCACATGGGGGCAGCCCTCTTGTGTGTTGGAGTGATGGTCCATTTGCATATTACCTTTCTATTATATTGGATACCTTTGATAGATTTTTTTTTTCAGTATAAAATTTTTATATTTAGAACTAGGCAGCTGGATTCAGTTTAGATGATTCCAATTTTGTTGGCAACATCCAAAGCATCATAGTTAGGAGCCAGTCGAACATATGTCTTCTTCTCACCATTAGGCCTGATCAGGGTGTTGACTTTGGCCACATCAATGTCATAGAGCTTCTTCACAGTCTGTTTGATCTGGTACTTGTTGGCCTTCACATCCACAATGAACACAAGTATATTATTGTCCTCTATCTTCTTCATGGCTGACTCGGTAGTCAGGGGGAACTTGATGATGGCATAGTGGTCAAGCTTGTTTCTCCTGGGTGCGCTCTTGCGAGGATATTTAGGCTGCCTCCGGAGCCTTAGTGTCTTTGGGTGTCTGAAGGTAGGTGACGTGCAGATCTTCTTTTTCTTGTGGCTGTGGACACCTTTCAACACTGCTTTCTTTGCCTTCAAAGCCTTTGCTTTGGCTTCGGCTTTGGGAGGGGCAGGGGCTTCCTTCTTAGCTTTTGGCTCCATCTTTGTAAAAAGGCTGATAGATTTCTGCTTCCAAAATATCCAGGGGCTGGATTTACCGTCCCACTTGAGGTAAGAACAACAAATCAGACATTGGACAGCAGGCAATGAAGAGCACTGACTCCTGAAAACAGAAAACCAAGAAGTTGAGCCCCCAAACTCATCCAACTTACTATTTTGAAACTTGACGATTAAGGCAAAATGCATTTGTTGGCAATTCTATTAGAATTCATTGCTGGTTCAAGGAAGAGGAAAATGAGATTGTTTTGAGTACAGAGTGTCCCTATCATTGTCTCCATGATGCCAAACCACCTTGTGGAGATTCCAGGGGAGAAATCAGTTGTTTCCTATCCCAGAAAACGAAAAACAGCAAAGCTAAAGCAACTATCCTACAATCCAGACTAGGGTGAGTATCAAAAATAGCTATTAAGCCTAATCCAAGTGAACCAGGAAGTCATGGTTCAATTCCCCATTAGGGCACATGCCCTGGTTGCAGGCTTGGTCCCCTATCATACTGTATGATACACAGATTCTGAAGCCAGATTTCTATGTTCAAATCCTAGCTCTTCCTTTTTACATGACAAATTTCCTTAAAGCTCCTATGCTTTCTTTTTCATCTGAAAAGTGAGTATAATATTCTAGTCAGTGGTGTAATGGAGCATAGGACCTGGAGTCAGGAATTCACCTAAATCTAAATGCTGGTTTTGCCACTTACAAGTCATAAAAGTTTTGGGGAAATTTGCTTAAGTTCTTTGTGCCTCAATCTTCTTGTCTGTATGATGGAAACAATCATAGTAATTACCTCAAAAGGTTGGGAGCTATATTTATAACATAAGCTAATTTTTGTTAAGCACTTAGATCATTACCTGAGATAAAGTTAGTGAGCCACTAATATAGTCATGTGCCGCATAACAACCTTTTGGCCAATGACAGACTGCATCTACAATGGTGGTCCCATCCTATCTAATAAAGAGGTAATATGCAAATTAACCCTCACACCCTCACAACATGGCTGCCTACCACCAGGCCAGCAGGGGGGTTAGTGAGGGACAACCAAACAACTGAATAGCAGACTACATAAGCAACTAGGCCAGCAGGGAGGGAGGGGAGGCCATGAGGGGTAACCAGACCAGCAGGGAAGGGTTAGTTGGGGGTGACCAGGCCAGCAGGGGGAGGGCAGTAAGAGGCAACCAGGATGGCAGGGGCAGTGAGGAGCAGCTAGGCCGGTGGGGGGAAGGGCCATTTGGGAGTGTCCAGGCCAGCACGCAGAGGCAGTGAAAGGTAATCAGGCCAGCAGTGGGGGGCAGTTAGGGGCAACCTGGCAGACAGGCAGGTGAGTAATAAGGAGCTAGTCGTCTAGGATTGTAAGAAGGATGTCCCAGATTGGAGAGAGTACAGGCTGGGCTGAGGGGACCCTTCGCCCATGCACAAATTTCATGCACCAGGCCTCCAGTAAGATTATAATGGAGCTGAAAAATTTCTATCACCTAGTGATGATGTGACCCTGGTCAGGTCTTAGTGAAATACATTATTGTTTTGTGCTATTCTCAGTCTATTCATAGTAATGATCTTGGCTAGAAATTCCTGGGGGACTCACCTAATCCCTAGTGAGCTTCCCATAAACATCTCTCCTTTCTAAACCAACTGAATGCTTTAGCCAGTTTGGCTCAGTGGATAGTGTGTGGACTGAAGGCTCCCAGGTTTGATTCTGGTCAAGGGCAGCTACTGCAATTGCAGGCTCAATCCGAGGCCTTGGTCAGGGCTCATGTGGGAAGCACCAATTAATATCTCTCTCATAATGATGTTTCTCTGTCTCGGTCTCTCCCCTTCCCTTCCACTCTCTCTAAATATCAATGGAAAAATACCCTCAGGTGAGGATTAACAAAAAAATAAACCAATGGTACAACTGAATCAACTCTTGTGGTTCTTATTACAATTCCCCTTGAGGAATAATCATTAGGAAATGTTGAAGGAAAAAAGAGTTTACTCCTTCTAGGCCCTGAAGTGTACAAAGCATGTCAGGGGACACACAGTGAAGTCTTAGAGAGGAAGGTATGGAGGGGGAGATGGGAAGGGGAGTGAACAGGCCTGGACCTGGCATTCTGCTTTAGTTGGGGTCTATAATTGGGGCCTATGGTTTTCAGCTTACTCCTTTTGGGTGAATTTAAAACAGAAGTAGGAATTTAAAGCGTAGAAAGAGAAAAAAAGCAACTAGCCAACAGTCAGTTATGAAATCAGACAAGATCTCTGAAATAAAGGAGACTCAGTTGGGGAGGTGGCCTGGCTCTTTATCTGGTCCTGGGTCTGAGATAGCCATCACTGATGCAGGCACCTCTTTGAAAGGATGCCTCCACCGTCAAAGGATTACATTAAACTAGAAAGTTTTTGCACATTGCCCTGCCCGTGTTACTCAGTGGTTGAGTGTTGACCTATGAACCAGGAGGTCACAGTTAGATTCCCAGTCAGGGCACATGCCTGGGTTGTGGATCGATCCCCAGTGGGATGCATGCACAAGGCAGCTGATCAATGATTCTCTCTCATCATTAATGTTGCTATCCCTTCTGAAATCAATAGAAAAAAAAATTTTTTTTCAAAAAGTTTTTGCAGCCCTAGCTTTTTTGGCTCAGTGGATAGAGCATCGGCCTACAGACTGAATGAAGGGTCCCAGGTTTGATTCTGGTCAAGGGCACATGCCCAGGTTTCAGGCTTTGTCCCCAGTGGGGAGTGTGCAGGAGGCAGCCGATCAGTGATTCTTTCTCATCATTGATGTTTTTCTCTATTCCTATCCCTTCCTCTCTGAAATCAATAAATTATATAGATAGATAGATAGATAGATATAGATATATATGTATTTTTTTAAAAAAGAAGTAAGGTCACTAGCTTTAAAAAAAAGTTTTGCACATCAACAAAATGAAAAGACAACTCACTGAATATGAGAACATATTTCCTGATATATCTGATAAGGGGTTAATATCCAATATTTATAAAGAGCTTATAAAACTAAACACTAAAAAACAAACAACCCAATTTAAAAATGGGCAAAGGACCTGAATAGATACTTCTCCAAAGAGGACATACAGATGACCAATATACATATAAAAAGATGCTCAATATCACTAATCATCAGAGAAATGCAAATTAAAACCACAATAAGATATCACCTAACATCTATCGGAATGGATATCATCAATAAATCAACAAACAAGAGTTGACCAGAATGTGGAGTAAGGGGAACCCTTATGCACTCTTGGTGAGAATGCAGATTGGTGCATCCACTGTGAAAAATAGTATAGTGATTCCTCAAAAAATTAAAAATGAAACTGCCTTATAACCCAGTGATAGCACTTCCAGGAATATATCTGGAAAAAAAATCAAAACACTAATTCGCAAGAATATATGCATCTTTATGTTGATTGCTGCATTATTTACAAGAGCCAAGATTAGTAAACAATTGAAGTGTCTATCACTAGATGAGGTGATAAAAAAGCTGTGGTACATCTACACAACAGAATACTCCTTGGCTGTAAAAGAAGTAAATCTTATCTTTTGCTGCAGTTTGGATGGACCTGTAATCTTATGCTAAGTGAAATGAGCCAGTCAGAGAAAGACAAGTACCATATAATTTCACTTACATGTGGAATCTAATGAACAAAATAAACAAAGAAACAGACTCATAGATACAGAGAACAGACTAACAACTACCAGAGGGGAGGGAGGTTGAGGGGCTTGGTGAAAAAGGTGAAGGAATTAAGAAAAAACAACTCATAGACATAGACAAGAGTATGATGATTACCAGAGGGAAAGAGGGGTAGGGAAAGGTAGAAGAAGATAAAGGGGAAAATAAATGATGATGGAAGGATACTTGACTTGGTAAATACATAATACAATATACAGATGACGTTTTATGGAATTGTACACTTGAAATCTATATAATTTTATTGACCAATATCACCCCAATAAATTCAATAAAAATTTTCAAAAGGTTAAGTCAGGCAGAAAAGAGAAGCCAACTCTTATACCGTAATTACTGGCACATTTGTGGTGATGCTGGTGAAACCTGCAAGCTGCCAGTCATATAAAAATATAGCACATATAATTATAGTAGTGTCTAAACCATCAAAGCTTGTGAAATTGCATTCTATGGTGTTCCTAAAATGGCAGAATCTTCTAAAAATCCATTTCTCAGAACATTAAGAAGTGCATGACTGTACAGAGGATTTCAGAGAGGAAGGAAGAGGGAGAGAGAGATAGAAACATCAATGATGAGAGAGAATCATTTACCAGCTGCCTCCTGCATGTCCCACACTGGGGTTTGAGGCCGCAACGCAGGCATGTGCCCTGATAAGAAATTGAACTGTGACCTCCTCGTTCATAGGTTGATGTTCAACCACTGAGCCATGTTGGCCAGGCGAGATTTTTTTTTTTTTTTTTTTGGCTTTTGGCTTTTGGCTTTTGTTGGGTACTTCCTTGGGAAAAGGTGTAAGAATAGCAGGCAGCATCCCATCGAGGTATTGATTGTAGAAAAAATAAAACCAGACCAAGCTCAAACAAAAAATTTTCAGGCAACACATTCAGAGTCAATTTTACCAAAAACAATGTTTTTCTCAACTTTATGTGTTGCCCAAAACACAATGACACAAGGTCTAAATCTTGGATTTCCTTTTATCTCCAACACCTAACATGGAGGTTGGTATGTAGACTGTTAGTGAAATTCAACTGAAGAGCTAAAATATAGTGGTGGCCAGGGAATGGGAAAGGAATTGGATGTAAAGATTTGCCAAGAGAAAATAAACTACTTGCTTCATTAAGTTAAGGGCGAAGGGAAAAATGTGTCAAAGAAGACTGCTGTAGAATCTCAGTAATTAGAAGACCAGTTCAGAAATTGAGAGGGGGTCGGTGGTGGGGGTGGTGGTGGTGGTGATGGGGATTTATCAAGAATTGCCTCCAGTTTAGTGGTAAGATGCCTACAACAGTGAAGGGAATGTCCAATATTCTCCTTATAGTATGAATTAAGTCCAAAATAAATATAGCTATACCTTCTAGCAAGTTTAATGGTCTTGTCTCCACAGCTGGGATTCTTATGGGTGTCCTGGAATTTAGGAATAATCAAATGCCCAATGCCAGGATCTACTTTGGTAGCATGTTCGTTGCTCACATCCCAGAGCTGTTCTTCCAGTACCAAAAGCTAGGGTCACTGCTGTCACCAAACTGTGGATGCCAAACCAAGAGAGAGAAAAGAGTAGAGGCTCACTTAGCTGTTTTTCTAACCACACTGGCTTAGGGATTATGGTAGGTGATGGAAACCTGATAAAAATCCCTGTCCCAGTTCCACTTGTAAGATCAATGGAGCCCCACCTTCTCAAAGCTTCAGTGTGTTTTGCTGGCAGCATCACACATGCTCATCACTGGCCATGGCCCTCTCCCTGTGGTGAAGGTGTCAGCTGCTGTCTCTCAGGGGTGTAGTGTTGATGTCTAGCTCTTGCCAAATGGAAATAAACAAACTAGTAAGACAGCAGTTCCAGGAGAAACTCACTCAGGGTTTTGGAGAACCATCCTTCTGTGGAGGGCATTAGCACTCTGCGGAAGTCACTCAGGAGGTGGTTGCCTGGTGTTTTCAGGTAGTGCAGTACTTCACTTTCCAGGTCAACATAGCCTCCCAGTAACCAGTCAGAGGTGCTAATGGCTGGGCTGGTGTACCAGATGAATTACAGGACCCTACCAGGCTGCATTCCATATCCCTACTGAGCCACACAAAGTTTGTACACCTAGATTCTCTCTCTCAGAACAGCAAACTTCCTCATGCACAACAAATCTTTGTCCCTCAATGCCTTTGCTCTGGGGCCAGAAATCAGCCTCTCCCACTCTCTTCTCTACCATTTATTTAGGCCTCTCCCACCACATCCACCATCTTCTCCTGGACATTCTAGGATTTAACTCCATTCTCAGATGGGATCCCATGTGGTTACTCTCTTTGGGGGACTTATTGCAACCAATATTCTCATAAACCCCTCCACATACTCCCTCAAATTGCCTTCTTGTAAAGTCTTGGCACTTATGGGGCTGTCCTGAAGGGGTGGTAGAAAGGCAAGGACCCAACAAGACTTGGAGGGCAGATCTTTGAATCTTCCTAAGGGAAGATTGTACAGGGTCTTTTCCAAACAACAGGAGGAATAAGGTTTCACTCTTGTGGTCCTTATAAGCAGACCCTTAGTCCTTAGTCCAAGATTAAACCCAACTTTGAGGATCTCTCCTTGGCCCCTTTAGTGACACAAGACCACTCAGTCCTATTTCAGGTATTAAAGAATTCACAGTGCCGAGACTGGTTTGGCTCAGTGGATAGAACGTCGGACTGCGGACTGAAGGGTCCTGGGTTCGATTCTGGCAAGGGCATGTACCTTGGCTGCGGGCACACCCGCAGTAGGGGGCGTGCAAGAGGCAGCTGATCGATGTCTCTCTCTCATCGATGTTTCTGACTTTCTATCCCTCTCCCTTCTGCTCTGTAAAAAATCAATAAAACATTTAAAAAAAAAAAAGAATTCACAGTTCATGAAATATGCAAAATAATCTTGCCTACATCTTAGCATGTTTCTACTTTACACCCTCACTTATATATTTGATACTGGCCCATGGTTTGTTTCCTTTGAATGGTTTTGGCTTTCTGTTGATACTTTACAGAAGACACTGATTTGAAATTATAAATGCACTATAAATCAATAAGTCCTGATCAATTACCCCCAAAAAAATACTCTTTCATCAAAATGTTTTTGCTAAGTCATCCTTACCTCTGAATTTTCAGAGAAACACAATGTAGATCTTGCTGGAGTAGCTTCTTTTCTGAAATTTCTGACTTAGTTTGGTTCCAAATTCCAAGTGGGTGAGTTCCAGGGCAAATATAGACTCTTGTAGCTCAGAGAGTGAGCACTTGGCTCAGACTAAAGTAACTATTCAGATCCCAATGTGTTAGCACAGGCCACGGTGCCTTTCAATCCATGCCCCTGCCCCCTGAAAAAATTTTTTAAATATATTTTATTGATTTTTTACAAAGAGGAAGGGAGAGGGATAGAAAGTCAGAAACATTTGTGTGAGAGAGAGAGACGTCGATCAGCTGCCTCTTGCACACTCCCTACTGGGGATGTGCCCTGCAGCCAAGGTACATGCCTTTGACCGGAATCAAACCCGGGACCTTTCAGTACGCAGGCAATGCTCTATCCACTGAGCCAAACCAGTTTTGGCCTCCAGCAAAATTTTGATGCATATAATGTAGTCAGTCCCTCTTCACTTTCTCAATTCAATTTAAAATGCAAGTTAATGAATGTGTCATAATATGCTGACTACTACTGTGGGAGATAGAAAAACCTCCAATAGGAACTGCTTTAAGATTTCCTATAAGTCTTTTTAAAAAATGTCCTAATGATCTGACCAGAAAGTGAAGTAGGGACACTGGTCTCAAATGGGATTCCTGGGACCAAAGTTAAACTTCCAGGTGGGCGTGAGTTGATTTCAGCAGCAGCATCTAGATCCAAGGATGTGATGAAAGGCAGCATCTGGAAGAAAACTGAAATAGCCCTAGCTGGTTTGGCTCAGTGGATAGAATGTCGGCCTATGGGCTAAAGGGTCCTGGTTTCGATTCCGGTCAAGGGCATATGCAATAGTTACAGGCTCAATCCCCAGTAGGGGGTGTGCAGGAGGCAGCTGATCAATGATTCTCTCTCATCGTTGATGTTGCCATCTCTCTCTCCCTCTCCCTCTCTCTCTGAAATTAATAAAAATATATTTAAAAAAGAAAGAAAACTGAAATAAAAGAAGGGACAGACAGCCCAACCCAAGGCATCAGTCAAAGGAGCCAGAAGAAAAGAAGAAAGTAAACTTTCTTCTAGGTTGAGGTCAAAAATGGTCAAAATGAGGCTACAATAAGAGAGTTCAGAGTGGAAGCTGGAGTCAGGACCAGCAAAGATCCCCTAAGCCACTGGAAAACATCCTGGGTAACTGTTCATGCCTTGTCTTTCACTATCCTCCTGGTATTGAGAACTGACCAAGGCAGTTTGTTTGTGCACTGCTATTAGATCCTTTTTGGTAGATTCTGCAGCTGCCAAAAGTTAAGAAGTAGAAGAAGGCTAACTACAGCCCCACAACCTTGCTATTGAATTCCAGCTGATTTCAGATGGAATTCAGCCACAGAGTCACTTATTAGGCAAACATTTATGAGCAAGCAAGCATAAAAGCAGTCTACCTAATCATGTCTTGCAGGGTGCTGTCTAAAATATGGTAGTCTACTCATACAGGGTTGAAAACCACCAAGTCACCATTGAGGATCTATTTCTAGCACCTTGTAGACCAATTACAAGACATTTATTTCACCAAATGAAAACACATTAGTTAACACTGGGTTGATTTATTTATGAGAGATTTTACAACTTGTTTTCTAAATCACAGTAGGATTGTGTGACATGGCTTATCATTTAAGTCCTATTTACTTACCTTTACAGAGATCTTTACAAGTCACAATTGAATTTCACACCCACCTCCCCACAAAAAAAGAATTCTGAAGTTCAAACATTTCTACCTCTACCTGTGAATGTGATCTTATTCGGAAATAGGGTCTTTTCAGATGTTATCAAATTGAGGCCATATTTGATTAGGATGGGTCCTAAATCCAATGACAGGTAGCCTTATAAAGACAGACTCGGTTTCCGCTTCCACTCCCTCTCCTGCAGTCCCGTTACCACCTCCTAGCTGGCCTCTCGCATAAAAGTAAAGAAAAGAAAAAGACAGACTCTTATTTGTCATATTTATTTCATAGTTTCCCCATTATCTGAAGTTATTATTCTCTTACAGTTCTGAAGGTGGGGAGGCAGAAATAGAGATTAAAGGTGGCCCCCCTCACCTCCTCCGCCAGGAGGAAGCAAGCCACCAGGTGAGAGAGAAAAAGTCTGGGTGATGGTAGGGTGAAATTAGAAGAAAGTAGTAGTGAGGAGGTCATGAATCTGGAGTAATTAGATCTAATCTAATGAAACATATAGAGAATTTTCAGCACAATGTTCGTGCATAAGGTCAAGGCAACAGAACTGGGTTAAAGGTGTCTCCCAGCTAAGGCCATGTTCCCTCTGAAATGAGGAGTAATAATGCCTGGTATCCTTCATTTGAGAAAGAAGATTGGATATTAAAAGGGAAAGGAAAGGGCCTAGATATTAGGGTACCTAGAGAACCAGGTCTGGGTGCCTGGATAATGGGCAATGATGACATCATTAGCATGGAAACAGCATCTCTAAGCTTGTAAAGTGAAGGATGAAGAATAAGGATTGTAGATCTAACCTGATTATAGATCAGATTATCTAGATTTAAGAAGAGCTCTCATTTATCTTCTTATTATTGTCCCTTAAACTTCAGCAAAATTGTGTTTTGGTTTTCTCTGGCAGGTGAGTTTTATTTATTTATTTTTAATATATTTTCATTGATTTCAGAGAGGAAGAGAGAGGAAGAGAGAGAGAGAAACATCAATGATGAGAGAGAACCATTGATTGGCCGCCTCCTGCATGCCCCCCACAACTGAGGGGATCGAGTCCGAAACCCCAGCACGTGCCCCTGGCCAGAATCGAACCTAGGACCCTTTAGTACACAGGCCGACACTCAATCCACTGAGCCAAACCAGCTAGGGCTGACAGGTGCTTTATAAACTTTATTTATTTATTTATTTTAAATAAACTCTGATTCTCATGTGTGGCTCAGTGGTTGAGCATTGACCCATGAATCAAGAGGTTAGCAGTTCATTGCCAGTCAGGGTACATGCCTTGGTTAGAGGCTCAATCCCCAATAGGGAGCATGCAGAAGCAGCCAATTGATGCTTCTCTCCCATTGATGTTTCTATCTTTCTATCCCTCTCCTTTCCTCCCTCTCTCTAAAAATAAATAAAAACATATATATATGATCAACTCTGCTAAGGGATTTTAAAGGAAGGATGTTACTGGATCCTCATCCACTCCCTAGCTGGACAGTAAATGGTTCATCTTTTTCTATGGCATTCTCTTATTCTGGTTCCCAGATCCCTGTAAGCCTGCTGCCTTCCCCTTTCTGAATTTTACAGATCCCAAGTGGAAATTGGAACTTTTCTTCTTTAGTCATAACACAAGCTGATGGCATGGGAGTCTTCTCTACAGAGCTGATAGCTTCCTGGGCTTCTATAAAGAGGCGAGGAATGAGCCACACATGACAAAGGTTCTAGCATATTCCCCTCCCCTTCCCCTTGTCATAGAGGTTTGGTGACAATTGGTGACAGGCATCTCCCACTCTCAGCCTCTCATTTCCAAACCTTTACTCTCCTGTGGCTTTCGTCTTAATCTCTCTCATATGGAAGAAAACTTGATTGACTAAACATTCTTGCTAATTACATTCTATGCCAGCACCAGTGCCCTTCAAACTAAAAACTTAATTGCATTTGTTCATTCTTCTTTGCACTTTGTGTGGCCTCCTATTTCTTCCATGCCATGTGGTATAGGAGGTGACGCAGTAACAAAGGCATGACAGCGATGCAAAAACAACATCATGCTATTACATAAGGGAGTCTTTCCGTTTAGTAATTGAAAGGTCCCGACACTAGGCTCTTCCTACTGATGCTCAGGAAGACAAGAGAGATGATGTAGATGAGCATGTGACACATGGGATAACAGACACCAAGAACTTCCTAAGCTGTTCAAGGAGGCAGATGATCTCAGAAACTGTTGAAGGGGAAGAGGAATCCTCTGCTACAGCAACACACACATAATAGGCAGTGAAGAAGCTGTCTAATAGGATTTAGCCCACAAAGGGTCTTTAATGTCCATCTTGGCCCTGTGTGAGCCTATAAGCATAATATGGACGTTAGCTATTGTATCCTACAAGACTGGAAGCTGAGGAATGCAAAACACATGCGCGCGCGCGCGCGCGCACACACACACACACACACACACACACACACACACACACTAAAACAAAACAACAACAAAAAACAGAAGCTGCCTGGTAAGTTTGTTTTCTTTCCAGAGATTTCGGATCCCATTGCCATGGGGACCTAAATCAGCCCTGCAATTGCTGGCCCTAGCCTGATTTCTGGAGATCAAATAAACAAAGGTTTTCTTTACCAGATAAAGTTTCTAGATTCCTGTGCTAATAATTAAGTATTATTAGCACAGGAATCTGTGTTATTATATGGGCCACTGAGGGCCTGGGATGAGAGGCGGGCTGGAAGGGGTCAATGGGGGAAAGAGGGGGATATGTATAATACTTTCAACAATAAAGAATTATTTTTAAAAATTTGCTGAACACATTCTAAATAAAATAAGACATTCTTGCTCGGTTAGTATGCTCATAGGCTGAATATCAACCCATGCACCAGGAGATCACCAGTTTGATTCCCAGTCAGGGCACAGGTCAGCATTGCAGGTTTGATCCCCAGAGGGGGCTGTGCAGGAGGCAGCCAGTAGATGTTTCTCTTTCACATCAATGTATAAATAAATAAATAAATAAATAAATAAATAAATAAATAAAATCCTAGTAACAACAGGAAAACGTTAATGGCCACTATTTTTAAGTTTTGGAGAGTTATTTTAAAAATGCAATTAAAATAATGATTCAAGTTAAGATAAAATGCTCTCTCCTCTGTGTGGTCTGTGAAGCAGTAGCCATTGCATCAACTAGGAAAACGTAAGAAATGCCGATTCTCATGCCCCAACACAGACCTACTGAGTCAGGGTCAACATTTTAACAAAGATTCTCAGGTGATTTGTGTGAATATTAAAAGCGTGCAAGGCACAGATCTATACAACTTTAACTATAATATATAACTAGGGGCCCGGTGCATGAAATTCATGCACTGGGGGTGGGTAGTCCCTCAACCCAACCTGCCCCCTCTCACATACTGGGAGCCCTCAGAGGATGTCCAACTGATGGCTCACCCCCAGCCTGCCCAAGGCCTAAAGCCTCTGGCTTTAGGCCTTGGGCACCCAGCCATCGCCCTGCTCAGCTCAGCCCCGGCTGCCTGTGACCACCTGGTCCCGGGGGCTGGGCGCTCGCCGCCACTTCTGCTCACAGCACCCGGGAGCCGGGCACTCCCTGCTGCTGCCACTACCGCTGCTGCTGCTGCCGCCGCTTCCACTCACAGCGCCCAAGGGCTGGGCACCCACTGCCACCACCGTTTCATCTCCACCCCTGGGGCCGGTGCTCATGCCACTTGGCCCCACCCCCGCTCCTGATTGGCTGGTAGCATAGCCAATCAGGAGCAAAGGTATGGTCAAATTTGTATGTTTCTCTTTTATTATATAGGATAATAATAATGGTACATATTTGTTCACACCAGCAAATTGAAGTTTTTGGAACAATGTGATTAATATGTTATGATAATGTTTATTTCCTGTACAATAAAGGTTGCTTATAACTATTTCAAAATTCTCCTAAAAATCGTACATAGTTTTAGAATTTCAAGATGAACATTTACTTTTAGTTTGGAATTATTTACATGTTGGAAAAATTAGCAAAGGCAAGCCACTTCTAATATTCAGATCTTCAATCTGAAGAAAAATTAAAGTGTTGCCCCCCCCCCCCCCCCGCCAAATTTGGGAGTGAAACAAAATCATGAAGGTCTTGAAAACTAATTCTAATAGTGTCTCAAGGATAAGAGGATGAGGTGAAGGTGTGAACCAAACATTGAACTCAGGTGACTGATAAAAGGATTCTGAGTAGAAAAGCCTTAGGCTTACTCTGTGTGAGATTAGGGCTCAAACACAGCAAATGCCTCATGGTCACTGGCCTAACCTCTCACTATATATGCCATTGCCCACAAGAAGATATAGCTGTTTAAAAAACAAGACTGAGTATGGTAGTCCCCAACTTAGGAGGTTCAACTTAACAATTTTTCAACTTTACGAAGATGTGAAAGCGATATGCATTCAGTGGAAACCATACTTCAAATTTTTATCTTTTCCTGGGCTAGTGATATGTGGGAGGACACGCTCTAGTGATTCTGGGCAGTGGCAGAGAGCCACAGCTCTCAGTCAGGCATGCGATTAGAAAGGTACGCATTTGGTGCTCCACACCGTGCTGAGTTGCCAGTGTTTCTTGGATACTGTGTTTTGTATTTTCACATCCCATCATGCTTACAAAGTGCCCATCTCTGTCTCCTGCTTCTGAAAAGAAGAAGAGGAAGGCAAGGGCTCTTAAAAGGAAACTCAAGATAATTGCCCAACTGTGGGCTACTGTAAGTGTCCTGAGCACATTTAAGGTATGCTAGGCGAAGCTATGATGTCAGTAGGTTAGCTGTTTTAAATGCAATTGCAACTTATGATATTTTCAACTTATTGAGATGTAATCCTATCATAAGTTGAGGAGCATCTACGATTCACTCAAAGTTCCAAATGAACCTTTGCCGGATGTCCATGCCTGAATGAATTCTAAAGAGTTTACCCAAGGGTGGTCTTATGGTTCTGTAGTATTAGGAACTATGTTTTTTTATGTAGGTCCTTTGTAGCAGAAGAAGAACTAAAATAAAGAGATCACCAGGATTGGCCAAGATAGAAAAAGATGATGGATTTAACGGATTTGAGCTCTAACTGAAGGTAACTTCTATGGAAAGTCCATGTCCCTGAATCAGAAAGGAGGCTGAGCCAAGGAGAAGCTGCAGGAGAGATCTTCAGACTCATGTCATTGCTCCTGAAGCATGTGCCTTTTAACTACAGTCCTTCTCAGAACCATCTCACAAGTACCTGAAGGCGTTCAGATGCCCTAGGGCCTAGGCCTTCTAAAGGTCCATGTTGACCATTTCACATAGGTATTTCTTCATGTGTTTGCCTTATACTCTTGTGAAATTCAGTCAAAATCAGTTGAGGATGCCAAGTCAAGACTGCAGCCCATAATACTCACATATGAGCGCCAATGGTCAGTATCGGCCACTACCCTGCCCTGTTATTAGTACATAATCTTTTGTCTGCATTTACTTCCCATGTTCCTCCATTGCATCCAAACACTGACAAATACACAGATTCATCAGATACTGAGCTGTCCCAAGTAACCCACATGTTAGGACAATGCAACCAATGGGACTTGGCTTTATTATGAAATAGTAAGCTGTCTTTGGCCATTGCGGAACTTTCCTTTTCACTATGAAACTTCCCCCTTTCTCCTTCCAAGAGAGGTCTCCCTAAGGCCACCAGAGAGAGAAAGAGAAAGAGAGGCACTATAAACCCTGAAGAAGCAGTTGTTTTGCTTAGTGCACAAGACCATTCCTTCTTTAAAGCAAAACTCCCTTGAAAGAATAAAAGAAGCTTCTGAGTTTGGTTTTCTAAGCAAGAAAGTTAAAGGTCAAACTGGAAATTTCTTGGCCAAGAAAGTTAAAGGTCAAACTGAGGGTTTCTTGGCCAAATTTGACCTGTAAAATACTGTCACTGGGATGAATTCCTCCACTCACACATCTAATTCATCATGCTCTTTTCACACGTAGCAATCCAACTTAGTCCTATAGACAGAGACTGATAATCAAGGTGATAGTTACAAGAAACAGAATCCAACCTACCAATGTAAGCAGTAAAAAAATTATTAAAAGCATTTAAGGCCAAAACCGGTTTGTCTCAGAGGACAGAGAGTAGGCCTGTGGACTGAAAAGTCCCAGGTTTGATTCCCATCAAGGGCATGTTGTACCTTGGTTGCAGGCACATCCCCAGTAGGGGGTGTGCAAGAGGCAGCTGATCGATGTTTCTCTTTCATGGATGTTTCTGACTTTCTATCCCTCTCCCTTCCTCTCTGTAAAAAAATCAATAACATATATATATTGCTTTTAACATATATATATTGCTTTTTATATATATTAAAAGCATTTAAGTCATTCACAGGATGTCCAAAGGAGAAATAACCAGGATTGGGAGCTAAGTCCTCAGGATAACATGTCCGAAACTGTGCCGCCCAACTAGACTTGTGGCAGTGCCCTTGCTGCTGCTGCTGCTGGGCATAGACACGACCCCTTGCCTCATTCCTGGACCCTGGATGCTGTTGTTACAACCATCGCCGCCATACCTCTGGAAATTGGCTATCGTAGCGCTATCTGTACCAGAATAAATTACAGCCAGGGCTGCCTCTTTGCATCATTGTTTTCTGAGTCAAACATTGGGGCAGGTAAGTCCAATTGGCAGAGCTTGGGCAGGTAGCTGGCCAAGTGGGCAGATAAGAAAACATTGCTGAGTTTACTTTTCTTCTCTGCTGCCTCAGCCCCAATTTTGTTCTGGTATCTACACTCCATGCAATGTCATGATTCAAAATAGGTAGACACAGCCACCTCAGGAGATGCACGTAGGCTTTTCTGGGATTCTATTCTCTTGCCAGTGGTTGATTTAGCAAGGGACAGGAGATCCAATTTTAATCAATGAGATATGAGGCTAAGTCTGTTATCAGGGGGAACTTCTGAGAAACTTTCTTATTGTTCTTCAAAGAGACAGCAGTCAAAGAAAGTAGGTCCTTTCCTTTACATTCTTTTTCTGCCTGTACATATTGGTACGATAGGATGTAATGTTTTTGCAGCATTCTTGTGACCAAGAGGCAAAGTAACTGACTTTCCAAGGATGACAGAGCAGAAAAACAGAGAGGATCTGGCTGCGAAATATTATTAAACCACCTTTATGACAACTGTGCCTTTCAAGATAACATATTCCATTTTGTTTAAACTAATTGTGTTAAAGTAATTTTCAGCTAAACACATTATATCTGATACAGGAGGATCATCATCAGTTTTCAGAAAGGAAACTATGGCTTCACTGGGTTAAATAACTTGCTAAAATTACATAAAATTTTGTTTTAATACAAAGGAAATTCATTCCTCCAACAGTGATGTGTACGTGTCTTATTTATTAAATCTTCTATGAGAATCTGAGCCCCTAACAGTCATCTACTTTGTTAAAACCTGATAGCAGGCAGTACCTTGCACTGTCATGCCTAATATTCAGTTATTCACTGGGTCACGTTATTCTTGAATTGATTTTTAAATGTTTATGTTCATCCTCAACTACAAAATAAACTCTCTGAAGGCAGGTTCTTAGCTTCTCTGGCTAAGCAAGGCATTGGGGTCCACAATAAATGCTTAATATGGACAAGGAAAATTAATTGACACATTACCAAGTTTGGATTGTACTGACATATTAATAATTGAATTTTCTGAGGATAATATAACTAATTTAAAAATCTCTGAATCTGAAGAGTAATTTTTTTCCCTTTTAGGTAGGCTGCCATAAATTCATGCTCTATTGATAATTAATAATAACATCAGCAATGGTAGAAACTGCTATTTATTTAGTTCTTCCGGGCCAAATTTATGTGTGTAGATAAACACACATATGTCTAGATAGACACAAATATGTTTATACAGACACACATATATATGTGTGTTTACATATTTATATATTATTTTAAATCCTCATAACAGTCTTGTGAGGTAAATATTAACATCTCCATTTTATAGGAAACATTCTCTGAGAGAGCAACCCCATCATGAAAACCAAATAAAGTGGCCAAGTTCAAAAGTAAAAACATCTTCCTTTAGCTCCAAGACCATACTTTTTCTAGTCTACCATATTGTTTCCATTTTTGCTGCCTAGAAGGGAGAGCATTGACAATGACAACTCTTTATTCCCAAACCAGCCCTGGATGAGATTCTAATAGGACCAGCTGATGAAAAGACTATCACATAAAGAAAGGAAGGCTCTCCATATGTCTACCTGGTACTTCATAGCATTTCATTTACTAGTAAGTGATGAAAAATATTTCAGTCCTTTATAACTTTATACCACAGAATAAAGCGAAATTTTCCTTACCCAGAGCCTTACCTAGACACCAAAACAGTCAGTTCTGACTTCAGTAAACAAAACAAAAGAAGCAAGGCCCTAAATGCCTTGTGTACTAAACAGAGCTCTGCAGTCTGTTATATTTCATCAGTGACCCTCAGTATGGCTATGTTGGGGGAATACACTGGGGGAGGGGACATACCAGACTAGGAGTGAGGTGCTTAGCATCATTTCCCCCCCATTAAGTAGTCTAACTTCATGAGTGTTTCAAGGGCCTATGCCAATATTTGGGGCCAAAAAATCATTTTCAGCCTCAAAATATCAAAAGAAAACTGCAATATGGAGATTTATAATTGTTAAATTAAACATTCATACAATATTAACAGTGGCAATTCCATTCATTACCAATTTTAGTGTTCAAAAAAGTTTTGTTGTTGAAAACAATATGTCTAATTTATTCACTACACAGGAATTCCTAAACATATGCTATTTTTACAGCTATCTATAGATAGAGAGATCAGAACCAATCATAAAATAAATGAGTTACTTGTAGCCATATAATTTCAAAAGCAAAATCCTTTCTCAACAAATGGTTCCAACAAAAAGAAACACACATATTTTATGTACATCAGTGGTTCCCAATGTGGGGCACATGCTCCATGGTGGTGGGGGCGGGGGACATTTTATTTTTAAGAGGTGGATTTTTTTAAATATTTATTGTTCAGTTTATTAATTACATTGTCCCCCTTTTTTCCCCCCTATAGCTCCCCTCCACAAGGTACCCATCCCACCCTCTGCCCTCACCCCCAACCACTGTCCTCTCCCATAGTTGCATGATTTTTGTCCAGTCTCTTGCTGCACTTCCCACACCCCTTTTCTCCCCAAGAATTGTCAGTCCATTCCCTCTCTATGTCCGTGATTCTGTTATATTCATCAGTTTATCCTGTTCATCAGATTATTAATTCACTTGATTTTTAGATTCATTTGTTGATAGATGTGCATTTGTTGTTCATAATTTATATTTTTACCTTTTTCTTCTTCCTCTTCTTAGAGAATATATTTCAGCATTTCATATAATATTGGTTTGGTGGTGATGAACTCCTTTAGCTTTTTCTTATCTGAGAAGCAAGAGGTGCATTTTTGAGAATGAGTTATTAACAGTGAATTTTTTGCATTTCTTATGATTCTAGGGGCCTCGTACACAGTATATGAATATATATTGTGACATATTTATGCATTTCAGTTTTCTGTTACATGTTTTGAAACTTTATTTTCTATTTTTTTCATATCACTTCATATTGTTATTATTTTTTTAATTCATTGGCCAAAAGCACTTCTTTTTTTAAAATACATTTTATTAATTTTTTATAGAGAGGAAGGGAGAGAGATAGAGAGTCAGAAACATCAATGAGAGAGAACCATCGATTAGCTGCCTCCTGCACACCCCCCACCAGAGATGTGCCCACAACCCAGGTACATGCCCTTGACCGGAATCGAACCTGGGACCCTTCAGTCCACAGGCTGATGCTCTATCCACTGAGCCAAACCAGTTTGGCATATTATTGTTACTTTTAACAATTTCTTAGTGATTTCTTCTTCAGTACTTAAACTGTGCTTTCGTTCTTTTATTTTTCTCTTTCATGGATGCCATGTTCTTTGGAAGCTTGTTTAGACTAAGTTAATGGCCTTTTAGGCTTCTTCCATGTGAATAAGAGTTCACTTTTTGAATGGTAAGAATTATATGTCACAGAGAGGCGGGGCATCAGAATTTTAGAGATGCTTAGGTGGGGCATGGCCAAAAAAAGGCTGGGAACCACTAACGCAGAATATAAGTGCTGTGGACACATGATCTAACGTGGGTGGGCCCCGCTGGCAGTAGGCTGGCTCTGTGGGCATGCAACCGGAGTATTGGCACAGGCCCATGTCTGGAAGGTCCTGAGACTGGTTTAATGCTCTGCTGTCAACACTGTGGACGTCTTAATCATTTCTGAACAATGAACCCCACATTTTTATTTTGTACTTGGCCTGACAAATTATGTAGCTGGTTCTGTCTAGACTCGAGAGCTTAATAAGATTTTTAAACAGACCTGGGTGGAGCTATGCCTCATTCTAAAACAATGAAGTTATTGCTTTCCTTTGCTTTGGTTGTTTTTAGGTCAGATACTTAATTCATTTGAAAAATGTATGAGATTTTTGTACTTCATACAGGGTAGCATAAATTTTAAAAGCTGGGGTAGCTTTATACCACATGAAAAGACAAAATTCTGAACTAGCTGGTGTTGCTCAATGGTTAAGCATCAACCTATGGACCAGAGGATCATGGTTCAATTCCTCTAGTCAGGACACATGCCGGGATTGTAGGCTTTATCCCCAGCAGAGGGCAGGCGGGAGGCAGCCAATCAATGATTTTCTCTCATAATTGACCTTCCTTTCTCTTTCCCTTTCTCTTTCTCTCTGAAATCAATAAAAATAAAAAGCCAAAATTTGAGAAGTTGACTAAGATAAAACAAAGCCAGAGCAGCCATTCTAGAAGTAACTTGCATGTCTTGAGCCTTTCCAATATTTGAGCTGGGCAAAAGAGCTTATGGACTGGGCCAAACCAACATTGTCTTGTAAACAACTGTTCGCAAAGCAAATAGAAAAGCAGACGTCCTGACCACAAGGACTGATGATTATAGACTCTCTTTTGGAATGTAGAATCAGTAACCATCCATGTATAGCTAAAAACAAAAATAAAAAATAAAAAACCCTCAGCTTGTTAGCACCAATAGAAATTTCTTTCTCTTATTCATGTAATTATTTCTCTTCCTTTTCTCATAAAACCCTTTACCTTCACCCTTTAATCAGAACACTATTTGAGTTTCTGACTGAATCTGTAATCCCCAAGTTGCAATTCTTATTGTTTACAAATAAGTGCTTGATGCCTCTCGTTTGAGCTTTTTAGTTTTAGGTTAACAACTCCCATTAACTAAAGATTGGCAAGTGTCAGAAGGCATTACAAGCAGTGCCAAGTATTTATGAAAAACAGAGAGTACTTCTAAATTAAATTTAGATTAAGAATTTTGAAATGTATTGGATACCAAACTACATCTAGGATAGGAACCAAGAGTGAACAAACATTGCCTCCACAAATTACATTTTAAGTGGCTGCAGGACATTTTCATGTAGGTCAGATAAAGTTTTAAAATGGTTGCATCCATAATCCATCAAAGTTCTGTCTAGACAAAGGACTGTATTTTTTGATTGGGGAAACCAGGGGAGGAAAAACCTCAAGGCCACATCCTGCTGATATCCTAGGAGACTCAATGGGAGGATAAGGTCCTGAGTGTTTGGGGTGAGCAAACACCAACGCTTGACCCTCCCCTTTCCTCCCACGCCCTGAGGAGTCAAGGGCCAGGGGAAGACATTGCCAATTGTGGACTTAAAAGGAAAGCTCAACCTAGGGACTGGTGAGTATGCACACGCACCCTACAAGTCTCTAGTGTTGTCTGGACTGGACAAAGGGAAGGAGAGCCATTGGAAATTTATTTAACTTTATTCTTTACATAAAATGTATTTTAATTTGCTGACCAAATTTTTTCCTCTAAAAATAATTTCCGCTCATTGTGGAAAATTTAGAAAATAAAGAAAAAATAGAAGAAATTGATCATAATTCCACTTCTTTAAGAAAAATCATTGCATCATTAATACTTGGATATATCTCCTCTGGTCTGTTTTTTTACAATATTGTTAATTTATAAATAGATTGTACACATGCAATTTTGTTTCCTCTTTCCTCTTAAATGTCACAGCACAAGCAATCAGGATTTTTTAAAAGTGAAAAATAAGATAGCCATAATAAGTCCAAGTGCATCAATTAAGAGAAAGAAACTGTCATGTCAGATGAATAACAAAAGCAAGACCCATATTGTTTACAAGAGACAAAACTAGTAGTAAACCATAAGGACCCATAAAATTGGAAGAAAAAAAACATATATTCACATACTACACTAATGCCACCTAAAAGAAAGCAATAGCCATAGTCATATCATACAAAATATATTTTACCCCTAAAATAAGATCTGCATAACAGTGGAACTACTACATGTCAAGTATTGTGGGATGTAAATAAACTGTACTTATCAGGAGTTATCTGGATTTGATTATCTATTTTGTAACAAAATAAATATTCCTTTTTCTTTTGTATTCTTGTCATGTGTTTCCACCTCACCCCACCTTATCTGCCTCAGCCCCCTCCACACACACATTTTAAAAAATATACTTTTTATTGATTTCAGAGAGGAAGGGAGAGGGAAAGAGAGATAGAAATATCAATGATGAGAAATAATCTTTGATCAGCTGCCTTCTGCAGGGCTCCTACTGGGGATCAAGCCCACAACCTGGGCTTGTGTCCTTGTCAGGAATCGAACTGGCTAAGGCAAGAGAAAATCATTGATTGGCTGCCTCCTGCACACTTCCCACTGGGCATTGCCCTGACCAGGAATCCAACTGTGACCTCCAGGTTCATAGGTCAACCCTCAAACACTGAGCCACACCAGCAGGGCCACACATACATTTTTGAGAAAGGCACGATCAGCACAATTGTGCACTTGGTGGTGGGGGGGCATCACTCAGCCCAGCCTGTGGCCTCTGGCAGTCTGGGATCCCTCAGGAGATGTCTGACTGCTGCAGAGGTGGGAGAGCTGGAGAGGCTGCTGTGCTCACCAGCATGAGCCCTGTGGGAATGCACTGACCATCAGGGGGCAGTTCCTGTGTTGAGCATGTGCCCCCCTGGTGGTCAGTGCACATTGTAGCAACCAGTTGTTTGCCATTCAGTTGATTTGCATATTAGCCTTTTATTATATAGGATTTGCATACTTGCTACAAAATGGTTACAAAAAAGCATGTTCCCAATTTTAAGTTTAAAAAGATTATTTACTTTAGACTTTCTAATTTCATCAAAGGAAATTATTGAAGGAAAGTGAAATCACCCAGGTTCATAGGTCCATGCTCTCTAGAGGCAGAAACTGTTGTGTTGTTAAGTTCTTTGCATATATACTAGTAGATGCTTGGATGATGTACGCAATTGTTTTTTTGTGTTTTGTTTTGTTTTTGTTTTTCACAAAGAGAACATATAAATACTATTCTTCCTCTTGCTCTTTTCACTTTATGATATATTTTGGACAGCCTTCTATGTCAGCACAAAGTGGTTTACCTTATTCTTTTTGTTTCTCTGGTATTCCTCTGTATCAACAATGCCCTCCATTGATGAGCACACATATTTTTGCAGTCTTTGCTATTAAAACTGAAACTGGACAACCAATGGGTCAGGGCTGCCTGTCACGAATTGAGCCAATTAAACAGAGACAGGGTTGAATCATATATGAGCATTTATTCCAATAATGCAAGCATTATGGGAAAGCAGCAGGTCACCCATGAAAATCTGTTCTGGATCACCTCCTCCATGCCCTGCCCTCACCCCCAGTAAACCAGCTGCTTAAATTGGGTAGGACAAATATTACATGGGAAAATAGGCAAAAAGAATAAGAATAGTTACGCAAAATGGGTATTAGATGCATTGGGGAAGTAGGCAATGGGGGCTGGGGCTGGACTCCATTGTTTGGACTACAAGGTTATTAATCTTTCCCTGATAATAGCAGTTCTTGAATGAGAATGGACCAACCGAATTCCAAGGTTGACTCCCAGGTTCAATGTTGACTCCTAAGTCCCGGGAACATACAACTTCCAGCCAGGTTAGAATGTGCTTTCTTTATTTAGAACAAAACAATCAAGGTTAACAGAGCATAATTAAGATTTCTTATAACTATAAATAGTACCCAATATTATATTTATTCCCCTAACAAAACCAATTCTGTGATAACATCCTTCTTTAGCAGAGTCTACATACATGCATAACTATGTCTACTGAAGTATATTATTGTGTTGAAATACATGTCACATAAAATTCTGATTTTTTTTTAAATTTCACCAAGGCATATAAAGGTGCCTATTTCCACATCCTAGTGAACACTATACAATTTTGGACTTTAGCATTCTGTGAGGTGAAAAACTGTACCCCGCTGTTGTTTTAATTTACATTCCCCTAATTGTGAGCAAGGTGGAACATCTATTCTCTAGTTAATAGGAAATTTGCATGTCTTGTCCCCTCCTCCCCATCCCCTACCTTATGAACAGCCTTCTGGATCTTTTGTTCGATTTTAAATTTTTCTTACTGACTTTCATATCATTTTTAAAAATGTATTTTCATTGATTTCAGAGAAGGGAAAGGGAGAGAGAGATAGAAACCAATGATGAGAGAAAATCATTGATCAGCTGCTTCCTACACAGTTTCTATTGGGATTGAGCCCACAGCCTGGGCATGTGCCCTGACAGGAGTCAAACCATGGTCTCCTGGTTCATAAGGCCATGCTCAACCAGAGTTACTCCCGCTGGGCCCATTTACTCTTAAGTAAATGGTCCTTGGTTACAAAAGATAGGATTTTTTAATATTCTAGATGGCTATAAATTGCTTCATTATTTAACTGTCTCAGTTTTTCTGTTCTGCTTGTCCTGGCTCCCTAGCCTGTCTTTTGTTTTATTTTATTTTATTTTATTTTATTTCATTTTATTTATTTTTAATTTATTTAAGAGAAGAAGGGAGAGGGAGAGAGAGAGACATCAATGAGAGAGAATCATTGATCAGCTGCCTCCTGTATGCCCCCTACTTGGATTGAGTCTGCAACCCGGCATGACCGGGAATAGAACTGTGACTTCTCAGTTCATAGATAGATGCTCAACCACTGAGCAATAGTCTCTGGGCTAGCCTGTCTTACCTTCAGTTCAAAATGATAAATAAACCTCAACTATCCACATCTTGCCCTCGGGCCCCAAGTTCTTATGGAACCCCTGTATGTACATATGTAATTAAATGTCATTCTCTCCTGCTAATCAGTCTTTTTTTTAAAATGGAATTTATTGTGGTTACTTTGGTTAATAAAATTATATCACTTTAAGGTATACAATTGATACGGGATTTTTGGACTGGAACACCTAGTGTTCCCCTGGGCAGGATGGCTTTTCCCAGGCTACCTGACCGAGTAGAAGAATGAAACCACAGACAGAAGGTGGAAATTTATTGAAGAACAAATACAGACTCCCACGTGGGGATGGGGAAAGAGTCCCACTGAGTCCCTTTTCCCTATGGTTTATAAAGGGTGCAGATCTTTGTGCCTTGGATCCCCTCTAATGGGTCACTGTCCTCTTCTGATTTGGTCACTGTCGCATCTCCTGAGCTCAAAGGTCAAACCTCACATGGGACATGTGAGGTCCTCCTCCTTCATTGTTCTCCTATTTTCTTCCTCCTTTATTTTATAAATATATACCTTTAGCTACTCCCAGTCGCCTTGTCTTATGGAAATGTAACCGCTGCCTCTCCCAATTTTCCTGTCTTATGGAAATGTAACCTTTCACAGCTCTGCAGTCTGTGCTTTTCCTATGGACCCCTTTAATTTTAAAAATTCCCTAAAATTTGGAGAACCAAGATGGCGGCATAGGTAAACACCTATTGTTCTGCCCCGCGCAATGATTTCAGAACTACAACATAACAGCAGAACAGACATCACCCAGAATCACCAGAAAGCTGGCTGAGTGAAAACTCCACAAATAAGAGTAAAGGTGGAACACTGAGACTCAGAGGAGCAGCGGGAGCGCATCCTTGAAGACGGAAACAGGTTAGGAGCCATCTTGGTCTCTCGGGCTGTAGGGCTGGAGCAGCAACCCCGGCTGGATTTCGCCAACAGGGAGGGCGGAGACGTCCCACTACACGGATTCCCCAGTGCCAGGCGAGGTACAAGGTCCAGGGGACGCACCCTGGAAGTGGGGCGTGGCAGAGGCTCCTAGTCTGCAAGAAACCCGGAGGCTGGGAAAAAGAAGTTTGTGCGCAAGTGTCGCACAAACCCGAGACTTGCCCCCTGGAAACTTGTCTCCTGGTCCCTGGAAACCATCTATTTTACAACCCTGGGCTAGACTTTGGGGGTGCAGACACATTTGGGGAAAGGCAGAGTTGTCTGGCAAGGGGAAGAGACTAGCGGCTTTCTCTTGGAGGTGTCTGCAGCCATCCCCATCCAACAGAGACCTGCGCAAGGGAGCGCCGCATAGAATGTAGCTGACACTGAGGCTGCCTGCGCAGCTCAGAGACTCCGCCCATCCAACCTGAATACAGTCTCCCTTCACAGCCAATTGGCCTGGAGGTCAAACCCTCCTAGGGCTAACAACAACAAGCTGAGTTTAAATTCAAAAATACTGTACAACCCATAAAGGATTGCAGTAAGAGTACCCACCTCAGGTAACTGGGGAGGCTGAGCCACTGTCCCTTTGAGGATATCTACCACATAAAGCAGCCACCATGCAGAGATATGGAAAGAAATCAGGGGTGAAAGAAATGGAGGAGAAAAGACGACAAGACATAGAGTTCAAAACCACGGTTATAAGGCTTTTCAAGAGGCTCCTAGAAAAGGCCGATGAACTTAATAAGAATTATGAGCAAATAAACAAGACCAACCAGGAAATGAATGAGAATTACAAGGAAATGAATGAGACCCTCAGGGAAATGAACAAGACCTCTGAGGATATGAATCAGACCCTCACGGATATGAAAAAGGACCAACTAGAAATCAAGCATATACAGACTAAAATAAAAAATATTACACAAAGTCCTAAAAGCAGTCCAGAGGGCCACAAGAACCAAGTCAAAGATTTGAAATACAAAGAAGCAAAGTCCACTCAGCTGGAAAAGCAAGAAACAAAAAAAAATTCAGATAATTGAAGATGGTGTAAAGGGCCTCTGGGACAACCTCAAGCATGCCAACATCCGAATTATTGGGGTGCCAGAAAAAGAGAGAGAGCAAGTTAATGAAAACCTACTTGAAGAAATAGTGACTGAAAACTTCCCCCACCTGGTGAAAGAAACTGACTTAAAAGCCCAAGAAGTACACAGAACCCCAAAATATAGGAATCTAAAGAGGACCACACCAAGACATATCATAATTAAAATGCCAAGAGCAAAAGATAAAGAGAGAATATTAAAAGCAGCAAGAGAAAAACAGTTGGTTACCTACAGGGGAGCACCCATACGATTGTCAGCGGATTTCTCAACAGAAACGATGCAGGCCAGATGCGAGTGGCAAGAAATATTCAAAATAATGAATAGCAAGAATCTACAACCAACATTACTCTATCCAGCAAAGCTATCATTCAGAATTGAAGATCAGATAAAGTGCTTCGCAGATAAGAAAAAGCTAAAGGAGTTCATCACCACCAAACCAATATTATATGAAATGCTGAAAGATATTCTTTAAGAAGAGGAAGAAGAAAAAGGTAAAAATATAAATTATGAACAACAAATACACATCTATCAACAAATGAACATAAAAATCAAGTGAACTGATAGGCTGATGAACAAGATAAACTGGTGACTATAACAGAAACATGGACATAGAGAGGGAATGGACTGACAGTTCTTGGGGAGAAAAGTGTTGTGGGAAGTACAGCAAGAGACTGGACAAAAAACTTGCAGCAATGGGAGAGGACATTGGGGAGGGGGAGGTGAGGGTGGAGGGTGGGATAGGTACAGGGTGGAGAAGAGATATAGGGTGATAAAAAAGGGGAAACAATGTAATTAATCTACTGAACAATAAAGATAAAATAAATAAAATAAATAAAAATTCCCTAATATTTCACCTCTGAAAATTCCTCTTTCACAATTCTATAACACATCATCTGCATATTCTATTTTGTGTTCACTTCCCCAAGTTATGTCTCTTTCTATTAGGAGCAGAACTGAAACAGTAGAGACTAGCTCTAGTTATAAGAAATATTAATCAAGCTCTGTTAACTGATTGCTTTTGTTCTGATTAAAGCACAGTCTAACCTGGCTGGGAGTTGTATGCCCTGGGACCTGAGTTAACCTTGGACTGAGTTAACCTTGGAATGCAGCCATTTTTCATCTAAGAACTGCTTCTATCATCATGCAAAGATTAATAACCTTGTTGCCAAAACAATGGAGTCCCAGAGGCTCCTGCACTGGGCTTCCATTGCTTATAATATGTAACCATTAAAACCATTCTTATTCCTTTTTCCTACTTCTCCATTAATCTTTGTCCTTCTACCCATTACAAGTAGCTGATTTTTGTGGATGACCTACTATTCTCCCATACTGCTGGCATTATTGGAATAAGTGCTCATGTATGGTTTAACCCTGTGTCTACTTAATTGTCTCAAGTAGTGACAGAAAGTCAGAACACATTGGTTGTCTGGATTCATTTCCATCATTATTTATCTCACTTTATCCTCTCCCACATCCCATTCCCTCTGTTAATATCTGTCTATGAGGAGTTCTTTTTAGTTTTTAGTTTTTGCTTCATTTTTTTTTAAGTGGAAACTTTTACCTTAATTTTTTATTGCTTTCAGAGAAGATGGGAGAGGGAGAGATAGAAACATCAGTAAAAAATTAGGGGAAAATGTATTCACTCTTCAATAGTTTGAGTTGCTACCTCTTTCATATACTGAATTCCCTCATGCATTGTCCAAAACTGTAGTTTATTTTATTTCCTTATGCTGTTGGTGTCAAACTAATTCTTTTAGCCTAGGTTTTTGTATTTCTTCTCTGAGGTATCAACTCCATTTTGTCTTTAAGCACATTTAAATTTAAGTCCTTACATTTCTTCCTGGAATTTTTGTTTCAGGCAGGACATAGTTCATCTAATGTATTAGTTATTTATGGAGGCAGCATGGGCCAGCATGGTGTAGATGAAAGGGGTCACATGCTCACCTGACAAGCTCAGGGAAGGCATGCATGGTGACCTTGCAAACTCAGAGACCTAAAGTAACCACAAAGAATGATCTGAAACTAAACCTCAACTAAAAGCAGTTATGGCGGGTAGTTATATTCTAGGCCCGTATCTTCACTGACAAGGTCAACCTTTACCTTAACTAAGCCTATCTGTCTTTTTGAATCTATAATAACATACCTTTGGGTACCTTTGGATAAGTTGTAACTTTCCTTTTTCTGGAGCCCCTGGGGCACAACCAAAAGTACTGGGCATGAGGACATATGGCACAAATTCCTTCATTATCATGTTAATTGTTCCTGCACCCACCTAAGTATAAGTCCATACTTTTTCTTTTTATCCAATCCCAGGGGTCCCTCCCCTACCCCTTTTTGCTTTATCCCGCCTCCTTAACCTATCACCAATGAATTTCAAGTAATCCACTCCCTCCTTTGACTACAATGTATAAACACAGGTGTAACCTGCCATTCTCCGGAGCATTACCTCAATTCGTTGAGGTTCTGCTTTCCAGCATTTGTCGACAGTTTGGCTTAAATAAACAGATAAAAATCCTTTATAGGTTTCAATGGTATTTTTTATGTTAACATTGTTTGGTGTAGTTGGCAGGATTCCAAAGAGGCTCACCCAGGACCATTTCTTGTACTTGGATTTGGTGCTAGGATCCAGCAAAGGGACCATTGAGCCTCCTGGTTCTCCGCCCATTGGATGAACTTGGGTGAGTTGTTTCTTGGACCCAGGACCTTCTCTTTGCTTTGGTAGAGGGTCTGACTTTATTTGAGCTTTGTTTTAAAATCCTTGAGGTGGAACCAAGGGTTGATAGAACCCAAGCTAAGGAGGGACTGGAGGAAAAAATGGGTGGCTGGTTTTAATTTGGTTTTTCAGTTGAAATTGCTGAGAGTCTGAGTGAAAATAACCTTCGCATTATAAATGAGCTCATTCAGCTCAGAAGATAAAGGGGCACATCCTCACTCTAGTCTAATTCTGGGGTGTTCTTAGGTGACTAACAATCTTTGTGGAAGCGTCAGAAATGCAGGAGCCCCACGGGGAAGTCCCAACGCAACTGTAATTAACTAACTGACTCATCTAGGGGGCTACCAAAAGGATTGGTTTGCCCCGGGGTTTTAGACAGCTGGGAGAGAGAGAGGCCACATTTGACCCACTACATAACATCTCTAGAAAGTTTGCTCAGACTGCAGATTAAAAAAAAAAAAAAATTAACAGGGGAAATTGTGCCCCAAGGCCAGAAGCTCCCAAAACCCGAGCTCTCATTTAATACTACTGATAGGAAGGCTTTTTAAAATATATATAAATATATATATTATTGATTTTTTTTATAGAAAGACTTTACTTGCAAGTACTTTACAGAAATGGGAAGACCAATCAGAGGGGATATCAAGGCACAAAGATCTGCACCCTTTATACCTGAATCTAAAGGTATACAATTTTTTTTTTATTATTCTCTATGTCATTTTACAGGGATTTTTACTTACAAGAAATAGTTGCCTTGGAATGTTATATTTTATAGCAAAGCAAAGTTTTTATTGTATCAAATCTATAATCATGACACTTTTAAATTTTGTCATTCCTGAACAGCTTTATTCTGATGCATTTGTTGGTATAGTATATGTTTAGAAAAATTTATGGAAAGGACTCTGACTTACTCTAAATTGCAGGCTTCTAAGCAGGTCATATTTTTGAACTGGATGAAGATTTATAGAACTTTAAGGAAGAACTGAATTCAAAAACTACTGGCAAATAATCAGGATAAATAAAAATAACTAGGGGACTAAATGAATTGAGGTGAATTGTTCTTATGATTCTGTTTAAAATATTGTTGACTTTTGAGGACACCAAGACGGCGGCATAAGCAAACTCCTATTGTTCTGCCCCGCACAACGATTTAAGAACTACAACATAACAGCAGAACAGACAAGCACCCAGAATCGCCAGAAAGCTGGCTGAATGTAAACTCCACTAATAGGAGCAAAGGTGGGACACAGACTCAGGACCGGCGGGACCGCAGCCTTTCAGATGGAAAGAGGTTAGGAGCCGCCCTGGTCGCACGCGAGGGCGGGGGCTGGAGCAGGGACCGGCCGGATTTAAGCGGGGCGAGGCAGAAGCTCCTAGTCCCAAGGGTCGCACAAACCCGCGACTTGGCCCCTGGAAACTTGTCTCCTGGTTCCGGAAACCATCTATTTTATAGCCCTGGGCTGGACTTTTGGTGTGCAGGCACATTTGGGGAAAGGCAGAGTTGTCTGGCAAGGGGAAGAGACTAGCGGCTTTCTCTTGGAGGGGTCTGCAGCCATCCCCATCCAACAGAGACGCCGCATAGGACCCAGCTGCCGCTGCTGCTGCCGCTGCCGCGCAGCCCAGAGACTCCGCCCATCCAACCTGAACACAGTCTCCCTTCACAGCCAATTGGCCTGGAGGTCAAATCCTCCTAGGGCTAACAACAACAAGCTAGGTTTAAATTAAAAAACACTGAATACAACCCATAAAGAATTGCAGTAAGAGTACCCACCTCAGGTAACCGGGGAGACTGAGCCACTGTCCCTTTGAGGATATCTACCACATAAAGCAGCCACCATGCAGAGACATGGAAAGAAATCAGGTGTGAAAGAAATGGAGGAGAAAAGACGATAAGACATAGAGTTCAAAACCACGGTTATAAGGCTTTTCAAGAGGCTCCTACAAAAGGCTGATCAACTTAATGAGAATTACCAGGAAATAAACAAGACCAACCAGCAAATGAATGAGAATTACAAGGAGATGAATGATACTTACAAGGAAATTAATGAGACCCTCAGGGAAACGAACAAGACCTCTGAAGATAAGAACCAGACCCTCACAGATAAAAAAAAGGACCAACTAGAAATCAAGCATACACAGACTGAAATAAAAAATATTACACAAAGTCCTAAAAGCAGTCCAGAGGGCCACAAGAACCAAGTTAAAGATTTGAAATACAAAGAACAAAAATCCACTCAGCTGGAAAAGCAAGAAACAAAAAGGATTCAGATAATTGAAGATAGCGTAAAGGGCCTCTGGGACAACCTCAAGCATGCCAACATCCGAATTATTGGGGTGCCAGAAAAAGAGAGAGAGCAAGTTAATGAAAACCTACTTGAAGAAATAGTGACTGAAAACTTCCCCCACCTGGTGAAAGAAACTGACTTAAAAGCCCAAGAAGTACACAGAACCCCAAAATATAGGAATCTAAAGAGGACCACACCAAGACATATCATAATTAAAATGCCAAGAGCAAAAGATAAAGAGAGAATATTAAAAGCAGCAAGAGAAAAACAGTTGATTACCTACAGGGGAGCACCCATACGATTGTCAGCGGATTTCTCAACGAAACGATGCAGGCCAGACGCGAGTGGCAAGAAATATTCAAAATAATGAATAGCAAGAATCTACAACCAAGATTACTCTATCCAGCAAAGCTATCATTCACAATTGAGGATCAGATAAAGTGCTTCGCAGATAAGAAAAAGCTAAAGGAGTTCATCACCACCAAACCAGTATTATATGAAATGCTGAAAGATATTCTTTAAGAAGAGGAAGAAGAAAAAGATAAAAATATAAATTATGAACAACAAATACACATCTATCAACAAATGAACATAAAAATCAAGTGAACTGATAGGCTGATGAACAAGATAAACTGGTGACTATAACAGAAACATGGACATAGAGAGGGAATGGACTGACAATTCTTGGGGAGAAAAGTGTTGTGGGAAGTACAGCAAGAGATTGGACAAAAATCTTGCAGCAATGGGAGAGGACATTGGGGAGGGGGAGGTGAGGATGGAGAGTGGGATAGGTACAGGGTGGAGGGAAGATATAGGGGGATAAAAAAGGGGAAACAATGTAATTAATAAACTGAACAATAAATAAATAAATAAAATAAAATAAAATAAAATAAAATACTGTTGACTTTTAAATCTTTTGTTTTCCAAATATAAGGAAAAGTGAAAAACAGATATTCTGCATTGTAGGAACTAACAAATTGGTAACAGAATCATTTCATAGTGTGAAATCTCCCTGAAGAAGATTTCAAAGATCATGGCTTACAACCAGGGGTTTGATGTATTGGACAAGACACCAAATAAAAGACTCTTTCCAATCTCATTGAAGGGGACTTTACCAGGTATTACTAACAAACCCTGTGAAGCTAAACTTAAAGGAGTTAGCTCATGAGTTCACATTTCTCATTTTATTATTATTTTTTTAAATATATTTTATTGATTTTTTTACAGAGCAGAAGGGAGAAGGATAGAAAGTCAGAAACATCGATGAGAGAGAGACATCGATCAGCTGCCTCTTGCATGCCCCCTACTGGGGATGTGCCCGCAGCCCAGGTACATGCCCTTGCCGGAATCGAACCTGGGACCCCTCAGTCCGCAGTCCGACACTCTATCCACTGAGCCAAACCGGTCTCGGCACATTTCTCATTTTAAAAAGGCACCTGACTATGAATGGATGTCTACTTCCATCTCTGACAACCATCTTGGTCTGCAGCAGAATTCAAAGACTTCTCAAGGATGAGAAATAGCTGTGTTTTTCAAGGAAGAGAAGTCGCTGACTGTGAAAGCAGACAGCTATCCCAAGACGAAGTCAACAAGGCCTGTATGTTCACAAATCGATATTGCTTGAACCTTGTTTTTATATCATCTGTAGTTATTGATTGAATGTACATAAAATGATTTTCATATTGTTATTATCCTCTTAGTGGAAACAATATCTGCCACCTCAGCCCACCTCCCTTATTAGAAATGAAAAATTTAACTTGGATACCTGCTAATGTTCTGATTATCAGGTATGATAGTGAAATTAATGCTTTTTTGGCCACACATTGGTCTTCTCCTACATCAGTATAAGCTTTGGTACATTTTTTTTTTTTGCTATATTTACTATAAAGGACCCACCTTAGGCAAATACCTACCATCCCTAATAATTCCACTGGTAGAATTGTATATGGATCTAATCTGGATGAATATTGTATAGCTAAAGAGGTGGATGATGAATAGCTAAGGGAAACATCTGGATATGATGGACAAAGGCTTGCAGCAGTCTGTCCTATCTGTCATAGTATATCTTTTCCTCAGACTCATCAGCCATGCTCTTGTGACTGGATGTCTGTGAAACAAGAAAGAAATTAATGGATCCCCATTTCAAAAATTATCGGGATCACTTGGTGGGTAGATATGTCTGTAACTACTCCACCATCCTTGCATTCTGGATGCTTGTGGGAAGCCCTATGAAATACTCAAACTCTAGCTTATTTGGGGGTCACCTTCACCCATTTAACTATGACATGGGAAACTCAACCTTTTTGGGTCCACTCAGTATACCCTAACTGCTCCCAAGCCATAACTATTCCTGGTGGATCCAACAACATTGGCCCCCTAAAAGAAGCAAAAGGGGAATACTTGTAGGAGTAGGGGCTGGCCTTGGTATCCTGGGACAAGCTGAACTTACAGCTAATGAAGAACATCATTCATTAGAAAAAGTTTTTTTTTTTTTTTAAATCTCAAATAGGTCATAATGAGGGAATTTGTGGTATCTGTCCTGGCGCCAGCTCATTAGGCTGTGCCCCAAGGGGTTCAGAAAAAAGGTAAGTTACAAGTTACCCAGATATTTCAAATAAACTCACAAAAATTCTTTACAGGTTTCAGTGTTTTTTTATGTTGATAGTGGAAAAGCTACTCTTTAGGTAAATGGCTAGGCTCCATTGTCCTGGGAAAGACTATTTACCTGGGAATTATCTCCATTGTGAGGGGAAGAGTTACGTGACTAGTGTCTCTTATTACATAAATATATGGCAAGTCCTGTAACATGATTTATCTTGCAGTAACCTTAATTGCTTAGTTAAGGACCACATATGTTATTACATACAGTGACTAACCTACATTTTAGGTAGTAAAGTTTAACTAGAATATTTCTCTTTTCAGTGGTTTCAAATCTCTGTTGTGAAGTGGGGGTAAAGGCAGCCACATGATAACCTGACAAGTTTGAGGAAGGCCTGCAATCTGAGAGACACAAAGGATGGCCTGAAATTAAACTTTTAAAAAATATTTTTTATTGAGTTTTTACAGAGAGGAACATTGATTAGCTGCCTCCTGCACATACTAGGGATGTACACACAACCAAGGTACCTGCCTTTGACAGGAGTTGAACCCTGGGCTCTTCAGTCCATAGGCTGGTGCTCTCTATCCACTGAGCCAAACCAGTTAGGGCTGAAATTAAACTTTTTAAATTAAAAAGCAGTCTATGGCAGGTAGACTTGTTCTAGGCCAGGATCTTCTCTAACAAAGTTTAACTTTGATCTTAACTGAGCCTGTTATCTTTTTGCACCTAAGATAACAAAACTTTGGAATGCCTGGGTAACTTGTAACTTCACTTTTCTGGACCCTTCAGGGCACAACCATTGCAAGCAGACAGACCACAAATCCCCTCTTTGTTATCGTTATCAGTTTCATTGTTGACTGTTAACCCACCCGTTTCACTTTTTACCTAATCCTAGAGGTTCCCCCACCCCTTTGCTTTCTCCTGCCTCCCTCATCTATCACAAATGGAGTTCAAGTAACCCACCTAATGATCCTCTTTTAATTATAATGTATAAAACAAAGTGAAAACCACCATTCTGCAGAGCATTGTCTCAATTCATTTAGATTCTGCTTCTCTGCAGGTATGGACAGTTTGGCTCAGACTCACAAATGTTCTTTTTTAAAAAAATTTTTTATTGATTTCTTACAGAGAGAAAGGTAGAGGGATAGAGAGTTAGAAACACCATGAGAAAGAATCACCGATCAGCTGCCTTCTGCACACCTCCTACTGGGGACATGCCCGCAACCAAGGTACATGCCCTTGACCAGAATCAAACCTGGGACCTTTCAGTCTGTAGGCGGATGCTCTATCCACTGAGCCAAACCAGTTAGGACCTCACAAAAGTTCTTTACAGGTTTAAATGTTTACATTAACAGGAAGAAGCGGGGAGTGTGGATCTGGTTTGACTCTAGAACATTCCAGACTCAACCCTCCAGAAGTTGGCAATATTATGGAAAGTTGGAGAGGGAAGATGGTTAATGGCTAAGGTTTTTACATTGTACAATGGCTCTGTCCATCTCTGGGTATACCCCCACAAACAGAGGATCAAGCCTCCTCCTCATTCTGAGGGAAGAGCCTGTTTTAAATATTCAGGACACTAACTCCCTATAGCCAAAATCTGTGACTTATTACTGCTACTATTTAGATAGGTTTGTTAGCACCAGGTTCTCGTCAGCCAGAGAGCTGCTGGGCCAGCCCAAGCTGGAACAGAGGTGGAGCAGGAATTGGCCTTCCTTCTAGTGACCTCAACCTTGAGCTTTACTGGGGAATTAATTCCTGGTGCAGGAAAGGGAGGGGTCCTGGCAAAGGAGAGCATGGACCCCCCATTCAGCACTCTGGACATGACTGGGCACATTACATTAAGTCATATACACCCGCTGCTCCATGAAATATTTCACATGGACAGCATGTAAAACTGCCTAGGCCCTGCAATGCTAAGAAACTGGGAAGCCCTCTCTGGTTTGGCTCAGTGGATAGAGCCTCGGACTGGGGACTCAGGGATCCCGGCTTCCATTCCCATCTAGGGAACATGCTTGAGTTGTAGGCTTGATCCCTAGTGGGTGGTGTGCAGGAGGCAGCTAATCAATGATTCTCATCATTGATGTTTCTATCTCTCTCTCCCCTCTCGCTTCCTCTCTGAAATAAATGAAAAAATATTAAAAAAAAGAAAAAGAAAACCAGAGGAAAGCCCTGTTTGGCTCAGTGGTTGTACTTCATCCCATGCACAGAAAGGTTGCTGCCAAGTAGGTTGTTTAGAAGGTGATCCCAAGAAATATAGGTAATAGAATGGGAAAGTGAGACAGGAGGGGAATGAAGCCAGTGAAGGATACATTATCAAACATGTTCCCAGTATGGACTTGGAGCGTAATACTGTTAGATTTTTTTAAAATATTTTTTTATTGAATTCAGAGAGAGAGGGAGAGGGAGGAGAGATAGAAACATCAATGATAAGAATCATTGATTGTTTATCTCCTGCACGTCCCCTACTGGGGATTGAGCTTGAAACCTGGGCGTGTGCTTTGACTGGAAATCGAACCCTGACTTCCTGGTTCACAGTGTTGTGGGAGGACTTCCACGACCACTTGCAAATGACCACAGAGGCGGTTAAGTTGGTAATAAGCAAGCAAGGATTTATTGAACTGGCCAGGATGGTCGGAGGGCACCACATGCCGGTGGAGACCAAACACTCACAACCATGCTGTCCCGGGAGTAGGCAGTCCTTTAAAAGGGTCTGAACCATAGATTTCCATTGTTTTAAATTCCGAGAACATTTGTCAAGGTAGGGAGGTGCCAGTGGACTATGATTGACCCTGTTGCCTGCTCCTTACCTTCTGATGGACGTGGGAATGCAGTCCTATCTTGTGAAAGCTGATGGTACAGCTTAATCCCTGGAGCCAGTGAGTCAACAGAAATCAATCTTTCAAAACTCAAACAGCAGTTTTACCTGAGATGAATGCTACCCTATTTCAATAGGTCGATGCTCAACCACTGAGCAACACTAGTTGTGCTTGCTGGGGAAATTTAGGTGACAGTGTAGAACACAAACCTCACCTCTGACTTACCTGAGGAGTGAGTGAGTTTGCGGTATTTATTGACTGAAGGCTGCTGGGGAGGAGGTAGAGGGAAACATGAATTCCCTGGCACTTCTGGCCTGTCTTGTACTTGGTCAGACCTAGCTCTGGTGTAGAGAAAGCCCTCAGGCAGAATTGTAGGAAGTCAGGCTAGTAGTGAAAAGGTAAGGCCCAGGGCTATAGGCAAGCACTGACCACATCTGTTATACTCACGCTATTGAAACTTGGCTATGCCCTAGCTGATTTGGCTCAGTGGATAGAGCACTGGACTGCAGACTGAGGGTTTCGGTTCAATTTCAGTGAAGAAAACATGCCTAAATTGCAGGCTCGTTACCCAGTAGGGGGCATGCAAGAAGCTGCCAATCAATGATTCTCATCGATGTTTCTATCTCCCTCTTCCTTCCTCTCAGAAATAAATAAAAATATATTTTTTAAAATTGGCTATACCAAAAATAATTAGCTGCACACACTTAGTACACATGTGCAGAAAGCAGATAATTTCCTTTTGGACAAGCCATCTATGAAATGAGGACATTCTGGGGTTTTTTTTTTTGTGTGTGTGTGTGTGTGTGTGTGTGTGTATTTTTTTTTCTTGAGTAAATGTAGCTAATTTGTGGTGAAGAGATATCTTGTCAGTAATCTCCATGTATAACCTAAGTGATCTCGTTTCAATAGCATTGTCAATGTTCTTGAACCAAGAAATTATCAATTTTTCGAATCCTTCAATGTCATCTCCAGATTCATTTTTCTTAGCATCTCCAAAAAGTTTGCAGTCTCCTCTCCTGCCAAAGTGACTTCTCTAGCTGGCCACTTTGCAAAGGAGAATCTTACCTGCCTGTGTGAATTACACTCCTAGGAGGACAGTGAAATGTACAACCAACCGTTTATCAGACTGACATAGCCCAGCATCAGCTAACTCAGCTCTCAAAGACCCCATGTTTTGGCATTAATAACAATGTTTATGGGTTATACGCCAAGAGAATTGATTAAATTCTTCATTGATTTTGCATATGTAGACATTCTCATGTTCTTATCTTCTCAGGATAGGATTTCTTTCCTTTTGTTTTCTTCCTTTCTTCTTAATTAATTAATTAATATGAGCTAATCCTCACCTGAGGATATTTATATTTTTCCCACTGATTTTTGTTTTGTTTTGTTTTGTTTAGAGAGAGTACAAGGGAGAGGGAGAGACAGAGAGAGAAAAACATGGATGTGAGAGATACATCAATTGGTTGTCTCTCCCAACTTGAAACCTTTTAGTCCTCAGGCTGACACTCTAACCACTAAACAACCAGCCTGGGTCCTTTTGTTTTCTGTAGTAACTAACTTTTATGCTGCTTTATGAATAAAATTTTTTGGGAAAAAAAAAGTCTATGGTGTGGATGAATGCCTTCTCAAGGATTATACTGTGCAATTATATCTTTTTCTGTTCCTCCTCACAGCAAAATTTCTTGAGTTGTGTACATCAAGCATGTTGAACTCTCAGCCCGAGGACCACATGTGGCCCACAATGAATATTTTTGCAGCCCAGCCAATACAACGGTATGTAAGAAATGTTTTAGTAAAAATTTTGTAATTTAATTTTTACAATGTCCTGTTATTCATAATTATTAATAATGAACTAGGATGTTTGCTAATGACTGATTACTATAATTGTGTTGCATTCATTTCCTTCATGTGTCTTACATTTAGGCGCACCATTTCTCTCCACTAATACCAGCAGTGAATATTTTAGCAGCCGATTGCCACGTCGTTAGTCTTGGACTGGCTTGTTTGGTGTGCGCAGCAGGAAATATTTTGCTTTCTGAGAACAAGAAAAATAGGTTTATTTATGTTAAGTTTATTGTGCAGTTATTCGGTGTCTGGTAGGTTATGTTCAAGAAAAAATATTAATTTTTATTAAAATACTCTATTATTTTATGCTAACAATTACTCATTTATTTCAGCCCTTTGTATTCAGCATGTCTCTGTTGAAATGAACCTACGTTTCTATGAAAATTGGAGCCTTTTTTTTGCAGCCCACATAAACTTAAATCTTGCTTATTTGGCCCATGTTAGACTTTAAGTTTGACATGCTTAGGGTACATCACTGCACATCCTCGTATACCATTCTCTCCTCAACTCATCTTTTTTTAGGGTTTCTATCTCCCTCTCTTTAAAATACTGCTTTAATTCACCAAAAATCTCACCTTTCCAAATCTAATTATTACTCTTCTGTCTTCAATTTACTAGTCTCTCAGAAACATAGGCTCCAGTATTTTCTTCCAGAAACACTCTCTTCACTTCTGTGACTCCATATTCCCCACCCCTCCACAGTCCATCTGTCTTTTCTTGTTTGTTTCTATACATCTAATTTCTGTAATGAAAATTATTGAGTAAATATAGGAAAATGTCAACACTTTATATAATTTGGGATGTATGTACATTTTAAAAAGAAAAATTTGAAGGTATTTTTCACATTTTCAAATGTTTCACATGAAAAGAAGAGAGAAAATTTACTTGTCATTTGGGAACACTTTAAAGGCCATTAGTGAACCAAAGTATATTATGATAATGTTCATTTTAGAAAATTTTAATCTCACAGAAATTGACTGAGGCCAAGAGGGATCTAAGCTGACAAAAATTATACATAGAAACTCAAAATTTTCATTCTCATTAGAGATCCTCAGGTCCTTATTTAAGCCTATTAATTCTTAATAAGCCTTTTTAAAAGCAGTAAGAAGTAAAATATTATTAGAAAAAGGAAGAGAAAAATATGAAAAATAGGCTCTGGTCAGGTAGCTATGTTGGTTAGAGCATCGTCCTCAGATGCCAAGGTTGTACGTTTGATCCCCGGTCAGGGTACATACAAGAATCAACCAATGAATCCATAAATAAATGGAACAACAAATCTCTCTCTCCCCCTCCCTCTGTCTCTCTCTCCCTTTCTCTCTCTCAAATAAATAAATAAATTCTATAAAAAATATATGAAAAACAGTATTTCATAGATATTTTCTTTTTTGAGGAGAAGGAACAGATTTCCCATATGCCTTCTGCCCTGACACGTGCATAGCTTCCTTCATTGTCAACATCCTGCATTAGAGTGATACATTTATTACAACTCATGGACCTACATTAACACACCATACTCACCCAAAGTCCATAGTTTGCATTAGGGTCCACCTTTTTTTTTTTTTTTTTTAATCATCACCTGAGGATATTTTTCCATTGATTTTTAGGGAAAGCGGAAGAGAGCAGGAAAAACTTTTTGATGTGAGAGAAGCACATTAATTGGTTGCCTCCTGCATGAGCGCCAACCAGAGACCAGCTGGGAAGGAGCCTGCAACCAAGGTAAGTGCCTTTGACTCGAATCAAACCAGGGACCCTTTAATCTGCAGGCCAGTGCTCTATCCATTGAGCCAAACCCACTAGGGCGAGTCTACTTTTGATGTTGTGCATGCTATGGGTTTGGACAAATGTATAATAATAATTCCATCATTATGATATCATCCAGAGTATTTTCATTGTCCTGAAACTCTTCTGTACTCCACCTATTCATCCCTCACCCCCTACCTCTACCTTCTGACACCACTTATCTTTTTACTGTCTCCACAGTTTTGCTTTTTTGAGAATGTCATATATTTAGAATCATCAAGTATGTAGCCTTTTTGGATTGGCTTCTTGCACTTAATAATATGCATTTAAGTTTCCTCCATGTCATTTCATGGCTTGGTAGCTCTTAAATTGCAGTGATGAATAATATTCCATTGCCTGAATGTACCAGTTTATTTATCCATACTCCTACTGAAAGATGTCTTGGTTGCTTCCAAGTTTTGACAATTATGAACAAAGCTGCTATAAGTATTTCATTGATTTTTTTAAAAATTATTTTCCTTCAGAATTAAACATAGAATCAGTTAGCTCACTTCCAACAGGTATTCAAACCAGGATAAAGAGGTACCTCTTGTGGTCTACTTCGTGCTCTCTTCATCTTTGTTGTAATTGCATTATTGCTAATATTAGCATATTAATAATCCTTATCTTTTATTTATTTTAAATAATGTAAGAAATGTAATAAAATACTCAGATGGATCTACAAACAAGTGTCAATATAGTACATAAATGGTTGTTTTATAAAAACTGACAAGTTGACTGCTAGGCAGAGAATGCTTGATTTTCAGTTGCCAGATGAAAGTCTAAACTTGAAACAAGAAAAGTGGTTTGAGGATAGCAGAGTAAAGTTTGAGGTCCACAGAATACAGACACAGGGTAGGACAAACAGTTGTTTGTACGGAAAATAATACAATAATTAATAAATAGTAATACAAGAATAAATTCTGTTTTTTGCTTACTCAAACATAACTGGTGCCCACCCTTTATGTATTAGACATGACCTGCCTGGTTTTGAAAAATGAAAAAGTACACACATACATATCAATTGGTGAAAGGTGTGGAAAGTTCGAGTTCAGAATTTGGCCTAAATTTAGAGAGTGGTATCTCTCACTGGATACTCGCAGACTAACACAGTGTAATTCTGAACTTTGTATAAATACTTGACATGGGGATAAAATTCATCCTTACGGACTAGCTCCTTTGAAGAGGTGAAACACCATGCTTTCTGGCCTAAACTACCAGCTTTGGGCCAGAGAGCAGCTGCACTTTCCCATTTGCTTCTTATATGAAACAACCGCCTTATCTTAGTTCCTCCATCTGGTAGACTGTGGTCAGTAGTAAAGCATTGTCACCAGGCAGAATCCAGTGAAATCCAGTGCAGGCAATAAAAAACAACATCCTTAATTACCAGAGCTGAGGCATAGCCAAATGTCAGGAATCAAGAAAGTACCTACAGTTGAGTCAATAAAACATATTAGCCATCAGTGTAGTGAAAATGAGTCAATATACAAGTGAACTAGCTGGCTGATGCTGAGTCCACATGGGAGGTGATCAACAACATGTGGTTATCAGAGAAGACCAGGGAAGGAATAGAAATGGCAGGCAGGGTTTACCACTCTCTGCTGGAATACCTCACAATTTTTCTGTTGCTTTTATCACTGCACTTCCAAGAAAGGACTTTCGTAAGTTCTGCTTCCATTCTAGCCACTGTCCAAAGCTTGCCATAAATTTCATCTGCTCCTCTTGCACAACTGCCCCTTCACTTACTTCTTTGATGGTCTTTCTTACTTTATGTAGATTTTCTGGCCTATCTCATTTCCCTTCTCTGTAAAAAATGTCTTTTACATTTCTTATAAAGAAATCTATATATATAAACAGCCAGTGACTATAATGCCATAACCATCAGAAAGACTGGTAACTATGATGCCCATTGCGGCAAGCAAACCAGCTCAATGGTGTGTGTGTGTGTGGGGGGGAGTGGAGCTGACTGCCAACTCCATGGCCCCTCCCCCCAGCCAACCCACTCCTGATCAGCCTCTCCCACCCAGATCAGACTGCAGTCCAGCCCGCCCTGCCCCTAATTGCTCCTCCAATCCCAATAGGGGGTGGGGCTGGCCAGCCAACCTCCTGAAGCCCCTCCCCCTTCCAAGTCCCATCCTAGATCGGCCCCTGCCACCCTGGTCAGGGACAGGGCCAGCTGGTCAGTTGCCTGCAGCCCCTCTCTCTGGCCAGCCAATGGGCCCCCACATCCCCATTTGACCTGTGGCCCTCTCCCCAACCAGTTTACCACTAATTTCCCCCTCCCAACTCTGATAAGGGGCAGGGCCAGCCAGCCCATCACCTATGGCCCCTCCCCCAGGCTGGCCCCCAATTGCCTTCCCCCCCATTTTTTTAAAAAAATATATTTTATTGATATTTTACAGAGCAGAACGGAGAGGGATAGAAAGTCAGAAACATCGATGAGAGAGAGACATCGATCAGCTGCCTCTTGCACGCCCCCCACCGGGAACGTGCCCGCAGCCAAGGTACATGCCCTTGCCGGAATCGAACCCGGGACCCTTCAGTCCGCAGTCCGACGCTCTATCCACTGAGCCAAACCGGTCTCGGCTTCCCCCCCATTTTGGAGCAGGGCTGGCCAGCCCACCAACTACAGCCCCTCCCCATGGCTGGCTCTACACTTTTACCAGCCCATGCCCCTTCTCCCAGTCATCTCTGCCCCAGATCAGCCCCCCCACTTGACCAAGGGCAAGGCCAGTGGCTACCACACCTCCCCCTTGATGGCCCTGCTCCCAATAGCTCCTCCCACCAACTGGGGGTGGGGCTGCCTGGCCAACCTCTAATGGCCCCTCCCCTGGTCGCTGACCCCCAATAGGCTCTCTGCGCTCCATTTAGGGGCAGGACCCAGTGGCCAATCACACTCAGCCCCTCCCACTGGCCAGCCAGCCCTGAATGGGCCCCAATCAGGGTGGCCAGCTGGCCAACCTCCCACCATCTCCTCCTGACAGGCCTGGCCCCGATCCTGGGATCAGCCGGCAGGACCTCACCCGTGCACAAATTCATGCACTGGGCCTCTAATATATATATTTTACAAGGCAGGCCTACTGGCAACAAATTACCTAAATTTTTGTTTTTCTGAGAAAATCTTTATTTCTCCCTCATTGTTGATAAAGATCATTTCTACAGAATTCTAGGCCTGTGGTTTCTTTCTCTCAACATTATAAATTTTCACTTCATTCTCTTCTTGCATGGTTTCTGAGGAGAAGGGAATGTTAGTCTTATCTTTGTTCCTACCGTAAGGTATTCTCCTGTAGTTTGAAGATATGCCTAAGTATAGATTTTTATTTTTTATTTTCTTTATTCAGATGTGTCCTCATCTCCCCTTTATCCCCTTCCCCCACCCATGCCCTCACCCCCTTGGATATTTTCTTCTGTTTTTATGTCTTTGTTCTCTACCTTCTGTTTTTTGAGGATTCTATTGTGATGTCCTCAAGCACAGAGATTTCTTCTTGTGTCCAGTCTACTAATAAGCCCATCAGTGACATTCTTCATTTCTGTTACAGTGCTTTTCATCTCTAGCATGTTTTTTTGTTGTTGTTCTTTTTTTTTAAAATATATTTTATTGATTTTATACAGAGCAGAAGGGAGAGGGATAGAAAGTCAGAAACATCGATGAGAGAGAGACATCGATCAGCTGCCTCCTGCACGCCCCCCACTGGGGATGTGCCCGCAGCCAAGGCACATTCCCCTGCCGGAATCGAACCCGGGACCCTTCAGTCCGCAGTCCGACGCTCTATCCACTGAGCCAAACCGGTCTCGGCTTGTTGTTGTTCTTTTTTAGGATTTTCATATCTGTTTACATTGCCCATCTGTTCTTACATGCTATATACTCTATCCAAAAGAGACCTTTGTTTATTAATCATAAACAAATTTGTTTTAAATTCCTGGTCTGATAATTCCTACATCCCTGCCTGCTCTGTTTTCCTCTCTCTGTTCAATTTGTGTTTTGTCCTTTGGCATGCCTAGTAATTTTTTTCTTGATATCCAGACATGATGTACTGTGTAAGAAAAACTGCTTTAAAAGGCATTATCAATGTGCTGGAAAGCTGTGGGAGAGGCAATTCTAAAGTTCTATGATGGGGTCTCAGTCTGCTAGTGAGCTTATGCCTTTGAATTGTGTACTTCAGAAGTGTTTTTTATTCTTCTTTCCCCTACTCTATTTTGGGACAGAATGTCTAGAATCTGCTGGAATTTGGTATTTTCTTTCCCCCAGGTTAGTTAAGCACAGATAAAATTCCAGCAGGTTAGGCTTTGCTTATCTAGCTTCCCCTTAGGGCAGGTCTGGTTGAAGAACTATATATGCTAGTAAGTTCTCACTTAGTTAGGTTCTGCAACTTCAAGTTATTGCATAAAAGAGGATGAACATTGTTGTTGTTAATCCTCACCCTAGGATATTTTTCTATTGATTTTTTAATTTTTAATTGATTTCAGAGAGGAGTAGAGAGGGGGAGATAGAAACATCAATGGTTAGAGAGAATCATTGATCAGTTGCCTCCCGCCAGGAAATGAAACTGCAACCTGGGCATGTGCCCTGACTGGGAATTGAACCATGACCTCTTGGTTTACAGGTTGACTCAACCACTGAGACACATAGGTCAGGCTCATTTGCTTTCTTGAGTGGGAGAGAAATTAGTGGTATTAGTGTTTATCCATTGATTACAGTAGTGTTGTCCACAGAAATATAGTGAGTCATATCTGCAATATTACATTTTGTAATAGCCATGTCAAAAAGTAAAAAGAAACAAGTGAAATTGGAAATAATTAAGATGTTTTTAAACCAAATACTATCATTTCAACATGAAATAAATGTAAAACAATCACTCATGAGGCATTTAAAACTTCTGTTTTATAGTGTTTGAAATCCATTGTGAATGTTATATTTACAGCATATCTCAATTTTGACCACATATATTTCAAGTCCTCAAGCAGATAATCTTACTGAATTGGAAAACCCATTGTTTGCAGAATGTTAGGGCTTTTATGGGTATGAGGCAATGAATACTGCACTTACATGCTACTATTTCTCTGTAAGTGGAGAGGGTGCAGGCTGGGCTGAGTTACACCCCCCTGTGCACAAATTTTCAAGAGAAAAAGTCACTACAGATATTATGAACAGATATGTTTAGCAGAGTAGTTCTTATTATAATAGAATTTAGAAACAACTAAAGTTCAACAACAGCAAAATCATGAATCATTTTTAAACATACTTTTGGAACATCATTCCCTTCAAAGCACTGGATTCAATGGTAAACAAGGCATATAAGGTTTATATTCTCACAGTGTTTACATTCAAGTAGTAGGAGATGGATAGTACCAAAGTAAATAAATGGAGAAGGTAAGTTCAAGTTTGATGAAGACTATGAGGAAAATAAATAGGAGGAGAACAAATGCTTGGAGGTGGTGAGCCTTGATTTAAATTGGCCAGGCAGGAAGGCTTGTTTAGAGGATATTCTTGAGCTAAAATAGGAAAATCAAGAAGGAGCCAACTTTGTGCACATCTGGGAGAGAAAAAAACAGCAACAAGAAAATCCATGGCATTTGATAGGGTAAATTCTAGGGAGAAAGTAGATGTCAAAATAGAGAGAGAGAGAGAACTCCTTTTGCATTTGTAAGTAAGGGGAGACTCAGGACAAATAGTCACCACTCCCAAAATTAGGGAGGCAGGTAAATATAGGGAATCTTGGCTTCCTGGAGCAGATACCACCAAGGGAACCAATGCTGGGAGGAAACTTGAACTATAATCAATGAATTGCCGGAGGCTCAGTGTGGACAAATCTCAGAATTAAAAACTCCAGGGGGACCCAGCCACAGGGGAGGAGGAGTAAGACAGAAAGGAAGGAAGGCAATACTGGGTATTTTAGTTTGGATTCGCACAGCAGTAGGCCCTGAGACAATGATTTTGGAGGTGATCCCAGGAAAACACTTGTAGGGAGTGGAGGAGTAAGATAGAAAGGAAGGAAGGCAATACAGGGTATATCAGCAAGCAAGTTACTGCTTAGGCAACTGGACTCCATTCTGCTGGGTAACACTGGAGAGAGAATTATCTCAACAGAGGGGCAAGGGGACTGGCACATTGGTTGAGGGCTGATTACAGAGTTTTGGCTTGCCTTGCATATGGGCCCAATGTACTTCAATAGCCAGAAAAAGGACCTTAAATAGAGTTACAGATAAGCAGTAAGCTGCCTTAGACCTGGAGCAATGCCCAGAGTATATGAACTGGAAAGGGATAGCTTCAGCTACAGCAGGTCACACAATCCAAGTAGAGACATTATCAGCTTCATAAACCCCAGAGACTTAATGCCACCAAGGCTGTCCTCTGTACCACTCACCTTGTTCACTTCTGTATCCTTAGCTCCTCCTGGGACAGTTTTTGGCACACTAGGTGTTCAATTAACAGATGTTGACTATATGACTTTCCTTTGCATGCCTGCTTTGTTCTTTCAGTTCTATCCATATACATGGGCGCCATGGCTACCAGCAGTTATGGGTCATAGCCTTATAACTCCCTGGTAAGAGAGGAACATGATGGTTTTCCTTTCTAGCTCCAGAAAACAAAACAAACAAACAAACAAAAAACTCAAGGGAGAAAGTCAGTTGGCCTGGCCTGGGCCATGATCTTATTATCTCTGGGTCCATCCCTGTGGACATAGGCATGGCATGTTATGATTGGCTAGATTTTAGTTGGATGCCCATCCTGAGGTGTCAGAGATGAAGGCTATTCCTAGAAGGTGGAGTGACAACAATGGTCACCATATTTGGAACTGATAATACCTGCTGGAGTATGTCTAAATTGTGAATGCCAATTGTCTTAGTATTTGTCTTGGTAGAAAATGCTTGAAAACCAGCACTGTCTTAGCTGAATCATGTAGAGCTGGCACTTGAATTATTAGCCCTATACATACTGCAGATTAAACACTTGATACCTTGGCTATTTGAGGGAGATCCTGTAGTACTCTAGTAATTTATACTTTGTAAGGTCCCAAATTTGTATCATATGCCCCCCGAAGTTTATTTGGGAATGAATTGTCAAATACACTAAGACTGCAGCTCTCCATATATGTTAGTTTCAACAAAATGTATTTTTATTGATTTCAGAGAGAAAGGGAGAGATAGAAACATCAACGATGAGAGAGAATCATGGATCAGCTGCTTCCTGCATGCTGCCCCCTCCATGCTGACATGCCCCCCGCCCCCCCCCGTCCCCCCCTCTCCGGTTCATAGACTGATGCTCAACCACTGAGCCACTTTGGCTGGATTAGACATTCTTTAGTCATCCTTACTAAAGTCAATAACTGACTTCATTCACTTGGCATAATATTTTCAATGTTCATCCATGTTATAGCATGCATCAGTATTTTATTCCTTTTTGTAGGCTGTCAAATAATATTCCATTATATATAATACCACATCTTATTTATCCAATCATCCATTGATGGACACTTAGTCTCCACACTTCCCCCACTTTTTAGCTTTTATTAATAGTGCTACTATGACATGTGTAAGTTTTTGTGTGAATGTTTTAATTTATCTTGGGCAGATACATAGGAATAGAATTTCTGGGTTATACGATAATGTTGCTGCAATCTCATTTCACATTACTACCAGCAATCTATGAGGATTCTAATTTTCCCCCATTCTTTTTGACATTTCTTATTGTCTTTTTAGTTATAGTATGGAACTATTTGATAGAGCTGAGTGTCAGCCTGTGGATTGAAGGATCCCGGGGTTTGATTCTGGTCAAGGGCACATTCTCAGGTTGTGGGCTCATTCACCAGTAGGGGGCATGCAGGAGGCAGCTGGTCAATGATTCTCTCTTATTATTAATGTTTCTATTCTCTCTCCCTCTCCCTTCCTTTCTGAAATCAATAAAAATATATTAAAAAACAAAAACCAAGTGCAGATAGAGCTTTGCAAGTTCTGTGCTTGGCCTAGTGGTCATGCACCCAGAAGACATTCACTAAACATTTGTTGAATGAGTGAAAAAAAGCCCCTACCCTTTTATTTGTATGTTACTTTAGGTTTTAAAAGTGCACTCATAAGTTGTAAGGCTCATAATAATCCTACAGGAAATAGGAGGAGTAGTCTGGGGCAGTCTGACAAGGGAGGTCACTAGACTTCTAACTTTAGTAAGTGATTCATCTTTGAAGTAGAACTGGTAGCTGAGCATTTACAGCAAGCATGTCAAACTCAAAGGCTAACACGGGCCAAATAAAGAAGGTTTAAGTTTATGTGGGCTTCAAAAAAAAAAACAACAAAAAACCCACAAAAGTTTCAATTTCATAGAAACATAGGTTTATTTTGAAAAGTAATGATAGCAATGATAGGCAATGATGGCAATGAAAGCAAGGATAAAAATAACGTTTTCTTCCTGACACTTGGCATTTCTTCTTTGCTAGTATCATTCCTACTTTGAGGGAAATCTTGTTTGCAGTGATTACTTTCCAAACTGACCCAAGGTGAATATCAGTAATTTTGGATCTGACAGGAGACTTACTTCCTTTTATAATTGGAAATAGCTGCTCCCACCATTACATTGCCTGGGCCGCAAAAATATTCATGGTGGGCTGCATGTGGCCCGCAGGCTGTGAGTTTGACATGCTTGAGTTACAAGGCTGGAAAATTTAGGGAAGTTCAAAGAGAACTTCAAAATCAGGCGAGGGCTGATTACTTAGGTTTATAGACTGCATTATCTGAGAAAGAGCTAACATATAAAAATAGGTAATTGAATAATCATAGATTTCTTATAATATTCAGTTCTAATTATCTCCCTTTCTGTAATTGAAATTCTCAAACATACATGAAATATCAAGAAAATAGTATAATGGGAGAGGTGGGTGAGGAGGGTGGTATGAAAAAATGTGAAGAAAATAGCCAAAGAACATATATGCATAGCACATGGACACAGACAACAATGTGGTTAGAGGGAGACCAGGAAGTAGGGGGTTGGGAGGTTGGGTCTGGGTGAAGGGAGCAAAGGGAGGGTTCGCGGACATCTGTAATAATCTCAACAATAAAAATTTTAAAAAGTATAATACCTGCCAAAACCAGTTTGGCTCAGTGGATGGAGCGTCGGCCTGCGGACTGAAAGGTCCCTGGTTCCATACCGGTCAAGGGCATGTACCTTGGTTGCGGACACATCCCCAGTAGGGAGTGTGCAGGAGGCAGCTGATTGATGTTTCTCTCTCATCGATGTTTCTAACTCTCTATCCCTCTCCCTCTCTATTAAAAAAAAATCAATACAAAATATATAAAAAAGTATAATACCCACCCGATCACTCATCATTTAAAAATTACTAACAATTTGCCTTATAAAAAATGTTTGAATACAGTCAGGCTTTCTTTAAAAGCAATTTCCCCCTTACAGTTTTATTGAGGTATAACTGACAATTAAAAATTATATTTATTTAAGTTGTACAACCACATATTTACTGTACATATACATTGTGAAATATTCACAACCAAGCCAATCAACATATCCGTCATTTAATATCTTAACCATTTTCCTTTTTTATGTTGAGGTCACTCAAAATTTACTCCCTTAGCAAATTTCAAATACACACTGTTGTGAACTATTGCTGTAAACTACTAGTAGGTCTGTAGAACTTATTCATCTTGTACAACTGAAAGTATTTTAGCCAAAACACATGGATAATTATCCTATATAATAAAAGAGAAACCTGCAAATTTGACCATACCTTGGCTCCTGATTAGCTATGTTACCAGCCAATCAGGAGGGAGTGGGGCAAGTGGTGCGAGTGCTGGGCCCCTGGGGTAGAGATGAAATGGGGCGAACACCCAGTCCCCAGGCCCTGTAAGGGGAAGGGGTGGCAACAGCAGCAGTGGTGGCTGCAGCAGGGAGCGCCCAGCTCCCAGGCGCTGTGAGCGGAAGTGGCGGCGAGCACCCAGCCCCCAGGGCCAGGTGGTTGAAAACAGCCAGGGCTGAGCTGAGCAGGGCGATGGCTGGGTGCCCAGGCTTTAGGCCTTGGGCAGGCTGGGCTGAGCCAACAGTTGGATATTCCCTGAGGGCTCCCAGTATGTGAGAGGGGGCAGGTTGGGTTGAGGGACCACTCACCTCCAGTGCAGGAATTTCGTGCACTGGACCCCTAGTCATAAAATAATAAAGTAATTCTGTAAACATTTATTTAGGGTTGAAGAGAAGAGAAGCTGCTGAGGACACAAAATAACTAGAGACTTATGGGTCAGAGTCCAAGATTTTGTTTTTTCAGTCCATTTTTTTTTTTTATTGTTTAAAGTATTACATTTGTCTCCTTTTTCCCCTGATTGACCTCCCCCCGCCCCCCAACCACTCCTGCCCTCCAGGACAAGCCCCCACGGCCCCAGTGTTTATGTTCATTGGTTATGCTAACATGCATGCATACAAGTCCTTTGGTTGATCTCTTACCAACCCTTCCCTCCCACGACCCCCCAGCCCCAACTGCCTTCTCTCTGAGGTTGGATGGTCTAATTCGTGTATCTTAGTCTCTGGATCTATTTTTGTTCATCAGTTTATATTGTTCATTATACCCCCATATGAGTGATATGTGATATTTATCTTTCTCTGACTGACTTATTTCGCTTAGCATAATGCTCTCCAGGCACATCCATGCAGTGCAAATGGTAAAAGTTCCTTCTTTTATTATAGCAGTGTAGTATTCCATTGTGTAGATGTACCAGTTTTTCAATCCACTCATCTGCCGATGGGCACTTATGCCGTTTCCAAATCTTAGCTGTCATAAATTGTGCTACTATGAACATAGGGGTGCATATCTCCTTTCTGATTGGTGTTTCTGGTTTCTTGGGATATATTCCCATAAATGGGATTACTGGGTTGAATGAGAGTTCCGTTTAAAAAATTTTTGAGGAATCTCCATACTGTTTCCTACAGTGGCTGCACCAGTCTGCATTCCCACTAGCAGTGCATGAGGGTTCCTTTTTCTCCACATCCTCACCAGCACTTGTTGTTTGTTGATTTTTTGACAGTCCAATTTCAACCAGTGGGTTCTGGGCACTTTTCATGCACACTGATTGAGAAATGCTCACCTGTCCAAATTCAAATAACAGACTCGGAGATAGAAGTATGGAGAAAATGAGACTTTTAATACGTTCTGCAGAGTAGGTGTCCATCCAGGTGTACTGGCATACAAGGAGTAGCAATCACAGCTTACTTATCCAGTTCCTCCTCCAGTTCCTCATTGGCTGAATACATGGGGTCACCTGTTTCCTCACACCTCACTAGGTCTTATTGTCTCACATTGGGCCTCTGAAAAGAGTGGGCCTTTTCTATTATCTCCACCTCCACATGTCTAGTGCAGGCAGGTGCCTCAAGGGTTTCAATCATGATGTTGGCTCTTGTCAACATTTCTTTGTTCTTATATCTTCCTCCCTCCTTCCTCCATTCTGTGTGCCCTGGGGAAATTCAGTAACTGGTTCGATTAAAAGTTGACTGTGGGAGATGGGATCACAGAGGCCTATTTCCTACACTGACTATCCAGACCATGCTGGTCTGTGGAGCTGAGTCTCAATTGGGTTTCATCATTTACTGACTCTAAAACTTTGGACAAGTTAAAAACAATATATATATGTATTTGATTTCAGAGAGGAAGAGAGAGGGAGAGATAGGAACATCAATGATGAGAGAGAATCATTGATCAGCTGCCTCCTGTGTGCCTTACACTGGAGATGAGCCTGAAACCCAAGCAGGTGTCCTTGACTGTAATTGAACCCGGGCCCCTTCAGTCCGCAAGCCAACGCTGTATTCACTGAGCCAAATTGGCCAGGACAGACCTTGGACAAGTTTTGTCCTTGAACCTCATCTTTTTCATCTGTAAAATAGGGATAATATATTGATTCAGGCATTATCAGAGTTAAAACTGAAATAAGGCTCTAGCTGGTTTGGCTTAGTGGATAGAGCATCAGCCTTTAGACTGAAGAGTCCTGGTCAAGGGCATATGCCAGGGTTATGAGTTTGTTCCCCAGTGAAGGACATGCAGGATATATAGCAATGATTCTCATCATTGATGTTTCTATTTCTCTCTCCCTCTCCTTCCTCTCTGAAGTCAATCCTATATAATAAAAGGCTAATATGCAAATTGACCAAATGGTGGTATAGCCAGTTGCTATGACGTGCATTGACCACCAAGGGGCAGACGCTCAATGCAGGAGCTGCCTCATGGTGGTCAGTGCGCTCCCACAGGGGAGTGCTGCTCAGCCAGAAGCTGGGCTTATTGCTTGGCAGCAGCGCTAAATGCCCCCCAGGAGATGTCCCCCTGCTGGCTTAGGCCCGCTCCCCACAGGGGTCGTAGACTGCGAGAGTGTGCAGGATGGGCTGAGGGACTCCCCTCCAATGCACCAATGTCATGCACTGAGCCTCTAGTAAAAGCATATTTTTTTAAAAAAGTGAGGTAGAACCCCAGAAGAGAGCACATGACTGGTGTTTAGAAAAGCATGTACCACTTGCTACTCTTCATTAGGTTCTGAGAACAGGGTGAAAGAAGTCATAGTGCTATTAACTTCAACATCTGAACCTTGTACAGAATTTTTGTGAGTTTATTTGAGCTAAACTGTAGACAATTGCGGGGAAGCAGACTCTCAACAAACTGAAATAGTGCTTCAGAGAATGGCAGTTTTTGCACATTGTTTGTACATCACAGTCCAACGAAGAGACTTAAGTGGTTTACATGAAATCCATTGGCAATAGATTAGTGGAGGAAACCTCAGGAATTGGATAAAAAGTAAAATGCTTCAAGCTCGGGTGGTTCAGTGGTTGAGTCTCAACCTATGAATCAGGAAGTGGCAGTCTGATTACCAATCAGGGTACATGGCCGGGTTGCAGGCTCAATCCCCAGTGGGGTGTGCAGGAGGCAGATGATCAATGATTCTCATCATTGATGTGTCTATCTCTCCCTCTCTGAAATCAATAAAAATAAATTTTAAAAAGTAAAATGACAGATACAAGCTTCTTTTACATAGGTCGGTACAGATTAGTTAACAGTCAACAATTAACAGGGTAACAATAGCAATGAGGGAATCTGTGATCTCTGCCCTGGTGAATTGATTGTGCCCTGAGAGGGTCACGGGTGGGAGGAGTTTCCTTGACATTCCAAAGGTATGCTACTGTAGATACAAAGAGACAATAGGCTCAATTAAGATCAAAGTTGATCTTTGTCAGGGAAGATACTGGCCTAGGACATGATTACCCACCACAGACTGCTTTTTAATTACTAATTTTAATTTCAGACCATTCTTTGTGGTTACTTTAGGTCTCTGAGGTTGCAAGACCACCACACAAGCCTTCCCTGAGCTTGTCAGGTTGGTTAGCATGTGACCCCCTTTTCATCCACAATGCACTCTCTCCCCGTATTCCTTTCCCAATCTAAGAAGGCAGCAACAAGCTCACAGAGGTTCTCAGCATAATGCAACGTGAGATGACAGCTTGCTTTCATCTTCCAAATGCTGAGTTCTTCTAATGTTGTTACCTTTGCTCGGGTGTTGCGGCTCTACAAAGATAATCTGTTGTCCAGGTCAAATATTCGCTCTCAGGTTGCAGGACCTCCCACAGCACCCTTGTTTGGTCCCAACGAGGGCAGCGAGCTTAGATTTCGGCTTAGGGCCATCTGGCAGCTTTCTGCAGGTCTTCGGAAACCGCAGCCGAGGGGGCGTTTCTGGGCAGCGCGGGCGGGCAGAGCCGGCGCCTGCCTTCTCTTCTTTCTTAGCTGGTGCCTTGGATCGGAGCACAAACTCCAAGTTTGCGACCAGGTGTGAGCACGTGGGCCTCGCATACCGGGGCACAGGGCCCGTGGTCCCCTTACCATCCCCATCCAACAGCGCCCGGGCCTCGCCGTCGCATCAGCGCGCGGTACCGGCAGCGTCGGCCCGGCCTCCCGCTCCTCTCATGGACCCCATCGCCTGGCGCCTCCGACTCCCGGGTTCCAGGCGGGGGCGTTGGCACAGCAGCAGCAGCAGCAGCGGCGGCGGCGCTGGAGGCGGGGACGGGGCGGGCCGCTGGGCTCTCCTCCCGGAAGCGGGTGCTTTTGCGCCTCCGGCGAGCTGACCGGCCGGGCGGCTAGAGAGCTCCAGCATCCCCATCGGCGTCTCCGGGAGCAGCGGGGACACATCGCCGCCGGAGCAGCGCCCACCCCGGCTCGCGGCCGCGTGGCCGGCAAGATGTTGCCGGTGTACACGGAGGTGAAGCCCAACCCGCTGCAGAACGCCAACCTCTGCTCGCGCGTGTTCTTCTGGTGAGCGCCCCCGCCCTCGCTTGTCATCCCGCCACCGCCGCGTGCGCCTGGCTTTGGGGGTGGGGACCGGGGCTGAACCGTGGAGCGCTTTCCACCGGCGCTTCTGGCTGCGGACGGGGCCGCCCCACGCCGGCCGCCTGCACCCCGGGGAGCCGGACGGACTCGAGCAGGCCCCGAGGGGGACCCCGAGTCCTGATGGTGGAGCCGCTGGGGCTCCCTGCCGTGCCACGCTCTCCTGGGAGGAGAAGGAGGTGGAGGAGGTTGCCCCGCGGGAGAACAGACTGGATCTCCCCAACCCGCCAACCTTAGCCGGCTTCCCCCGTGAGACTCAGGGGTTTGCACTTCTGAACCAAAGCTACACCCTTTTCTTTCTTTCTAAGCAAGCAGCTTAGGAACAGCTTGCTTGATCTCACTTCAGCCAAAGCCAAATTAGAGCCCTGGACCATTGCCATCGCTCAGTGGTGACCCCACCTCTTCCGATACTCCTTAGGGTGACAGCCGAGTTCCAGCTCCACAGGCTCCCTCTGGGTCCGGGACCGTGCCTGTCTCTCACCCTCTCTTCGTGTACACTTCACACTGCGTGTCCTGGTATTTAGTTGTGGCAAATTTCCTGTGTGTTAACAACGCCTTATTATTTATTGAAAGAAGGGAGACACTTGACCATGGCTTTCTTTTGCCTGAGACACACATAGCCACGACTGGAGTACGTCCTTGACCGGCCCCTTTGCAATTGCGAATATATCCACTTCCACCTTGGAGGTCTACCACGGGGATAGGTTTTATAGGATCCTCTAGCCTCTAGGGAAGAAATTCAGGGTCTTGAGGCAGATAGTTGTTTCTTCCCGGGAGTCCTATGGTCCTAAAACCATTGAAAGGTCCTTGAGCTGGGTGGACACACACAGATGGAAGTCTGCCCGCAGAGGTGAAGGTCTTCAGTTTTACATCTAGGAGATTGCATTAGGAACTAGGTGGGCTTGAACCCTTGGACTTGAGTCACATTTGGTTGATGGTTAGATCTTTTGTTTCTCGACCCTACTCCTCCTTTCATCTTTCCTGTACATTCTGAGAGATTCCTAGGGGATCTTCCCGCACTGGCGTGGATTGCCATGTACTCAGCATGTGTGGAACAGACCTTGGCTGTTCGGTGCCCTTCCGTAAAAGAAAGGGGAAGAAGGATATGTCTGCTTATTAGAAATTATAACGAAGGAGGCAAACATCTTAACTTCAGGCAGGGCAAGCACTCTGGAAGCACTTCCTATTTGTGGATTTTGGAAATGTTTGTACAAGGAAATGGGAAGGTGAGGACTTCTCTTGAAGGACTTGAGTAGGCATTCATTTCTGGTTTCCTTGCTGGAGAGGAAGGAGCAGCTGTTTTCCTCCTGAAGGCACTGAACCAGAGGCTGAGTGAGTTGCCCAGGATCACATAGCTAGTAAGTGGTGGAGCAGCATCCCCACGCCAGGCAGCCTGGCGTCCTGGACTGTGTTGAGCTGCTTCTGTTGGGACACTTGTTCTTAAATCCGCGGAGAAGGCATTCTAAATGCACTGTTGTTCTTATAGACTGGAGTTGTGAGGTGGTTTGACATCAGGAAACATCTATTACCTTAGGGCAGTGGTTGGAAAACCGCGGCTCACGAGCCACATGCGGCTCTTTGGCCCCTTGAGTGTGGCTCTTCCACAAAAAACCATGGCCTGGGCAAGCCTATTTTGAAGAAGTGGTGTTAGAAGAAGTTTAAGTTTAAAAAATTTAGCTCTCAAAAGAAATTTCAATCCTTGTACTGTTGATATTTGGCTCTGTTGACTAATGAGTTTGCCGACCATTGCCTTAGGGCAACTGTTCTCCAAGTATGGCATCCACATCTGCCTCATCCACATCACCGGGGAGCTTTGTTAGAAATGCAAGTTCTCCAGCACCCATTCCACAGCAATTCTGTAAAATTGGAAACTCTGGTGGGGGGTGGGGTGGGGAGGAAGGGGAAGGGTCTAGGGTTTAAACTAGCACCCCAGGTAGAAATTCTCATGGGAAGCTGAGACTGGCTCTGTTTTAAGCCATTCCTCCATTGTCATTCCAGTATTATAGTTTTAAAAAAGGCAAGGGTTTGTAAAGTCAGTTGTTGATCACAGTTGCTATCCTGTATTTATTTACCTTCTGCAGTCTGAGGAATTTTAAAAGTCTGGGGCACCTTAGTGGTTTTCTTGTGTACCCCTCTGGAATCTCTAGCGTGAAAGCTGAAATGAGCCCAGCCAGGAGGAAGTGCTGCCTGCAGACAAGGCCCACCTTGAAGAGAACAACAGCCAAGTTTTCAGCTTCTCAAATTTCATTTGCTTTCTAAACTTGTAAACTTGTAACTACCTATCTTAAAGATACCAATGACTAGCTCACTGACTTTTGTACAGATGACCTTACCAGGGTTTTGGTATTTTCACAGCACATTTGGATTTGAGGTCTAAGAGGAGTTGTATATTATTGGCTGTTGGTAATTGTTGTGGATTTTTTAAAAGAATGTATGTTTTTCTATTTCTGCAAGAAATTCCAAAAAACCTACTAGAAGGTAACATCAAACAAACAAACAAAAAGAAATTTCAAACTATAAAAAAGAAAGGAAAAGGATGACTTAGTTCTGTTAGCCAAGTTACAGGTGCTGATGTTTTGGTGGTCTCTTAAGCCTTCTCTTTAAACCTCTTTAAGCACACCCGAGGGTACACACATCTTTTTCATAAAACTGGTTTTGATCCTGATCCCTTAATTCCTATGGTTAACATTTCTTTATGGAATTAATCTCCAAAATTTCATGGTTATAGTTTATGCAGTCTTTCACTTCTGTTGAACACAGTTTGTTTCTGTGTACGATGATGTAATGTACATCCACATTCATATTTTTCTTGCATCTTTCCTTTTTTTCTATATTTCTAAAAGTAGAGCAACTGGTGGAAAGCCAAATTGTTTTCTAACAGGATTTGACCAATTTGCCCTCATAGTAGTGGTTTATGTGCTTAAACCACTCATTGTCAGCTTTGAGTACACAAATTATTTTTCTAACTAGAAAGGTTAAAAACACTAGTTTCAATGTGAATTTATTTGTAATAGGGCTTACAATATTTTTTCAGATTTTCATTTGTCTCTTAATTTAGTTCAGATATCTTAAAACTTATATATTGTCCATTAAACTGAGCTTTTGTAATCTTCTTCTTAAAAAATCTCAGCACCATCTAAATATCCATGAGCATTTTAGCTTTCTTGTGTCATTTCTAACAGCAAAGGCACCTGGAACTTCTTTTACTGTTTGATATGAGACAGTCCCCACTTCCCACCCCTCAAACAGCTCATTTTTCCATCATGATTTATTGAATAATAAGTGGCAAAGCTGTGAATTGTGTCCAGCTGGGCACTAGATTGCCCATTCCCCTTAGACTCCCTAGTGATAGCCCTCTCCCCTACTGGGCAACCTGTGCGCGAGTGTGTGTGTGCTCTGTATTTTTCTGTCCACCCTTATCCCAGACAGAGGTCAGCAGGTTGGGAAGTAGCAATGCAGGACTTGTTCCCAGAAATGGGGGTTTAGGAGGGCTTGGGCCAGATGCCTCGGGCAAACCAGACTGGTTAAAGGCTCCCTTCCCTGAAGCTGGCTCAGGAAAGCCAATGCTACTGTGGAGACTGCCATTGGTATCGGGACATACTCTCTGGAGACTGTTCTCAGAGAAAGCTGATGACATGAGGGAGAAATGCAAATGGCTGAGTGCTAGCGTGGCTTAGAGAGGTTGGCCCTATTCAGCTCTCTATATATTGATTGTGAATGCATAGAAATGTTTAGTTTTAAACTAGAATTTTTGCACCATTTTTGGAATACCTCTTGCTCTTTGTTAGCAGTTAGAAATCCAAAGGTAGGTGGAGGCTGGGGGAGCTTTCCAAGGCTCTTTCTCCAGCCTTAGCCTGTACCTCTTTCTTAAGGTTTAATTTGATGAGTTCTGGCAAAGAAGAGGTCGAACACCCCAAAGGTGTATTGAAATTTACTACTAAGTCCCTACGAAATCCCTGCAGTGAAATAAGCAACATAACACATTTTATAAGTATCTCCTATGGGTTATTCTTTTTTAAATTAAATATGTTTTTATTGATTTCAGAGAGGAAGGATGTGGGAGAAAAAGAAAGGAACATGAATGATGAGAGAATCATTGATCAGCTGTCTTCTGCATAACCCCTACTGGGGTTGAGCCTGCAAGTACCCTGACTTGGAATCAAACTATGACCTTCTCCTGGTTCACGGACCAATGCTCTATCCACTGGCCAAACCAGCTAGGGCCTGTGGTTTATTCTTGATTTGTGTGTGTGTGTGTGTGTGTGTGTGTGTGTGTGTCTTTATATCTCTTCATCTGGTTTGTCTGGGAGGTGTGGACTAATGTCCATTCCGTTGTGCCAAGTAGATAATTTGCCTTTCTGACCCCTGCCAGGGACTCCTCTTTCTCCTATGTATCTTCTAGGGCAGTGGTTGACAAACTGCGGCTCGCGAGCCACATGCGGCTCTTTGGCCCTTTTAGTATAGCTCTTCCACAAAATACTATGTGCGGGAGCGAACGTACAGTGGAGTTGAAACTTCATGGCCCAGGAGCAGAAGTCAGTTTTGGCCTCTCAAAAGAAATTTCAATCGTTGTACTGTTGATATTTGGCTCTGTTGACTAACTAATGAGTTTGCCGACCACTGTCCTAGAGGACACCTGCTCCGTGGGGTGTGGAGCACAGGGTCTCCTTGTACAGCATGAGCCTTCATCCCAAGTCACACCTGCCACTTATCTTTCTTTCTTTTTTATTTATTTTTCACACCTGCCACTTTCCAATGGGACCTGGGAACCCTGTCCCTCTTGCCAGGAGGATGCTTTTGTGCGCTTCCTCTTCATGTGAGCTCTGAGCCCCTGCAGATACTTTGTTTTTGTGTTGATGAATAGCATAGAGGAAGATGCCAGTAGAGGCAGTGGGAAAGTCTGGGCTTTTGAACAGGTTGGACTCAGGTCTTAGTCCTCAGTGCTGCAGATTCTGTGTGGCTACAGGCAAGTGATCTCTGAGCCTTAAAATTGGAAGCATAGAGGTGACTGTAAATGCAACTCCAGCCCAGAGTTAAGGCCTCGTATGGCCAGGGGATATCTGAAGATGGGAAGATAAGTGGTAGATCCATTTAAAGATTAATCCTTATGAGCTCTCTTTATCTGTACAGGTATACCCTGGTTTTTTTTTTCCTCCCATTTTCCTTTATTGCGCTTCACAGATGTTGCTTTTTAAAATTTTATTTTAAATACATTGAAGACAAGACCCTCTGCCAACAAAAAAGATTATGTATGGCTCACTATCATAGTGGTTTGGAACCAAACCCATATAGTATCTCTGGGTATGCCTATATTATGTACTTAATAAGAAATAACTGAAAATGGAGGTCAGCTGAGGTTAAGCTTAATATTTTCTTCAGATAGCTACTATTGATTCCCAGTAGTATTCTTTGATAGGCTGTCAATAATGTAGACGTAGGCCTGTTCCCCTCCTCCCCAACACCCCCCCCCCCCCCCCCCCCCCCGCCTCCCGTCCCCTGACCCCCATTATCCTGGTTGTGGCAGGTTTGGGTGGGATTTGTGGAATCTGTGTTTTTAGTTACTTGAGGGCACATAGGCTGGCAGGTAGTCCCGAGGTGGATCTATTTAGATAACAATGCTGATGATAATCATTAACATCATCTGAATGCTTCCCTCTGGGCTCAGAATTTTGCTCACTGTTTTACATTTTTTTTTTTTTTTTTTTGTCTCATTGAATCCTCAAACAATCTTATGAGGTAGGCATCTTGTGAAATATTTACTTCATAAATGAGGAAATCCAGGTCTGGAGAGGCTGGGCAACTTGTCAGGAACCACATACTTAGGCAGTCACAAGGTCCTGCTGGGATTCCATGCATATCCTTAGCACACAGGAAGCCAGCAGTGTAAAGGCTGGTTGACCGAACAAAAAAGCGAACATGCTGACTTTTATCCAGGAGACATTTAAAAGTCATGTCAGTGAATGGATATGCTCTTTGCATATGTTTGCATCTGAAGAATGATTTCCTGTGTTTCATTATGCTGCCTTCTGAATTGCCTTGTGGGATTTTATCATCGCCATTCCCCCAGTTCTTAAGATGTGAACCTGTCAGTTCTTCACCCTCATCTGCTGACATCAAATCCTATTGATTCAACTTCAAACATGCTCCTGCTCCCACCTCACCTTATACTCTTGGCTTCCCTTCCTTTCAGTGGGTCTTACTACGACCAGCCTTTCTCTTAAAAGTCCGTGCCATCCTCCTGCTTAGAAACTTCTTGCTACATTCAAGAGTAAATCTCTAAGCGGCATTTAGGATCCTGCAGAATTTGCTTTCCCAGCATCATCTTCCATCATTCCTCATACAATTGGACCTTTCTGCAAATCTTGTAACTATTCTGTCTTTTCAGGGCCATCATGTTAAGGGCAAAAGTAGAATACTGGGGACTAGCTATATTACAAGAAATAGTAATCACACTGTTAACATTGATTGTTTTGTTCTTATTACATTCTAACCTGGCTGGGAATTGTGTGCCCCAGGGACCTGGGAGTCAACCTTGAATGAGGTCCACTCTCATTGAGAACTGCCCATTATCATGGAAAGATTAACAATCTAGTTGCTCAAACAATGGAGTTCCGCCCCAGCCCACATTGCCTACCTCCCCCATTTTACATACCCATTCTTATTCCTTTTGCCTATTTCCCCATGTAATCTTTCTTTCTTTTTTAAAGCTTTATTTATTTATTTTTTAGTTGGTTCTTACTCAAGGTCATTTTTCCATTGATTTTTTTAGAGAGAGTAGGAGAGGGAAAGACAGAGAGAAATATCAATGCGAGAAACATTGATTGGTTGCCTCCTGCAACCAAGGTACGTGCCCTTGACCGAAATCCTACCTGGGACCCTTCAGTCCCCAGGCTGACACTCTACTCAGCCAAACCAACCAGGGATCCCCATGTAATCTTTATCCTACCCAATATAAGCAGCTGGCTTAATGGGGGCAGGAAGGTTGCAGAGAGATTTTTTTGTGGATGACTTGCTGCTTTCCCATAATTTGGGCAATACTGGAAAACAAAATGTTCATATATGAATCATCCCTATCTCTGCTTAATTGGCTCAAGTAGTGACAGGCAGCCTTAACCCATTCAGTCCCTCTCTTCATGGGAATTAAATTCTAGTGCAGTGGTTTCCAACCCGTGGTCCGTGAGGTTTGATAGGGTGGCGACCACTGTTCTAGTAAGAGAGACACTAAACAAGCCTGGCCAGTGTTGAGTGTTGACCCATGAACCAGGAGGTCATAGTTTGATTCCCAAGCAAGGCACATGCCCAGATTTTGGCTAGATCCCTAGTAGGGGGCATGTGGAAAGCAGCTGACCAGTGATTCTCATTGATGTTTCTATCTTTCTCCCTCCCTTTCTCTCTGAAATCAATCCTACTTAATAAAATAGTAATTTGCAGACTGACCATTGCTCCAACACACAAGAGGGCTACCTCCATGTGGTCAAAGATCCTGCCCCCATGTGGACACAAGGTGGCCACCACAAGATGGCCAGCAGGGGAGGGCAGTTGGGAGGGACCAGGCCTGCAAGGGAGGGCAGTTGGGGGCGATCAAGCCTGCAGGGGAGGGCAGTTAGGGGTGACCAGGCCGACAGAGGAAGGAAGTTGGTGGCAAACAGGCTGGCGGGGGAGCAGTTAGACATCAATTAAGCTGGCAGGGTAGTGGTTAGGGGGTAATCAGGCTGGCAGGCAAAAGTGGTTAGGGGCAATAAGGGAGGCAGGTAGGTGAGCAGTTTGGAGCTAGCAGTCCTGGATTGTGAGAAGGATGTCTGATCGGGCCTAAACGGGCAGTCAGACATACCTCAAGGGGTCCCAGATTGGAGAGGGTGTAGGCTGGACTGAGGGACACCCCCTGCACCCCCGTGCACAAGTTTCATGCACCGGGCCTCTAGTAAAAATATATTAAAAGAAACACTAAATGAAATGAATAAGTAAATTGTAGTATGTCAGTTATAAGGAGAAGAAATAAGGTAGGAAAAGGGGTTGGGAGTGAGCATATATATAAACTGGGAAGAGAGATGGCAGTTTTAGGCAGCGTAGCCAGCGAGAGCTTACAGAGAAGGTGAGCAAGGAGGTGGGGGAATGGCCAATGCAAGAAGAGATTTTGAGGACCTTGTTGGCCAGGTGGAACCACTTTTCAGAAGAGATATAACACAGACTGCTAAGGATTTAGTAAGATCAATCTGGTAGCTGTATTGAGGCTGGACCAAAGTAAGGAAAATCATGAGCACATAGATGCAGGGAGACTGGCAGGAGATTTCACAGCAGTTCAGGGAACTGATGATAGTGGCTTTGACCAGGATGGTAGGAGGGCGGTGGTGAGTAGTAGGATATAGAAAAGAGCTTATTTGAAGGTGAAGCTGAGCATCTTTAGTGCTAGACAGAGTGTGGGACTTGAGAGGAATAAAGTCAAAGTTGTCTCCATGTGTTTGGCCTGAGCAAACCCAGGGAAGGATGGAGTCACTGTTACATGAGATGCTGAAGCCTGAGGGAGGAACAGGTTGGAGAAGTCCAGGAGTTTAGTTTTGACCACATTGAGTTTGAGATGCCTGCTCCACATTCAAGTGGAGAGGTTGAGTAGGCAATTGGTCATGAATCAGCAGGGAAGAAGTCTGGGTTGGAGATAAAATGTGGGCATCAGCAGCAGTGTATACAGTGGAGATATTTGGACACACAGTCAACTGACCTCATTGTCTGTGGGGTGTATCCCCAAACTACTCTTTTATCCCTATTTAAATTCATTTTGTTGATGTCTAAGTTTAGCATCTCATTGTTGCCTATTGAAAGTTATTTTGAGTGCTTTTGTAGTTTGACTACTGGAAAGGGCAGGTCCTGGAGCTGTCTTCTAAGTTGAGGCTGATCTGGTAATGAACACAGTGGGCAGTAGATTAATTTGTCTACAGGTGTTGGGAGAGATCGTGCCACGTGTCTTATGGGATCCAGAGGTGTTGTATCTGTTGGGCAGTCATTCTGAAATTCTACAAAAAAATTGAGGTTAGTTTAGCATGATTTCCTCTTTTTTTTTTTTTAGTTTCTTTATTGATTAAAGAATTACATATGTGTCCTATTCCCCCATTATTTCCCCTCCCCAACCCCTCTCCCCTCATACCCTCACCCCCCTGTTGTCTGTGCCCATTGGTTAGATATGATTTCTTCTTAATGAACACAAGCTGGCTCTTGGCGCCGTCCTTCATAAATATAACTCACAAATTGCCTCCTTCAAACAATTGATGGGTATGATTTCTATTAAGCACGTTAGCTCTATTTTGTCTTAAGTTCTAATTAGTTAATACACAGAGATTTCTCATCCTTCACTCAGATTGAATTTTATTTGGACTGCCATAAAATTCGAGCACCTGGTTCCTTCATACACCAGTTGAATCGTCTCTGGGAGTAGAGTGCTGACATCAGTATTTATTTTACTTTTAAAGATTTTTTTTTATTGATTTAAGAGAGGAAGGGAGAGAGTGAGACAGAAATATCAATGATGAGAGAGAATCTGATCAGCCGCCTCCTGCACTCCCCCTACTGGGGATGGAGCCTACAACCCAGGCATTTGCCCTTGACTGTCATCAAACCAGGACCTTTCAGTATGCAGGCTAATGCTCTGTGCACTGAGCCAAACCAACTAGGGCTGGCATCAGTATTTTTTAAAAGGTTTCCTATGAGATGCACAATGAAGACTAAGAACCACTGAATAAAAATCAAACACGTTTCAGTGCTGTGCATATTTCCATTTTTCTGGTCAAGGTTCTGAACTGTCCTTATCCCCACCCCTTTTCTGATTCTTCTCAAAGGATAAGCACAGCAGGGCTTGCTCATTCCTATTGGGAAGGAAGGGGGTTTGTACTGTGCAGATATCTTAAAGATACTTGGTCCTTGGATCCTGTGGTAACCTCATGTGGCAGCTGGCAGTGTCCTCATTTTACCCAGGTAGGACATAGTGGAGCTGTGGATTGAGTCAGGTCTGACAAATTACAGAGCGTGAGCTTCAGCCTCCATGTCACTGTTTTATGTCCTTATCCTGGTCACACAAGGATGCCTAGATTCATTGCATTTATGAGGGTAATTGAGTGGAAATCTCACACTTGTCAATTAAAAGCTCGTGAATATAAAGTTGCTCATCTAATAAACTGTTTTTATTTGCAGACTTTCATAGTGTGTTTTATTGGCCACGATGTGACAGATTATGTCATAAACCCAATTGGCTACTTCTTTGAATGTCTCCTGTTGAAGGGTTCGTCGGCTAGGCACTGTACACCCTTCTCCCCTCTTTCCCCTTCTTCTCCTTCCTCCCTTATCTTTTTTGATGGTGTGAAAGGTGTCTGTCCTGTTTTACATTGGTAAAAGGTAGATTTAGGATGGGGCTGGAGGGGTCTCATTGGCACAGAATCTGAAAGTAGCATTTATACGAATTTTGAGTATTCATTGAGCAACACAGTTTGTTCATCTGTAAAACAGATAATGCATTCTTAATGGATGTTACCTGGCATAGTGCCTATAAGGGACTGCTACATATTCGGCCCTTAGCAAATGGGTACAGTGGGGATTACTGCAAATTCACGCTTTTATTCTGTTTTTGTTTTAAATGATCAAGTGTTAAGTCTTTATTCATGTGACTTTTAAAAATAAGTTGCTAGCTCTTTGAAGGCAGAAACCATTGTCTTTTACATTTTTATCTCTCAGCACTTAATAGGTGTAATCAGTAATTTTAAGTTATTGCTTTAGTCTTTTCCTCTCAAAGCATGAGACCAGCTGGCACAGTGGGGCTTATTCATCCCTGTTGGGGACTCAGCAAGTGATTGGGGGGAGGAAGGGGGCTTGCTCTCTGCGGGGATCATGGGGATACTCATTCCTGGACTTTTAGTAGCTCCTTTCCTGATTTGGAATTGCTGACACCTCTACTTTAGATAGGAGCAAGCTGGGTGTTATGGAGAGAGCATCAGACTGGAGCCAGAAGGTTCAGGTCCTAGTCCATGATCTTGCACTTGTTAGTGATGGCCACAGGCGAGACGCTTAACCCCTGTGTGCTTCAGTATCCTCTTCTACAAGTTGGGAAGATTAAACCTACTCATGGTATATTCCAAAAATTATATCTTAAGTGTAAAAAATGAATAAAGTCCTTTACCCTTATTTCCTCCCCCACTTAGAATCAAGCAGGCAGGGCAAGGCAGCAGGGCTTGATGAGGAAATAGTACAATGTGTAACATCCATCTCTGAGGAATGGAGAAGTGACCTGTTAGTAACTGTCCCACAGAAATAAGAAAAAAAGAAAGCAGCAAAGACAAGTATAATTCATGTCAAGAACAGGGCCATTGTTGGTGGAAGCCCTTTGAAAATTGTAGGGTGATGTTATTACATCTGCCAGAGCAATGTGGCTGAAGCAGCTCGAGCAAGACAGCTCCTCCTGGGAAGTTGCTTGATCTCACACTTCTAGCCTGTGGAACTGGAATTGTGAGAATAGATTTCTGTTGTTTAAGCGCCCCCAACTGTAGCACTTTATTATGGTAGCCCAAGCAGCTAAAAACCCCACATGCCCCCTAGAAGTTTTTGTTGGAGTTGGCGCCACTGGTTGCCATGGATCAGAGCTGCTTTGTATTGTAGTTTGTCCTCTGTTGGATTGAACTTGCTAAGGATTCTGATCGCCTCTAGTCGACCTCATTATTGACCTGCCTCCTCATTTTTTGAATTGAATTCAGGAACATCCCTAAAACTCAGATGTGGAGCCTCAAGGGGCTCCCTTCAAAGTGCTTTGCTTAGGAGGAGAGCGTCTGTCCCTGGTCAAGCAGTCTGGGCGTCCCAAGTTCAAGTCTTGCTATTGAAATAGATTACTCATTGTTGCTGCTGGTTTCCCAGCACCAGGTGGGCGCTCTTTGGCATAAGGCTGTCCAGTGTAAGCTGTTTTGTTCTTTCAGGCTATGGGATAACTCAGACTCATGCTTTGAACTTTCTCTTTTACAGTCGATATGCAAATTTACCAAATTATTTTGCTTTTGGGAAAACCTCATAGAAGTCTTCAGTGTATCCTGCATTAATAGCCAAAATAAATAAATAAATAAATAAAAATAAAGGAAAATTAAAAAAGGTGGCTTTATTGTTCTCTCAGGCAAATTCAAATCTCCTTTTCTCTCCCCATTTAGAATATAATGTAGTCTAAGCTTTCCCTTAAGGCAAAAGTTTGAAAGAAAATCAGTGCTTCCAGCAGATTTTGGTAATCTCCGCCAGGAGCCACTCAGAGAGTTAATTGAAGTCTTTGGAAGGGAAATTCCTCAAGGCTGTGTTCCTTGGGAGGGATTCCTTTCCTGTAGCCCAGGCACATTTTTTAAGAAGCCTTTCCAGGAAGGATGAGGTGCAACAGGAAGGAACCCTACGGAGGAGCCCACTCACAAACATAGAAAGGGGACTTTAATGGCCTTTTGTTTCTGGGAATTGGCGCTTCTATTGAGAGCATACAAAACGAGAAAACAGCAGCTACTGCTGAATGTCCAACCTGGGGTCACGGAAAAGGCAGTGTGCGAGGCGGGTGAGGGTTGTGCCAGTTTAAACAGAATTCTTCAGAGTGACTGAGCAGCTCAGCCTCCTGATTCCCTGTCACCGTGGACTAATTCTCTTGGAAAGTTTTACTTTAAGAAGTGGTGACAGGTGGAAAACTAGCCCAGGGCCACACAAAGGTCTGGTTCAAAGCTTCAGTTCCATGGTTTTCTCCCTCTCACATATTTAGATCGAATTCCTGGCAAGCATTTTAAGGAAGTAAAAGGTGGACAGGAACACTGATGCAGCACCGTGTTTGTTGAAGGACGACCCTGCCAAGCACGTGCAAAATGCCGGCATGAGTGAGACTGTGTGTCCTTCCAGGGTGGTGGCCACAGGGCAGGAAACCAGGCAGCCACCTCAGCTGGGCCCTGCAGCTCCAGAGCTGGCGAGCATGGCCTGAGGTCCCATCCACACTTCCTGCCTGTTCTGTGCTCTCTGCTCACTTCCCCAGGCCTCTCTGCCATCTCCTGTGTTCTTGTGAACTCTCTTCTCTCCCTTCTCCCCCTCAGAAAGTCAGCCCCACTTACTGGTTTCTACAAAAATCTACACGGAGTGACACTTGGTGATTTTGAAGATTTTGGTTTATTATCAGGGGGAGGCCCTTGCTCCTCTTTTCTCTCCCTGTCTTTTCCAGCTCACATCCCTCTTTGAAGTCAGAGGCTATGTCCCCCTTATCTTGAGCACAGCCATTCTGACCATTCCAGCATCTGCTGAGCCTTTGTTGAACAGTTTTCTATCTTACTATGCAAATTCCTATAAGCAAGGTAGAATGCTACTGTCCATGATTAACATTTATAAGCAATTTGCCAAGGGGTCACTTTCACTGACTCCAGCTGAGCGAGCAGCTGCAGAGAGGTTACTGCCTCCAGCGGAGGGAGCTGAAGTGCAGAGGTTAAATTTTGAGCCCAAAGCAAAACAATTTAGTAAATGGAGGGGGGCAGGGCTGTCTGATCCCCTGCAAAGGTCTTTGGAAGGTGGAGGAGGGAGTTACCTGCAGACAAGTGTTCGCTGGAGGAGCCCCTGTGATCCAGGAGCGGCTTCGTGGAACAGGTGTGCGTGTGGAACCGCATTGTGTTTTAGCTTCTGCAGAAGTTTTCCTGTCCTTAAACACCTTAAAGACGGGCCCTTCCAAAAGTGGATCTCACTAAGGGATGATTTCTTTTTCTAGGACTAGCAATCTGGTGTCGATGTTCAGGCCCAGTCTTTATTTCTGAAGAGTCCTCTTATTCCTGATGGATAATAGCAGTTGGTTAGATTGTAGAGAAAGGGGTGTGTGTGTTTGTTTTATCCTGGTCTCTGAACAGGCCATCACTCTCTGTGTTGTACTCATCTTTTTATTTGGGAAGGAAAGGATTTGGTGTAGCAGCCTCCCTCCTTGCACTCCCCCCAAAAGGATAAAGCGCGTGCACACACACACACACACACACACACACACACACACTTCCATTTGATATGAAATTAGTAATAGTTAAAATATGTTTTTATTGATTTCAGAGAGGATGGGAGAGGGCGAGAGATAGGAACATCAATGATAGAATCATCGATCGGCTGCCTCCTGTGTGCCCCCAACTGGGAATCAAGCCCACAACCATGTGCTTTTGACTGGAATCAAACCCATGACCCTTCAGTCCACAGGCCGATGCTCTAACCACTGAGCAAAACCAGCCAGGGCAAAAGTAAACATTTTTATTGCCCAAGGTTGTAGAGCTCCTCCCAAGAAGTTAAAAAAAAATTTTTTTTTTCACCCGTACTAGGTGGCTCTAACTCCTCCCCTAACTACACTGTAATGATTAACAGCACCCCATTTTGTTCCTAAGAGTACCTGGGGAGGTCAGATAATAAAATAACATTACCACTCCAACTGAGCTGAAGTTCATATTCCATAAAATACTCCTCCAAGCCCTAGAGCATGCTCAGGAATTGGACAGGGTGATGTCAGTATTTGCTAAACGTGTATCAAGAGTATTGACTAGTGAATACCTATTACTATCTCCACTTGAACAGGCATCCTCACAACAACCCCCGACCTGTGCTTTGTATGGAAGAATGGTGGCTGTGTAAGCTACAGGGAGAGTGCTTGGTTCTTGGGGTGACACCTGGCAGGCCGGTGGTGTCCAGTCTTGGGTGGTTAGTCTACTGGGCTGCAAGAGCTGGGCGAACATGGACAGTTCCTGTCTGATGTTGGTGCGATTGAAGTTTGTAGTCCAGTTCGAGTGGCTGGAGAGACCTTACCTAAAGGGGTCTCCTGAAGTTGTGTGAGTGTAGCCAGCGAAGGCAGTTGTCAGTAAGCACTTACTTGGGAGGTGTGAGGTGGGGAGCGCAAGGTGAGGAGGCGTCGGTGAGCTTTGAGGAGGTAATGGAGAGCTTTGAGGAGGCGTTGGTGAGCTTTCCGGGAACCAGGGAAGACCTGGGTGCAGGGGCTGGAAGGCTTCTGAGGTGACTTAGCTCTTCACCGCATTAGTAGCTCACACAATAAGCTGAGTGCAGTGCCCTTGGAGCCGGCAGGGAGAAAGAGTGGGCTGAGGACTCGGAGGGGCCTGGTGGCTCTATATAACCTTGGGGTCTGCTGAGATGGCCACCAGAGGCTGAGGAAGCCACTTGCTCGGGTGAGCTCGCACTCTAGGTGGCTGTCTTGGCTGGTGAACGGCTGTGTGATCTTGGTCCAGTTCCCATCTGATCCAGTTTTTTTTAAATTCCTCAATTATTATTAACCCTAGGAGATGAGTGGAAGATACTAGCCAAGTTTGCTCTCCTACAGGATCTGAAGTCCAGACATCTCTTCTTGGTTCCCTGATTCAGTCCCACCTGCAGGACCTCCTTCTATTATCTCTGCTGATTTACTGGGAAATGCTTCCCATTTCAGGCTTTATCTGTAAGTGCTTCAGCCTTAGGGCTTCTGCACTCCCTGATATCTTTGCTTGGAACACACTGACTGTTCTTGTTTTTTGAGCCTTGGGCCATACCTGGCTTCCTCTGGGAGCTCTGCCTCCTCACCCCATCTAAAGTAGCTGCCCCTACTGTTAGCCATGTCTCCCTATTTTATTTATTTATTTATTTATTTACTTACTTACTTATTTATGATGTCGATGATGCTTTATTTTTTTAACTTAATAAATCTTTATTGTTCATATTATTACAATTGTTTCTCTTTTTTTCCCTCCATAGCTCCCCTCCACCCAGTTCCCACCCCACTCTCTGCCTTACTTCACCCCCTCCACGGTCCTCATCCATAGGTGTATGATTTTTGTCCAGTCTCTTCCCACACTCCCACACCCCTTTTCCCCTGAGAATTGTCAGTCCACTCCCTTTCTATGCCTCTGATTCTATTATGTTCACCAGTTTATTCTGTTCATCAGATTTTTAATTCACTTGATTTTAGATTTACTTGTTGATCAATATGTATTTGTTGTTCATAATTTTTATCTTGACCTTTTTCTTCCTCTTTTTAGAGAATACTCTTTAGCATTTTATATAATACTGGTTTGGTGGTGGTGAACTCTTTTAGTTTTTTCTTGTCTGTGAAGCTCTTTATCTGACCTTCAATTGTGAATAATAGCTTTCCTGGGTAGAGTAATCTTGGTTGTAGGTTCTTGCTATTCAAAAATTTGAATACTTCTTACCACTCCCTTCTGGCCTGCATAGTTTCTGTTGAGAAAGCAGCTGACAATCTTATGGGTGCTCCCTTGTAGGTAATTAAGTCTTTTGCTCTCTTTGTCTTTTGCTCTTGGCACTTTAATCATGATGTGTCTTGGCGTGGTCCTCTTTGGATTCCTTTTGTTTGGGGTTCTGTGTGCTTCCTGGACTTGTAAGTCTATTTCTTTCACTAGTTGGGAGAAGTTTTCGGTCACTATTTCTTCAAATATGTTTTCAGTATCTTGCTCTCTCTCTTCTTTTGGCACCCCCATAATTCTGATGTTGGTGTTGGTGCGATTGAAGTTGTCATTTGTTTTCCTCCATTTCTTTCATTTATGATGTGTTTCTTTGTCTCTGCATTTTCACTGCTTTTCTGAGTTGGTAGGATAGCTCTGTGTGCTAGGTGTCCTATATGGCCCAGTGAGTCGGCCTCCCCAGTTACCTAAGGTGGACACCCTTGGTGTTCCCTTTTGTGGACTGTGTACATCCTTGTTGTAGTTAAGCTTTGATTGTTGTTGGTATCACTGGGAGGAATTGACCTTCAGACCACTTGGCTGTGAGGATCAGCTGTGTCTACGATGGGAGAACTTCTGTGCTGGAGACAGCCTTATGAGACAAGACTTGCCAAATTGCAAAAGTCTGTGCTCAGCTTGGATGTGGCAAAGTCTCAGGGCTGAGCAGACAGCCTTGGCTTCCTGTCAGCCCTGCCCTATGAGGCCCCTGGGTCTCAGTGTCCCTTGGTAATCCTTGCAAGCACCTCTGAGAGAAAGCTGCCCTCAAATTTTGCCTGCTGCCAGACAGTCCAGTTTATCCCCCAATGAATCTGGATTCCCAGATTCTCGCCCAGAACTGGAGTTCAGAGCATTCAGGAGCTTCGGTTTTTCTCCTGCTAGAGAAAGCCAGCAGCACACTCAGCAGTCCCTCCTCTCTCACACACTCAAGCGTGTGCTTCCAGACCTCTGCCTTTCAAGACTCTCCTGAGTTTCTGCCTGACAGTCCAGATCCCTCTTGCCACCACACTGCCTCATATGAGCCTGGGACCCCAGAGTCTCTCCTGAAACTTGGGTTCAATGAAGTCAGGAGCTTTTGTCTCCTTCCCACTAGGGAAAGCCAGCCAGGCACTCAGCCGTCCATCCTCTCCATGTGCGTGTCTCGGTACCTCAGCCTTTTTTTATTTTATTTATTTATTTATTTATTTTAATATTTTATTGATTTTTCACAGAGAGGAAGAGAGAGGGATAGAAAGTCAGAAACATCGATGAGAGAGAGACATCGATCAGCTGCCTCTTGCACGCCCCCCCGTGGTACATGCCCTTGACCGGAATCGAACCCGGGACCCTTCAGTCCGCAGTCCGACGCTCTATCCATTGAGCCAAACCGGTCTCGGCTACCTCAGCCTTTTGTAGCTCTGTATGCTTTTCTCTTTCCTTCTAGTCGTAGAATTTCTACTCAGCCAGCTTTCCTGTGGTTCTGGATGATGTCCGTTTTGTGTTTTAGTATAGTTTTGTAATTATTGTGTGAGGCAGCAGTTTAGGTGTTTACCTATGCTGCCATCTTGGTTTCTCTCTTTATTTTATTTATTTACTAGAAACCTGGTACACGAAATTCGTGCATGGGTGCAGTCCCTAGTCCTGGGTGGCGATTGAAGCGTGACCTCTCGGCCCTGGGCAGCACCTGGGTCTCTAGGCCCCTGTGCACCCCTCTCTGCCTGAGTCACCACTCTCGAGTTCCCATGCAGAGATGTGGTGAGCTTGGCTGGGGACGCTCTGGGCTGGCACAGCATGGGGCCCTTGGGCCGCTCAGTGGCATCGCATGGAAGCCAGGTGGGTAGTGCACTCTTTTCCTGGCGAACCAGTGGGGCACCTGACTGGCCCCTGTGGTCCAAGTGGCTGTGGCCTGGCTCACCTGGAAGACCCCCGGTGTGCAAGCCCTGGCGTCCTAGCGGAGGTTAGAGAGGTAGTGAGAGCAAACTCAGTGCCCGCATTCTCACCACATCTCTGTCCTGTCATCCACTGCCTCCAAGTAGTTGACAAGAGGTCAGAGTGTGTGTCTCTGACACCTGCCATGTTATGTGCCACCCCTGTTGGTCAGCACAAGTCATAGCAAGCGGTTGAAATCCCGGCCGAATGACTGCCCAAGGGGACAATTTGCATATTAGGCTTTTATTATATAGGATGTATTTACATTAATTAATTAATTAATTGATTTTCTCACCTGAGGATATATTTACTGATTTGAGAGCGGGAGAGTGAGAGAGAGGAAGAGGGAGAGAGAGGATAGAGAGAGGGCGTAAAATCGATTGCTAGTAGTTGCCTTCCTCATGCGCCCCAACCAGGGACTGAGCCCACAGCCCCAGTATGTGCCCTGACCCGAAATCAAAGGTGCAACTAGGTATGCGCCCTGACTGGGAATCAAACCCTCCCTTTTGGTGTATTGGACAATGTTCCAATTAACTGAGCCACCTGGCCAGGGTGCCATATCTCCCTATTTTATTTTCTGTGGATATCATTGTTTTGAACGTTTTTTTTCTTTTAGCTTGTTTATCTCTCTCTTCCTTTCCTGAATGTGAGGTCCATTAAAGAGACTCGATCTGTGGCTTAGAGTATAGAAGAGTGTCCATTACATGATGGGCAAGTGCTTATGGAGCCAATGGGAATTAGCGAATATTGTAATTCCTGTTTTCCTACAGTCCTGTTGTTGAGATTTCTGGGTTTTTTTTTTGTTTTTTTGGTTTTTTTTTAAGTGAGTTGTGGTTTGCATTCTTTTTTAAAAAAGAAAATCAATAAAGGCACTAATGCACATGCTGCCATTTGAGAGCTGCTTCACTTAGCTCTGCCCCTTTGGAGGGAGAAAGAGGAGGTGACTCTTGGGTTACACGGCTCAATATTGGGGGATTTGCCCTTTCACTGGCCTTGACCCTTTCGGGATGTGCTGGTGTGGGTGGTCTCTATTCCCTCATCCCCCATTCCTACTGATGAGCTGACCTCCATGGAGAGCTGAGGAACAGAGGTTTTTCGGGAGGGAACTCGATTAGGTTGAAAACGTCACTCAGGGCACAGAGATTGGTTTAAGACTTTGGGAGACAGGATGGGCCTGGGAGAGACAGGCTATCTGAAAATATCTGCACATAGCATTCTCTTCGCTGTCTGACAAAACCTGTTTGTGTTGTTTTCAGTTGCTTTTCTTTTTCACCTCTGTATGCTTTTGTGGTTAGAGGAAATATTTAAAGCAAATAGAGAAGATTTCAAGATTATTAAGAAAGCTGTTTTAGCAGGTCCTAAGATTCGCTATGGAGTTTTTCCCCTCTTGATTTACTTTCGACCAAATAAGCCCTTCAATAGATGCTGTGCAGAGGCTTTTCAAAGAATGTTTTTGTTCTTTCTGAATTGCAGCTATTCAAGTGGTTTCATATTCACAATTGACCTAATGCTTCAAAGAATGAGATGGAATTTTCCCAAAATCTGTCTCATTGACATAGTATTGACCAAATATAAAAGTGTATGATTTAGAATTAGCTTTTCCTCCTTAACTGGACAACAGGACGAAAGATTATTACGTGTTCCTTCATTTTAACTATGTTTTCATTGATTTTAGAGAGAGAAGAAGGGAGAGGGTGAGAGAAGCATCAATTGGCTGCTTCTTGCAAGCTCCCTACTGAGGATCAAGCCCAAAACCCACGTGTGTGCCTGAACCGTGCGCTCCTGATTCATTGGTCGATGCTCAACCTCAGCCCTGGCGGCTGGGCTCAGGTTTTTGACTAATGGTGACTGAAGCCCCAGGGAATCCAGTTTCCATCCTTCAGTTTTATGTGAAGCCTCAGCCTCGTCACACTATGTGCTCTGTTTCTGTTAGGCCCCATGTCTGTTATGTAAATAGAAAAGGAACATACAATTAAGTAAACTTAAACCTTAACCCAAGTAAGTTTCCCTGCATTCCAGAGCAGCTCAGTGTCCTTGCGGGGGCGGGTTGCCTCCAAGTTCTCATCGGCTTCCTGCAAAATTGGAAAGAACATGGTGCTATTTGTATGCAGGTTTTATAAACACTGCATTGCTGGGATGTTGAGGGCTGAGGTGATGGAAATATTTGCTGAGGTTTTAGAGACGACCAACCTGTTAATCATAGCTGTGGTCTTGGAGAGTGAACACCTTCCACATGGGCCCCCCCTGGAAGAACAGCATGGCGGGTGGGTGCCTGTGTGAACCTCAGGTCCACGCGTGACCTCCTTGTCCTCTACTCCTAGGTCAGTGGTCACCGTCCTGAGCTGTGGCAGTGACTGCCTTTGGAGAGCTCACTGTTTACACTCCGTTTCTGACTCAGGGTGGCAGATACTGTTTCTGATAGAATCCAGCCAGCTCATATCACATTGCACACACTTAAGTAATCTTCCTGCAGCTGTCTCTTATTCATTTGCTAGCTGCACTTTTAAAACCGGGAGTTAATCATAGGTCTGAGTTAAACTTTGTGTGGGGCAAGAGAGAGAAAGGCCAGCAGGCTATTTCTGCTTGGGTCATTTTTGGTGTGTCTTCGGATCACATATAATCACCATCTCTGAGTATCAAAACGACAACTTCCTCGGTGAATGTCTCTGCCTGGAGATTTGCTGCCTCAGGTGTGGTCTGCAGACCAGGCACATTGCCATCACCTAGAGCACTGGTGGTCCGAAAGATTGGCGACAGCTGGTTTAAGGAAACCTTTGGAGCAGTGGTCACCAACCGGTGGTCTGTGAAATCCGAAATGTCCACCGCTGACCTAGAGCATGGGAGTCATGCAGAGTCTCAGGCCTTGCCCCAGGCTTGGTGAATCAGAATTTGTATTTTAACAAGGTCTCCAGGTGATTTGTATGCATGGACCCAGGCCAATTTCCTGTTGTGGTCTGCTTGGTTGAAGCTGGGTTCGCTCTTGCAGGTTTTAAGGGTGGGAAGAGGAGAGTGTGGAGAAGGTGTGCTCATGGTTCTAAGGCTTGGGCCTTCCCTGTGAGTGGCACACCTCTCTTCCCCATCAGTGCAATGTGGCCACACCCAACTACAAGGGGGGTTAAGTAATAGAGTCAAATCACGTGTGAGGAATAAGGGTGAAGGAAGGAGGAGATTCACAAATGGGCCAAGGAATGGATTAAGCTGTGGGTGTGGCTCATCAGTCAGTATTATGTCTACCTTTCCTTTCCCTACTCCTTTTCAATGTGTTTTTCTTAATCAGTATAAAGTTAAAACGTATACTTATTGTGATTAGAATTTGATTGCTAATTTTATTCCTAATGATGGATAGCTCCAATATTAATGGTTAGGTGACTGTCACTTTTGCAGAGAAAATATCCAACATGCTTATCAGATACCCAACACAGGTATGGATTCCACCCCAGTCTTCCTCTCTCCTCCCTTTCTTTTTATGATGGAAAATGACAAGCATATGCAAATGTACATTAAAGTATAATGAATTCCAGACCACCCATCTGTGTCAACAATTACCAACTCATGGCCAGTCTTGCCTGAACTAGTCACTTCCTGTCCTGGATAGGAAATGTCCATTTTTTATTTTTATTTTTGCTGGTGTGATGTATGAACAATAGTGTCATGGGCTGATGTTCCCCTAAAACTCATATATTAAGACTCCAGTACCCAGTACCTCAAAATGTGACTGTATTTGGAGAGAGGGCCTTTAAAGAGGTGATTACGTGAGGACATTAGGGTGGACTGCTGACACCTTGATCTTGACTTGCAGCCTTTGGGACAATGAAATTTTATGATGGCAGCTCAACCTCTTAGGCGGATGCTCAACATTGTCTTTAAAAACAGCTTAAAATATTCTATCATGTTAGTATATTTTAGACATTGATCTGTTTTGGAGTATTTGCCATTTGGTTACGTTTTAAAGTAGTGTTTAGATAGAGTATTCTTGCCAAATTCTCCGGATTGATTTAATTCATCCTGAAAGTCATTCAGCACCGTCCTGCCCCAGGTATGGCCTAGACATTGGGGGGAGAAGATAGTGTATTCTTTCACAAGGTTTAAAGCATAGGTCTATGGAGTAAATTTCTAAAAGTTAAATTTCAGGGGCAAAGGATATACCGATTTTGTGATTTCATGAAATATTCTTGGGTTTTAAAGAAAAAGAAAAATTGGATCAGTTTGAAAATATGCCTATCTTACGAATGTGTCTATGTTAACTCCTAGCCAGGCCAATATTGAAATGAAAAATACAAACACCCATTCACACCCACACAGTTGCTGCCCCTCAAATATGGCTGCCTGGCTGGCATGGCTCAGTGGTTAAGCATTGATCCCATGAACCAGGAGGTCATGGCTCAATTCTTGGTCAGGGCACATGCCCAGGTTGCAGGCTGGATCCCCACTTTGGAGTTGCAGGAGGCAGCTCATCAATGATTCTCTCTCACCATTGATGTTTCTCTCTATTTCCTCTCCCTTCCTCTCTGAAATCAGTAAAAACACATTTTAAAAAAAGGAAAATAGCCCGATCGATGTGACTCAGTGCTTAAGCATCGACCCTATGAACCAGGAAGTCACTATGAACCAGGAAGTCACTATGAACAAGGAAGTCACGGTTCAATTCCCTGGTCAGTGCTCGATCCCAAGTCGTCTAGGAGGCAGCCAATCAATGATTCTCATCATTTATTTTTTAAAAAATTTATATCTTTGATTGACTTTAGAGAGGAATGGGGAGAGAGGGAGATAGAAGTAACAATGATGAGAGAGAATCATTGATCAGTTGCCTCCTGCATAACCCCTACTGGGGATTGTGCCCACAATAGGATTGGGGTCCTGAAGCCAGCCTCACTTAGAAGGCTTCAGATTTGGGGGTTCCCACAACCCTCCAGGTTTACTAGTTCGTTAGAATGATGCACAGAACACAATTATACATTTATTTTAGCAAACACATACAAATTGGAAGTAGTCAAAGGGAGAGGCACACACAGTGAGGTTTGGGAGGATGGAAGCTTTTTTGTCTTAACCCCATGGAGTTAGGACATGCCATAGGCCTGGCACAGCAATGTGTGACAGAACTCAGTGTGCCAACCAGGAAAGCTCCCCCAAACTCTGGTGTCCAGAGCTTCTGTTGAGGGTTCATTTTGTAGGTGTTATCGATTGATTCATTAGGCATGTCATTGAACTTGATCTCCAGCCCCCTTCAAGGAAGTTGGGCTGATATCACATGGCTCAAAAGCCCAGCCCTCTTAATCATTGGCTTTTCTGGTGGGGTCAGCCCCATTCTTAGCCATCTATTTTTTTGTTTTTGTTTTGTTGTTTTTTAAAATATATTTTTATTTATTTCAGAGAGGAAGGGAGAGGGAGAGAGAGATAGAAACATTGATGATGAGAGTCACTGATTGGCTGCCTCCTGCACACTTCCCACTGGGGATTGAGCCTGCAACCTTGGGCTTGTGCCGTAGACTGAAATTGAACCTAGGACCCTTCAGTCTGCAGGCCGATGCTCTATCCATTGAGCCAAGTGAGCTAGGGCCTGAGTCATCTCTTAGCATAAACTCTAGGGGACACCATGAGTCACCTTGTTAGAATAAACCGTCCAGGCCCATGATCACTTGGGGAAATTCCATGGATTTAGAAGAAATGGGACAAAGCCCAGGAACTAGGAACAAATACAAAGTGCTCCCCCCCCCCCCCCCCACTGTATTGAGGTACAGTTGACAAAATTGTAAAATATTTAAAGTGTACAATGTGGTGACGATATATGTATATGTTGTGGAAGTATTCCCCCATTGGGTTAATAATTAGTGCATCTATCACACATATTTACCCTTTCTAGGCTGAGAATATTTAACTTCTACACAGCAAATTTAAATTATAAAATACAGTATTATCAACTGTAGTCACACTCTGTAGTCCTGTAATATATTAAACCCTTAAATTTATTTATGTTATATCAGCAAGTTTGTACCCTTTTACTAAACTTCTTCCCCAAGTCCTGGTAACCACATTTCTGCTTTTTCTCTGAGTATGACTTTTTTTTTTTTTAAAGATTCTATGTATAACTAATACCGTGTATTTGGCTTATTTCACATAGCATAACGCCTTCCAGGTTCACCCATGTTCCAAATGACAGGATTTCCTTCTCATTAAAGGTTGAAAAATATTCCACTGTGTGTGTACAGTATATGTGTGTGCGTGCGCTAGAGACCCAGTGCACAAAATTTGTTCACTGGTCGGGGAGTGTCCCTCAGCCCATCCTGCACCCTCTCCAATCTGAGACCCCTCTGGCATTGGACATCCCTCTCACAATTTGGGACTGCTGGCTCCCAACTGCTTACCTGTCTACCTGCCTGATCACCCTCAACCACTCCCCTCCCAGTTTGACCAATGCCTAACTGCTCCCCTGCCAGCCCGGTTGTGCCAAACTGCCCTCCCCTGCCATCCCAGTCACCCCTAACTGCCCTCCCCTGCTGGTCTGGTCGCTCCTAACTGCCCTCCACTCCTGGCCTGACTGCCCACAACTGCCCTCCCTTGCTGCCCATCTTGTGGTGACCATCTTGTGAGAGGGCATGATGGTCATTTTGCATATTACCTATTTACTATATAGGATATGTATCTCACTTTTTTTTTTAATTTGTGTGTGTTTTTAAAAAATATATTTTCATTGATTTCAAAAGGAAAAGAGAGAGGGAGGAGAGATAGATTTTCCAGCATATGTTCCCTGACCAGGAATTGAACTGTGACCTCCTTCTTCATAGGTTGATGCCAAACCACAGAGCTATGCCAGTGGGGGAGATCTTTTTTCTTAATGGAGCTGTTATCACTGTGAATTTCCCTCTTAGAACCACTTTTGCAGCATCCTATTGGTTTTGATAATTATGTTTCCACTAGAGGCCTGCTGCATGAAATTCGTGCATGAGTGTGGTCCCTAGGCCTGGCTGGCGATCGAAACATGAGCATCTGGCGTGGAAGGGCAGGTCCCAGCTGACCTCTGGGCCCTGGGCAGCAACTGGGCCCTCATGCTCCTGTGTGCCCTCCCCGCTTGAGTTATGGTGTCCAAGTTCCCATGCGGAGATGTGGGCATGGCCAGATGCTGTGGGCCAGGGCACAGTGTGGGCCTCTGGGCCATCCAGTGGAGCTACATGGAAGCCGCATGGGTAGTGTGCTGTCTCTTGGCTGGCCTCGTAGACCAGCTTCAGTGCAAACTGACAGGGACCCTGTCTGGCCCCTGCGGTCTCGGCGGCTGCTCCCTGGCTCACCTGGAAGAGGTCATGTGGGTGTGGGGTGGGCTACTTGTGGGCGTCTGGCACCTGAGCCCAGGGCCTTCCCCAGCACATGAGCCCTGGTGTCCCTGAAGAGGATAGCAGGGGAGTGAGAGCGAGCTCAGTGGGTACCCTCATTCTCACCACATCTCCATGCCCGTCACCTTTGTCCCCAGGTAGCCAATGAGAGGTCACAGCCCCCGACCTGGGCACCATGGGAGGTTGGTTGCCACCACCACCCCCAGTTCCCTGGGAACGGCCCCAATCGGGTGGGAGATCAGGGCCTGCTGGCCGCTGGTTGCTGTCTTCCGTGCGACTGATCAGGGCCGGGCCCCCACTGCTGTCACTGGCACTGTCTTCAGGGTGATCGGTGGGGTGATTGGCCCCCACTCCTACCCACTTTGGCCTGGCACCACCTGCTCACCTGCTCCACCATCCTGCTGCAGTTCTATTCTTGTAGGGGCCCATTGTAGTCAGCAGTGTCTCTACTGTTGCCCACCATCAGCATCACATCACTAGCACCCACCATGTTCTGCACTGCTCCCTGGTGGTCAGCGCATGTTGTAGCGAGTGGTCAAACTCCTGGTTCAATAATTTGCATATTAGGCTTTTATTAGATAGGATTTTGATTTGTCTCAAGATATTTTTTATTTATTTATTATTATTTTTTTTATTGTCTAAAGTTTTACATCTCTTCTTTTTCCCCAGTTGACACTCCCCTCCCCTAGCCATTCCTGCTCCAGGCAAGCCCCCACTGCCCCAGTGCCTGTGTTCATTGGTTATGCTAATATGCATGCATACAAGTCCTTTGCTTGCTCTCCTACCCCTCCCCTCCCCTCCCCTACCATTATCTCTGGATCTATTCTTGTTCATCAAATTATGTTGATCATTATATCCCACATATGAGTGAGATCATGTAATATTTGTCTTTCTCTAACTGGCTTATTTTGCTAAGCATAATGCTCTCCACTTCCTTTTTGACCCATTCGTTTGTTCAGGAATTGTTGTTACACTCCACATATTTGTGAATTTTCTCATTTTCTTTTTGTTATTAATTTTTAGTTTTATGCTATTGTGATTGGAAACAATGCTTGATATGATTTTAACCTTAATTTTATTAAGACTTGTTTTGTGGCCTAACAAAAATGTATCCCAGAGAAAGTTCCCTGTGCTTCCGAAGAATGTGGATCTGCTATTGGATGGAATATTCTGTATACAGTCAAGTGCTGCATAATGATATTTTGGACAATGAAGGACTGAATATATAATGGAGGTCCCATAAAATTATAATGTAGCTCAAAAATTCTCATTGCCCAGGGGTGTCATAATGTCAGTGAAGTGCATTATTCATGTTTTTGATGATGCTGGTGTAAGCAAACCCACTGACTTTCAGTCATATAAAGGTATAGCACACATTTCTGTTCATAATACTTTATAATAGTAATAAAAGACTTGCTGCCATATGTATTTACTATACTGTACTTTTGTCATTATTTTAGAGTGTATTCTTTTTATTGATTTTGAAGAGGAAGGGAAAGGGAGCGAGAGAGATAGAAACATCAATAATGAGAGAGAATCACAGACTGGCTGCCTCCTGCGCACTCCATACTGGGGATTGAGCCCACAACCTGGGCAGGTGACTTGACCAGGAATCTAACCCCAACCCCTGGGTTCATAGGTTGACACTCAACCTATGTTGTCCAGGCTAGAATGTATTTTTTTTGATGATAAAAGCAAATATATTTTCTGTAAAACAGGATGCCGTGTTAAACTGGCAGCATCCTCATATATCTCGTGTTTGCTGTGTCTCTTACTGGATCTTTTTCTCTTGTGCTTGGCTTAATCCTCTATTTTGTTCATCATGCCCCTAAGTGTATCAGATCCCCTGCTTCTTGGCCAGCCTGGCTCAGTGGTTGAGCGTGGAGCTATGAACCAGGAGGTGACAGTTCCATTCTTGTTAGGGCGTGCTCGATCTCCAGTAGGGGACGTGCAGGAGGTAGCCAATCAGTGATTCTCATAATTGATTAAAAATGTTTTTATTAGTTTCAGAGGGAAGAAGGAGAGGGAGAGAGAGATAGAAATATCATTACTAGCATATCAATGAGTCATCTATTTCTAGTGTCTTATTTTAATGGAAATAAATTTAATGTGCATTTTTCTGATAAGCAAAATTGCTCATGAATATGGCTTTTTATATATTTGTTAGTATGTAACATGGAGTTCTTAATATATATTACTGCTCTACTGGTTTTCAGGGATTTAAGAATGGATCTGATATAGCGTTGCTTCTTCAGTTTATATTAAATAGGATATTAAAAAATATCTTCTTAAAGGATATCTTGACTTGCAATATCTTTTCTTGTTTTGACTCCCTAGGGTAAATTAGTAATAGGATGTTGAATTTTAATGCCTGATTTCTAGTTCACTTGGCTTAACTTTATGGTACAGTGGTAGAGTTAGGACCAACACAGGCAGGTGTGAGACTTGGGTGACTAGTAGGGAGTAAGTCCGGGAGAGGGAGTTTTATCTAGTTTGCCTGTATGAAGGAATGTGGCTAATTGTCCTGGTTTCTTTCTTAAATGTTTCTTTCTAATTCATTTTTAAGCACTTTCCTTGTCTCCTACAGTTTGGCTTAAAAACACACCGTTTCCCTTTTAACGTCAGGATAAAGTCCAAATTCCTAAGTTTAGAATACAAGACCTTTGATTACCCCATTACTACATCAAACCTCATGCACTTTTGAACCTGCTGTTCCCAGGCAGCATGTCTTTGCATATCTGTTCTGTTTTTATGGAACCTCTCCTTTTCCTCCCTGGTCTTCTCAGGGAATGCTAAATGATTCACCTGGACTTGCCTCATTACCCCCCCCTCCCCCCCCCCCGTGGAAACCCCCCAGGCGGCTAGCTGTACAGGCTTTCTTCTCAGTGTGCGAGTGGTTCCCAGGCCTGGCTGATGACCAGAATCGATTGGGGGTGGGGGTTCCAAAGGCCACCAGTTGTGCCCCATCTTGGCTTATTCTGACTCAAGTCATTTGGGATGGGGCTCTGGATACCTGTTGGTCTTTGTTTTAAGACTCCTGGAGTGGAGGTGGGATTTTGATGTTTAGCCAGGGTTGGGACTATTGGTGTGAAAGCCAAGTGAAGCATCCACAGCACTCGCTGCAGCAGGTTCTCAAACTTGAGCCTATATCAGCATCACCTGGACAACTTGGTAAGATAACGATTGATGGGCTCCCCTCTCAGAGATTCTGATTCGTAGGTGTGAGTGGGGCCTGAGAATTTGCATTTCTAACAAGGTTGAGGATGCTGATGCTGGTCTGGGGACTTCACTCTGAGAACCTCTGCTATACAGTAGATGGGTCATTGGTGAGCTAGGGTAGTGATCCCTTACCCATACAGAGACCAGAAGAAAGACAAGCAGATCTTGTGTGTAGTTTGCAACCACACTTGCCACAGATTGTAATTCTTTGATAGATCCCTTACTCACTGGATTGAGCGCCTGTGGGGCAATTGAACGAGAGAATATAGTGAAGGTTTTACACCATTCTCCTTGCTCTACTGGTTAAGGGAGTATTTTCAGTATCTTGTGGCTACTCTCTGGGGCCAAGAGTTGAAGTGAAGTCCTATGACTTTTCCAGAAATATGAAAAGACTAGTGGCCCGGTGCATGAAATTCATGCATGGGGGAGGGGGAAGAGGGATGGGGAGTTCCCTTAGCCCAGCCTGCACCCTCTCCAATCTGGGATCCCTCAGGCCTCTGGCTCCTAACCGCTCAGCTGCCTGCCAGCCTGATTCCCCCTAACTGTTCTCCCCTGACAGCCTGCTTGCCCTAACTGCTCTCCTCTGCTGGCCTGGTCCCCCTAACTGCTCTCCCCTGCTTGCCTGATTGCCTCTAACCTCCTCTGCCTTGGCCCCGCCAACATGGCTTTGTCGGGAAGGATGTCTGGAAGGACATCTGGAAGGTCGACAGGAAGATGTTCAGTCTAATTAGCATAGATGCTATCTTGTCCTAAAAATACAGGTTGTTCCCAGGTTTTCCTATCATGGAAGGAGAGCCTGCAGTAGCATCCTGGGTTCTGACCAGGGCTTAAGTGCTTGTGCTTTATCTCAGCAGATGTGATTCCTAGAAGAAGACTCTTGGATATACCTTGAACATTTCTATCAAATTTGCCAAGTCATCCTCCAAAAATGTCGAACCACTTTAAACTCCCACCATCAACCATGCATGTGCCCTCCATCCCACTTTGATGTCAATATCATTGATTTCTCCCTAGAAGCTTCCATCCTGTCAGCCAAGATTGCTTGGTACTTGAGCCAACCTCATTGTTTAGCTGGGGACTTGATTTTCCGAGATAGAATTATGGAGGAAGAAAAATAGTTTTCCTTAACCTTTCTGAGTTCTTAGTGGAGGCCCTTGTAATGAAAGATAGATCACCAAGAGAAAAACAAAAGTTCATTAACATGTGTACCTTGTGTATATGTGGGAGATCTCAGGAAAAAATGAATAACTCCCCAAGCTGGCTTAGAATGCCGATTTAAATACCTTCTTCCTAGGGAAAGGGAATGGGAGATGTAGACCTCCTAGAGGAGAGTAAATGATTTTTAAAAAAGATGAATGGGGGTGGAGAGAAATAGTTGTAACAAAGTTTGGGTGTTATGTCCTATGACAGGAGTCAGTCTTCTCTGCCTGATGACACTTCTCCCATCAAGGGGACCTAAGATATTTAAGCTCCTTTAGGAGGGTCCAATTTTAGACAGATCAGGAGACTTGAGTGAAATCCTCTGCATGCATTTGCAGTTTTCCAAGAATCTGCAGCTCAAGATCATCAATATAACAATAAAGCATATGTTGGGGGTGGCATGTTCTTTGACCTTAAGAATAAACCCAACAAAAGCTTGTTTCCTCTCTTAGATGATTTGCCACAGTAGGTTATTCCCTGGAGACGGCATTCTGGGAGTGATTATAACATACCCTGTGTATGTAAAAAGGTGTGGGCCACATCACTAAATAATCCAGGGACAGTTTTCTCATCTTGAGGAAAGGGAGATAAAGTTATGATAGTTTATCTCCCTTTCCACAGGTTTCTTGTGGGTTTGTGTCTCAGCTGCCCTCAAGCTCCCCCCTCTCCCCCCAGCAGCCCCAGAGCCTACCCATCGGGCCTTGGGGCTGCTGGGTGCCAGTCCTGTGGGTTTGTATCTCCAGTCCACCTCCCTCCCACCCCCCCAGCCCCAGGTCTGTGGTGGCGGGGTTTGGGGCTGCTGAGTGCTGGCCTCCCTGCTGGTTTGTGTCTCAGATCCAGCCCCTCGCAGCCCCAGCGCCCCCATGGCGGGGCTTGCAGCTGCTGGGTGCCAGCCTCCCTGCTGGTTTGTATCTCCAATCTGGGGGCCGCTGGGTGCTGGCCTCCCTGCAGGTTTATGTCTTCAATTCGGCCTTTGCAGCTCCAGCATCTGGGTGGCAGAACTTGTGGGTGCCGCCCCCCTGCGGGTTTGTGTCTCTGATCCAGGGGCTCTTGGGTGCCAGCTTCCTCGCAGGTTTGCACCCCGCGCTCCTTGCCGCGCCCCACGCTCCTCGATGTGCCCAGCTCGCCGAGGCCCCCCCCCCCCCCGCCCCCCCGCCCCCCGCCAGCCCAAGACCTAAAGCCTTGAGGCTTTAGGCCTTGGGCACCCAGCCATCTCCCTACTCAGCTCAGCCCAGCTGCCTGTGACCACCCGGCCCCAGGGATTGGGCACTCACCACCACTTCTGCTCACAGGGCCCGGGTGGGGGCCTGGCACTCCTGTGCCACCTCCCCCCTGCCTGGCCTGCCCCACCCTGCTGCTTCCATGTTCCCCTGCTCAGTACTTCAAACTCATTCCTACAGTGGGTCTGTCAACAGAACTACATTTCCCAGAATTCCTGGTGTTCCTGATACCCTACACGAACCAAGAGCACTGTGAATTTTCTCCACCCGGTGGTGGCCACCAGGGTCTCGGCACACCCCGGAGACTGGCAGCAGCCCCCCCACTTCCATCATGGGTGCTGGGCTGGGGGGCATGCAGGGACCCTGGGAGCTTATTTGCATGTGATTCAGGCACCGTAAGTGTAAGGAGGGCTGGCCCTTAAGTACCTTGTGGGCCACACTTATAGGGTGGTGGTTGCTTTCACTGCACTGCAGCCATGACCCTGCTGGCCTTACCCCCCACCCCCTGCCCCAATTGGCTGGTAGCGTAGTGGAGGTACAGTCAATTTGCATGTTACTCTTATTAGATAGGATTGGGGCAGTGGTTCTGATCCTGGAGATTTTGCCATCCAGGCAATATCTGGGGACAACTTGGGGTTGGGAATTGGAACTAGTGTCTTGAGGATGGATTTCAGGGATGCTACTAACTGTCCCAGGACACCCCCCCATAGCAAAGATGTAAGCAGCCAAAAATGTTAGTTCTGCTGAGCTCCAGAAATCCGGCCTCAGGGGAAGGAGGTTCTGATGAAGTCCGTGGGTCTTGCTGTGAGATGTATCTGTGGTCATTTGTCCCTAAACAGTCCCTGTTCATAGATTCCCTGACCCAGAGTGCCCCTACCCCCCAGCCCTGCCCTGATGGAGCCTGCAGTGACCAGGGCTAGCAAAATCTGGGAGGATTAACCAGAGATTAATATTTGCCACAGCTAGAAGTGCTTTGAAATACATTATCCTTTCAACAATAAATGACTTATTTGTGTGGGGCTAGGGCATTTGCTGAATGATTGACTGACCTTAGCTGACCTGTATCTTCCTTTTTCCAGGAGAGGGGTTTGTGTGACTGAATGTTCTCTGCTCCTGTTTCTCAACCAGGGGAGTCATTTATTTATCAACTCAGCTGAGTTTTTGAGTGACTTGTCCTGTGCCAGGTCTGATGAGCATCACAGAAAGACTGGGCCCTGTCTTCATGGAGTTCTCATTCTAGAAGGAAGATGGGCAAAATGAAGAATATTTTTCTCTCAAAAAATAAAAAAATAAAAAATAGATTTTCGTAAATAGATCAAGAAATTAGAAGAGAAGAATAAGGTGGAAAATCAGAGTACATTTGTGTTTTTTTGATAAGATGGTCAGACCTTGCTTTGGAGGTGACAGTTTGAGACCTGGAGGAGAAATGGTGCAATCATGGGAGGAAAGGGGGCAGAGTATTTGTTCCCGGCAAAAGGAATAGAAAACAGGAACTGGGGACCACAGCAGGCCAGCCTGACTGGAACAGTGAGCAGGGATGGGAGGGTCAGAGATGGGTGTCTAGTCAGGAGGGACCTGGTCACTCATGACACCCCAGGTAAATGTGAGGATGGCAGATGTAAGGCTGTAGCCATCAGGCATTGTGGAGGTCTGAAAGCCCATCCTATCTAATAAAAGAGTAGCATGCAAATGTGACCGCACCTTGGCTCCTGATTGGCTGTGCTACCAGCCAATCAGGAGCAGGGTGGGGGCCAGTGATGTGAGGCAGGGGGCGGGGCCGAGACGCATGAGAGGCCGGTCTGGGGGTTTGGCATGTGGGACGGGAGGGGCCAACCTACATGCCACTTGGGATGGGTTCCGTGCAGGAAGAGAAGGGCCGGCTGGTGCACTGGGCGGGTAGAGAAGGGCTGGCTGGTGTTCTGGGCGGTATGAAAGCTGGTCGGGATGGGAGGGGCCAGCCGATGCGCCGCATGGGACAGGAGCTGTGCGGACAGGAGGCAGGCGAGGCCTGCGCGTGCAGCTGCCGAGTGTGGGTGCCCCTGGGGCTGGGCAGTCGCCACTGGGACTAAGGCCAGGTCTGGGTGGGCGGGCTGGGGCAGAGCCAACCAACAGCCCCATTCCAGGGTGATGGCTGTGTGCCCAAGGCCCAAAGCTTCGGCCAAGGGTGAGGGGCCAGTAGGACATCCCCTGAGGGCTCCCAGTATGTGTGAGGGCTGGTTGGGCTGAGGGAACTCCCCTCCATGCACGAATTTCGTGTACCGGGCCACTAGTCCTTAATAAAGAGGAAGAATGGTTCCAGAAGAGCTGAGAACAAGAAAGTGAGCAGCTAAGGTTTGGGGTGTCCTTTGTGTAGAGCGTGGAAGAATGATAGGCATCGAGAGTAGTCAGTGCATGGCCTTTGGTGATGCCAGGGTTGTTTATAGCTAGGAGGGGCCTGGGCTGGAAAGTGTAATTGGGGAAATGGTGGGTGATGCTGAAGCTGCAGGGAAGTCCTGTCCTCAGGAGCCAGCCAGGCCCCTGTAGCAGGAGAGCAAGGAGTTGAGGATAGTACAGGGGCTTTATGGAGAACACCCCCTTGGCCACAGCATGTGGGGGCCTGTGGCTGAAGTTTGGAAGTGGGGTCAAGATAACTAGTACTGCCTAGCCAGAGTGGCTCAGTGGTTGAGCATCAACCTATGAACTAGGGGGTCACGGTTTGATTCCAGGTCGGGGCACATGCCCCAGTTGTGGGCTCGATTCCCAATGGGGGGGAAGGTAGGAGGCAGCCGATCAATGATTCTCTCTCATTACTGATATTTCTCTCCCTCTCTCTTCCTCTCTGAAAGCAATTCAGTTATTTAGGGGACAAAAAAAAAAAAGAAAAGAAAAAGAAAGAAAAAAAGATAACCAGCACCTCACCAGGCTCCATTATTGGGAAGCTGTATTCATTGTTGTTTAGGAAGTATAACAGTGAATCCATTGCTTTTCAACACGGTTTCCCAAGGGCCCCTGTAGGGAGGAGGGTGAAGGAGGACCCCCAGGAAGTGTGGGAATGGAAGCTCCCTAAAGTCTGGCCTTTAGTGGCCAGTGTTTCCATTTATTCAAACTCTACAGTTTACTAAAACTTCCAGGAAGATGTGCCAGTTGTTTCGGAGGCTTTGTGTGCTCCTGGGACCCTTGGGGACACTCTTTGGGCATGGGCCTCTCAGTCGGACACACTGCACTGTGGGGGCTATGGGTCATTTCAGCACAGAGAACTGCTTGTATTTTGGTCATGTGCATTTCACTTCCTTCTCACTGTGGGAAACGAGACGTGATGCAGGAGTGACAATCAGGTGTGAGTTGTGCAAGGAGGAAACCCTCCACAGAAGCCTCATTGCAGCCTAAATGCCAGTTTAGCCTTTGGATCATTTCCCTGCAGTTCGAATGTTCACGGAGCTCAGCTGCTCTGGGAGCTGTGCTGGAAATGGAGTATGCACAAATGCCTGACCCTCAAGGGACTCCTGGATGGTGTGGGGATGAGGGTGCCAAGTGCATTGTACATACATTGGACCCACTAGTGTGTCAGAAAATCAATTTAGTGAATTTCAACTGCCATTTCTTGTGGGTGATTTTTTAAATTAAAAAATGTATGGTAAAATATACAAAATCTACCATTTGTAAAAAAATTGAGGTATGATATTAATTTCAGTTGTATAACATGACTCAATATTTGTATATATTTTGAAGTGAACACTATATTAAGTCTTAATATCCATCACTCCGCATAAATACAAATTTGTTCCTGTGATGAGAACTTTTGAGATTTACTTTTTTAGCAACTTTCAAATGTGCAGTATGGTATAATGAAGTAGAGTCACCATCCTGTATATAATATCCTCATGACTTATTTTATAACTGGAAGTTTGTACCTTTTGACCCTTGTTAGCCATTTTGCTCACCTCCACACCCCTCACCTCTGTCAATCACTAATCTGTTCTCTGTTATCTTTGAGCTCTTTAAGATTCCACATATAAGTGAGATCATACTGTATTTGTCTTTTTCTGTTTGACTTATTTCACTTAGTATAATGCCTTCAGCGTCCATTCATGTTGTCACAAATGGCAAGATTTCTTTCTTTTTTAATCTTTACCTGAGGAAATGTTTTCTTTTATTTTTAGAGAGAGTGGAAGGGAGGGGGAGAGATAGAAATATCGATGTGAGAGAGACACATTGATTGGTTGCCTCCCACACTCACCCTTGCAACTGAGGTACATGCCCTTGACTGGAATCTAACCTGGGACCCTTTGGTCCACTCTATCCACTGAGCCAGATGAACTAGGGCCATTAATTTTTATGGCTGAATAATATTACTTTGTGTATATGTATGTGTATATATTAAATTTACCATATTAACCATTTTTTAATTGTGCAGTTTAGTGGCTGGCTTTTTATGACTGGCTTATTTCACTGATAATACTTAGGATTGATCCATGTTGTAGCATGTATAAAAATTGCCTTCCTGCCCTGACTGGTTTGGCTCAGTGGATAGAGCATCGGCCTGCGGACTGAAAAGTTCCAGGTTTGATGCTGGTCAAGGGCATGTACCTTGGTTGCGGGCACATTCCCAGTAGGAGGTGTGCAGGAGGCAGCTGATCGATGTTTCTAACTCCCTATTCCTCTCCGGCTGTGTAAAAAAAAAAAAAAAATCAATAAAATATATTTAAAAAATTGCCTTCCTGTCGTGGCTGGCATTGCTCAAATGGTAGAGGGTTCGATTCCTGGTCAAGGGTACATACCTGGGTAGCAGGTTCCATCCTTTCCTGGTCCGGACATTGTGTCTCTCTCATATCAATGTTTCTCTCTCTCTCTCTCCCCCCCCCTTCTCTCCTCTTCCCTCTCCCCTCTTCCCTCTCCTTCTCCTTCTCCTCCCCTCCTCCTTTCTATGCTTTCTAAAATCAATGGAAAAATATCCTTGGGTTAGGATTAACAAAAACAAACAAACAAAAGTAATGGAAAAAATATCCTGAGGTGAAGATTAACTACAACAAGAAACTGCCTTCCATTGTTAAAGTCAAATAATATTCCATTGCATGTATATATCATATTTTGTTTATCCATTCATCCATTGATGGACACTTGGGTTACTTCCACCTTTTGGGTATTGTGACTAATGTATGGTCATGGGTGTATAATGACTGGCATTTCTTTTTAATGTTGTAAGGTAGATTACAAAATAACAGAGTAGCCTAGGTAAATGTGGACACAGTGTAGATAGACCTGGGTATTCAAGAGCGCTTGGAAATCTAGATTTTTTATGGGAAATATAACTTTTTAAGCTATTATTCTTCAAAGTAATGATGTGTGCCCCACTAAGCATGTTCCTCTCCCCCCCATCCCCCCGCCCCCCGGGATCTTTGTGTGGGACTCTAATGGGTGACCTCAGGCCTGAGAGATTATGTATTAGAGGTTTTTGATAACTGACCTAAATTCCATGGGTCCAAAGAAGGAGAGATTTACTGGAGATAGAAGTGAGAGACGGTTCAAGTGAAGGAGCTAGAACTTGAAGCTGGGAATAAGTCAAAAATTAAAAAGAAAAGGGGCAAAGAAACTCTTACTCATTGCTGGTAAGATTGCAAAATAATGCAGCCACTTAAAAAATATATTTTTAGCCAAAACTGGTTTGGCTCAGTGGATAGACCATTGGCTTGTAGACTGAAAGGTTCCAGGTTCGATTCTGGTCAAGGGCATGTACCTTGGCTGCAGGCACATCCCCAGTAGGAGGTGTGCAAGGGGCAGCTGATCGATGTTTCTCTCTCATTGATGTTTCTGACTTTCTATCCCTCTCCCTTCCTCTCTGTAAAAAAAAAATCACTAAAATATATTTAAAAATATTTTTATTGATTTCATAGAAGAAGGGAGAGGGAGATAGAAACATTAATGATGACAGATAATCAATGATCGGCTGCCTCCTGCAGGCCCCATAACCTGGGAATATGCTTTGACTGGGAATTGAACCATGACCTTGAGGTTGATGCTCAACCATTAAGCCACTGGTGGGCTAATGCAGCCACTTTTGAAGACAATGTGGGGCTTCTTACTAAATTTACTCTTTACGTATGAACCAGCAACCATGCGTCTTGGTGTTTACCAAAAGGATTTGAAAACTTAGGCTCACACACAACCTCCTCTTGGTTGTTTATAGCAACTTTATTTATAATTACCAAAACTTGGAAGCAACCAAGATGTCCTTTAGTTGGGGAATGGATAAATAAATAAACTGTAGTCCATCCAGTTAATGGAATATTATTCAACACTAAAAGGAAATGAGCTATCAAGCTATGGAAAGATTTGAAGGACCCTTAGTGCATATTAAGTGAAAGAAACAAGTCTGAAAAGGCTAAATACTGCCATCTCTGTTATATTTTGGAAAAGGCAAAACCATGGAGACAGTAAAAATACTGGTGGTTGCCAGGGGTTGGGAGGAGGGAAAGATGAATAGATGGAGCACAGGATTTTTAGGGCAGTGAAACTCTTATGTATCATATAGTAATGGTGGATACATGTGATTTACACATCTGTCAAAACCCATAGGATTTATGGATTTTGACATATGTATAATGAATGACCCTTACTGTGAACGTGTCAATATAAGTTAGTCAATTATAACAAATGTACCACTTCGGTGGGAGATTTTGATAATATGGGAGAGTGGGGTGATTCAGAACTCTGTACTTACTGCTCTATTTTGCTGTGAGCCTGCAACTGCTGTAAAATAAATAAATAAATAAATAAATAAATAAATAAATAAATAAAGTATAGCCAAAAGCTTAGTTGTGGGGACATCCCCAGTAGGGGGTGTGCAAGAGGCAGCTGATTGATGTTTCTCTCTCATCAATATTTCTGACTTTCTATCCCTCTCCCTTCCTCTCTGTAAAAAAATCAATAAAATATATTAAAAAAATAAAGTATAAGTACAAAAAAGAAAAAAATGAAAGCTTTCCAGATTGGGGGGGGGGGGGATGGAAGTAGGAGTGTCATTGTGTGCTCAGGGGATAAGTGGGCAACTGGTCTGGCTGTGAGAAAGTGTTCCTGCTAGGACAGTGGGATATGTGGCTGGAAAAGCAGTCGGGCACTACTGCAAACACACAGACACACACCAGCTTGTGCTGAGGCGGGGCTTTGCCAGTGGCATGAGGTGATGTATCTCTTAAATTAACCCAACTGCCCAGATGTTTATCTCTCAGGGACTCATAAACTGAGCAGCCTGTGAAAGCATTATGATAACTGACTAAACTACGCAGATCAGTTCTTTAGCCTTGAGTAGGTATCCTTTTAATTAAGATAGTGAATTACATATCCACATTAAGTAAATGATTAAGTAAATTCGTTGACTCAAGTAAAGTGTTTTCTGATGCCCTGGTCCCAATGAGTGATATTAAAGCTTACGTTGTTAGTCAGTAATACCTTCCAGGTCCATCCTTACTCTCTGAGTTTGGAAGCAAGATCTATGTAATTCCTTATAGAGGATGAGGTTTAATGGTTTAGAAGAAGGTGTTTGATTGGACTAGGAGCTGTTGACCATACTTTCAGAGAAGAGCCGGCCAGCACTTAGGCACTCACTGCCTCAGAAGGGATCTTGCCAGTCAGTCCTTACCCTAGTAGTGGTCACTTGGGCTGTGCTAACTGCACTAGAGTATCAACCTGCCGGTTTTAAGATTCCTCACTTGTGAGTTTCAGTCAAAAGTGCTTTAATTCCTCACAGCTGTTAACGAAAACAAACAAACAAACAAAAAAACACCATTGAAACCTGTAAAGAATTTTGTGAGTTTATTTGAGCCAAAACTGTCGACATATGCTGGGAAGCAGAGCCTCAGTGAATTGAGATAATGCTCCAGAGAATGGAGGGTTACATCTATATTTATGCATTTGCAATCAAAGGAAAGGGACGTAGGTGAGTTACATGAAATTCATTGGTGATAGATTAAGGAGGTGGGATAAAGCAAGGCGAGGAAACTTCTGGGATAGCTGTATAGGCGTGGGTTAGCCGTGGGAGACAAGGGAAACAAGAAGGCCAGGGATGGACCAGGGGTTTCTGCAGTGCCTGCAGCCTGGGAGGACCCATGTAGCCTGGGGCAGGGGGAGTGCAGGGACCTAGGGAACATTGGCGAGGAAAGGGGACCCAGCCTGCACTGCCGCCTGGCTTATTTTGACTTGGAAAGAACAGGTGGGAGATGAAGGGGGAAAGGATATGGAAATGAATTTTGAGCATGTTTTAGGAAAGGCGGAAAGCCGCAGAGGAATGAGGAAAGGCGGTTTTAGCTTGAGACTTGCTGCTGCATTTAATTTGATTTGGCTGTGGGCCACTTCAGGAATGCTGGGGTGGTGCCCTATTTTGAGACAGCTTACCTGAGGTGTGGGTGTTCCAGACTCACCCTGGATGGATTCCAATGACATCTTGCCAAGACCAACCAGACACTGTCTTTGATCACAGAGCTTCTAAGTAGTTTGGCAGTAGTCATTGCTCTGAAGAAGGAGTTACAGTCATGGTGAGACAGGAGGGAAATGGTGCTACTCCATCAAGTGTTGGGGCTGAAGAGTGGATGGAGAGAGTATGGCTGTGGAGAGAAGGGCTACTGGGGCAGAGCTGGGTGGGGGATGGCCTCTTTGGCAGTGGTCTGGAATTGCTGAGTAAATTCCCTCAGGCATACCTTGGAATCAAGGTGTCAGTTGATCAATCTAATTCCTTACTTAGATGGAAATGAAAACCTTCATCCCCTGCTGGTACCCGTAGGGCTCAGCTGGCTTTCTGAGATTTGAGCGATGAAAGGAATTGGGAGAGTCCTTACGCCAAAAGCTACCATGAAAGAAATATGTTTGAGTAATTTCATTTATCTGAGTTATTAGTCTTTCTAATGGGGTCCAAATGTGATTACTTAAGAGTTCTATCCTGGTATTGGCTGATATTTGGTGGGATTTTCCAAGTTTTCAAAGCAGCTCCAGTTGATCTCTCAGTGGCTGAGGGAGGTGTATGTCCAGGGGGCCTTCCCATTTGATGGAGGCCAATACTAATCGATTATAAGGATACTTTAAGGTCACACACACAGGAAGTGGCAAAGTCCCAGACTCGTAACAGCAGGATTTCCACCTCAAGCTGTATTTTGTTTCTACTCATTAAAATTAAAAAAACAAAATTGTGAAAATGCACATAACATAGAATTTATCATCTTAGCCATGAAGTGTACAGATCAGTAGTGTATAAGTACATCCACATGGTTGTACAGCCAATCTCCACAGTTCTTTTCATCTTGTAATAGTATTTTATTAAACACTGACTCCTCCCTCCCCTTCTTTCCTTCCTAGTAACTCTCCTACTTTCTGTCTCTCTGAATTTGACTACTCCAAGTACCTCATGTCAGTGAAGCCCTACAGTGGCGGTCCTATTGTGTCTGCGCCATTTTAGATTCCCCCCAGCATTGTGCAAGTCTTCCAGTTTCTCCACATCCTTGCCTACACTTTTCCATTCTAAAGTGAGAGAGGTGGTATCTCACTGTGGTTTTGATCTGCATTTCCCTGATGATTAGTGATGCTGAGCATCTTTTCCGGGACAAACAGAATTTCAAAGAGGGCCTTTAGGACCAGCTGTCATCACCTGGGTAAATTCCAGTGCTAACTGCCTGAGCATTTGGTGAAGGGCATAACTGTAGAATAAATGAAATGGCCCAGCACATTTCAAGCATGTTTAGTGGTAAAGCTCACATATTTATACTTTTGCTTTGGAAGGAAATTGAAACCTAGAGATGTGACATGACTGGCAAAAAGTCATGGAGGTCCAAAATCGACCTCGCAGAAGTGAAGGCGGGGGAGAGGGAGACGGTAGAGGCTCTGGGAACTCTAGAGTTCTAGGTGTCATTGCTGGAACTAGAACCCACTCTTCTGATCTCTAGTCCAGGGCTAGCAAAATCTGGAGCTCAGTTTCTCTTCCTGCTTCCTTAGTGATTCATAACTGTTCATTTATTCATAAGCGGTTCTTGAGCACCTGCTCTGTCCCCAGTGCTGTGCTGGGAACAAAGCAGTAAAGGAGGTAAACATGATCTCTACTTCCATGGTTGTTGTCTGGCTTCAGGAGTTTCCTTACCCTGGCAAAATCGGTAAAATGCTGTCAACCTTTGAACTAGCTTTGCTTATTAATTATTATCACTTAAATAATGTGTAATGGATAATGGCAGTTTATTTGCATAGGGTTTTCTTGGGTCCTCTATAAAGCTATTGTTTTTTCCTTTTATAATTAAAAAGTAATTTGAAATTATGTGAATATTCCAAATCAAACTTTTATTTGTTTTAATACCCATTGATAATTTCTTTTTTTGTTGTTAATCCTCACCTGAGGATATTTTTTCCCCATTAATTTTTAGAGAGGGTGAAAGGGAGTGAAATATCGATGTGAGAGAGACACATCGATTGGTTGCCTCCTGCATGCACCCCACCAGGGCCGAGGAACCTGCATCCAAGGTATGTGCCCTTGACAAGGAACCGAACCCAGGACCTTCCTTCCGAGGGCCAACACTAACCACTGAGAAAACTGGCTGGGGCTCCCATTGATCATTTCAAAGCCATTGTTCCTTCAACATTTATTTGCATTTGAGAATGCAAGCACTTTCCCTTCTCCCCCATTTACAGAAAGTATTTAAAGAGTTATGATTCATTGCCATTTATCTCAATGCTCAGTGTATCCCAGATTTGCCTAGTGAGAGCCCTTCAGGCTGGCTCCTCTGTCCTTTGGACGTATCCTCATGATTTCTTGGAGCTTTTCCTTATTTTATGGTGTAAGATGTTTTAGGCCCTCTTGTACTTTCTCTGCTTGTTTCGTGTTGGCCTGGTCACTGGGTAGTGATACGTTGCTAGGAATGCTTGGGGCACTCCTCACAGACATTTTCCTTTGGGGGCCAGTGTTGTGGCCGGACCAGCCCTTGTGGTTCTTAAGGTTGCCAGCTGCGCACCTCTACAGTGATCATCAGGAAACTTTGAAAAAAGATTAGGTGTTTACTCACAAGTCCTGCCTGGGGCTATGCAGCAAGGTCTTGGGGTTGGCAGAGTGGACAGTGAGAGGGAGAAAAAAAAAAAGGAGAGAGAGGGAGACAGAAACAGAGAGAGTAGTCATGAGTGTGAGCCTGGGGTTCTGCCTTTATTTGGATAGAGGGTGGGGCGCCTAGGGTGTTGTGGGTTCACTCTTGATCAATTTAAAACATAAGAGCGGGGAATTAATGTGCAGGAAGGGAAAAGCAAGTTGACAGTGAAAGGATCACTTATCTAGGTCAAGCAGAGTTTTCTGAACAAGAAAAAGGGAAGTTCATGGGTGGGTGGCCTGGGTTTTCATAGTCACGTAGCTGGCCACGTGTTTGAGTTGAATGTCTTTGAAGTGGATGCCTCAACAATCAAAAGCTTATACTGCAATAATAAAAAAAAAGCTGATTGTGATGTGCTTACACTACACTGTCCCAGCCTTGGAGCCAGTCATTTCTTTAAGGAGCCTTGGTTTCTTTGTGGCAGGAAAGGTATTAAAAAACCGAGACCTGGGCGCCTGCCCGGAGTGTTCTTGGACATTGGTGTGTCATTGTTTCCAGGCTCTCCCGGCACGGAGCCAGGGGGTTTGTGGGTGGGTAAGCACATATCTAAGATATCTCATCCTGACCCAATCTCTGAATTTAAAATATAGACTTTTAAAAACAAAACTTATGGGTGTAGGATTCTGATTAGACACAGATGTGTATTTTTGGGTAGATGTTTTTCATTTTTCTCTCCATTTTTAACAGGTGGCTAAACCCCTTGTTTAAAATCGGTCACAAACGGAGATTAGAAGAAGATGACATGTATTCAGTGCTTCCGAAAGACCGCTCAAAGGAACTTGGGGAAGAGCTGCAAAGGTGAGCAACAGGCAGTTGAGGAGAAGGGTGCGGAAGGAAAGCTTCTAGGCTCTAATGGTTTGGAAAGGGTGTTGCCTTCCTTTGGGTCCTTCTGGAGATTGGGTGCACTGCCCTCCCCTCCCCTCAGGCTGTCCCTGGGCTTCACCTGCTTTGGCAGGTGGCTGAAACTGGAGTGGCCTGTGCATTTGTGGAAGTGGAGAGAGCCCCCAGCCAAAGCCCTGAATGCCAAGAACTGTCTGGGGAGGAGGTATCCCTGCAGGAAATTGTCTGGACTCCTGTCCTCCCTCTTGGGCTGCTCTGGGTGCTGAATGTCCTGCAGAACTGGCAGGAACTTGTTTCTTGAGCCTGGAACTGTTTTTCTGGCGCCTCAGAGACTGCACCCCAAATTTTGGGAGCCCTGCAGTTAGCCAGCATCTATAGGACAGGGGTGAAGTGCCCAGCAGTAGACACTTACCTTTCATTCTGTTACCTCCCTGGTTTGCCCTATGGCAGGGCGTGCTGCTCTTCACCGTGCTGTGTTTCTCATCGCAGGTACTGGGAGGAAGAACTTTCGAGAGCCCAGAAGGCCCCACGGGAGCCATCTTTAACGAAAGCAATCATCAGGTGTTACTGGAAATCCTATGTAATTTTGGGATTTTTTACGTTACTTGAGGTAAAAGCTTTCCCTGCAGTGAACCGTTTTTTGGGACCATTGGGGAGAGAGGCAAGAAGTTTAAGTAGATAAAAGATGTCTAGAAAACACGATATCGTTAGACTGAGCAAATGCTTAAATGACTGGACCTGGGAGCAGAGGGTCACTATTTTCCTGTAAATTAGAGTGTTGTGGAAGGGCAGTCCTGAAAAGAGAAGACATTTCAGACCATGTTAGGACACTGTTGGTGCTCAGTAAATGTTATAAACACTGAGTGATTCTTGACCAGAAGAAGATCCCACAACCTCCAGGAATATGTTTGGAGGAAGTAAATTTGGACCAGCGCCCAGAATCAGGAAGCATTTTACAGGTGCTCTACAAATAATTATTAACTTGACCAGGCCAGATCTGATAAACCTTCTTCCAAACAGGTATTGTCACCTTCCAGGGAACTAGAACCCGGGGCCCTGCATCTTGGCCGGTGCTGGCCAGAGCTCCCAGAAGCAGACATGCCTCTAGGCTGGCACCCTGGCAGTGGGCCTGGGTACAACAAAGCAATGCCTTCTTGTTGGAGAAGCTCTGGCTTCACCATGAATTCTGAGGAATTTGTGCATCACCCATTCTGGTTTCTTATTCCTGGTTGTTGGGGCTGATTGCTGGTTGGCAGGTAGTCTTGGTAGGCTGGCATTTCAGAGAGTGTAAGAGGGGATATGCTATGGAGAACCAAAGGTAGAAATGCATGATGTCAGTTGACCCCCATTGCCCTGAAGGGCCTCCAGTAAGACATTATGTACCTGGGGGCACAGTGCCAGCAAGCCTGCCTGTCCTGGGTAGGTATGCTGAAAATCTGCCTGCATAGCCATGTTCTCCCTGGTGCCTTAGTACTGCCTTAGGGACATTGGTGGCCCTGCGTGTGTCTGAGATTAGTAGAGACAGAAGTTGTACTTGCTATGAAAGGGTTGTTTCAGCTGCAGGAGGGCAGTGAGTTGTCATAAGTTCATTTTGTTGGGGGTGGGATGGATGGGTCGGTTGATTCGATGTGGGAGGTATAGCTCCTATTTAAAAGGTTCTGTTGTAGGGAGGCACTATGGGCATTGGGTGGCTAGGTAGGTGAACTCTCCCCTACACAATTGGAGAAAACCAGGGACTCTGTCAGCTAACAGGTACAGGTGACTGGGTGGTCCTGGGAAACTGAAGTTGTTGTTGATGACAGATGTGGGTTGGCCAGTGTGCCAGAGGTTGGGGACAGGTGTATGGGGCAGAGTGCCTCCTTTGAGAGGGCACCAACCGCTATGTGGATAATGCTGTGGCCTTGTGAAGGGCAGGGTGGAGATGCAGACCAGTGGGACTAACTGGGGGTGTTAGAGGGTGCAAGAGCCCCTTGGGCTGGCCAGCCTGTCTTTGACCTGTGCCTAGGTGTTTCCACCTTGTTACAATAGTCTCAGTTTCCAATAAGCAGTTGCAAAGCTCGTGTCACTGTGGGCTGTGTATGTAGCCTTTCCTGACCAAACATGACTGCTGACCTTCCAAAGCAGAGCTCTCGTGAATTCTGCTTGCCAGGAGTCCTCAGAGCCTGGGATGTGCCTGGGGCCCACACCCCGTGTCTGGTTGTGGGTGGATGGACTGAGTGGCCTCGGGCTAGTTTGGGATAGTATGCTGAAGCAGGCTCTCTCTGCTGCCCCCAGTTTTCTAGCTTCCCTTTGCTACCAGGTACTGGAGAAGCTTTGTGTCTTTACTGGGCAGAATTTGGGAGAAGTAGACACAGAGGTAGAGCTGCAGGAGCTAGGTTCCTCTTGAGAGAGAGAGAGGGTAGGCCTCACTGTGATGCTGGGATTTTTGCCCCACTAATACTCAACTATTGGGAGATCCAGGATGCCTAGATTAGGGGGCTGAACACAGGTGCAACAGCCAGCTACTCTTTAACCAGTAGAGATCCAAAGCTCATTCTCAGATGGGATGTAGTCACCATCTGGGACTTAGAGACGCCACCCTAAGGAGCCAGCTACCCAGGACAATAAGCTCAGTTTAAACCCAGCAACTGGGGCCGCCCCTTGAGACCTGCTTGTCTTCAGCATCTCCAGCACCTGCTACTTGGCCAACATGGGGCTCATTCTCAGTAGTATTAGTATTAATATTAGTGTGAGCAGCAGCAGGAATAGTACTGTACTCCTCAGTAGGAACAGCAGCAACATTGGTTTGTATTTAGTGGTAATAGCAGTACCAGTTCAGTGGTTTCAGCAGGGCTTACTCAGTGGTAGTGATGGCAGCAGCAGTATTATTATTGTAGTAGTAACACTAAACACTGAGCTTCTGTGAGCACTTATATATATATTACATTTATTCCTTTGGCCAACTCTAAACAAGGTGGGAAGTATCCTTATAACCCCATTCTATTTATTTATTTATTTATTTATTTACTTACTTACTTACTTCTTTATTTAAACATAGTAAGCAAACTTTAATAAGTAAAAATTACAACCACCTTCTCCCAGCAAGGACTGATTGCATCCTTTGAAAGAAAGAGGGTAGAAACAAGAGAATACATTTTGGATTTTGTCACGAACACAAGTAGTCAGATGGGCTGAGGTACATGAGACTATACACAAGCTGGAGTATGTGCACCAACTGCTAGGCCAGAGGGAAAGGAATATCTGGAAAGGTGGAAGACCAGGAGACCTTGCCAGTAGTTACCTGGGAGACACATAGACTAACAAAGGCGGTGCGGAAACCAGCCTAGCCCACTGTCCTCATAACACACTGGAGATTTACCCCAGCAAACAATGTGGTTTTCCTATTCTTTTACTTGCTCTACACCGTTCATTATGCAATTGCTTATAACCTCACTTTAGAAAGGAGGACACACAGTGCCAAGTAGATACACATTGTGCCGAGGGTCACTTAAAGCATGAAGCACAGCACTGTGGCCCTGTCTTGGGCTCTGTGACTTAGAGCCTGACCATGTCTAGGACTGGTAGCTTGTCCAGTGTCTTCAGACATTTGCACCTTGGACTTGGCCTAGCAATGATAGTAAGATGCTAAAAACTCCCTGGAGCCCGGCTGGTTTGGTTCAATGGTTGAACCAGGAAGCCATGGTTTGATTCCCAGGTTGCCAGCCCCATCCCCAATAGCAGATGTACAGGAGGCAGCAATCAGTGTTTCTCTCCTCATTGAAGTTTCTGTCTCTTCTTCCTTCCTTTCTGAAATGAATTATACATACATATATATATATATATATATATATTAGTGATATATGTATATATATTAATAATATATGTAAAATATATTATACAAGCCAAGCGATTGGTTGCTATCACATGCACTGCAGCTGGCCAACCTCCTGCGGCCCCTCCCCCTGGCCAGGTAACCTCCTGCTGTCCCAGCCGGGTGGCCTCAATAGACTTTAATCGCCTGCCAGGCCAAGGGACCCCACATGAATTTGTGTGTACTGGGCCTCTAGTCCTATACATTTAGGAGCCAGATTATTATGATCTCTGAACACATAATAATCTGGCCACTCAGTGTATATCCTATATAATAAAAGGCTAATATATAAATTGTCCCCTTGACCAGGAGTTCAACCAGCAGGCAGGTTGGCCAACTGCCCATGTCCCCTCCTCCTGGCCAGCCTGGACGGACCCCACCCATGCCTGAATTCATGCACCTCGCTTACACACACACACACACACACACACACACACACACACACACACACGGAGTGGCCAGATTAGTATGTGTTCAGAAATCATAATCTGGCCACTCAGTATATAATAAAGAGGTAGTATGAAAATTGACTGTGATGCCTTCACAAGATGGCTGCCTAGAACCAGGCTGGCAGGGGGATGGGGGGTTAGTGAGAGATGACCAAACGACTGAACAGTAGGCTGCATGGAGTACCAGGCTGGCAGGGGGGTTAGTGAAGAATGACCAAGTGACTGAACGGGCTGTGTGGAGCAACTGGCGCAGGGTGGGGGGCGGGATTGTGAAGAACGACAGGCTTTCAGGGGGGCAGTTGGGGACGACCAAGTCGGTGGAGGGCGGTGCAGTTGAGAGCAACCAGGCTCTCAGAGGGGCAGTTGGGGATGATTAAGCTGGTCAAGAGGAGGGGCAGTGAGGGGCAACTAGGCTGGTGGAGAGCAGTTAGGGGTGACAAGGCTGGCGGGGGGCCAGTTAGGAGTGACCAGGCTGGCAGGGAGGCGGTGGGGGCAACCTGTCTGGCAGAGGCAGCAGTTAGGGGCGATCAGGCTGGTATGCAGAGGCAGTGAGTGGTGATCAGGCTGGTGGGGGGGGCGGTAGTTGGGGGTGACCAGGCCAATAGGGAGGGGACAGTTAGGGACGATTAGGCTGCAGAGGGAGGGCAATTGGGGGCAACTAAATTGGCGGGGGGGGGGCGGTGCAGTTGGGGTGACCAGGCTGGCCGGGGCAGTTGGAGGCGATTAGGCTGTTGAGGGGGGCAGTGAGGGGAGACCAGGCTGGCAGGGGGTGAGCAGTTGGGGTGACCAGGCAGTGGGGGCGCAGTTAGGAGCAACAAGGCTGGCAGGGAGGGGGCATTTGGTGGCAACATGGCTGGTAGGGGATTAGTTAGGGGGGGGATCAGGTTGGCAGGGGGGGTAGTTAGGGGCGACCATGCAGGCAAGCAGGTGAGCAATTAGGAGCCAGTGGTCCAGGATTGTGAGAGGCGACTGCCAGTTTTGGATATCCCCCAAGGGGTCCTGTATTGGAACGGGTGCAGGCTGTGCTGAGGGGGATACCCGCTCCCGGCTCCTCCGCAGAATTTTTTGCACAGGGCCTTTAGTCCTATATAATACTATATAACAAAAGAAACATGCAAATTTGACCATACCTTCGCTAAGCTACCAGCCAATCAGGAGCAGGGGGCGGGGCCGATCGTTGCAAGCACCCGGCAGCCCCAAGGGCAGAGACGAAGCTGCGAGCTCCCAGCCCTAGGGATTGAGTGGAAGCGGCGGCGCTCACCTGGCTCCTGGGCACGGCGTAGCACTCCAGCCAGAGCAGAGAAGACTGAAGGCTCCAGCTGGAGTGAAGCCTCCAGCCAGCCAAAGCAAAAACAGAAGGCAACAGCCAGAGGGAAGGCCTAGGTTCCAGGTTCCAGAGGAAAACTGGTCCTGGCAGCCAAAGGAAGGAAAGCCTATCTTCATGCAATGGGCCTCTAGTATATAAATAAAAGAAAAGCTTTATATCCTAAAGTGGTGCTCTGCAAACCCTAACAGGCATACAGAACAAAATAAAACAAAAGAAACTCCCTGGAGTAGGAAGTCAGACTGAGGATTGTAAATTGGAGGGCCAGGTCCCCGGGTGCTGGAAGTGGCTAGGGTGTTGATGCTGGCAGCAGCAGCATGATGCACTCAGATGGACCAGGGCCTTGTAGAAAGCCACCTTCCACTCATTACCATCCCCAAGTGGGTGTAGTTGTGGCTGTGGCCCTGGTGACCCACCAGGTATACCAATTAATAATGCGGATTCTTTTCAATAGATGGAGTTACACATATGTTGATATATATGCGATTTGATATGTATGCTGTTTTGTTGTATTGACAAATTTGCTGAAGGTGTTAGCATAGATATTTTTATGCTTAAAAAATATCGATTTTTTTTTTTTTGCCAAAAAAGAGCATTTTCGTGAATTTTTAATTCATTACTTTTTTTTTTGAAGAGAAGTGCTGCTAAAAGTTATTGTATACTTCAGGAAACTTATGGTGATCATGCTCTGTCTGAAGATACTTGTGAATGCTGGTTTAAATGCTGTAAAAGTGTTGATTTCGATGTGAAAGACAAAAAACATCCAGGCCAACCGAAAAAGTTTGAAGACCAACAATTACAAGCATTATTGGATGAAGATGTGTGTCAAACTCAAAAACAACTTGCAGAAAGATTAAATGTTGCTCAGCAAACAATTTCCAATCATTTACAAGCAATGGGAAAGATTTTAAAGAAAGGAAAGTGGATGCCACGACAACTGAATGAAAGACAAATGGAAAACCGAAAAGTCATAAGTGAAATGTTGCTTCGATGACATGAAAGAAAGACTTTTTTTGCATCGAATTTGACTGGTGATGAAAAGTGGATTTATTTTGAGAATCCCAACTGCACAAAATCATGGGTTGATCCAGGTCAACCATCAACATTGGCTGTAAGGCCAAATGGCTTCGGGAAGAAGGCAATGCTCTGTGTTTGGTGGGATCAGGAAGGTGTGTATTAGGAACTTCTAAAACTAGGTGAAACCATTAATACTGATTGGTGCTGACAACAAATAATTCATTTGATCTTGAAATGACCAAAGTGTGCCAGAAGACACGACAAAGTAATTTTGCTTCATGATGACGCACCATCACCCACTTCAAAACAAGTTAAAGACACATTAAAATTCAGTCTTTCCACTGATTGCCTGCGAAATATTAACCCACCCCCTGTATTCACCAGATCTTGCTCCTTCAAATTACCACTTGTTCTCATCTACAGAACATGCATTTTCTAAGCAGCACTTCAAAATGTATGAAGAAGTAGAAAATTTGGGTCTCGGAATGGTTTGCCTCAAAACAAGAAATGTCCTATGGGGACGGTATCCACAAATTACCTGAAAGATGGGGGAAATGTATAGCTAGTGATGGACATTACTTTGAATAAAGCATTTTTTGATGTTTCTCTTGAAATTAGCATTTTTTTCTTTGATTACAAAATCCGCATTATTAACTGGTACATCTGATAAGTTCTCAAACATTCATTCACACTCCCAAGTCTCCATTTCGGGTCAGCTCCTTGAGATGGAACAGGGACATAGAGGTCTTGGATGGATTTCAGATTGTGATTTCTCAGATTACTTAGCAACAGCGCTTGGTTGTCTGCTGAGAGGCCAATGAATCTAGGATTGCACGTGCATATGCTCAGCAAGGATGGGAATCCCAGGTCAGTTATTAGTGTAGGGATGGGGGACAGTTATGTCCTGATGTCTGAACACGCTTTCACATCACGGGGTATGCACCGGTCCTGTGGTGTTAATGGTGACAGCTGGGTGGAACCAAGCAGTGCTGGTAGCAGACAAATCAGAAGCGAAGTGGTATTGAGGTTTCTCCCAGGACTGTACTTGCTTGTTCATGCTGTGTTCAGGTTGTTTATGGTATAAAATTAGACAGTGGCCTAGATTCCCTAGATCCGTGGTTAGCAAACTGCGGCTTGCAGGCCACATGCGGCTGTTTGGCCCCTTGAGTGTGGCTCTTCCAAAAATACCATGGCCTGGGTGATTCTATTTTGAAGAAGTGGTGTTAGAAGAAGTTTAAGAAATTTGGCTCTCAAAGGAAATATCAGTGGTTGTACTGTTGATATTGGGCTCTGTTGACTAAATGAGTTTGCCGACCACTGCCCAGATGAGCATGACTAGCACATGATGTTCATTTTAACTGTGTGTTTAAGATAATAACTGGCCAAACTCTTAGTTGTGATGCAGTGAAGTGCAGGGATCACTAAGGGACATTAGATCTCAGCTAGAAGTAACCTTGAATTTTTTGTTTCTGGCAGCTAAAAGAAGCCCGGAATCCAACACATATACTCTTGTTTTCCTAGACTTGCTTGTTGATACTCTTGTGTTTTGGAGTTGTTGGAAATGATTTCTTAGGGTGAAACTAGTGAGGGTCTGTTTATATTTCAAAAAATCATTTTCAAGTGCTGTTTTGGGTTTCCAGTGATTAAAACTAGTTACTGAGTTAGCTGGGATGGAGGTTAATTTAATGATTGAAGCAGCTTCCCCTTTTGTGGTCTTATGTCTTGTGCTCCTTTTGGTCTTTACATTTGAGGTAGTGGAAGATCTAAACTCAATCTGGGATTTTCTAAAAAGCTCAAGGCCTGAGCATGATCAAAGCGTGGGCAGGGCCTTCTCTGGGCACTGCTGGCAGCAGCGGGGGCGGGGAGGGGGCGGGGGCGGAGAGGCTGGGTGACGCTGCCCCAAGGCAAGGCTTTTCAGGCTGGAATTTCAAAGTACAAGATTGTATGCTCGGAGAAACAGGTACCAGGCTGATGATGAACGCGGTGTTCTTACAGGCCAGCGCTAATTAGAAGGGCACAGCCAGTGAGTTCCCAGCACTCCTGGCCGCTGTGTGGGACTGCAGTGGGGAAGGAGCAAGTCTCTTTCCATCTAGAGCCCTCAGGGTAGAGGGGAGGAGCCGGAAGCCTTTTCTAGGGCCAAACCTTGGGGAAGGTCACCTCCCAGTCCTGGGGCCTTTTCTTGGAGAGATGAGGTCTCTGCCTGTTGGTACGTGACGGGGCCTCAAAGAGCCACTGTGGGTTCTGCAGTCCCCTTCCCCTGAGAGGGGAGGAGCGTGCTATTCCATGACCTTTGGAAATGGACCCAGCCAACCGCTGGCCTTTGCCTAAAGGCCACTATAGCAGATTGCCTTTGGCCCAGGTGGAGGCTGTAGGAAGGCAAACATTTTGTGTTCAAACTAAGCAACTGGACTAGAAATAAACAGACAAACAAAACTCAGTAGAATTTATGCCTCGACTTAGGGCTGGGTCTCTGAGAGCAGTATTGGGCTTTTTTTTTGTATTTCCCGGATCTTTCTTCCAAGTGTCCCTCACCTCTGGTGGAAGAAATTGCTAGACTAATTGTGGGCCAGGACCAACCCCTGAGAGCTATACAGCACAGGAGAGATGGAGGGAGCATCCAAAAAAGTGAACAGGAGACCTGAGCAGACCTGTGTGCACCCTGCTAGTTTCAGGCGCATAGCACTAGCATGGCAATATCCATAGCAATGGTCCTGAGTCGTCAACAACGGAATGCTTCTCAATCCATTTTAAGGAGTCAGGGAAGTAGCCCTGCGGTGTAGCTCAGTGGTTGAGTGTAGGGGTTTCCCAGGGTGCCCTCTACAGTTGAGCATTGAGCTCTGAACCAGGAGGTCACATTCGATTCCTAGTCAGAGCACATGCCCAGGTTTCCGGCTCTATCCCCAGTCGGAGATGTGCAAGAGGCAGCTGATCAGTGATTCTCTCTTATTCCTCATGTTTCTATCTCTCCCTTCCTCTCTCCGAAATCAATATAAGATATTAAAAAAATAAGTCAGGGAAGTAAGTGACTTATTTTCAAAGGATTGCATTCAAAATGGTTGAAATAAAAAATCTGTCCAGAAGTGAAACCTTCAATTTCTGTCTAAGAAAATTGGCCTTTAGGAATGATTTCAGTTAGGATTTCTCATTCTGCTGTGATAGCCTGTGAACAGCAGTGTGTTTTCCAAAGCCCTTTGTGAAACCAGCCTCTGCCAGCCTTTGCTGCCAAGCATGGAGTAGGTCCCGTCCCAGGACTTCTGTGTAATAAACCTGCTCATGATTACACTTAGTTTCATGCTGGGTTCTGAGTACATTTCACTGTCTTAGCTTGTGCAGTTGTTCCAAGATTTCTCTAAGGTAGACAAGGCAGGTATTTCCACTGATGAGGGCATGGAGGGCATATGATGGCTTAGAGTCCTGTGACTTGCAAGTAGCCAATTTGGTCTCTGCAGCAAATGTTCTAATTCCTAGGCCAGTGCCCTTTGCATTTTGTCCTGATGCTTTCTTTCCTGCCACACCCCCTCCCATGGGTCAGAGAGCCAAGAGTAAGTGTTTGTTTTTCTGACAGCAGCTGTGTGCTCCTCTATCAACTGCTGGTCACCCCTAACTGCCCTTCCCTGCAGGCTTGATCACCCCCAACTGCCCTCCCTTGCAGGCCTGGTCCCTCCCAATGGTCCTCTCCTGCTGGCCATCTTGTGGTGGCCATCTTGTGTCCACATGGGGGCAGGATCTTTGACCACATGGGGGCAACCCTCTTGTGTGTTAGTGTGATGGTCAATCTGCGTATTACTTTTTTATTAGATAGTATAGAGGCTTGGTACATGGGTGGGGGCTGGCTGGTTTGCCTTGAAGGGTGTCCCGGAGCAGGGTAGGGGTTCCCTTGGGGCATAGGGCAGCCTGGGCTAGGGGCCTGTGGCAGTTTGCAGGCCAGTCACTCCCCTCAGTGACCCAAGTGGAGGCCCTGGTATCTGGGATTTATTTATCTTCTATAAACTTTGTATCTTTGAATGGAGCCAAGCCTCCTGCTTGCTCTGTGGCTGCAGCCATTTTTGTTGGGATTTATTTGTCTTCTGTAATTCAAACTTTGTAGCCTTGAGTAGAGGCCTGGGCCTGCCAGGTAGTGAGGAAAGCTTGGCTTCCTCCATTGTGGTGGAAACCCAAGCTTCCTGCTTGTTCTGTAGCTTCAAACATCTTGATTGGGTTAATTTGCATACTTGCTCCTGATTGGCCATTGGGCGTAGCTTGTGGGTGTAGTGGAATGATGGTTAATTTGCATATTCTTTATTAGATAGGATACTTTAGTATCATTAATATTTAGACAGAATGCATATTTTTTGGTCTTCATTTCTTGTAGTTTGAAAGCATATCAAAATAAGGTGCCTTTAGTTGATATAGGTTGTATGCGCTAAGGATTAGGCGATGTCCGAATCTCCCCTGGTTACTAATGGGGGTGGACTTCTTGGGGTATTCTGAGGAAAAGAAATTTCTGAGACTCCCATAGGAGGATGCAATATTGTAGAAAGCTTTATTTTCATGGCATTAAATCTCTTAAGATTTCAAAGTCCCATTTCCCTTTGTCTTGCCATAAAAGAAGTTTAGCTGTGGCTTCAGTAGAGCTAAAATCAGAGCCAGTGTCAAGTGTTTTCATTCCATAATGCCACACTCCAATTCAGCGTCAGGCTAGTTCAGCTTATGTTTCCCCAAGCAGTTCATTAGTCCGCTGTGTGTGGTACTTGCAGGACCACACGGTTATGAAAGAAACATGGGCAGGTGCAAAACGAGAGCTCCATGAGCTACAAGCCAAGAGCACAACAGATTATGTATTCCCAAATTATCATGTGATTACAGTGGCAACGCCCATTCTGGCCAATAATCTTTGTGCTCAGGTGTGACTGACAGACAAGTATCTTCCCTGTGTAAGCCTAACTTTATTGGGCTTGTGTCTTTCTTCCCTTGGTTGGATCCCTTCCCTTAGTGTTTTGCAGGGAATAGGCCAGTGATTCCCTGGGGAATGGAAAGTTGCAGCTTCCTGGTGAAGCTGCCCAAATGATATGCCTATAATATCTAGCCTTCCTTTACTCCTTTCCTATCCTATTTAATAAAAGAGTAATATGCAAATTGACCATACCTCCAATACACCCACAAGCCATGCCCATAAGCCATGCCCACCGGCCAATCAGGAGCAAATAAATCCAACCAAGATGGCTGAGGACAGTGAGAGCAGGAGGAAGGCTTGGGTTTCCCCGGCAATGGAGGAAGCCAAGCTTTCCGCCTGCCCTTGTGGCCTAGGCCTCCACCCTAGGCTACAAAGTTTCAATTATAGAATTTAAATAAACCCAAACAGAAATGGCTGTCGCTGCCATGCAGCGAGCAGAAGGCTTGGCTCTGCTCCAGGCTACAAAAGTTTTAATTATAGAACATAAATTAATCCCTGATTCCAGGGCCTCCACTTGGGTCGCTGGGGGGCGTGGCTGGCCTGCAAACTACCATAGGCCCCTCACCCAGGCCACCCCCCACCTCAAGGGAATCCCCACCCTGATCCGGGACACCCTTCAGGGCAAACCAGCTAACCCCCACCTGTGCACCAGGCCTCTATCTTATCTAATAAAAGAGTAATATGCAAATTGACCATCACTCCAACACATAAGAGGGCTGCCCCCATGTGGTCGAAGATCCTGTCCCCATGTGGACACAAGATGACCAGCAGGGGAGGGCAGTAGGGAGGGATCAGACCTGCAAGGGAAGGCAGTGGGGGAGATCAGGCCAGCAGGGGAGGGCTGTTGGGAGGTTCCAGGCCTGCAAGGGAGGGCAGTTGGGGGTGATCAACCCAGCAGGGGAGGACAGTTAAGGGTGACCAGGCCAGCAAAGGAGGGAAGTTGGGGGCAAACAGGTTGGCAGGGGAGCAGTTAGACATCAATTAGGCTGGCAGGGGAGTGGTTAGGGGGTGATCAGGCTTGTAGGCAGAAGCCGTTAGGGGCAGTCAGGGAGGCAGGCAGGCGAGCAGTTTGGAGCCAGCAGTCCTGGATTGTGAGAAGGATGTCCGACTGCCCGTAGGATCGGGCTTAAACGGGCAGTCGGACATCCCTCGAGGGATCCCAGATTGGAGAGGGTGCAGGCTGGGCTGAGGGACAAACCCCCCCTCTGGCCCCCCCGTGCAAGAATTTCATGCACCTGGCCTCTAGTTATTAATAACTAGCTAATTACAATGGTATTATGTGGATTCCTTTTCTGTTTGCCAACTCTCCTCTCCTTTCCTCTTTGCAGTGTATGTATGCATGCATCCTCACTCAAGGAAATCCTTTGAGAGAGAATGGGGGAGAGGGAGAGAGACCGTTCTATTGATTGCCTTCTATATGTGCTCCAACCAGGAATCAAATCCATAACCTGAGTGTGTGTGTGCCCTGATCAGGAATTGAACTGGCAACCTTGTGGTGCACATGATGATGCTCAACCAACTGAGCCAATCAGGCTGGGCTGTTCATTTATCTATGCTCATTGATAGATTGATAGAAACCAAGGTGTTTGTCTTGTAGAAATTCCTATAGTCTGCATTTATACTATTGTTTTCCACTCTCACCCCCACTCCCACCTCATGTTCTCTTAAGTTGACTAGATCTAGAAACTTGATTTGACTCAGCCCTCCCTTCCCCCTTTGACAGGATTACCTTACGAGGTACATGACATCTGTGTCTTTTGTGTATGTTCACTTTGTGATCATTGCTTAAGATCCACTAACTCTTTAGGGGGTTGCAAAATGGTGATATTCTAATTCTTCCCTTCTTCATTTATTAGCTAAAATATTTTCAGAAAGAGAAACTTGGCTGTTATCAACACTTTTATTACTCTTATACAATATATCTAGGTAGGCCAAGGGATATTCTTTTTTTTTTTTAAATATATACTTTATTGATATTTTACAGAGAGGAAGGGAGAGGGACAGTGTCAGAAACATCGATGAGAGAGAAACATTCATCAGCTGCCTCCTCCCCACTTCCTACTGGGGATGTGCTCACAATTAAGGTACATGCCTGTGAATGGAATCGAACCTGCGACCTTTCAGTCCGCAGGCCGACACTCTATTCACTGAGCAAACCAGTTATGGCCCAAGGGATATTCCTAATTAAAAAATATTTGTATTGATTTCAGAGAGGAAGGGAGAGAGAGGGTCCTATATTTCTTGTGTACACTCTAAGAGTCTTTGCTAGTTTCCATGCTTTCTGGAGTGACAGGATATTTTTGGCTCTTCATGCACAGTTTTTGCCCTACTTGGGAATCCGCTGTTTTCTAAGCAGTCCTGGCTCCTTCTAGCGGGAAATGGTGTTTAGGGATTATAGTGTCAGTGCTAGATGTGCTCATTTCTACTGTGTTGCACAGCTAGAATATGTTCTTTTCAAGGTAAACATACTATGGGTGCTTTTTGGGTATTTATAGTCCAAATCATATTGAGGATGCTAGTGTTTTTACTTAACCTCATTATTCTTTTTTTTTTTTTTAAAAGATATTTTTATTGATTTTTTACAGAGCGGAAGGGAGAGGGATAGAAAGTCAGAAACATCGATGAGAGAGAGACATCGATCAGCTGCCTCTTGCACACCCCCTACTGGGGATGTGCCCGCAGCCAAGGTAAATGCCCTTGCCTGAATCGAACCCGGGACCTTTCAGTCCGCAGTCCGACGCTCTATCCACTGAGCCAAACCGGTCTCGGCTTAACCTCATTATTCTTACATCTGTATCTCTTTTCTCCCATCATCTATTCTTTCTCCAAGGCCTAATCCCACTTTGCATTGAAAACAATTATTAAATTTGTTTTAACTTACACTGTCAACTCTGTCACCCATAATGTGACTTCTGAAAAAAACAACAACAATTAATATTCTTTGCAGTTCATATTGCCCTGTATATCACATAGGGAATTTATTTTCAAATTATTTTGTTTAAAACCACTTCCAGGTATTCTCTTTCTGTGTGTTTATGCCAACAACTGGATGATACATATTTAGGTACATTTGCTTTATTTTATATGAAATTTTAGGAACTGCTTTTTTAAAAATGTGTTTGTATTGTGGTGTAATGTTTTGTTAGTTCCAAAGTCAAATGGAGAGGCTGATTTTAAAGAAGGCTGTTTTTCTTGTTTCTCCCACACTTTTCCCTCTTTCCTTTTAGAGGTAAATTTAAAAACAAAACACGATTCTTTTTTTTGCCTCTTCCCTTCCCCCTGCAAAAAGCTTTATTGCTTCATTTAGTCCAATGCATGGTACAGGGCTCCAGGATGGTTAAAAGAATCGCTAGAGGCTTTGGGGAGAGGCTCAGGCAAAAGCCAGACACTGGGGGAATGCAGAGAGCGCCCCTCAAAGGCCTCTGGGCTCCAAAGGCTCCCAGTGAGCCTTTCGAAGAGATATTCTCCCAGTCCAGCCTGGGGGCCAGCCAGCCTGCAGAGGTTGTTCAGATGGTCGCCCATCTTTGTGATGAGTATCACCTCATCCAAGAAGTGATTCTCCAGGAAGTCCCAGATTTGAGAGTCTGCACGGGATAGAACCCAAGGCATGCAGCTCCAAGAGGGCCTGGTTCAGGTCCTCCCAAGGCCTTGGCAGCTTCCATGGTCACACTCATCTTAGGAAGGCTTCCGTACATCTTAGAATGTGGCCTCACGCTGGTTTTGCATCTTTTAAGATTTGCTCAGTGCCAAAGGGTCTCAGGGTCAATTCAAGGGCATGTACCTGTGTTGTGGGTTCACTGCTCCTGGGCCTGGGCAGTGCGGGAGGCAACCCATTCATGTGTCTCTCTCACATTGATGTCTCTCTCTCACTCTTTCTCCCTCCCTCCCTCTCTTCTACTCTCTCTCTGAAAAGCAATGGAAGAAATATCCTCGGGTGAGGTTTAAAAAAAAAGATCAAGCAAAAGTGGACAGATGAGTGGGAAGGCATTACTCATCAGTGAGCTTATTTGCTTGACTGGATTGTTAAATACTGTCTCTCATAGAAGATTCCAGGTGCTTAGGGGTAACTTTTTGTACTGGGTTTGTTGCATCTGTCAGTATTCTGACTGATGGGTGACAATACTCTTCGCATTCTCCTGTAATGATACCCATGTTAGGCTTAAATGGAAGCTGAGTACCAGCCACCACTGACTCTCAGAGACAGTCATAGGTTTTTTAAAGTTTGGGATGTCAGGTGTTACCTCTGGGCTTCTGGTGGGTGGCCTCAGGGTTGCGTGCTGCCCTTTGCTCTTCCTGGGTTGGGACTGTCCCATGTCCACAGTTTGACGTTCTACCTCCAGCTCTTCATCACAGTATTCTATTATTAAAATCTGTTTTATGATCCCCTGCGTTAGGATTCTCTCTTGGGGTGAATGAAAGGGCGTGCTGGAAAATGTAACAGTGAGTCTTTGTGTTTGTGCGATCTGATCATGTTACTCATAATTCTTCAACTAAACAGTGTTCCTTTACCTCAGAATAGTAGATGGAAACTTCTGTGACCTTTTGGAAGGTGAAGCTCATGACCATGTGTGTGCATGTGCATATGTAGAACAGGGTGCTGTTTTCTTTTTTTTCTAAATAATATATTTTTACTGATTTCAGAGAGGAATGGAGAGGGAGAGAGATAGAAACATAAATGATGAGAGAGAGTCATTGATTGGCTGCCTCCTGCATGCCCCACACTAGGGATTGAGCCTGCAACCCTTGACCGGAACAGAACCGGACCCTTCAGTCTGTAGGCTGACACTCTATCCACTGAGCCAAGCCAGTGAGGACTGTTGATGGGGTTTTAATGTTATACCCATTGGAGGGACAGGGTCATTTCTCTGTAAATATCCTGATAGGGCACTACTACTCGGCTGAGAAGAAAATTCATGTTCATTTTATGTCATGTTTAGTTCTTTGGACCCTTCCTTTCTGATGTACGTAGGCCCCTCACCTCAGACAGATAGGTAAGAGCTATCCACAGCACACGAGCCCATTGTTTACACGTCTCTGCTAACAAGGCTGGTTTGCTTAAAAGGAAATGCTTGTTTCAGAGTTGAGTTCTTGAAAGATTTCCAAATTTTTGGTATTTTGTCTTTTGAGAAGTCAGTGGAGGAAATGGTATTGAGGGCCTGTGTTTACTTTTGGTGGCTTAGATTTGCACTGCATGTTTGGATTTCTTTGAAGGGGAGAAGTAGATCTTACACGAGAGGAAGTAGTTTGTGGGGTGAAGTGACCATTGGTCATGGAGGGGCAAGGTTTGCTGTTTCTTTATTTAGTCTTGGGGAAGAAAACACTCTCCCTAAATTTTATACAGGAGGCAAGCCCAAGACTCCTAACTCATTGGTGTAGGATTTTAATTCTTAACCTTATATGGCTTGTACGTCTAATTAAGGCCTTTTTATTTCCCTTTTTAGGAAAGCACCAAAGTAATCCAGCCCCTTTTTTTGGGGAAAATTATTAATTATTTTGAAGACTATGATCCCACCAATTCTGTGGCTTCCCAAAATGTCTACATCTATGCCTCGGTGCTAACTACCTGCACGCTCCTTTTGGCCGTGCTGCATCATCTATACTTCTATCACGTGCAGTGTGCTGGGATGAGGTTAAGAGTAGCCGCCTGCCATATGATTAATGTGAAGGTAAGTGTCATTTTGTATGAAACTGTGCATCTCACCTGAAGCATCAGAAGTAATTTGGGGAAGTTCTACATAACCTAAAATTTTTGTAAATAGAAGCATTTAAATCATAAAGATTTGATATTTGCATCATGCTATTTTTTTTAAACAAACTTTACATAATGAGTTTTCTATGAGATCATATCAGGGCTGCGTTTGATAACATTTGGCCAAAGGCTGTTGCAAAATACTTATAAAATAATCTAATGAAAAAAGTATCAGATTGATGTAAGCATGAAATTTTTGTTTTGTTTTCATGCCTAAACCTCAGCTATATTTATAAAAATTTTATTGTTCATTAAAACCTTCATTTACAACAACGTTCTATTTAAGTGACTGTCAATTAAATTGGATCTGTAGAATGAAATCTACAAAGATGTATTTGAGAAAGGGGATGATAGTATTTTTTTAAATGAACTATTTTACAATGTTCAATGTAATTTTGTTAACTAAAAAAAACCAAAGTGGAAGCCACATATAAACTAACTCATTATATTCTATAATTATGGTTGTTTTTAGTAGTAGTAAGAAAAATTGGGTGTTGGGGATAAAACTTTAAATTTCATATATTTATATATTGTTATGCCCAGATTCATGATCCCAAAGACCACCAGAGAGCCGAATCTGATGCAATAGCATAGAACCTTTATTACAAGCCTGGGCTTGGCCCCCTACCCCTACCGCGCGGCAGGAAGCAAAAGAGAGAGAATTTCCCGAACATGAGTATTTTATAGGGAGGTGGGGCCAGATGCAAACCAATGAGTTGGCCGATTCCAATTGGTTGGGTAATGGTTGGGGCTAGTGACACAAATAATCCCTAACGCACGTGAACCTGTTTTGTCCTTTGCTCTTGATTGGAGCTCAAGTGCACAGGCTTTTGCGATTGGCTAATTCAAAAGGAGGGGTTGGTTTTTGTGATTTCAAGATGGCAGCCCCCAGGTAAGTTTACATATCACGCGGCCAACATGGTGGCTGCCAAGTCACACAGTGCAAAATGGCGGCTGTCTAAATTGTTCTTGCAGTCCCACTCTGCCCTTTCATATATATTACTAACTTTGGAGAGAAAGGATGGTATCATCTATTTTATGTCACTTTTCAATTAAGTTATTGGTATGTGCAGTACTTTTTACCCCTTTAGTGTGCATGTGACAAGACCCCATTTGATGTGTTCAGTTTTTTTATATTGAGAAATACTATGAAAAATTATTTACCTTGGTCTTAACTTTTATAAAAGGAGTGAATATTTCAGGTATCTTTACAAAGGACTTGCCACAGATACACCAGTGTCAGGAATAAACTTGATCCTGGATATTTCTTTGCCCTGGGCTGTTGGCTTTAAAAACATCCCCTCCCCCCAAATTAACAGTATTGTGTATTTGATATTTGCTAAGAGAGTCCATCTTAACTGTACTCACAGCCCCACTACAGATAACTATGTAAGTTGATAGATATGCTAATTAGTTTAACTATAGTAATCATTTCCCAATGTATATGTGTATCAAAACATCATGTTATATACCTTGAATATATACAGTGTTTATTGAAAAAATAAAATCTTCATCGAAAGATAAAACCGGGCAATATAAGTAGTGCTTCTTTTACCTAGTTGCTGCTTATCTTGAGCTTCTGTATCTTGTGAACACTTTTCTTGCAAAATGCAAGATGCCTTCTCCACATCTCCCTTTGGGCTGAATCTTATTCATCTTGGAATTGTGTGAATCCTGGAGGCCTGGCATCTCCCATCCAAGTACTAACCAGGCCCGACCCTGCTTAGCTTCCGAGATCAGACGAGATCGGGCGCGTTCAGGGTGGTATGGCTGTAGACGAGGCCTGGCATCTCATTGTCTGTGTAGGCTACAACGGGTAAGTCTGGTTTCCTCTTCCGTGACATGGATTGTTGTTTTTTAAATCCTCACCCGAGGATATTTTTCCATTGATTTTTGGGAAGAGTGGAAGAGAGAGGGAAAGACACAGGAAAACATCAGTATGAGAGAAACACATTGTTTGGTTGACTCCTGCACGCACCCTAACCAGGACCCAGCTGGAGAGGAGCCTGCAACCAAGGTACACACCCTTGACCGGAATCGAACCCAGGATCCTTTGGTCTGCAGGCTGACACTCTTATCCAATGAGCCAATACAGCTACGGCAGTGGTTGGCAAACTATGGCTCACGAGCCACATGCGGCTCTTTGGCCCCTTGAATGTGACTCTTCCACAAAATACCATATGTGGGCGCGCACGAATGAAACTTCGTGACCCATGCGCAGAAGTCAGTTTCCAGCTCTCAAAAGAAATTTCAATCCTTGTATTGTTGATATTTGCCTCTGTTGACTAATGAGTTTTCCGACCACTGAGATAGGGCATAGAAATGGTTGCGAAATGGCTGGTATACTCAACTTCGGGTCTTCATTGTCACTGTTGTCGTTGTTGTCATCATTATCATCATCATCATCATCAACATCATCATCATCATCATCATCTTTGTTATTCTGATGCACCCCTTTCTGCCAGTCAGGAGGAGACTCAGATTTAAAGTTAGCTACATTTTATATTTCCAGGCCATGATTAGCCTCCGTAAATACACAAGAAATTTCCCTAGCACTCTGCTCTGAAATCTGTAAACACTGAAGTCAGGTTTGAAGTGACAGTTCAAACAAAGCTCTTTGCAGCACAGGTGAGTTGCCGTCCACCTGTTTTTCTTGCCCTTCTCACTAACGCTTTGGAACTTTGCCCTTGGGAAATTCGATCTGACTTAATTAGCCCATGCAAACATCTCCCATGGGTATTAATTTGCCAGCTTGATTAGCCTTAAACAATTGACCCTTTACAAAGTCAAGCATTGCTTTGGGTTAAACCATAGAGGAAACCTGAAATTCCAGAAACGTGAGAAAGACAGATTTCCTCAGGCACTGCCTTGCAGCTACAATCCTGCAGAGGTGAAGAAATGATACCTTATCACACAGGTGGGCTGATTACTTAGGGCAAAAGCTGACACTGCCTGCAGCTCTGAACTCTGAACATTTGCAGTTTCTGCTCAGACCCAACCTCCTAATCTCCCACCTGGAAGAAAATCAGGTTGGTTGTTATAAATGGAATGGCCGTTAAGCTCATTTCGAATATTGAATGACTTTTGGGTATGTAGCATATATAAAATTACTTGTCATTTGTTTATCTTTGCACAGCTTTGCAACATCACTTTTGGCTTTCGATCATTGATTTTATTGTGGTAAAATATGCATAATGTAAAATTGACTGTTTCTAACTCTTTTTTAATAGGCATTGATGAAATTCATGTTGATGTGCAGCCATTTCCACTGTTCATTTCTGGGACTTTTTTGTTTTGCAAGGCAAACGTATTTACTTATACGTAGAAGGGTGCACACACATGGTCTGAAAGCGTGTGCACAGCAAGCAGGCAGGCTGCTCGGCTTTATAATCCCTTGTACACGTGACCTGTCCTTTGCTCTTGATTGTGGCACAGGCGCTCAGTCTTTTGCTATTGGCTAATTCAGAGGGAGGGTTTGCCTTTGGTGTTTCAAGATGGTGGCCCCCAAGGGAGCTTGTAAGCCATGTAGCCAACATGGTGGCTGCCATCTCACGCGGTCCAAAATGGCTGTCTAAACTGTTCTTTGACAGAAAAGATGACTTGTTTATTCTCACAATCCGCCCCCCCCCCCCTTTTCTTTAAACTCTTTTCTTCAAACTCGGCTGACATCCATTGACTTTCCTGCTCTGCAATGTGTAGGAGGAGACTAATTTGCTGTTTGGTCAATGCTGTCTCAATTAATCTTTGGATAAGACATGGGACGATGTGACATCCCATCACTGTAGCTCCTAAACAAAAGGGTAAAGTGAACACCATTGCTCTAGTGCAGTGGTCGGCAAACTCATTAGTCAACAGAGCCAAATATCAACAATACAATTGAAATTTCTTTTGAGAGTCAAATTTTTTAAACTTAAACTACTTCTAACTACACTTCTTCAAAATAGACTCGCCCAGGCCAGGGTATTTTGTGGAAGAGCCACCCTCAAGGGGCCAAAGAGCCATATGTGGCTTGCAAGCCGCAGTTTGCCGACCACGGCTCTAGTACATCAGAGAAAGGACCTCAATCCCAGGCTCCAGCTCACTTGTCACTAAAACTGCCAGTGTCTTAAGCTCAATGATGGTCCGTCTGCTGTGTTGTCAGGGATGAATGCACAGCTTCTGGCCCCAACATTACATATCCTCCTCCTCCTTTCTCTTCTCCCAGGGAACCCTGCTGCTGGCATCTAGCATTCACTATCCCTTTACCTGCATCTTGAGCCTAGTTAACAAGCCTTTGCTGGTTATAGAAAATATAACTAATCCACCACATTGTTGTTCACGGTGGGTCACCAACACAGGACAGACTCAAAACCTGCATCAATCTGATTTCTAGCCTTAAACTCCTTGGCACTCCTGAAACCCCAATGTGTGTATATGGGGATCAAAGGAGCCCCCTGGAATGTCTTTCCTCTTCCTAGTCTGTCTGTCCATTGAAAAGGGTTTATGATATGCCAACGTGAAAGTATCAGAGTGCCAACTGTATCAGAGTGCAAGATGCACTCCATTTTCTGGGCAAGGCCACAAGTCATGACACCACCAGACATCAGCACGGGGTACGACAGTGCAGCACGATGGGCTTCTGAGGCTCCTCAGCCATTTACACATCCGGATACATTCCTCATAAACTGAGCACTGTTCCTCTCCTTGAGAGGCAGGAGGTAAGTTTACTTCGGAGGACAGGCCGGATTGTTGTCTTAGCTCTTTACCTCTGTTGAATGGAACAACAGCGAGAGTCTTACAGGAAGCATTTCCCCAGATGATTTCCTCCTGGTACAAGGCAAGCACACATTCCACCCCATTACTGTCTGAGGTCCAACCAAATGGGAATGGGACACTTGGGCCTCTAGCCTTCCTGCTACGCAAGCGTAACAGTTGCTTTCATTCAGGGCGAATACAGAATATTTAATCCATTCCACCCAGGCATTCGTTCCCTTATATCCTACTTCTATTTGCATGGTGGTGGCAGTGGCCTAGAGGATCTTGTCCTGTGACCATCTACTCCTAAATCTAGTCCTAGTCAATCTTTTGACCTAAAGGCTGAAATATCCAAGTCATTCAAGTTATCTATAACCGATAACATAACTGGGTAAGCATGATCCAGATTGTACACAGTTCTCCAGCCCACATTGTAAGCCCCTGCAATTTGGCAGATTCCTTAAGCAAATAGAGCCCAGTACATGATGGTAATTAAGACAGCTTACAGTTTTTAGCATCACTTCAAGGGGATATGTCCTGGTATGGCTGTTCAAGTTGAGGTGTATCCAGCCTTAACCCGTGTGTGATGGATCCAACCTCGCTCTGCAGTCCAAACAGCAGTCTCTGTAGTAAGGCAGGTAAGGTCCTTCCCAGAAGGCTTCCAACTTGCTTCCCTTCCAAATCTTGATTAGAACAGACATAGTCTTCCGGTCAATGATGATAAACCGGAAACTCAAGAGGGCCTTGGGTCAGGAGGTCTTCTAACCTGAGAGAGATTAAAGTAGAAGAGATACCCAGTACACAGTTCTTAAGAAATTTGCCACTAGATCCCATTGTAGGAAAATCTTGAGGCATTCCAGGGCCTATTGGAATTGGCTGCCCCTCCTCACCGAGGCCGCCGCAAATTGGCAGCGGGGTGCACTGCCTCAGGAGAGGGGTCTATTTAGCCTGTGGTGACAGACAGTATCCTGGATGTGCCCTCAAATTGTTAGAAATAAGGCAAGTTCCCTAAGTCAGGGGTTCTGGTTCAATACAAAACACTCAGGAGCCAGGCAGCAAGGCAAATATATTTACTTCTACGTAGAAGGGTGCACCACACACATGGTGTGGAAGTGTGTGCACGTCTAGGACTTTTTTTTATCTTCCCAAACTGAAACTCTTGACCCATTAAACACTAGCTGCCCCATCCCCTCTCTCTACAGGCAGCAGCATTCTACTTCCTATCTGTGTGAATTTGCCTCTTCCAGGCACCTAATACAGGCGGAATCAATCACACATTGTCATGTTGTATCTGGCTCATGTCATATAGCCCAATGTCTTCACGGTTCATCCATGTTGTAGAACGTGTCAGAATTTAACTCCTTTTTAAGGCTGAGTAGCAGTCCATTGTAGGCACATACCACATATTGGCGTTTTTAAAATTATTTTAATTTAAAAATTTTATTGATGAAAGTATTGCATATGTTTCCTTGTTCCCCCATTGACCTCTCCCTGACTGCACCCTCCCCCAGCACAGGCCCTCACCTCCCTACTGTCTGTGTCCATTGGTTATGCTTATGATGCATGCATACAAGTCCTTTGATTGATCTCTTTCCTCCCTCTTCCCTTCCCTACATTAACTGATGAACAAAAATACGTAGACCCACATGTTGTTTATCCATTCGTCTGTCTTGAACTCTTGGGGTGTTGCCACCTTTTGGCTGTTGTGAGTAATGCTGCTGCGAACATGGTTCTACAAATCTCTTTTCAAGTCTGTGCTTCCAGTTCTTCTGGGTATATATACCCAGACGTGGAATTGTTGGACTGTATGGTGTTATATTGAATTTTTTTGAGGAACGGCCATACTGTCCTCCATAGCGGCTATATCATTTTACATTGACACTTGATCATTGATTTTTCTGTGTAAGTTGAGGACTAAATGAAGTTTTGATGAAGCATGACATTTTGCTTGGATCAGTGGTTCCAGTTGGTCCGGTGAATAGCTTATGGTGGTCTGTTCAGGTTCCTCAAATCTTTAGGGCATTTTCCAGAACATTTTACCAAACAAAGGGATGGTGCGACACAGGCTATTTTTTTCCCCCTGTATAAAACAGATAGGTATTAAGAACACAAGCTTTTCACACAGTAGTGTTTTGAACATTGTACTTGATCATTTAAAAAAGTTAACACACGCCACTGGGTATATTGCCAGTATGGGTTGCTGTCACCTATGCAATGAGAGCAGTGGCTTACTTCCTGTCTTTGTTCTTGGCTGGATTCAGAAGATGGAAGACATGTCCAGCTTCAAGTTTCAACAGGCTACTTCCCCGGCTTAGAGCACAGGAGGTGGGGCCAGGCTGGAGGAAGACAGTAGCTCAGGCACGGTGAGCCTGGATTGGAGTCAGCTGACCATCTCCATCCCTGCCACTAGTGGGAATATATCCTTCGTTTGCCAGCCCTGACCTTGGCCTTGGGCCTGGGTGGAAGTGGGCCTGAATATTACAAGTCTTTAGTTCTTGGGCAGGCAGGATGACAGTCTCAAGAATCAGCATGGTCTTGTGGCATTTCACAGAGATTTGTTCGCATTGTAAAATGTATACGATACAGAGATTTCCTTTAAGATCTTTAGCCTAGTTGGCTCTAGGTTTCCTGAATTTGTGTGCAGGTGGAAGAACTGTAGCAGTTCCCACAGCGGATCCTGAATGCCAAGTAACGCAGAGCCGATCGGCGCTGAGCTCACTGACTCTGCTCTCTTGCCACTTCCTTCGTGGTGCAGATTCACTTGCAGAATTGAATCAGTTTGGCCAGACTTCTTATCCTGCCTAAAATCTGGTCTCGACTTTTCATTTGCTAAGAGTTACATGAAGTATAGTTTGTGCGAGAGTATTTGTCTTTATTTTCGACTTCTAAGATGAGCAGATTTCCTGCAGACTTCCTAGTTTTCCTTTATTCTTTGTGGTAGATCTGCCTGACAAGAATTTGTGTACAGTCGATCTTGCCTTGTTCCCAGCTGGGGTTGAACAAGATGACGCTCTGTCTTCTGGTTGCAGCTCTCCTACTGAAGTGTATTTTTAATTTGTTAAGCGATGTACAGATGGTACCCAATTTATGACAGTTTGTTTTTTTGATTTTTATGATGGCGTGAGAGCTGTATGAATTAAGCAGAAAGCATATATCGAGTTTTGAATTTTAATCTTTTCCTGGGCTAAGTGATATGCGGTATGATACTCTGTGATGCTGGGCAGTGAGCACAGCTCCCAGTCAGCCCAGCCGCCCCATCAAAAGAGTAAACAACCAGTCCTCTGCACTGCACTGTGTTGCCAGTGTGTTTTGTGTTTTCTCGTTCTACCATGTCTACTAAATGGCCATCTCTGTCTCCTGCTTCTGGTGAGAACCTCAAGATAATTATCCATGTGTAGGCTAATGTAAGTGTCCTGAGCAGGTTTAAGGTAGGCTAGGCCAGAGGTCAGCAAACAGCGGCTCTTTGGCCTCTTGAGTGTTCTAACACCACTTCTTCAAAATAGACTTCTCCCAGGCTGGAAACCGACTTCTGCGCACGGGTCACAAAGTTTCAATTGCATCGTACATGCGCGCCCGCACGTGGTATTTTGTGGAAGAGCCACACTAAAGGGGGCACAGAACCACATGTGGCTCGCGAGCCTCGGTTTGCCGACCACTGGGCTAGGCTAAGCTAAGCTATGATGTTCCATAGGTTAGGTGCATTGCCAGAGTGCGTTTTTTGACTTACAATATTTTTAAGTTTCTGTGTATTTATTAGGACATAACCAACCTCATGGTAAGTTGAGGGGCGTCGGCAACTCTCATTATAGAATTCTGTAGTGTGAGGCAAATGCATACTTCTTGTGCCCACACCAATTTGATTTCGTATTTTCAGGTACTCTTCATCTCTCTGCGTGAAGGACTCCCCCTTTCCTTTAGTCCTTTCTTTTAAGACCTGTTTTCCCTTGACCATTTTACTTCTCCTTTCCAGACATTTCTCTAGCTCAGTTCTATTCTAAGCCCAGTGTCAAAATATCAGGGTCCTTTATCATAGACTGAGGAGGAAGGAGAAGGACCCCTTCCAGGATGCAGAGAGAAGCTAGGCTTGCTCACTTCTGAGCAATGTCTGCAGCCTTTTGCAATAAATGGAGCCCTAGTTTAAAAAGTCTCTCATGGCCCTTGCCGGTTTGGTTCAGTGGTTAGAGTGTCGGTCTGCAGATTGTCGGGTCCCGGGTTCGATTGCAAACTCAATTCCCTGCCCTGGTCAGGTGTGCGGGAGCCAATGAATCCATGTGTCTCTTTCACATCGGGGTTTCTCTCTCTCTGTCTCCCCCCGGTCCCCCGCCACACGCACACTATGGATTTTAAGGGAGATTTTAGGGGAGGACCAAGGGGAAGATCTCAATAGAATATCCAGCAGTTTTCCTGGTATGTTCTTTCAGGATTGTAGTCTCCACTGATTTATTGGCTGGCACCAGGGCAGGGGTTTTTTAAGTCAATGCATCTGGTCTTTAATGGCTGTGGCTGGTTTTGCTGCTTTTCTGGGCTTGGTGCTGAAATACTACAGATGCCTAGGTGTTATCTCTAGGGAAGAAAGGTCAGGTGGTCCAAACCGCATGACCAGTGCTATGCTAAGGTAGGAAAGGTCATGCTGGTGATGATGTCCCACCCTGTGATTGTCCTTTGCTGGCACCAAGGACTTTCTTCCCTGGTGACCTCTGTACCTGGCCCATCATCCTTGCTCTGCTCATGTCTGTGTAACCACATAACTGCATAAGCTAAGGCAGGGAGAAGCTGTTTGGTTTAGCTTTGTTCAAAGAGGAAATTGCCGCTGCTGGAGAGTTATGAGTGTCCATTGCGTTTGGACATCTGGTAACTGTGTCTTTAGGAGAAATTGCTAAATGATTTTCACAGCAATTAGGTTGCTACCAATAACATATGAGTTCCAGTGGCTTTAGATCCTCACCAGGACTTAATATTGTCAGTGTTTTTCATTTTAATTATTCATAAGGGCATAAAGTAGTATCTCATTATGGTTTTGATTTTGAGTAAAGATGTAGGGTGGGGGTGGGATGGGACAAAATCACCTCAGTGAGAGAATCAGTCCCTTAGAATGGTCTTTAATTCTGACATGATCTTTCAGGGTGTTTCAACTTTATGCCAGGTTTGTTAGTGATGTATTAATAACGTTTCTCCACCCTGGCTGTTCAAGAACTTCAGGGTCCCAGCTCTGCTGAACCTTCAGTGTCTGTGTTCTGCTTGCCACTCCCCAGCACCTGCTGTCTAGTGAGTCTTGGGCAGTCTTGACCTGGGCCTTTTTAGCTCACTCCTCAGCTAAGGACTTGTTGCAGGCACACCAACACCCCCCGCCCTTCCCCGCCATGACTTCAGAGACCCTTTCTTTCTGTAACCTCTACTGCTTGATGGCCTTGCCGAAGATGCCAGCTGCCTCAGCTGACCTCTGCCTCCTCCGCTCAGGGCTGCTGTGCTTTGTGCACTCCAGCCACTGTCACTGTTGGCCAGTGGTCTCCTGGCAGAGAACTAGAGCGAAGGTGGTGGTCACCTCATGAGTGTCCTTTCTTTCAGGGATCAGCCGTGCACTGCCTGTTATCTGATGCCTGAAGACAGAATTTTGTCCAATTATATAGTTGCTAATAACAGAGGCCGTGGGGGGGGGGCTGGCCCCTCTATCAGTTACACGACCATTAATCACAGCAGCAGTGGCTTCACTGCTTTTATCTGCGGGATGTTTCTGGGCCCTGCAATGGGGAGCTGCGTGTACAGAACTGGGTGTGGTAGTATTAGCTGTAGGACATGCCTGTTCAACTTCCTTGCCAAACAAATCAAGAGCAGGGGCATATTCTCGGCTGAGATTCACCAGGTTTTTTGTCATGAGTCTTCTTTGTGCTTACTAAAAACCCAGCATCTTCTCTGGTCAGTGTTCTCAGTGGTCAGAGCATGGGTTCTTGCACCAAAGGGTCTTAGGTTTAATTTCCAATCAAGGGCACATACCTGGGTTGCAGGTTCAATCCCCGGCTACCCCCATAGAGGTACATGGGGGAGGCAACCAATCAATGTCTCCCTCCCTCCCTCCTTCTCTCTCTAAAAAATCAATGGAAAAAATATCCTCAGGTGAGGGTTAACAACAAAAATACATACAACCCAGAACCTGGGTCTAATCCCAGATCTGCTCCTCAGAATTTCTAAGGAAGAGGCCTGGAAATTGTATCTGGGCCTTGGGATTTTTATGATCAGGACACCTGAGGAAGCATACTTTAGAATCAGAAAGGGGACAACAGACAAGTGCAAGGGCAGCCTGAGTATCTGTATTCCTTTTCCTGGGATTTATGCCCAAACATGGCTGATAATTGTTTTTTTAAATTCTAATTAGTCTAATTAAATAGTTTTTCCTTGTTTGTCTAAAAAAGTTTTTATTTCTCTTTTATTCTCTTAAGATATTTCTCTAAGTTTAGAATTTTTGATTGGTAGTTGCTTTTTTTTCTTTATTGATTAAGGTATTACATATGTGTCCTTATTCCCCATTACCCCCCACGGCCCATTCATGCCCCCACCCCGCTGTTGTCTGTGTCCATTGCTTAGGCTTATGTGTATGCATATAAGTCCTTTGGTTGATCTCTCCCCTTACCCCCCACCTTCCCTGAGGTTTGACGTTCTGATTGATGTAACTTCCTTTTAGGCATTCAAGGGTAATCATCTTGTTTTTTTAATTAACACATTTAAAATTTTTAATTGTGGTAAAATATACATGGCATATTTTTAACCACATTTTCAATTTCTGATGTATATTTCAGTGGCATTACATGCATTCTCATCATTGTGTAACCATCACCACCATCCATCTTCAGAATTCTCTCTAAAACTGAAACAGTGCCCGTTAAACTATAGTTTCCCATTCCCCCTGTCATCCTCCATTCTACTTCCTGTTTCTGAATTTGCCTATTCTAGGTACCACATATAAGTGGAATTACACAGAATTTATCTTTGGGTGACTGGCGTGTTTCACTCAGCTTAATGACCTCCAGGTTAATTTAATTTTTCGAATAGGTGTAGGCCATTGACGAAGTCATCTTTCACCCTGACCCACAACTGTGGTGATGAACTTTTAGTTAGTAATGGAGAAAAAGGAAGGCATTTTGAAGAGGATTCGACCCTCTCTGGCTCCCTGCTCTGAGCAAGCAGCTCTGTTTTGGTTATGTTTTCAAGTCGGCATCTACTCTCTCTGGGACTCATTAGTCAACAGTTTCTTTGTACTTAACAGCTGTTGGGAACTAGCTGCTTTTGGGTCTGCTTCACTCTGTTGAGTAGGAGAATGTGGGATTTAGAAGATTGGGATTTGGTAAAGAATGTGACAGGTCACTTTAATAGGAAGTAGTTTTCCTCGTTGTTTTGTGTACTTTTCTCCTAATTTCTTTATACATATTGATGATAGACATGAAGACACTGCTGCTTTTGGTAAGGTTAGTAGTTCTAAAAATATATGTTGTGAATAAATCATTCAGACAGCATCCCCTTACCTTTTCACTTTTTTTCCTGCATAGATATCTTTATTTTCTGAAAGCTTCAGAGGTGATGTTTAAAAAGCAATGAATAATGCAATGCATTACTTTAGGTTTGCTGCATTCCCAACCCCATCATGTTTAGTATTTGGATAAATATAAGACCTTAGGAAAGAGGAAAATTATATTTGTAAAATATCTTGACAAATTCTCAGTAAAATTATGTGCAGTGAGTGAGTTTGTAGAGGGCATATTGGTTCCCTTTCGTACTCCTGGTGTGAAGGGAAACATATCATTAGCAAAATAATTAGAAACTTCTTTATAGACAAAATAGGTTTAAGTGCAGTTGCTATAAAAGACCAGCATATGGCCTCACATATAAATTTTTATGACTAAGAAAACCATTTTTTAGATGACAGATTCTAAGCCCTCTTTGTTGTTGTTTTTTATAATGTTTTAGAAACAAAACAGATACATGATCAAATATATATATATTTAAAGTTGATAGAAGTTTGTTTTTCTTACCCTTCTGTTGGAGGCATACTTCATTTCTTTTCTCTCCTTCTCACGGGGCCTTTCATGCTCACATTTTTACTGTTCTGTGTTGCTTATTTTTCTGTTTTCCCCTCTTGTTTGGTAAACCAGTCAGATAGGTGATGGGTCTGGGTATGAGGGGTCTTTCATTATCTGGGATGTGAATCATTTTGGAACATACTACCATCAAGTTGCCTTACATATTCTTTACATAGGTATTGGTAGAATATATTCATTAAATTATAGTCATTTTTCTGAAATGACATATATTGACTTTTCTCTCATCAAAGCACCTATTTTCAGTTCATTCATTAGATTTTCTGAAATGCTCCCAAGGATCTGGGGCACGTGAGGCCTCCTACAGTGGAGAGTGGGGTTTTGCATGTAGCATGATCACCAGCAAACTGCTGGACACTCTGTGTAGCAGTCTCTAGAATGGGGCTCTGGTCAGGCTCTGCTTCATCCTTGTGGGGTGGTTCGCAGGGCATGGGGAGCCAGTTTCAGGGACTCATTGCTTTGGGGTGTGATGATCTCAGAAAATGTGGAGAAACTCCCCCTGGGGAATTCAAATCCTGAATCTGATTTCAAAGCAAGTATCATAGCTCCCCAACCCCCCAACCCCCCAACCCCAGTGGTTCTTGGGATCCACATTATCCTCTCAGGCTTGGGTGCTCACTAGTTAACTCTGTATACATCTTTCTGGCCTCTTGACCTCAGTAGGTCATAGTGGTATAAAGCTAAAAGGTGGCCAGTGGAGTTAAAAGAAAGCTAATGACATCCCCAGGAGGTAAATGCCAAGCTTGTCAAGGCTTGCAGAGAGCTTTTTGTACAGTGAAAAGTCAGGCAGAAAAGTTAAACAGGCAATGGAGCTGTTGGGTCATAGAGAGTAGCAGGTGGTTGATTTTGTATGGACTTTATTTTTATTTCCTTGAACATCTTTTTGTAAAACTGTAGAGGGGGCTGATTAACATTACGGAGTTGTCACCCATTATGTTCTTAGGGACGGAGGATGTTAGGCAGTCCTTGGGCCCTTCCCCTCAAAAACAGATTAATGGCTTTCGGTGATGCAGTCATGAAAGTAGGTGAAAGCAGGTGCGGCAGCCTTACCAGGCAACTCTGGGCAAGAATATTGGAAAAATACATGCGATTTTCTGCTTCAAGTGAGCAAAACTTACTCATCATGGTTGCTTGTTACAATATTGCCCAGTGTACCTGGAAACCACATTATTTGACAGACAGCTTTGGGGCAGGGCCGGATAGGGCCAGGAATCAGGAAGTAAGCCAAACATGCAAAATAGAGGAGACAAATGCTTGCATTTTGTTCTGAAAGTCCTTTAGTTTCTTACTCACAGCCTAGTTATTCTGGCTTTTCTCAGAATATCATGAAGCATATCCTAGTTCAGAAGCAGTGGTATGTAACGATAGTGAGATGTTCTGAAGAAAGGATAGAGGTGGGTGATGGTGAGATAACCTTTCCAAGGGATAGCCTGACTGCAAGGGACAAAATGGATATTTAACATGTGCAATATCCAAAAGCATGCATTTGGGCACCCTGTGCGAGGAGTGTCTAACACACAAAGGGTCCTTGACATTGGGCCAGTCATGTAGGTGATGAGGCACTTGCATCATGAAAATGATGAACCACAGTTTGTGTCTTTTGTTTTAAAGGACCATCAAAGCAGGGTTTGGGAGGATTTTTATTGAATGAAGATTGGATTCTTAAAGGGGCAATGCACTTCACCAGTCTGGAAAACTGCCTTCAATGGAGACAGCATTCTTTTTCACATTCCTTTGGTAGTGTTATTTATGTGTCCACATTGGGTTTTGTGTTTCACTTCTACTGATTAAAGAATTGAGAAAGGAGAAACAGTTTATTTTTCATATGAGCCACAATTATTGCTTGCACTTATTTTCAAAAAAATGTACAAAATCAACATGTGACCTAGATTCTATAGTTTCCTAATCTCCAGATCTATTTTCATACCCATTCACAGGAGGAACCAACAAATAGAACCCTGCTCCAATGGATTTTGCATTCCATAGTTCATAGCTTTGTTCAAAATGGCCACAGAAATTTTAGTATAGCCAATAACTAGATACTTAGATTGCTTTCAATTTTTATTAATTTCATTATTTAGATTATTTTCTAGTTTTTACATATTAACAAACAGCAGTTCAATGAACATTATTAAAGCTAAAACTATATAGACATCCTTAATATCTTAGAGTGTATACATTTCAAGGTTTTTGATACACTAGACTTCTTCCTGGTTCATAGGTCCATGCTCAGCCACTGAGCCACACCTGTCAGACACTATCTCACTTTTCTTGTGCTGCTTTCAAGACTTTTTTTTCTTTTTGGTTTTTAGACATTTGATTATGATGAGCCTAGACATAGATCTCTTTGTTTTGATCCTTTTTGTGGTTTGCTAAGATTCCTAGGCATGTAAATTTATATATGTGTGTGTATGTTGCCTTCTTCCAGATTTTCAATTACACATGTGCCTCATTACTTGATATGGTCCTACTAAACTCTCAGGCTTTATTTCTTCAATCTTCCTCTCTCTCTCTCTTTTTTCCTGTTGGTGCTTCATATTGTCATCTATTGAAAAAAAGGGTTTGAACAGAGCAATGGATATTTTCTGCAATTAAAGTTATTTAGTGAATTTCCCATATTGTATCTTTGATTCTAGAATTTACATTTAGTTCTTTTTGATAGTGATCATGTCTTTCCTGGATTACTCACCTATTTATTTATTTGTTATAACAATTTTTCTTTTAACTCCTTGAACATATTTACAATATAGCAGATAGTTACTCAAATAATGTCATTTCATTCAATGTCATTTCTTTATAACATAGCAATTTACCTTTGGATTACTTATGTCAGTGGTAAAATTGTTTTAATTACATGATGCTTTTCGCAGTCACAGAACCTATGGATGACATTAGGTGAGGACTTATTGTAGTTGTTTTATACTTCTTATATATATACTAACTAGCGGCTTAGTGCATGAAAATTTGTGCACTGGTAGGGGGAGGGGTCCCTCAGCTTGGCCTGCCCCCTCTCACAGTCCAGGAGCCCTCAGGGGATGTCCTACTGACAGCTTTGGCCTTGCTCCCTAAGTTGCAATCTGGCCTCCCTCTGTGGGAGGCAACCTGCTGATCATGGGAAAGCCCCCATCACCCCCTGGGTGACCTGGGTGATCAGGGGAAGGTGATGCCCCCATCATGCCGCTGCTGCTGCCAGTGCTGGCTGCCATGGCTGCCTGAGCCTTGGCCCGTCCCATTTAGCAGCAGCCACTGCCATCGGCCATCCGCCATCCGTGGCTTGCCTAAGCCATGAGGACTGAGTCTCAGGCAGCTGCTGTGGCTTTGTCCGGAAGACGTCCGACCTAATTAGCATTTTATCCTTTTATTAGTATAGATTTCTGGATCATCTCAGGATCTACTTCTATTCCTATATTTTTTCCACTTGATTATGGGTCACATTTTCTTTGCATATCTAATAATTGTTTTACTGTGTTGGATATTATGAGGGATACATTATAGGGAGTCTCTTAAAGGGTACTGATATTTGTTCTGAAATGCCATTTCTGGCAGTATTGGTCCTTTGAACTTAATGGCATATGGCCCTTACTCTAGAACAGGGGTGGGGAATGTGGGGCCTGCAGGCCACATGAGGCCTGCAAAATCGTTTGGTCTGACCCTGCCAAGGATTAGGGATGAGCTAATTAAATGTCTGACCAAATATTGCAGGCTAATTTTTAAGCTGATAATTTTGTATGGCCTGTGAAGGATGTTATAAATATCCAAATAGCCATTGCCAGAAGGTGATCTTTATTACCAAGGCATGGCTTCCTGGGTGTCCAAGCAGACTGTCGGAGGTGCTTATGAAGACCTCTTTATTCTAGTTAGGCAGGACCTCCAGTGTCTGCTGGCACTGCATGTCCTTTGGCGTCTCCCATCAGAGCTCAGCCCCGCAGCTGCTGCTCTCCAGGCCCCAGGAGGTCTTGCCCTGGGCATGGACAGTGGTGAGGCCCTGGAGAAGTAGCTTTGGAAATTCCCCACAGAAATGTTTGGGGCCTACCATCTGCTACTCTGGCCTGCAAGTTCCAGATAACTGCCAGTCGGAACAGTCCCCACCTCCACCTCCTCCTCGTCAGCTCAGTGAAACTGCAGTTCTGCTTGAGCAGAACATTCCCCCAGGGCAGAAAGCCAGGCTGGTACCAGCCTCAGCTCTTGTGTTTCCCTCCTTGTCAAGGCTCGCCATCCTGTGCGGCCTGTGGTTCAGTGTCTGAAAATAGCAGCTTCATGTATTTTGTCCAGTTTTATAATGGAGGGCAAGTCCAGTAGCAGTTATTCTTTCATGGCCGGAAGCAGAAGTCTGGTGGCTGTTGGCTGTATCTTCCTCAGTAATATTAATGATACACCACTGTTTCTTCTTTTAAATATGTTTTGATTGCCCTAGCCAGTTTGGCTCCATGGATAGAGTGGGGGCCTATGGACCAAAGGGTCCTGGGCTCGATTTTAGTCAAGAGCAAGTACTTTAGTTGCAGGCTCCTCCCCGGCACAGGCCCTGGTCAGGGCTTGTGCAGGAGGCAACCAATTGATGTGTTTCTCTCTCACATTGATTTTTTTCTCTTTCTTTCTCTTCCACTTTCACTAACAGTCAATGGGAAAATATCCTTGGGTGAGGATTAACAAGAACAATTTATATGTATGTAGGTAGATAGATAGATAGATACAGATTGATAGAAAGATATCAGAGAGGAAGGAAGAGAGGGAGAGAGAGAGAAACATCAATGATGAGAGAGAATAATTGATTGGCTGCTTCCTGAATGCCCCCTATTGGGGACCAACCCCACAGCCTGAGCATGTGTCCTGACCAGGAATCGAACCTATGATCTACTCTTTTTAAAAATATATAATGTATTTTTTGCATGCGGGTGAACATGCATTTATATGTAAAATTGGCTTTAATAATATTTTGAAGGTAGCTTTTACTGAATAAATTCTATTCCTTCTTCATATTTTGCGACTGTTTCACTTGTATTGGCATAGCATTTTTACTTTTCTAATTGTTCTCATTATATCTGGCCCTTTCTTTCCATTCACACAATCCTAGTGCACTGTCTTGTTACTTCTTGCCTGGAGAATTTCCCCTTATAAATATCTCCTGGACAATCACTTCCACAGTTTAATCTTCCCAAAGTTGAGTTTCTCACGCTAATGTAAATTTCACTGTTTCATCTTGCCTTTCAAACTTTAGCAGTTTCCCAACCAACCTTTCAAGCCAGATTTTAAGTGTTCTTCATTCAGCAGCATTCACATTTTCCTTTCCCTGACTTCTAAGCATGCTGTTCTTTTCAGCTGTTTCTCTTCATCATCCAAGGTCTGCCTCTCTCCTCCCACCCATTGTCACTCAGTTGAAACCTTCCTTGTTTCCCTGTTCTTTTGTTCTTCCTGTCCAGTTCACACTTGAATTTCAGGTGCTTGTACATATCTTGTCCCGTTGGTGTCCTACACATTCTAGATAAGAAATATTTGTCATTTCACTCTTTGGAAACCTATGCTTTAGGCGGGTTGAGGAGGAGCTGTTTCCATTCAAAGAATAAGGAAACCAAGACCTGAAGTGTCTAAAGGGTGTCACACTCAGAATTAAAGACTGACTCCTGATTTGCATTCCAAGTCTTCTCAATTTTTTCTGTAGGTTGCATCTACCCTAATCTAATTTGGCTGCAAATTACTTTAAAAGCAAAACAAGACATTTTTATTGATTTCATTCAAGGGGAAGGAAGAGAGAGAGATAGAAACATCAATGATGAAAATCATTGGCTGCCTCCTGCCCGACCCCACACTGGGGATGGAGCCCGCAACCCAGGCATGTGACTAGGAATCGAATCTTGACCTCCTGGTTCATAGGATTATGCTCAACCATTGAGCCACCCCAGCTGGGCTGGCTGAAAATTACTTTAGTTGGCTACTAAATATAAGCTCATTGTTTTTTAGACTTGGGCTTGTGCACATTTACTAAAAAAAAAAAAAAAAAAAGAAGTGGGGGATTTTTCCCTACCTTCTACTCCTGTCTTTGCTGTCCTTGTGGGCTGTGGCTGCCACAACATTGGGAAGTAGAAGGCTAAATTCCGGTCCCTACGGCCCTGCTGTAATGGGTCATCCTGCTTGTCTTCACACACCAGGCAAAACCCAACAAAAATGTGCTCCATTTTGCTGCTTTCTAAGTGTGTCTTGGTATCACTGTGGGAATATAATTCTCTTTCCCTCTTCTATTTTCAGGCACTTCGCCTTAATCACACGGCCATGGGCAAGACCACCGTCGGCCAGATCGTCAATCTGCTGTCTAATGACGTGAACAAGTTTGATCAGGTAAGCTACACTTGAGAGGTCCTGTTTCATTTCCCACCCTTCCTGTCTCGTTCACTACGGGCCAGCATTCTGTTTTGGACATGAGACTTTTAATGAATCAATCAATCGATCGATCAATCATTTAACTTTCTTTCTTTCTTTTTGGTGTACATCTTAGATGAAATATGTGCTGTCCTGTAGATGAGAGTTTTGTTTTTCTAATGTTGCCCACCACATAATTCAATTGTAAATAGGCAGACAGCAGGGTTCTTGCCCAGCTTGCTTAAATGTACCCAATAGTCTTACTGGGTTTCTTCTTAGCACATTGTGCAGGGGTTATTGGCTAAGTCTTTTTCCTATTCTAGACCTGCGGTTGCCAACTGGTGGTCCACAAGGTCCGAAAGGTTGGCGACCACTGCCAATGAACTCCTGGTGGGTAGGGATTGTTTTTGCCTCTGTGTCCTGTATACTGCCCTGAGGCCACATGCCTGCTGTGTACAAAGCCCTTAATAAGTAATGGCAAATAGTATTCCTTAGCCAGAAGCAGCCTACTCTCCTCTAACCCTCTATACTCTCCTTTTCTACTTAACCTGGTGAATATATCCCCTTATCCAGGACATCATAGCTGCTGGTCAGAACTGTATTGTACTTGGTCACTTCTCTTTTAACCATTCATTTATCAAAAATGAACTAGGGTTCCTGCTCAGTTTTAGGGATGACTAAGACTTTTGCCCCGGAGAAGCCATAGTCTACCAGGTAAATAAGTACACAAGGAATTACTGCAGCATGTGGTAGGGATCCTACTACCGGCTCTTCCTGGGTGTTGGAGAGCCTAGAGGAGGTGGGCTGAATTGTATGTCAGAGTTTGGGGAAGCGCTGAGCTCACCTAGTGGGGAAGACAAAGCCGAGATCTTCCTTCCAATGCTGCTGGTCAGGTTGTCCCTGGGTGTGCCCGTGTTGTCCCAGAATGGTAGCTTCTTTGTTGAAAACCCAGTGTGATCACTTGTTTAGGTTCTCGTCTGTTCTGTTCTTTCAGAGCAGATTGTTTCTATACTGTATCTTTAACTGGTTTTGTTTTTCAATAGTCCTACAAAGGCTTTGTCTTTTTCCCAAGGTCACCGTGTTCTTGCACTTCCTGTGGGCGGGCCCGCTGCAGGCCGTCGCCGTGACTGTCCTGCTCTGGATGGAGATAGGAATATCGTGTCTCGCCGGGATGGCTGTGCTCATTATCCTCCTGCCTTTGCAAAGCTGTGTGGGAAAGTTGTTCTCGTCCTTCCGGTAAGAGACGGGGATAGGTACTCTTGTAATAAAGTAACATGCATTTAGTAACATGCACAGTCTGCCCAATGCTTTTGTTTAAAAACAGAACAAATGCCCTCTGTGATCTCTTCTTTGCATTGTAGCCTTAGAGAGTGGGGCTCCAGCCTTAATCTGAAAGCTAATCTTTAGTAGAAGGAACAGGGAAGACATTTGCCGGTCCCTCTTGGCTAGCATTTTGGGGACCAATTCTTAACAAGTAGAGCGTACTTTAGCAGAATTTACATGCATCGAAGTTATTTAAAAATTATCAACTAGTAATACATTTAGATATCTTACAGGCCCAGTTCTAGCAGCATATATTTTTATTATGCTTGTGTTAAAGCCATTTGCAGCGTGTGTCATTTTTTAACAATTCACTGTTTCTATTTGTTATAAGCTCCCCAAGGAGCTTGATCTTCATAACGTCTGACAGTCCTAACAGTGGGTGTGATTGAAAAGTGTCCAGTGATGAAGATCCTAATGATGATGAATTAGCCATGAAGCAGATCGCTGAGGGTTGGAAATGGATCATTGCCAAGGTTGTCATGGGGATAGAGATACATTGTTTGAAGCACATTGAGTTCTTTTCTTTGTGCCTTGAAACCTGGTACTTTTAGTACCAGGTTAGAACTTTCTTTCCCATGAAGAAATGTTCCTGATGCTTTGAGGGTTGTTGAAATGCTACCAGAATTCTGAAGCTTTTTTGCTCTTTCCTTTCCCAGTAAATTTACAAATCCTCTCTTTGCTCCCCAGCTCTTCATTCCTAATTTATTAAAGTATAGTCCATTGTTGTTCTTATTAAAATCAGGTGTGCTTTTTTCTTTTTTTAACTTCAGAGAGGAAGGAAGTGGGAGAGAGAGAAACATTAATGATGAGAGAGAACCATTGATCGTCTGCCTCCTGTATGCCCCCTACTGGGAATTGAACCAACAACCCTAGCATGTGCCTGTAGCAGGAATTGAACTGTGACTTCCTGGCTCATGGGTCAACACTCAACCACTGACTCACACCTGCTGGGCAGATTGGGTGCTTTTCTTCCTTCTCTACCCCACCATGACCTCCTTGAGCAGACAGGCTGTATCTCACTCATTTCTCACATCTTCCTCAGCAGGTATTGCAAGCTCTTCAAATTACTTCCTAAACTGGAATGAATTGGTGACTTCCCAGATGAAGCCTTTCCCCATTTGTGTTTTGAGCAGGACCTGCTCCTGTTCTCAGTGCAAAAGAGTGGAGGGAGTCATTCGGTCCCTGGCCTCGGCCTGTGCCCTCTGCTGATGAGGGAAGTTGGCGGTGGTCACCGTGGCTCATCGCTCACATCTGTCCCCTTAGGAGTAAGACTGCAACGTTCACAGACGTCAGGATCAGAATCATGAATGAAGTTATAACTGGCATAAGAATAATAAAAATGTATGCTTGGGAAAAGCCATTTGCAGACCTTATTACTGATTTGAGGAGGTAAGTTTTTGTGTGTATCCACCACATTTTCCATATTTCTCAAAAGCCCAAAGCACTCCTATTGTGATTCTTCTCTGACCCCCCGACCAACTCAGGCTCTGCTTCTCAGATTCTGTGTGTGTGCCTCACCCTGACTCCACTGGTTCATGGGTCCACGGGTCCCAGCTGGATGCCTCTTCTCTGATGCTCTTCCCGTTCCCCGACCTCCCCCTCCCCGGGCCTGTGCTGGCCACTTCTGCCTAATATCTTGATGTCTCACAAGTTTTCAGTTGCTTATTCTCCCTTCCAACGAGTTACTTTGCTCCTGGGAGGAACAGGCTGCATCTCTGTGTCATCAGCAAGGCATCTGGAGTATGACCCGTGTTCACGAATGAATGTTCAAACCCAGTCTGATTGACCCAAAAAATTAAAGTGCCTATTGATCCTGCATGCGGTTGGATGAGCAATGGTGTAAGGAGCGTGCAGTTCTCATGTGGGAGCTGGCCCCGGGGTTGGAACTGTTGAATGGTGATTGTCAAGTTTGTCCACTCCTTAGAAAGAGGCCACCTGCCAAATGCACTTGAATTCATTTCATAAGTTGGCTGTCGATGCTTCCCCTTAAAACATACCCTACTCTTTCCTAGGAAGGAAATTTCCAAGATTTTGAGAAGCTCCTACCTGAGAGGAATGAATCTGGCATCATTCTTTGTGTCAAGCAAAATCATCGTTTTCGTGACCTTCACTGCCTACGTGCTCCTTGGCAACGAGATCAAAGCCAGCCACGTGTTTGTGGCGGTGACACTGTATGGGGCCGTGCGGCTGACCGTCACCCTCTTCTTCCCCTCAGCCATCGAGAAGGTGTCAGAGGCCTTGGTCACCATCAGAAGGGTCCAGGTTTGTTGACAAGTCACTTCTTAAAGTTGCTGGCAGGTTTTAAGTAAAACCATGCCTCCTTGTACTTAGTGCCAAATCTGCAGTCACTCCAAAAATGTCGTACATACACTTCCCCATTTCCTTAGGTAGAGGGAATCACAAATAACGTAAGTGTCCACCAGCGTTAAAGTAGCAAGCAGCACAGGACCCTGGATGTCCAAGGCATAATGGCGGGAGAGGGAAACAGAGTTTATCTCCTGTGCTAACCAGAATGAGTAGGTGGGGATTGCACTCGGTCCTGCGATACATAGGATTCGTCTCTGGGCCAGGAAGGAAAGAGTTGCTGGAAGGTCTCTGCTCCTTGGACTGGAAGAACGGCTTCCACCTCACTTAGTTCTCTCTGCTTTGCCTCTGATTTCTGGGTCTGCCATTTGGACCTCGCTTTGTGGTCCTGGTTCCTTTTCCTCCTTTTCTTCTTGCCCCAGCCCCTGCCTTTCAAATTTGCTTTTACCCCCACCATAGCCACTGTTGCCCTTTACCTCCACCAGGTTAAGGGCCCAGGACACAGTCGGTGACTACGAATCTGTATGTATGAATACGTCTAAAATGAAGATGCATTGGCTCTGTGCCGGGGCAGGAACCCGAGTGTCTGGGGTTGGCCAGAAATCTACTTGGTTTTGTTCCTGTGTCTCCACCGCAGTGAATGCCCATGAATAGATCTTTAGTCAAGTCAGATAGCATTGGGCTATCTGGTAGGGGGAAGTTCTTGCCATAAAAGCTGAGATGTTTTATGATTAAATTTCTATACTGTTAAAAAACACACACAAAACCAAACAGCATTACCCATAAAACAGATGGGTCATAGAGGGTCAGTTCAAGTCCCTCCCGTGTTTCTTTTTTCCTTCCCTGACAAGTGTTTCTAGCAACTTTGTTAAGGGATGGTCCGTGCAGTTTAATACAGTTTCTTTGATGTAGCTTCCTCATTAAGTGTGCACTGTAACTTCCCCAGGTGGTGGCTTTGTGTACTGACTGTGTTCACGCTGCTGCTGCATGTGCTCCCTGTGGCCCCAAATATTCCTGAAGTCAAGCAGTGGGTCTAACACCTGCAGAGGTGTCCAAACCGTCTCATTTAATCCCAATGGTGTTGAAGGAGATGAGCAGTAGGGTACCTACCTTATGGGTGAAATAGTGTGCCATCCCCATATAGCTTGTAAGGAGTAGAACTAGGATTCTCCCCAGAACTCTGGTTTCTTAACCCTTGTAACATGACCTTATTAGCATCTTCTGGCATCTGGATTGTTTCCTTAAGTGTTGTTGTAATCAGTTAGTCTTCCTCCAGAGATCTCCAAAGGTTTCCTGTTTCTGTGGAGCCAGAGTTTTAAACTGGCATGGAATGAGTCCAGTCTATAATAATGAAAGCATAACATGCTAATTAGGCTGGCCAGCCAGATGACCTTCCAGATGAAGCCGGGGCTGTGAGGGAAGCCTGGGTCCTGGGTACCTGCTGGCAGCCGGAGGGAAGCCCGGGTTCCGGGTGCCAGAGGGAAGCTGGTGCTTGCAGCCAGGGGAAGGAAGGCCTATTCTTGCAGGAATTTCGGGCATCAGGCCTCTAGTAGGATTATAAAAGATCCTGTCTTAACTTCAAAGCCCTGAACATCTTCAGCAGCTTCTGCAAGCAATAAAATTTGTCTCTGAGGTTATATTGTTCCCAAAGCGGCTTAGGTTTTTGCCTATCAACCACTCTGAAGTCAATCTTTTTGGCTCCATTTCCAGTGTCTGATACTTTGTTATATGACCTGTTCTGGGTATGCGCTTCGTGGCTCAAATGGCAGTTTAATTTCAGCTTTTTCATCAGCGCGAGGGCTAGAGGAGAATCCACTCAGCACTGCTGGCTCCTTTACAAGCTGGAAGATTGTGACTTCTTTCTCCACTCAGACTTCTTTATGGAAAGTGCTCAATAGATTTACTTTCTCACTTTGTACATAGTTTTTCTTACATTTTTCTTTTTAAAGTAGGAAATTTCTATTCTAGTGCACACACTGACTGTTGAGTTTTATGTGATGGTCATACATTTAAGCTAAAATCAGGATTTTATTCTGTATAGATGAGATTTATAACATATTATCTCTGCTTGTTGCATGTTAACTGTAGCCATGTACTCAATGGATTGACTCACTTGAACCCACCATACTCCAGCATGACCAACTATATAGTCTGTTCATTCCTCCAGTAGATACTGTGATATGCTGACTCTGTGTGAGGCTCGGCATTGGGTGGAATTGAGACTGTGGTTATCAAGTGTGTTTTCTTATATTCTCTACCCTCTTCCAGATTTAAAGTCCCTCTGGGGATTCTGAGGTAGGGAGGGCAGTGCCAGTGTTGGGTGGAGGGTGGGAATGCATTCCGATTTGCTTTCTAGGAGGGTTAGTATTTGAGATGGACTCAGAAGGGTGAGCAGGATCAAGGCCGAGGCCACTTTGGGAGCAAGGATTTAGGTGGGATGGGTTTTAAGCATGTTGCACATTCTCAGAGGAGTTTTAAAGAGGTCAATAAAGAGTGGTGTTTGAGAGTGCTGGGGAGGAAATCAGGAAATGTAGGGAGACGGCTAAAGAAGTTATGCCAGTATTTTCAATGATTGGTAGTGAGTGAGATCCTGGAATTAATGCTGTTTCCAGAGGAATGGAGGGTTGGAGAGAGTGGTGGATTGTGTCAGAGAAGGTAAGAGTTGGTAGCTGGTTGACTAGGGGAGGGGAGGTGTGCAGAGAGAAGTCAAGGGATGGATCAAGTCAAGCCTGTGGCCGTGTCCTCAGACCTCAGTGTCCATTCGGCCTCCCTGCCTAGACATGGGCTTGGGCAGGTAGGAAAATGCAAGTTTTGAGTAAGTTCTCAGTGGGTCTGGGTGGAAGGGTGTATGAAGGACTGAATGAGCAGGTTGTGCCTCACGCTTGCTGGGTCTTTGAGAGGAATGCAGAGGGACGCATTTTTCTTTTCCTACAGACACACTTTCATTTCCAGTGTTTAGCAGCTGTTCTTTTGAAGTAGGGCATCGCATAGGCAGCTTTTTGGAATCACAGACAAGAATATTAAGGGTGTTTACAGTTTTTTAGCAGATGACTTCGTTATGTGCTGTTTTGTCTAATTTCAGTTGCCTCCTATACCAGTTAGGATTAGGTTTGCCTATGGGTTCTAGAACAACCATGTTAAAGCTGCTTACACAGGGGACTTTCCTTTCTGCTCAGGCAAACATCCTTGTAATGTTCTGTATTCATTTCCTAGGGCTGCAGGAGCAAAGTACCACAACCTTGATCGGCTTAAAACAGCAAAAATTCATTGTTCCCGAGTTCTGGAGGCTCGGAGTCTGAAATCAAGATGTTAGCAAGATCACAATCTCTCTAAAGCATGTGTGGGAATGTTTTTTTTTCTTCCAGGGGCGATTTAGATATTTATATCATCATTCACAGACCATATAAAATTATCAACTTAAAAATTAGCCTGCTATATTTGCTCAAATATTTAATTAACTCACCTCTCATGCTTCGGCAGGGCCAGACCAAATGATTTCGCGGGCCTTATATGGCACTCAGGCAAGATGTTTCTCAACCCTGTTCTAAAGTGTAGGAGGGAACCCTTCCTTGCCTTTCCTAGATTCTGGTGGTTGCCAATAAACCCTTGGTGCTCCCTGTCTTGTGACACGTCAGTCCAGTCTCTCACATGATTGTTCTCTGCCTGTGTGTTTCTCTCTGCATTTCTCTTCCCTTCTTATAAGGATCTTAGTCATACTGGGTTTGGGGGTTCCATCATACTGCAGTATGACCACCCCTTAATGAATTACTTCTGTAATCACCCTCTAACTTCAACATAACTTTTGGGGAGGACAGAATTCACGCCATGACAAGTCCCTGGCTAGTAGGATCCTTCATGGTGTTAGGAACCCAGACTCTTTCGTGTTACTCCTCTTCATGGGGGCTTGAGCAAGCTGGCTGCCACCACCAAGTCCCAGGCTGTGGGGCAGAGAAAGGTTGCTGGATGTGTTCACTCCACTCATCTGCATTTAGTTCCAGGGCTACCTTATCTACATGGGAGGCTGGGAGAGAGGTCCTTTTCTAGACTGCCATGTGCAGCTGGAATGTGGGATTTGTTAACACACAAGTCTGAGAACAGATTTTAAAGACAGCAGTCTACCATAGTTTCTGAGATATTTTAGGGAGTGGGGAGTTGTTGTTGGTGGTCTCAGTTTATTCAGTTTCTGCACCAGTGTAGCTTTTCTCATTATGTTTAGCACTAGAGGCCTAATAATAGACAAACATGTAAATGGACCATACCTCCACTATGCCCACAGCCAATCAGGAGTAAGTATGCAAATTAACTTAACAAAGATGGAGGGTTAATTTGCATATGCAGGTGCAGAGAGGCTGGGTGAGGTGGGACACCTGCTATGAGGGAGCGAGCTACAGGAGTGGTGTTCCAGCCAGGAGCGAGGACTTGTTGGCTCCTGGGTGGCTGGGAGTGAAGCCAGAGGAAGGAAGGCCTATTCTTGCTCAAATATCGTGCAATGTAATTTATATTACATTATATGTAACAATAATAATATGTAATATTATATTTAATACTGTACTATAAATACAGTTTACAGTATATTATGTAATTATATGTGCTAAAAATATAGGTATATGAAATTTATACCAAAATATATAATTGACCCTTGAACAACATGGAGGTTAGAGGCATTGACCCCCTTTTGCACAGTTGAAAATCTGTGTGTAACTTTTGACTCTCTTAAACTTAACTACTAATAGCCTGCTGTTGATTGGCAGACTTAACGAAAACATTGAGAAAATAAATACTAACTAGCCTGCTGTTGATTGGCAGATTTAATGAAAATGATGAGAAAATAAATACCTTTACAGTATGTACTTACTGGAAAAATCCGTGGGCCTTCACATTTCAAACCTGAGTTGTTCAAGGTTCAATTGGCAATAAACTATAGGATATGTTGTGATGTGAACTAACATTTAAGTGCATTTGGTGAAATGACATGTACCCTATGTAAAGTTTTGGTATTTCAAATTCCAGGAAAGCAGTTATTTTTGTTTGTGGTTTTGTTCCTGCAGTTTTAACAATCTGTATTTTTTCCTTTTCTGTAGAACTTTCTGTTGCTTGATGAAGTAAAACAGTGTGACTATCAGCTACCATCAGACGGTAAAACGATAGTGCATGTGCAAGATTTTACTGCTTTTTGGGATAAGGTAACAAAATCCTTTATTACGAGGTCGTGGCTACTAAAAGACAACTGGTCACTTAGATGTAATAGAGAATTCTGGGATTATGCAGATGATATCAGATGTGATTGCTCATTTACTGAAAGTATGTTATAAAAACTTAAAATCAGGAACAAGGTTTGCATTCAACGGAGACGAAGTGTAAAATCAGCCTAAGGCATTTGACCCGTTGCTCTTTATCTCCTTTTTAAGAGAACTTTCAAGGAATTAGCACATTTTGAACTTAAAATATGTGAGTTTGTAATATTCGAATTTACAGGATTAGAGTGTCCATTTTTTATCTTGATTGTTAGCAGACCATCTGATGACATGTTGAATGAAGCCACGATTTGGATCTTTGCTGTGGGGTAGACAGGTAGCCCCTGTCTAAGCTTCTTGATGGTGCTGGTACTTTGGTGGCAGCGAGAGCAGGGAGGAAGGAGGCAGCAGGTGGGCACAATAAGCTCAATGAGTCCCGGTCTAAGGGTTTCACTGGGGAGCAAGCTGACAGGTTGAACTGGAGGATCACCAGGATTTTCCCAATGCTTGGTTTATACATGACATCTAGGCAAAAGGGGAAAGAAAAACAAGCCAGGGGCCACCCTCAAGAAGTTCTTAAACTTGCACACTCAGTTTCAAAAAAACGGAAACGCTTTTCTCCCTGGTTCTGTGGTCCTCTGTGCACATCCTTCTGGATCAGTCAGGAAAACAACCTACATCACAGCAGAGGGAATTTCAAGCATAGAGTTAGTTACATAGGTGGTAGGGGAGGTGACCCAGAGATGAGCAATGGCAAGAAGCTAAACCAGATTCCATCGCTAGGGCTATAGGAACTCAGGGAGGAGGTGACATTGATGGGAGGGTCATCCATTTTGAGCAGAACCCACAGATGTAGGGACTACAATGTGAAGGGCTGTGGTACTGGCGCTGGTCCTGCGGAGATGAGGTGACTGTGGCGGTAAGGGTGCTGGAAGCAGATGTACCATATCTCTCGCTCCTGCCTCCTGGCCTCGGACTGTGCTCTCTAAGGGCTGAGCTGGAGTTGATTGCAGTTCTCAGGAAGCTGGCAGTCCAATCATAGAAATGGAGCCTGAAGCCAACAGGTGCCTGAGTGGCACTCCTTCCCACCTCCATGCCGGCTCTCCCTTCTCCAGTGGTTGGTCAGGGGTTCAGACTTCGTGGACTGTGTTTTCATGCCCGGGCCACCTGCTTTTAATTTAGTGTCTGCCTTTTCCAGCAAAATAAATCCCTTATACGTAAAACCACACCATTGTACTTTGCACATGGAAGCTCACACAAGGTGCCTTACCTGCCCTTCCCTGCCTTAATACAGTAGATTTACCTCCTGCTGTGTATTCCTCACCATAATACATTGTTAAGCATTTATAGAAAGCACTATTAACACTCATTATAGAGATGTATGCTATTGAATGCATTGAGGTAGCTAACACCCCCTTTCTGTGACCCATGACCAAATTTCTTTTGTACCAAAGTATGCTGCATTGTGAAATGAGCTATTCTATTCTTTCAAAAACCTTGACATGTTATGTTCTCAGACTTTTTTGCATCTTGCATTCTAGTACGGATCACCCTGTTCTTTTGTGTTGGCATTGCCTGTGAATGGGTTATGCCCCCTGCTAGGAGGTAGTTAGGAAGTGTAAAAAGTGAAAGCTCCCCTGAGTGGGGGATGGGCTCAGACGTTGGGGAGTTTGGAGAGAAGCTGGGGTAAGATGAAGCACATGTAGGAGAAAGACTCTAACCAGCTCCACTAGACAGTCGGACAGGTAGCTGAGGGGAGATCTCACTGACTGGCATTTCATTCATGAAATGCATGGATTTGGTCTTTATCAAATGAGGATGGAGAGTTTAGTGGCGATTTCAAATTGTTTATTGGTGAAGTACAGGCATGTCATGAACTTATGCTGCCACCTTGTGGAGATGAATGAAATAAGAGTAAAACCAAGGGTTATGACAGCTTATAAATAATGAAAACCTCTCACACTGAGTGCGGAAGTATATTCTTTCTAATAAGATAGTGCACATCAAGAAGTTTTCATTTGGAGAAGGTGCTTTGTCTTTCCTACTCTCTACATTCTGTGTCTAGAGCAGTGTCCTTAAGGAACTATGTTCAAAGAAGAGGCCTTTCTAAAGGCAATAGGAAGCAGAAAGATGTGGGTTATCTGTGCGTATCAATGACTATTATACTATTTTCTCAACTATATGATGTGTCTTACTTTATTGAAATGGACACTTTTTTGTAAACTTTCATTTGTAGGTATCAGAAACCCCAACCCTGAAAGACCTTTCCTTCACTGTTAGACCTGGTGAATTGTTAGCTGTGGTTGGACCCGTGGGAGCAGGAAAGGTGAGTTGTAATGTCTTTGGGCAGCTCGATGCAATGCCACATCCCATGTTAAAATCTCAGGGTGGAGCCCAAAGCCATATATAACACAAGTGTGAGTTTGGTATACCTAGAATGGCCATTTTCAAAGTGGGTTCCATTGGATGCTCATTTTGAAGGAGGTTCCATGGACCAATAAATCTGGACACAGCACATTATGGTTTTCTCTTTGGCCATTCAAGTGGCACAGTTGGGAACCGCCTGTCTGGATCTCAGTGAAGGAAATTACTTAAGTGACAGCTATTCAGGCTGGAATGATTGAGAAAATGGGACCTCTTTTTGTCAGGGGAGACCATACAGAAGTTGTGTCTGTATGCTGTAACAGTTGAAGGAAATGTGCGTGTATATTTAGTCTTGTGTGTTCTGAAACAACAGCATATAGAAATCTAAACATAGGCTGTAAAAAGGTCAGGGGGTTTATTTCTCTTATGATGGCTTTTTATTCTTCAGAAACATGACTCTCTTCAGAGTTCTTTAAATAATCTGTTCTGGTGCATTGCATATATTGTGTACACATAGCTTTGCAGGAACTAGTCTTTGTGAAGTAAAGTATACCTGGTTGCTGGGACAGTGGCAATAAACAGGCCTATGAAATGTTTATCATACCAGGTCACTCTGTTAGTTAAGAAAGTTAAACATCCTTAATTAGTCTTTGTTAAGAGTAGAGCATTTCATTTGGGGAAAAGTTTTGGGCAGAGCGAGCTTATTCTACTCTTACTTTATTAACAGCACTTATCAGCCATTAATTTATACTGACCAATAGTAGTATTTAACGTTTTTTTCATAGCAGTTTCCAGGGCTTTACTTTGTCCAGTTTTTACTATCAGGGCTATAAAATTGATGAAACCCCAGGCAGGGGGAGGCTGTCCTGCAGCAGCTTGTCTGCATGTTGCCTGTAACGCTATGTTTGCGATCTTTTTCAGTCTTCGCTGTTAGCTGCTGTGTTGCGGGAGCTGCCCCCCAGCCAGGGGCTGGTCACTGTGAATGGAAAGGTCGCGTATGTTGCTCAGCAGCCCTGGGTATTTCCAGGAACTGTGAGGAGTAATATTTTATTTGGAAAGAAATACGAAAAGGAACGATATGAAAAAGTAGCAAAGGCTTGTGCATTGAAAAAGGTGAGTCATGACATTTGAGCTGCATCTACCTTGAATTCCAGGTAATAATATTAGTGTTGGTTTAATCTACAGACTTTGTTTTTTCTTATGGAAGATATTTGAATGCTATTTAATACTTTTAGCTGGCCTTCAGGGTAAAGACATATGCACATATGCTACTGTTTTAATCCTGGTCTGATAATGACATTCACAGAATGCTTTTTTTCTTTTGGTTTTATGAAGTTTTATTCACTTTTAATATTTTTAAAATGGACCTGTAAAATTTTGCAGAAGTAGAGGGAATAGTGTAAGAATCCTCCTGTTCCCATTCCCTGGCTTCCGTCGTGGTCAGCTAGCTGGCCAGCAGTCTTACTTCATCTGCTAGCCCCACCCCAACCCAGAACATTTGCAGCAGACCCTACACCTCATATTAGTTCAGCTGTAAACATAGAGTGTCCCCTCCAAAAATGCATACACACACATTGAATAATTACAAAGACAATGTTTATTAAAATATATTTCATTTAAAAAATTGAGCTATGAGCTGTTAAATTGTGCATACGTTGTTTTGGGACACCTGAATTTCATTAGTTATCTCTAAAATATAAGAGAGCCTTTGAAAAAACAGCATCATGTTATTATCACACACACAAAAAAAATGACTCACATTCTTAAGTATCATCAATGTTCTACTCAGTATTTGTGTTTTCTTGTCTCAGTGAGAAATCTTGTTAAATGTTGGTCATTTCACTGGGGCAGAGATTGTTTTCAGAAATGACATTGAGCTTCACAACAAAGGGCGGGATGAAATGTATAATAATTGTACATTCATATTTAAATAAAAATAGTGATCGAATGATGAAAACTGAACTTACCTCACAGGATAATATAATTTAGTAAAAAGACAAAGAAAGATGCTGATAAATACCATATACCTCGCTTGGGGCTATAAAAATCAGTGAATAGTAGTTTTCAAGGGCTCTCCCGGGGTCTGCTCTGTGCACTCTGGACACCCGACTGTTCTTTTATGCTGTGAGGAAAGGCAGGGACGGGTGGTCCAAGGCCCAGCATTGAAGGCCCCTAATGGGCTTCAAGAGGAAATAGTAATTTTGCTTGAACAATGGCTTGAACTTCACAGATTGTTTCAGGTGAGTAGCATTTTATGACAGTGTGGCTGAAACGTAATTGCGTGCTTCATTGGCTTTTATGTCCTTTTCCTGGGTTATTGTTAATGAGTGATTATGTTGTGTTTAGAAGTGACATCAAGTTAGCATCATGAGCTGGGCTTTTATTAAACAGTATATAGCCTGTATAAGAAAAAAGGAAAAACAAGTGTAAAGCAGTAATAGTAATAGCTCCTATTTGTTGAGTCCACATGCTAATCATTTCTGTCTCTCACATGTGTACACAGAGGTGTATGAATATTTAATATATTACCTGTGTCTTTGATGTTCCCACACTCATTTCATCGTTGGTGACCCTGTGGCTTAGAGAGATGAAACGGCTCACATAACCATTTGCAGCACAGGTTCAGGTTTGTTTCTGCATGACTAGGTTCTGTGCTTTCCCACAGTGCCTCGCTGCCTCTTCATTGGGAAAGTACGTAAGGAAGAACTGTTTTAGCATTGGGTGGTTGATGAAGGTGGACTGTAGGATGTGGAATAAACACATCTTGGACATTTTCTCTGTACCTCTGTCAAGTTCAATTCCTGATGCCCAGACTCGTAGGTCAGTATCTGGCTCTTTCTTTGCAGGCTATTACCTTTCTGGTCATAGGTTAGGCCATCTTTCTGCATGCTTCCCCGCAGTGTTTGTGCCTCGTTAGAGAAAACCAGGTGTTGGGACAGTGGCTATCATTCACCATTTTTTCTAGGGGTCCATGCCTTTGTTACAGCCACAAGGGATGACTGGAGCAGAAATGGAATAGACCCCCTAGGTTGTCTGTGTGGCACACAGACTCAGGTGGGAAGGAGGCTCCTGAAGGGTTGGGCTGCACAGTGATTCTTCTGTACGTCAGATGACACACAAAGGTTGAACGTTGACCTATGAACCAGGAAGTTACAGGTTCGCTTCGTGGTCAAGACACATGCCCAAGTTGTGGGTTCATTCCCCACTGTGGGGTGTGCAGGAGGCAGCCGATCAATCGTTCCTTCTCATCATTGATGTTTTAACTCTCCCTTTCCTCTCCTCTCTGAAATCAATAATAAAAATATTTTCATTAAAAAAGCATGAGTACAAAAGGGAGACATGAGGCTAATGTAAATATGGAGACTTAAGTTTATTGATACTTGAGCTAATTTAGTGTTGCCTTCATTTCAAATATATTTTTCTATAACCATTGGGGGCAGCATGTTGGGAAAGAAAGAGCAAAAGTCTGAATTGAGATTAGCTTGGTTCAGATTTCAGCTGTTCCATTTAACAGCTGATAGTCCTCAGACCAATTATGCACCTCACTTTGTCTCAGTTTCCTTGTCTATGAAATGGAGCTTAATACAGTTGCCCCTCAGTATTGGGGAGGGGCGGGGGATTGGTTCCAGGACCGCCCCCCAGCTGATATAAAACTCCACGATGCTCAAGTCCCACATATATAAAATGGTGTGGAACACATTACAGTTGGCCCTCCACATCCGTGGATTCTCAGCCATGTTTGAACAATTGTGTTTCCCATCCAGGATTGGTTCAGTCTGCAGAGAGGAAACCCACAGATATGGAGGCTCGACTGTGCGCACTGTGTGTGCAGCTTGTGAGGATTAGAGATAGCAATATACAGCATCCAGAACAGTGCTTGGCTCCTAGATCTTACCGTCCAAGAGCTGACTAATGGGGAGAGAAGCCATTTACATGCATACAAAACATGAAGCGGAATAAGATGGGTCCTTCGAGAGAAATATAGATAAAGTCTTAGGAATCCAGTAGACAGCGAGATGACTTTCTCACTGGGGAAACGCAGGGGGTGGTTTCATGGAAGAGAGTGTTTGAGCTGGGCCTGGGAAGATGGGAAAGGCAATTCCCAATGGAGGAGAGAGGCTAGGAACAAAGGCTCAGTGGACCCATCGTTGCCTGCTGTTTGATCTGGAGCCTGCTCTCCAAGGCCAGGGCCTCACTCTGGCCTCACAACCGTCCCAGCAGTCTGCTCAGTGACATTTCTCCTGTAAGTTCCTACCGTCCCTGAAAGGCACTGGACGTGTTTCTGATCCTATGCTATCGAACCACCGTAGCTGTTTTCTATTTATTTTTTCTTCTATGTGTGTCTCATTTTCAGTGAAAATCCCTGTAAGTGAAATAATTTGTTAAATCAATATAAGAAAACTATCTTGTCGTTGGGAGGAATCGTAACATATGGTCAACAATAGCTTTTCCCTCTAACCCAGTAGTTTTCAACCTTTTTTATTTTTTTATCTCACACCACACATAAAGTAATAGATACAATTCTGCGGCACACCAAAAAACATACTATATTTTTTGCCAATCTGACCAAAAAAAGGTGTAATTTTGATTTCATGCACACTGGATAGCTATGTTATGTTGGCTTTTGTCATTTTTAAAATTTTTTTATTTGATGGGCTAAAGCAGTGTTCGGCAAACTTTATTAGTCAACAGAGCCAAATATCAACAGTACAGTGATTGAAATTTCTTTTGAGAGCCAAATTATTTAAACTTAGACTTCTTATAATGCCACTTCCTCAAAATAGACTCACCCAGGCTGTGGTATTTTGTGGAAGAGCCACACTCAAGGGGCCAAAGAGCTGCATGTGGCTCGTGAGCCACAGTTTGCCGACCACGGGGCTAAGGGAAAAGAGGTCAGTGCCTCTTACTAACTAGTCAGATATTGAATGTTTTAAAAATGCTTGTGGCACACCAGTTGAAACCTGCTGCTCTAACCAAATCAGACCATCGTGCAAGGAAATTTGTTTGACTCCTGTGTTCCTACAAATCCTTTGAAATGTTTTTCCCATCGGAGGATTGTCTATACAATAGTTTGCAGAGTCAGCAAACACACTTGAAGGGCTTCTACCAGGCTCGGTGAGAGTCCATTTCTTATGTCCTAACTGTGGTAAATCAAAGGGTGGGTTTTAAGTGCTCTTTCTAGAAAAAGGCTGCGAGTGCTGTGCTACATCCTGGTGGTATTCAGGAAAGCAGAACAGTGTGTAATCAAGGCATGAAAACTCAGAACACTTTGCAAGGGTTGTCAACAGTGAAACAGGCCAAGTAAACTGGCGTGTGTGTTTTCCCAGAAGGCTGGGACCCTGTCTTAAAATGGTTCATTGTTTTTTTTTTTTTGTCGTTGTTGTTGTTTTTTTTTTTTTTTTTTAGAAAAAGCAAAGCAAGAGATGGTAGTAACCTCTTAGCTCAACAAAGAAATAATATGAAATGATAACGAATTTTCATGATCTAGCCATTGCCCTCTTTCCTTTGATGTAGTCCAAGTGAGCATTGAGCATGCAGGTGTGTCTGTGGGCTGTCAGGGAAGGGGTTATGATGCTGACGCTCTTTTTCTCTTCTCTTGGTGGTGTGCTTTACATATTACGATTCACACAGAATCAGAATGTGAATGAGTTCCCACTATTGGTTTGATATGTGTCAGTTACCAGTAGCAGAAATTAATTCATGCCACTTTTTCCATTTGTAGAGGCTGTTCACACACTTTTAATTCTCACAGCATCCTTGAGTTTAGCAATTCTGGTTTCTACAGCACATTTTGTAGGAGAGGACATGAGACTTAGGGAGAAAAAGGACTTGTGCCACTTGCTGATTCCCCCAAATTGTCCAAAGTAGAGAGAAAGGAATGAAGGGTGCATTTGCAGAAAGGTATTGTTGTGTTCTAGATCTGTGTTTGAGAGGTCGAGCAGAAAACTAATAAACTCCCACCAACCTTTGCTTGTTGATACCAGGGTCTGTCTAGTGATAATTATGGGTAATATAATGTGTAATTCAGACCTTATTGTTATCCTGTCATTTTGAGGATGTTCTTTTCATCTTTTTTTTATTTTTTTTAGGTAATATGATTTGTCCATTTTTAAATACCACTGAAATATAACTTTTGATAGATTCCATAGATTCTCAAATCAAAACTTCTTGTTTTTCTTAGCTTTGAATTTTTCCTGTCTTGCTTGGAACAAGTATCTACTTAGTCCAAATGATCTGCTTATTATTCCTGGAACATACTTTGTTTTTTCTTTTTCTGCCTAGACTACTCTTTCTGCTTTTATTTCTTGTACAGATCTTGTCTGTCACTCTCTCACTGTGCCTTAAATATCACCGGGAAGACACGGGTCAGGTGTCATCCTTTCTCTGAAAGTGGGAAGCTGAGACCGAGAGCAGCAAGATGGCCAGTTAAGACACACTCACTTCTTGATAAAATAAGTCCTGTGCCTCTGCAAGCCACGTGTGTGCTCCAGCCCTCACATGTGTGTGGATCTCCAGCACAGACGCCAGCACTTGCATATTCAGCCGCAACCTATCATCAGCGATGGGTATCTCAGCTTTCCCATAATCGAAATCTTGACTTCATCCCCTAACCCCGTCTTCCTGTTCTTCCTCTTCCTCTTTCATCAATTCTTTATTTTGCAACCTATACCAACTCCACCAGCATATCTTATAGGCTCTACCTTTGAAATTTGTTCAGAACATGGCAATCTCTCTTCATTTTCACTGTTTCCACGTTGGTCCCTGCTACTGCCATCTCTCACCTAGATTATTGCAATACCCTCAACCTGTATCATGCGTTTTCCCTGCCCCTTTACTGGCAGTCTGTTTCCCACAAAGAGGCAGGAGTGATTTAAAAACAAAAAAAACCCCAAACTAATAAAGCCTTGGCTGGTGTGATCCAGTTGGTTGAGTGCCAGCCCATTCACCAAGAGGTGGCCAGAGCACATGCCTGGGTTGTGGGTTTGATCCCGGGCAGGAGGTAGAAACATCAATGTGAGAACAAACCCCGGAAGGCTTCCCTTTCCAAAAAAGAGAATAAAAATGTGTTAAAACACACACACACACACACACACACACACACACACACACACACAAAAAACAAAAAACTAACACAAATCATGTCAGTCTTTTCCCATACTCCCTTCCCATTTCACTTGGAGTGAAATCATGCTCACCCCTCCTGTGCTTATGTCTCTGTGCCACTCGCTTTCCCCCCTTCGCCCCTTCTTCCCCCAATTCTTTACTTACTCTGCTCTTAGCCTCTTTGGTAGTCTCTGAACACCTTGCATGTGCATCTGCCCGATGCCTTTGCACTCGCTCATTTCTCCACATGGAATGCATTTTGTCCAGATCTTTGCAGGCTAGCTCCACCCTCTGATAGGTACCTGCCTACCCTTCTGATCAGAGCCCTCGACCTCATCTAAGATCACTTTCCCTCCTTCACTCTCTGTCCCTCTCAGCAGAGTACCCTTTTTCTTCTTAGTACTTAGTACTTGCACTCATGTTAATTGTTGATGTTGCCATTTTTCTCACTTTGGAAATGAGAGATTATTTTCTTCCCTGTGCTAAATTCACTGTGCCCATACAATGTCTGACATATAGTGGGTGCTCAACAAATATCTGCTAAAATGGTTAAATGCGTAAACACTGAAAAACTACAGGATGAACGCAAACACAATGCCCTGAGAGGTTCAAGGTTACAATTTAGTTGCTTTGAAATATATCCATTGCCGTTGCTCAAATTCATGTATGAGGAACTAATGCTGACAGTTGAGGATGACACTGGGAGGTAACACATTTAAGTGTTTTTCTCTCTCTCTCTCTCCTCCCCCCGCCCCCTTCTCTATGTAGGATTTCGAGCTTTTGGAGGATGGGGACCTAACTGTGATAGGAGATCGGGGAGCCACGCTCAGTGGAGGGCAGAAGGCCCGGGTTAGCCTCGCAAGGTAAATCCCATTTTGATGGTCATTCTGCACGTGCCTCTTAGGCTGCTTCTGGGGATGGCCACTGTGCAGACCCCTCCAGCCGCTTGTCCTGGACCATTTTCTTGGCTTTAGAATGAGCATCACCTGAATTGCTGAACACTGTTCTGATTCAAAGCTGAGATCCAGGGAACGTGAAGTGTCTTGCTGTCTGATATCTCTTTGGTTTTCTAGAGCTGTGTATCATGATGCAGACATCTACCTCCTGGACGATCCCCTCAGCGCCGTGGATGCAGAAGTCGGCAGGCACTTGTTCCAGCAGTGAGTTTCCTCATGTTTTATGTCATTTCTGCTTTCCAAGCACCCAGTGCCTCAGAAGATCCTGTGCGTTCTGCTTTGATGTCCCTTTACCCCTCCTCTCCCTCCCAAGAAGGTCCATTTTAGAGAACTGTTTAAAAAATACTGGAGGTCAAGATGGAAAAAGACAGAAGGTGCTTGCCGTGTGTGGAGGCGAGTGGAGTACATGCTTTAGGGAATCAAGAAATAAATGACAAATTTGGCAAGTGTTCCTCCCGTTCCCCATGCCCCCACGTACTCTTGTGATTTTTAACGAAGATACTGTTGATGGATCTGAATAAGAATGATGATGTACAAATTTTAAATCTAAGGCAGGACTCAGTGACCTGGTACTTGGTTGTCAGTTCTTTTCCTCTGTTATTATTTTTGGCACATTAAAAGGGACATTTTGAGCAGCAACACTGCTCTTCCACAGAAAGACCTTGTTGGCTTATGTGTAATTTTGTAGGTTGGAATATGCGCAAATGTAGGGTTAAAATGAATTTGAAAGTAGGAATCTAGAATCTGGTTCAATTCCTGCCTCTCACTTTTTGTTTCTGGAATGTGTTTTCATTGGCTTTTGCTTAGCGGCTGAGCCCCTTAGCTAGAGTACTCTGACTCTTTTTTCGTGCACCCTAACCTAATGGGTACTGAATGATGCTCCTCATACACTTTAGGCTGGCCTTCTCGAAAGCTTGTGAACTTGCTTTTACTAAAGCAGCCTCCACATCTCCACTATACTTACCTTGCTACTATTTACCTTCTTAAAGCCAAGGAGCCATTTCAGTTGCACTTATTGAAGCCCTTCTGTGTGCACTGAGATAGTCTTTTCAAGATGCACAAAACATCTTTAGTTTACAAAGGAGTACATAAGCTAGAGAGGAGAAGGGCCCATCCTGGACAGAAGAAAGGAGAACCAAGAAGTTTAGATCTTGTTTTGGCCCCTAAGGAATTTGTCTCTACTTGCAGTTTGTCAAGACAAATGCATGGGTAAAGTTCATCCTCAGGATTTAAAGGGCTTTGATAAAGGATAACAAATGCTGTCAGGAAGGAGAAGGGGGTAGCTTAGATTGGAAAACTCACTATGCACTCGCCTTGGTGGGAAGTCCCTGTGGTTCTGCAGGCTGGGAAGGGTATGTGGAGACTGAATGTAGAATTCAGTTCCTTTTGCTAAAAGGAACAGTAGAGTCAGAGAGGTAGAGGTCGGAAGAAGCAGGGCCTATGAAAGGAACAGCAGGCATGTCCTCGCTGGAGGATGCAGCCTGTGCAGCAGAGGGAAAGCTATTTGGAAATGCTCGCTATAAGGTCCATTATTAGTTTGTTAAGTCTGTATCTATTCAGACTGCTGTAACAATACTATTGACTGGATGGCTATTAAGTGATAGAAATTTATCTGTCTAAATTCTGGATGCTGCAAAGTCTAAGATCAAGGCAGATTTGTTGTCTGGTGACAGCCCACTGCTTGGTGCCTCACCTTGCTTTGTCCTCACATGGTGGAAGGGGAAAGGCAGCTTTCTCTCCTCTCCTCTCCTCTCCTCTCCTCTCCTCTCCTCTCCTCTCCTCTCCTCTCCTCTCCTCTCCTCTCCTCTCCTCTCCTCTCTAAGGGCACTAATCTCACTCTTGAGGGCTCCACCCTCATGACCTAATCACCTCCCAAAAGCCCCACGTCCAATACCATAACAGTAGGGATTAGGTTTCAATGTATGAATTTTTGGAGGGCACAAACACATGGCTGCCGTAGCAAAGAATCACAGGCTGGGGGGCTCAAACAACATAAACTTGTTTTCTCATGGTTCTGGATGTCCAAGATCAAGGTGTTGGCAGGGTTGGTTTCTTCTGAGGCCTCTTTCCTTGGCTTGTGGATGGCCGTCTTCCTGCTTTGTCCTTGTGTTCCTTCCTCTGTCCCCCTGCACTCCCAACGTCACTCTTCTCATGTCCTAACCAGCCATACTGGACCTCACATCCTCATCTTAACTTGGTCACTACTTTAAAAGTCCTATCACCAAATTCTTAGGTACAGGGAGTTAAGGCATCTGTGAGAGAATTTGGGGGTAGACATGGGGAAATGACACATTTCGTTCAAAACAGGCCCTCGTTATTAAAGTAAAGGGATTTGAGCAGAGTCAGTAGTGTGAGAGAGAGTCCGAGTGAGACAGCTCTGGGCCTGGGTACAAGGAACTGGAATTTGAGGTCATCCACTAAGCCTGGGCTGCTGGGTCAGCTGGTCCTTTAACATTTGTACACCAGCGTGTGTCTGTAAAATGTGCTTAGTTACTGGAGTGGTGAAAAGTTTTCGAGATAGATGGCGGCAATGGTTAAAATGGCAAATTTTATTTTATGAAAATTGATTTCAGAGAGGAAGGAAAGGGGGAGAGAGAAACACCAATGATGAGAGAGAATCATTGGTCAGCTGCCTCTTGCATGCCCCACACTGGGGATCGAGCCGGCCACCCAGGCAAGTGCCCTCTCTGGGAATCGAACCCTTGCTTCCTGGTTTGTAGGTCGACATCAACCACTAAGCCACGCAGGAGGAGGTTTTTAACCGCTAAGTGTCAGTGTGCTTATCACAAGAGCTCTCCTAAGTTCTGTAAACACAGGCATTTATAAAGTCCTCTCACACCTCTCAGGTTTAATGACTTTGGATATACTCTTGATAGAAGCAAGCTTGTTAAAATTGTTGTTTGCTAATCAGAACCACGCGTTTTAGAGAAACTTAGGGCAGGGAGCACGAATGCAATTTAGAAAATCACTCAGCAGCAGCTGCAGAATGTTCTCAATGAGTTAGAAAATTGGATTGAACAATACGCTATGAAAGATGGCGGTTGTGTTGAAGCTTAGGAATGTGAAGGGTTTTGTATGAAAAGTGAATGAATTACACTTTTACTTGCCACTAACAGTTTACTTCAGTCATGACAATATACCCAAGGTTATTAAGGTTTGTGAGTTTTACAACTATATGTTGTAAACATTAAGTGGATTCTGTCACATACAGAAGGTTAGGGGGACCCTTAGATTAAGTGATATCAATCGTTTTAGAAAGCCCCTGTTGTATTTTAGAAAGCCCCATGCACCAGACTTCCACCTTCTGCATCATGAGTTCTTCGGGTTTGTCCTAATCAGGTCTCCCATATCGATGCCTGCTCAGTTCAGCTTTCCTGCTTCAGACTTGAAATGGCAATCAAGGTTCTTGTATTGTGTGTGCCTCCAGAACTATTGATCTGACCTAGTCCAGCAGGTTGAGTTTGACCATGTTCCTGAGATTTGCTCAGTGTGTGACTTGAGCAACCAAAGTGTGCCCTGCCTGTGATCACTACTTGCTTGGCTGTTGGGGTTGTAGATCATTGTAGGATGCAGCTGGGTCTGAGTTCCAAGGAGTCTGCATTTAAATGTAGGAGCACTTTGAGAGGTTATTGTAAAAACAACAACTCCAATGTTGAATATTGAGATGGCTCTTCATAAAAGAATCTATGTGTCTTTTGAGCCACAGGGTAATTTTTGCTGTGATTTGGGCCATTTGAGTTCTTTCATTTTCATATTGGGCAGATGTTCAGTCTTAGCAAAAGAAGATGTGCTTCCCAGATGGGTCTGGGAATATTGTAGGGACCCATTGAGGCTGCATTTATTTTTCCTCTAATATTATTTAGGAAGAAGTTTCTAAAACACTTGCACTCTAGCAAAAGTTACCGAGAATCTAAGACTTCTTTCATGTGCTTAATATGTACACCATAAATCATAAATACTCACCCAGGAAACTGTCTAAGAGAAATGTTCACCTTCGTATATGACACAGATCCCTCTTTCTCCTAGCCGTACACAGGGATAAAATAATCAATATTTCAGTTCAGGTTTTGGAATCTTGGTATTGCTTAATTGTTCTTCAGTGTGAAATACATAAATTGTTAATTTGAGTTTTAGATGGGAAATAAACAACAACATTTAGCATTAGCTACCTCCTGCACTGGACTGCTTTTTTTTTTTTTTTTTTTTTAGAATTTCTTAGTGGAGTTAGACTCAAGTTTGCTACTGGTGAATTTGAGGGCCCATTTGGTTTAATTGATTTGAATTTGTATTAAAACCACAGATCTTTGACTACTGTGTTGTCTTTGTCTCCTTATGTTTTCAAAATCTATGCTTTTCAATTTGGTGTACCCATTAATATGTTTTTGCATACTGTACCTCTTGCATTTGTAGGTGTATTTGTCAAACCTTGCATGAGAAGATCACAATCTTAGTGACTCACCAGTTGCAATACCTAAAAGCTGCAAGTCAGATTCTGATATTGAAAGATGTAAGTAATTTCTAGAAGTTGGAGAGCTTGCTAGCTCCCAGGCATGTTAAAGGCAGGGCCTCCCAGTAGGTCACTGTCCTTATATTTCTGTTACACTTGCTCTTCCTCCTCACATCTCCATCCCTTTCTTCTCAGAGCTTTTGCCCAGCTTTTGAGGATGAATCCTAAGACATGTAAAAATGTCACTATTACATCCTAAGCCATATTCCCTAAAGTATAAAAATTGCTGCCTCCCTTATTAAATTATAACTGTTTAGCCTGGCCGGTGTGGTTCAGAGGTTGAGTTTTAATCTAAGAACCAGGAGGTCCCTGGTTCGATTCCCACTCAGAGCACTATTCCCAGGTTTGTGGGGTCTATCTCTCCCTCTCACTTCCTCTCTGAAATCAATAGAAAAGTAAAATAAAACTGTTTTAGGGTGATGCTGCTATTTCATTTAGAACTTTTTGTTTTCCTCTTCCACTATTTAAGTTGAAGTATGTTCTTTGGAAATCAGATATATGAAGACATGTTTGTATCCATTTGATTGTTATATGCAGAGTCCCTAAAGAGGGTCTTCTATTAATGATGGAAGTGTGGTTGCCCCCCCCCTCCCTGGTTTGAGACACCCATGCTCCTATTATAGTTGGTTGCTAGTCTCACTGCACAGGATTTTCTGCATGCTTGATACATGTGGGAACCCATGTAGCTGTCAGACAAGTAAGTCCCTGCCATCATGGGACTTCCAGCCTTTTGGGGAGAGATAATTGTGATGAAAGTGGTAGTGGATGGGTATATCATGACTGTCTCCTCAAAGATGTGGTGTCTCAAGGGACCTGAGTGCCATGAAGGTGCTGACCAGATAGTTACTAGGGGCGGGGCATCTGGGCAAGGGGCCCGGTGGCAGGGTGCTGAGGAAGGAACTGACCTGGTAGGAACAAGCAGGAAGGCCAGTGTGGCTGAGGCCAAGTGAGCAGGAAGATGGGTTGAGTGAATCCAGAGCAGAGGAGTGTGTGGTTTGATCCATGACTATAAAAGATCCCTCTTGATGTTCACTGGAGAGGCACCAGCAGAAACAATGAGAAGTCTCAGTAAAGTTCAGAAGATGGACTGATGGGCTTGGTGTAGTATTGTATCAGTTTCTAGAGCCACCACCACAGAATATCACTAGCTGGGCAGCTTTAAACAAGTTTAATCTCACTGCCCTAGAGGCTACAGTTCACAGTCAAGGTGCTGGCAGGGCCACACTGTCACTGAAGGTTTGTGGGTAGTGGGGTGGGGGGTGTCCTTCCTGCCTCTTCCAGCTTCAGGTGCTTTGCTGGCCATCCTTGGTGGTCCCTGGCTTGCAGATGCAGCACTTCAGTCTCTGCCTCCATCGTCACGTGGTGTCCCTGTGTCTGTCTGAGTCTCTTCTTTCTCGTTGTGAGTCATTTTGGGCCCACCCCACTTTAACACCACTTCATGTAAACTTGATTACATCTACAAAGACCCTATTTCCAAATGAGATCACATACATTGGTATCATGTTTAGGACTTGAACGTATCTGTTGTAGGATGAATGGTGGCCCCAAAACAGCTATCTGCTTGGTGGGGTGGAGGTTAATAAGAATTTTTAAGCCTTAGGAGTCAACACATCAATCCTTGGCTTGCTGGTATTCGTGCCTCAGCACCTCCATTGTTAACCCTTGTCTGTTCCAACAAGCCCTTGGAATTTCTTTCCTAAGGATGATTATAAAAAGGCAGTTCCCTGTGTTGACTCTCCGCCACTCCAACAGTATAAGGAGCTCAGATTTCTCCAAGTTGAGAACCATTAAATTCATGGGCAGAAGGGTGAAACTAGTGTGGTACATAACCCCAGTGTTGGCAGTATTGTGAGTATAAAATCAGGGCAGGAGAAAATTAAGCTAGTCCCCAGGTGTTTTGGGGGTACCCTTATTGCTTCTTTTGAGGACATCACGCCCAGATGAGTACTATCTAAACATTCGTCCACTGATGAGCACCCTGGATGAGTTGGGGGCATCCTTACTGTTCACTTGGTTTCTCTCTCAGAGTAGAGGGTTGGCTACTCCCGCCCCACCCCTACACCATTCCCCTCTTGGAATTGTTAGTGCTTGGCTGCTGAGTAAAATTGCTAGGTCTATACCAATAGCTGTTTCCCTGTGTATCTCACAGGTACTAAGTAGAAAAGTGGTAATTTCATTAAGTGAGTTGTATGCATTTTGCCTCCCAAGTGGAAGAAGACACAGTGCCGATTTCAGCCCTACTAGAGTCAAGGTTCATTGGCTTTCCAATATTTCTTTTGCACTTTCATGCAAATGCTTGTTATACTTTGGCCCCTGGCAACATAGTATATTCATAAGTAATTTTCTAATTCTGCGGTATCAGATGGTTTACCAAGGCTACACAGGGTTTTTCTTGGTGGCCTGCCTTGCAGAGGATGGAATGAGGGGGACACTATGAGGGCTGGGCCTCTGGGCCTTTTTCCTTCTGATCTGCTTTAACCAGGGCTGACCTTTGATTTGTTTTGCATGTGGGATTTTGCCCAGTATTTGTTTACTGCTGAGTAAATCAGCTGAGCCTTATTCCACAGTAGTGGAAACATCTGTATTTTTTTTATACAACTTTGTAAGGACAGGAAGTGTCACAAGTCTTCAAAAAAAATTATTTGATTAGCTATAACTTGAGCTGACTTATTTGGGAAAACCTAACTGGCTGCTTATGCTTGTTCTTCAGTTTTGTTTTCTTGATTTGCTTCCATCGATCTTGGGGTAGGTTTTGGGTTTCTTGCGTAGGCTACTGAGGCATTAGGGCCATCCCAGTCTAATGGACTGTGTGTTTATTTTAGCACATGGAATATTGAACTTCCTGAGTTTTGCGGGGCAATTTTAGAGTAAAGACCGTGAAGATGCAGCTCATGGGTTGTGTCTAGGGCTAGTCCCCACAGGTCTCCACACAGCGAGGCCCTAGGCAGGCACTATGACTGCGGTCTGCAGTGATTTGGTGAGTGACTCTCACTTATATAAAAGCACTTGTGCATCATTTTTTTACCAATCCATAATTTATTTAAATCATCACCTGAGGATATTTCTTCATTGATTTTTTTAAAAAGAGAGAGTGGGAAAGACAGGGAAAGACAGGGAAATATAGATGTGAGAGAAACACATTGATTGGTTGCCTCCTTCACGTATCCCGACCTGGGCCAGGGAGGACACATGTCCTTGGCCAGAATCGAACCTGGGGCCCCTCAATCTGCAGGCCGACGCTCTATCTACTGAGCCAAACTGGCCAGGTTGTGCATCAATTTTAAGTTGTTTTTTCCTGGAATATCCTCCCTAATTGACTATGTTCTTTTCATGTCTGCTTGTTACATGAGATTTATCTCAATTTCCATGTTGTCTAAAAATGATATTCCTACCAACATCTATGCTTTTGGCTTCCTTAAATGGCCATGGTAGTTATGTCAGTATCCACTTTTAACACACAATTCCTCATTTCCTTCGTATCGCCTAGCACCTAACACAGGGTTTAGCAGAGAATGCTTAGTTCCGCATTGAATTAAACTAGGTTTGTTAACCAGAATTCCAGACTGAACAGTCATTTTCTTACAAAAATCAAAATTTAAGACCATGTTAACATTTCTTGATTAGTATTACATTGGATTATTATTATCAAATGCAAATAGATTTATCTCAAGTTCTTTATTTTTATTTTAGGGTAAAATGGTGCAAAAGGGGACTTACACTGAGTTCCTAAAATCCGGGGTAGATTTTGGTTCCCTTTTAAAGAAGGAAAATGAGGAGGCTGAACAAGCTTCCGTTTCAGGAAGTCCCAAGCTAAGGCACCGCACCTTCTCCGAGTCTTCAGTTTGGTCTCAACAGTCGTCTAGACCCTCGTTGAAAGATGGTGCCCCAGAGAGCCAAGCTGTGAGTATCTCATCTTGCAGTGTGCCCTGGCTCTGTCTGCTCTTAGTGGCCTCATGGACCTTCATTCTGCTCTGCCAATGACATTTTCATTTGTCCCAAAGTAGATCCTGGAGTTCCAACACCTTAATCCATGGGCTTTGTAGAATTAAAATAGAATGAAGGGACCACGACCGATTGGGGTTCTCCTTTGGGTATGGGATGGAGGAGGTTGTGGACATTAATAGTGGATGTATGGCTATAAATTCCTAGGTTTATGTGGCTCACAGTGATTAGCACTCAAGCTTATCACAGGTTAATTCTACTTGCTCTGGTGGCTCCAGGCTTCTCTCTTGCAATCAGAGTCTTAATTTGGAGACCCCCTCAGACCGTGACCTGCCTTGGCCCTCATAAAATCAGCTACTTTTACTTATATTTTTCTATTGAATTGATTTAAAAAAATCTTTATTGTTGAAAGTATTAAGTATATCCTCCTTTCCCCCCCTCCTTTTATCCCACCCTCACACCAGGCCTTCACCACCTTATTGTCCATTAGTTATGCATATATGCATACAAGTTCTTTGGTTGATCTCTTTCCACCCACACACCCTCCCCGTCTTTCCTCTGAGATTTGACAGTTTGTTCCATGCTTCTGTGTATCTCTGGATCTATTTTGTTCATCAGTTTATTTTCATTAGATTCCACATATGAGTGAATCTATAAGTCCTCCAGACAGAAGTGCAGAAATGCACTATATCTTCCTTAAAAATATGTACCGTATTCTTCAATATGTGAACCCTACGATCCAAATCCATTACTTGGATTATTCAAGTGTTCAAATTAGTCTCTCACAATTGAAACTCAGGAATCACTCTTTACAACAAATTGATTCAGTTCATGCAGTCTCCCTTGTTATTCAAATTCTGAGCACTCCATCTTGATGTTCAGACTCAGTTTACTGTATTTAGCCAATATTTTGAGCTCCTCCTGTGTTCATGTTTACATAATTGAGTGACACTAATAGTGATACATTGGTTCCCTAGCGTCCTATCTAATAAAAGAGTAATATGCAAATTGTACCTTCACTACACCCAATAAACCATGCCCACAAGTCATGCCCATCAGCTGATCAGGAGAGATATGCAAATTAACACCCAACCAAGATGGCTGCTGCCCATGGCAGGGCAATTGCTGGGTTTTTGCACAGTATTTGTTAGGGCAGGCTTGGGCCGAGGCTGGGGCAGGGTCAGCCAGCGAATCAGCCCCATGGCAGGGCAATCTGGTGGGTTCACAAGGCTGGGGGGAAAAAGCCTCTTCAAAAGGCTTTTTTCCCTGGGCCTTGGGGCCAGCTTGGGCCAGGGCTGGGGCACGGCCCCAGTGATCAGCTGGATAGCAGGGCAACCACTGGCTGGGGTCCCAGCGATCAGCCGGATTGCAGGGCGATTGCTGATTGGGATCCCCTGGCCAAGGTCTCCTGCCCAAGGATGAATTACTTGGGCAGGCTGGGGGTGAGCTGTCAGTAGGATATCCCCTGAGGCCTCCCAGTATGTGAGAAGGGGCAGGTTGGGCTGAGGGACCGCCCAATCCCAGTGCACAAATTTTGTGCACCAGGCCCCTAATCTATCTATATATATATATAAAAGCCTAAATGACCAGCCAACTGTCTGACCATCCAACTGGTAGCTATGACATGCACTGACTACCAGGGGGCAGACTCTCAATGCAGGAGCTGCCAAGATGCCATGACTTGGCAGCTGCAGTTCTTGGGTGACACACCTAGAACCAAAATGGAGAAAGTTCGATTCTGGGGTACATCACCCAAGAACTACTTCTCACAATCTGGAACCCCCTCAGGGGATGTCATAAAGCTGGTTTTGGTCTGATCCCTGCAGGCCAAGCCAAGGGTCCCCACCAGTACACGAATCTGTGCACCAGGCCTCCAGTTTTATATATTATTTTTGGAACTTGCTTCTGCATTTATATTTGAACCCAGTATGTTGTGCATATGCTGGAAATCATGGCATTAAGCAAAGACATAAAATGATAACCTCATGCAAATGATACTTCCTTATTTCTAAATATTCCAGTAAGTAGGATGGCTGGGTCCATGGGCAAATGTGTATATGGTGTGGTTAGATCTTTCCACACCCCTTTCTGTAGCAGATGTACCATTTTGCACTTCTTCCAGTACATGCGATGTGTGTGTTTTCCTGCAGCTTTGCCAATGAACTGAACTTTTGAAATTTGGGCATCACTTCAAGTTTTGTCTCTCACTGCCTTTTTCCTTCCCAGATTGAGAATGTACAGGTTGCAGTAGCCGAGGAGAGCCGTTCTGAAGGAAAAATTGGTCTTAAGGCCTACAAGAATTACTTCATAGCTGGTGCTCACTGGTTCACCATCATTCTCCTTATTCTAGTCAACATTGTGGCTCAGGTACTTAGGGACATTGGTTTTCTTTTGTGCCCTCAGCTTGATATTTACAGTAACATTTATATTTATACTATATCTGTTCGTACTATATTACTGTATTTTGCAGTTCACTCGGATTAGCATTGAAATGTACTATTTCTGGGGATCAGAAAAGGTGATGCCTACTGGTGTTGCATGTCCATTACAAGGAACTTCTAGGGGGAAAAATGAGATGTCTTTTAAAGATTTAAAAATGTACTTGACCTGTTGTTATCCGGGATGTTGGGTTTGGCACAACCGTGACCTGAACTTGAAGGACCCTCCCCATTTTCTGGGGCCTGTCCATTATTCATTTTAGTGAGTGACAGTTTTTGAGTTGAAAAGTCATGTTAGGGTTTGATCTCTGTGTTTGTTTCCCTGCCCTAGCTTTCCTATGTTCTTCAGGACTGGTGGCTGTCATACTGGTGAGTTATTTCTGGTCTGGTTGGAGGTGCTGTAAAATCTGGTTGGAGGTGCTGGGGGTGGGGGTGGGGTTGCTCAGCCTCTTCCTCTAGACCTCACTTAGTTTCCCTGAAGAAAAAAAAAGTTTTTGCCTGTGGACCATGACCCTCCCCCAGTCTCTCCTATGTCGGATCCTCAGCAGGGTCTTCGCAAACAATTCTGAGACTTCAAAGTCATGATTCCAATTGAATTTTTATAAGGTAGACAGACACCCACAGGACCCTGTGAGTTGAGACTCCTCTTCTAGCATAAAACATGTCTCCCAAGTTGAGGATAAGTGGTTTTGTTTTGTTTTTTGTTTGCTTTGGTATTTATCTAAATTCCATCTGTAGTATAATATTTTTCCTGCCTTGTTCTACAGGGCAAATCAACAGCACTCTGGGAATGTCACTGTAAATGGACAAGGAAATGTAACTGAAGAGTTGTCTCTTAGCTGGTACTTAGGGATTTATTCAGGTAAAGTGTCATCACTTGGTCTATTATATGAGAGTCTGAGGTGCTTACAATGAGCCTGTGTGAGGAACTAGGCTTCAGGGAGTAATTCAGTAATGTCTTAACAGATTAAGGGTCTGAGTCGAATTTACTCTGTGAATTAATTAGAATAATTATTTTTAAAAACCTACTAGAAGAAAAGAGGTTCAGTGAAGACTCTTAATTTGCTCTGTACTGGATTTTGGAAGTTAAACCAGGATTGAGCATTCAGAAAATCAGCCACTGGAAATATGTGGCTATTGTCTATTCTAATAGGTTGCTTTAGCTAAATCTTATATTATTATATGGATGGGCAAGGGGATTAGAAACGGATCCCCACCCTCTGGTTCAGATTGTTCCAATTCTGTTTGAATAAACCCTGGCTTTTGTTGAACTTGGATACAATTCTCTGGCAGCAAGGCCCCCCAAATAAAAGCATTATTTTCTTGCAGGTATGCAAAGCTTCCCTCACCATGCTGCTCATCACTTGGGCTTCACTAATTACTTAAGAGGAAAGCTAACCAGGGAGAAACCCAGTGTCTGGGAATTAGGCTGCCTTCTCTTTCTTACCTCGAGATCACAATGTTATCGCCTTTCCAACTGTGGGAGTAATTTAACATTTGGCTTGCCAGACCAGTATTAACACCATGCTCCATTTTCACAAGAGTGCTTAGAATGTATGTAGCATTCCATACTTTTTAAAGGAAATCCTCATCTAAAGTTTTAAGTATCCCCACAGGAAACACTCATGCATGCTCTCCTCAAAGCTAGAGTGAGTCATGTTTGTAAGAACCCACTCATTAAAATGTAGTGTTTATATCATTGATCACTTGCTAAAAAAATCTAAATCCATTTGCTGTTTACCTTCCATATTGATGGACAATGGATGGAAGACCTAAAGGAAGAGGGAAAGATTCTGTCATATATTCATGGAGGATGATGACTATGAAAAATGCCTGTTGATGGAATTAAAAAATCTGACCAGCTTTCAGAGTTTGAACAAATGATTTTATCTGAAGGGGGAAAAAGTGCTTAGTGGGATATTTATTGCAAAAATCATCCCTACTTTATTTAGATGTGTGAGTTCCAGAGATGTTAGGAGAGCTATTTTAATGTACAGAAAAGGTATTCATTTATGTCATTAATAAAATATATAATTTAAATGATTATGTTCATCTGAGATGCTTCATTTATAGAAAACACTTAGTGAGATTAGTCCCTCATTCAGATAAATTATGTGAAAATATGCTTTTATTTTCTTGCAATTCAGTTATTTAAGAGATTTTCTAATTGCACTTTGAGATGATATTTTTATACTCTTTAAAGTCACTTGGGCATTTTTTACAAGGACATGGTCAATTATTTCTCCTCTTCCCTGTTAATATCACATGCTGCTGTAAAAACATACCACAATTTTAGAGCATGGGACATGTTGTAAGTAGAAAGATTTGGAATATAGAGAAGGGAAGATCAACTACTTTTTATAATTGTCTTTATTTTGAGTTTTTTTTTTATTTTGAGTTTTTAATAGAACATGTAATTGAATTAAGAAAGACTAGAATGAAACAATACTTTACACCTGATTCCCTCCCCGCCCCCTTTGTAGTTTCTATTTGAGAGAAAAATGAATTATTTTATATTCTTTATAAATGTATCTTGCAAATGCATTAAACTTTTCTTAATGTATTTTATTGATTTTAGAGAGGAAGGGAGAGGGTGAGAGAGATAGAAACATCAATGATGAGAGCCAATGATTGATTGGCTGCCTCCTGTCTGCTGGGGATTGAGCCCACAACCCAGGCATGTACCCTTGGGCTGAATCGAACCTGGGACCTTTCCTTCCACAGGCCGACACTCTGTTCATTGAAGCCAAACAAGTTAGGGCAAATGCTTTAAACTCTTAATAGAGCCCAGATCCTTTATGGAATAGAATAGGTGATCTCTTTATAAGCTGCCTGCCATCCTTTAGCATTGTTGAAGGGAGCGCAGAGACCCTGTGCTGAGGGATGTTTCTTCGTTTCAGGTTTAACTGCGGCTACCGTCATATTCGGCATAGCAAGATCTCTGTTGGTATTCTACGTTCTAGTTAACTCTTCCCAGACTTTACACAACAAAATGTTTGAATCCATTTTGAAAGCTCCGGTACTGTTCTTTGATAGAAACCCAATAGGTAAGTCAGATACCAAGTTAACTGGTAAATATGTCTTATTAACACATTTAATGTCCAATTGCATTTCAATGTTTGAAAGTGGAGGCAAAGTTTGGAATCAAATCACTCTGTGTGTTGATTCACTTTGTATAAAGAGCTTCACTGATTTCCTCCCAGGGAAAATTAGAATAGAGGGGCATATGAGCTTGTATTCCAGTTTGTGTGTGTGGAAAGATAAACGAACGTTCACTCTGCAGAATGGCTAAGGAAGTCATGTGCTGTGTGCCATAGGAAACAACATATATTCATTGCAAACATATTGAAATGTAGGTGACTCGCTAACTGTTGGCTGGAGCACAGTGTGAAGCCTGGCCACCCTTTAGGAAGGCCCTTCTCACAAGGAATCTCTCCACATGAGACAGGCTTTGTGTATCTTTCACTGCCCAGCCAAGTCTAAACCAGAGCTCTTGTACTACTTTAAGAGATTTACCTAAAATTGTTATGAAAAGTTAATTAAAATGCAAGCTGGGTGAAATGCGGACATCCTATCCTCTTCAGTAAAAGCTATGAACTGTAGTTTTACACTGGACTTCTGGTTACATATTGGAGGCTTGGTCCTACCTGCCAGGTGGGTTGCCGGGAGGAATTTTGTTGGTATGAGTATACTTGGTGGTTTCCAAGCAGTGGGTGCCTCCGCCCAGAGGCCTTAACTTGTCTTGTTTCTGAGGGTAGCCCCCTGAGCTGGGTTCCTATGAAGAGGTAGGCCGTGAGCACACATCCCCACTCTGTCCAATTGGTTAGACTTGTGGTGAAGCCCAGGGGGCTTTGCTTTTGCAGGTAGTGGTGATTGACAGAACCTGTGGAGGCAGGGAGGTAGGTTGGAGAGAGCACAAGGGTAGCCTTAGTCTGGCTATTAACTTGCCGTGTGACCCGGGCCACAGCACGTAGATAGTATTGGATAGGCAAATCTCAGAGCAGGTAGTTGTGGTTAAAAGTGTGGTCTCCAGAGCCCGCTGCCTGGTGTGAATTCCTAAGTCATAACCGGTTATAGTTGCATTGATATTTATGTACTCTAGTTACTTAATTTCTCTGTGCCTGGGTTTTCTTCTCTGTAAAATGAGGATGCGGTTCACACCTACCTTGCTCAGGTATGGTGCGAATTAAATAGGTTGATAGAATCACGGTGCCCAGACCATGCCCGGTGCCTGGTGAGCCTCTGCGATGATGCCTTGGCCCTTCCTCACCTGTGGGGTGGAAATGACTGCTGCTGCCCTCTGTTTCACAGGACTGTTGTGAGGATGAAATAAGACTCTTCAGGAAAGCGTCTTGTGTAGATTTGGTCAGCCCATGTTTAGTCCAGGCCTGTGTGAAGCACCAGGAGTTGTAAACTGCAGAGGCACACACCATGGCCAGGGTTATGTAGCTGTAGTTAGCAAGTGATCTGAAGATTTTGGTAATCCTACAGCCATAAAGTTGCTCCACTCGGCCAGTTAATGTGAAAACTACAGTCATCAAGTTTGGACCATCAAATGGGGACTGCATTTCTGTCATCCCTGCCTCTGAATGCTTGCGACTTACCTGGACTCTTCATGTGCAAGACCTGTGGGCTTCCCCACGTGCTGGTTTGTTTATTATTCACAGATTTCGGAACCAAGTCTCAACCCCGTGAGGTTGCTGATCTCAGAGCGGCACAGGGGTGCTTATCTTGCCTCCCCCTCCTGCATCTACTGCAGGACTTGATTCCGTCAAGAACACAGAAGCCCCCGTAAGAACGCCAGAGAGAGGCCTTGCTTGCCCAAAATGTTGAGGACCTGTGAGTTACTCTTTTAGTGGTAGATTATAAAAGGTGCTTTTAATTAAAGAATTTTTTAAGTGGTCGATTTTAAATTTCCATTTGGATAAAAGTTTTGTACTTCTTAAAATGGGAAGAATAAGCCAAAAACTATGAATTACGCCTCCTAGTTGACGTTGATTCTATATACTTTAATGGTTACATATTATTTTAAAAAATTCCCCTCTAGAGTAGCGAGGTAGACGTGCTACATCAAGTTCCATTACATGTTCACAGGTGCCTGTAGTGTTGCTCCTCGAGTCACAGTGTTTCTTTCCTCTGAGCAGCACGGAGCTGGGAGGCATTCTTTCTCTTCTGCCACTGAGAGCTCCCGCTCAGGGAGTCCGTGTGTTTCCGTGAGCTCAGGGTTCTGACGACCCCCAGATTTTAGAAAACTGGAGACAGGCCCTTTGTCAGTGTGTACATACGCTCCTTAACTTACAGGGTCACCTCCGGTAAACACATGTCAGTTGAAATTGTTTTAAGTTGAAAGTGCATTTAATATAACTAACCTATGAAACATCAGAGCTTAGCCTAGCCTACCTTGAACATGCTCAGAGCACTCACCTTAACTCACAGTTGGACAAAATCATCCTGCTGCTGCTGGCCAGCATTACGAGAGAGCATTGTGTTGTATATCACTAGCCTGGGAAGAGAGCAAAATCCAATATTAGGAGTATGGTTCCTTCTTAATATAGGAAATCAAACAATCTGAAGTCTAAACATTGTGAGTTTGGGACTGACTTGAGTTTTTAGCAAGCTCGACTTGGGTGGGGACTGGTACAGAAACCAGAACTCCAGGCAGAGGCCCGGACCATAGCCCTGCTTGGATTTTGAGGACTTGCCAGAGTTCCCTTCCTTACTCACCCCCAGTTCCCGCTTCTGCCATAACATTCCCAGTGACTATGATCTTGATTGTGGCAATGTTGTTTACACTCATTCATGGGTGCTTCCATCCCAGACATGTTGTCTCTCTTCTAGTATTTTCTCCCAGATCCCCATGCATTTTGTTTGTCATTGGGGGACACTTTGCAATTATGGAGAGAACCAGGCCTTCAGGGCAGCATCTTGAATCAGCCACTGGCTGCCCTACCAACATCCAAGTTCACCGACTTTTACTTGAGAAAAGCAAGGGAACCTGGAAGTGCAGGTTTCCTTTCAATAGCAGAGTTTCTCTGAATGTTAGCCGTTCCAGAGCTCATTTGTAAGAAGGTTCAATTGCTCCAAGCTGCATGACTATGTTACTCTTCATTTTAAATCCAAGTGGTTGCACGCACTTATTGTTTAGTTGTTTATATAACATGACACTTTCTTGTCTACTGATATTTCATAACCTTATATATTAGCTATTTGGGTAAAATGTGAATCAACTAGTGTGAGGCCTTACAATGGCAAAAACTAGTTTTCTTCTTCTTTTTACCTTCCTTGCTCTCAGCCATCTCTATTTTTTATTCTCTCCCCCTAAGATTTTTTTTTTTTGGATAATGGTATTGTGTGTGTCTATTAAGAGCTGCACATTCTCAGCTGCCATGTTTCCTACCCATTTTGGTTGCAACTTGAATTGTCTAGTGTCGCATGACGTGTCCTCGTGCTGTTTGCCACTTCGCCTCTTCCTAGTTGACCTTTGTCCTCCATCATCGTAGCTCCTTTCGGTTTTATGAGCACTTAACACCAGGGTAACACAATCCCAGGTCAGCAGTAAGTCCTTCAGAAGTTACGAGATAATTTCTGTTTCAAATTTAAGTCCTGTTTTCCTTGCACAGGCAGAATTCACTTCATTTTTTTTTTTACATCCGGCACTAGAGGGCAGCATGATCTACATTATCTCAGGGATATAGTGTAAGCAGGGCACCCGCCTTACTGCAAAACCTGATTGTTTTTCTTTGAAAGCTTTCTTGGAAATTCCATTTTTATACCTTGGGTCTTGGTAGTTTGTAGCGTTGATAATGAGATTTTTAAAAAGCATTGTTATGGTTTATTATGTTTGACACATTAACCTCTTTGGGTTTATAAAACATCACTCCCAGCATTGTCCCAGAATATCTAGTATTTCAAACAAGGTTGCTGGGATTTTTTAAATTGGCACCTGCTTTGCTAGTAACCAGGATAGGCAGCTGCTGACATATTGACTAGATGTATTTTAATCGCAAAAGGGTAGAATATGGTCATTTGTATGACCTAAGTCAAACATGAGGTCAAGGAGACATATGAACCAGTTTCTTCACTTTTCTTCCACACGATTAGCCAGCAAGAGACTTATTCTTATCAAGTCTCTTGAATTTCTCCCTTTGTTTTGGAGACAAGTTGAGTGCATAGTTGTCTTGTTTTTTTGTTTGTTTGTTTGTTTGTTTTTTGTTTTTTGTTTTTTTTCATGCCTAACTGTGGTGACATAACACTTAGCCAAGAGGATTGACTATAATGAATTCCAGACAAATATTTGTTTATTTGTTTTCAATGTGTTACTTTGGCTTTAAGAAACTGAGCTGCTGGTGTCAGTAGGTGATGTTTGTTTATTCACTTATTTTGGGCTGTGGCCAGTATGTTCATGTCACATGACTGAATTTTGTACAGTTGTGTGTGTGTGTGTGTGTGTGTGTGTGTGTGTGTGTGTTTGCTTCCTTATGCATCCAGTGTAGAAAAAAGTGCAAATTCATATTATTTTGCTCTTTAACAATCAAGTTAAATTAGGGCTAAAACACTATAGAGAGAAAAGTAAAAGGGCTACTACTGTCTTTTGCCATTTTTACTCTTTTGGTGGAAGGTACCTGTCCCCATTGAGGTGCATGGGAAATGAATGTTTGCATTAGAGTTAAGCAAGACGTTTTCTTGTACTTCCCCTAATCAAAACGTTTAAGATTTCCAACCTGCCTGAGTTGAAAGTGAGGCTCGGTAGGTGATTTCACAATGTAAGATACCCTGGGTTAGGATGTTCGTTGTGTAGGAGTTGAGGGTTTGGGGGAAGAGGGTTCTGATCCTTCTACCCGGAAATGGACTCCTTCTCGCACAGTGTAACTTGCTAAGTAAATACCTTGCGGAGAATTGCAAAGTGAAGCGGCACTATGAGCTTTTTGTCCTATCAGAGAACCTGTCTTGCTTTACTATTCATAAAATCAATCCTCAACATCCCTCTGCCTTACCAGAAAGGAAGAGTCGTCAGTAGAGAAGAAAGATAATTGTAAGGATACCTATCTGTCTGTTCAGTTCAAATGACCACTGGGGTTAGTGCTAAATGCATATTTTTAACAAGTATAATATTTCAGCACTGTCAAAATTACCTTGACGATAATAGACCTGTTAAATTATAGCTCTATAAGTTAGGAGGTGAGATGGCTTTGCTTAGCACACATTAATCTATGCCTGTTCACACAAGTGATTCTGCTGAGCAGGTAGCATGTTAGAACAAGAAATACTGGTCCTAAAACCTCTGATTTATGGTAGGTGTTGTTTTGACACAGCATCATTCAGACGATTTACAAGGCAAGGCTTCGTGTTAAAATATTTCACCAGTGTCATCATTCGTCACCGACATAAATATTCAGTAGTGATGCTTGAAAATTGGTAATATGCCCATTCATGCCAAATCACTTGCTATGTTTCCTTTCAAGTGAGATCTGTTTGTGGATATAGTTAAAAGAAACTACGATTTTTCTTACTTGAGAGCAGATAAGCTGTAAGAAATCGAGAATAAGAATAACAACCCTCCTGACAGCTTTCATGTACTCATCTTGCCCAGGTTGCTTTTAGTTCTGGCTGAAGTCCTACAGGCGTTTTGTTTTCTTCTTCCTTTTCTTGCTTAGTGCGCATTGTAAAGAACATATTTATAAGTACATTAGTTAAACAGGCTTTTTGTGTTCAAAGGAAGAAGTTAGTCATCATCAGAAAAGCTTTGTTGCAAAACAAAAACACACATTTCCCCTTTCATTTTTCCTTGTTAATAATAACAAATGCAAGTGACTGTAAAGGGAGTAACACAAAAGATTGCATCAATCATGGTGATTCTCAATAGCCACATAAATATTATTTTTTCAGGTTTGAATGAAACAGCTAATAGTTTGAAGTAGGTGTGGTAATTAAATCCTGTCGGGCTGTCACATATTAAAAATAATGTTTTTTCACATAACAATGGTTATATGTACTTAAACTCTTATCAGGGTGATATTAAGTCATATTTTATGGGAGTTGCTCATTTACTGCTAATAGAATCATAAAAGCCTTTGTTATGAGTTTAAATAGTTACATAATTACATATATTTGCTTAATATTGTTATTTTGTCAGTAATCTCTGTAAAGGTGATTATTATGTCCTTGACCACGACTGGTAAATATTGCACCATTTTGATATATATTTTTAATCTATTAGAATGTTCTGATTACTCTTTATTCGTGTTTTTTTCTCCATGGTAATCATACATGAAAATATGACAACTTAGTAGCAGAAAAAGCACTGTGTTTGTGATTGTCCAGTAAATATTACAAAGATGATATTTGGGAAGCCTGTGCGTTGTTTTGTAGTCATGTAATCTCTGGATAATGCAATGATGGTATTTTACTTGCTTTTTTTTTTTTTTCAAATCATGAATATATCAAGTGGGACATAAACATCTCTCATAAGTCCACTAGACTACTCTGATATTTGTGGCTATGATGTTAATGCCCCCAAACTCCTAAGTTTTTAATGTTTTGATGTCCTAGAGCTGAGAGCTAGGCAGATTTTGGTGCTCAAGAATTCCTTGGTGTATGCCATTTTCTGATATTAATATGCCCAATAATTTGGTGTTATAAGGGATATGTGATGTGTGGTATTTTATAAATTGAATAATTTATAAGTTTTACAAATCATTTAATTTGTAGTAATTCAAATACTGTCACTTAAAAGCCTCTTCCTCCCTCCCTCCCTTATTACTTCAACATTTTTGCTTTTTGTGATAGAAAATGCATCATTCTTTTTATGGCATAGTTCATTGCTTTTGTACAACCATTTCCAGAGAAATTAGAATAGCTTTTTGGGCCAGTTCCCACATGAATAAATATTGAGAAGTATATTACTGAGAAGCTAGTATGTATAAAGCATAGTCTCCTGACATTAAGTAGGAATCAATGCAGATTCGCTGGATTGAAATTCTGTACTGTTTTGCTATAATGTCAAGTGCTTCCCCTAAAATAAGTGTGTTTTTTTTGTTGTTGTTGTTAATGTGCCTTATTAATTTATTTACTCACTTTTTGCTAATTCTCAACCGAGGATATTTTTTCCATTGGTTTTGAGAGAGCGTGAAAGGGAGAGGGAGAGAGAGAGAGAGAGAGAAAGAAACATCAATGTGAGAGAGAGACACAACGACTGGTTACCTCCCACATGTGCTCCAGCCGGGATCAAGTCTGCAGGCCTCCACCAGAGGAATGTGCCCTTGCCTGGAATCCATTTGCGGGCCAGTGCTCTAACCACTGAGAAAAACTGGCTGGAGTTATTTATATATTTATTTTAAATTATAAGATTCTGAAGAGAAACCAACAAGTAATTATCTGAGGGAGATACACAGGTACGGAGTGACCCTTGGGACCCTCTCTGATGCACATCCCTTAGCTTGGTTTTTATTCTACACACATGTCCCTATGTTTTCTCCTTGAGGGGTATTTCCTGTAAGCAGCTCTCATAAAAGAGACAACTGGTGAAATAAATCACTTTTAAATCACCAAAAGAGCATTTGTTGTGTTTAATTTTTGAATTCTTCACCCAGGTAGTTCCCATTTCCAGCTTTAGAGTTCAAGCTTGTGCCCTTCCACAACAAACAGCTGTTGATTATTGGCATTTGTTGCTTTGTTTTATGAATCTGTTTCGATTTACTCTTCTCATAGGTAGGTTCATCTTGGTTGTCATAGAGAGCAAGATTTGATATTGAAGCTCTCTTATAAGACCAAGGGGCAAACTTTTCATTTTATAACTGAAGTCTTCATCTTCTTTGATCATTTCTTCCCTGCCCAGTTTATTTTAAGCATTATTATTTGTTTTGCCATGAGGAAAATGGGGGGGGGGGGGGGGAGTAGTTGCGGGAATCCAAATATTTACAACATCGAGCCTGACGTTTCATTTCACAAAGTTTTGCTAGAGTTTTTAATCACATCTTTATAGTCCTTGTCAAAATTACAGTTAAATTATAATTTAGGTAATTATGTGTTGACTGCCTGTCTCTCCTCTTAGCCTTGGGCTCTTTATTAAGTGTGTCTATTGTGTTACTACAAAAGCTGCTGAGCCCAGGATTGGGCACGTTGCAGCTGATAAGTATTTGCAGGCCGGATAGAAGGGATGGTTTCAGGAGAGTACTTGCAACTTTTCATGCCCCACCCATAAAGAGCATTGGAACTTTACAGTGTTGAATTAGAGTCTTTATCTTATCCTTTGTTTTTGTATTAAGTTGAACTCTCCTCTGTAATTTATTTTCAAATGTAGAATTTCTAATAGGTTATTTATGGTGGATGTTGTTTCTGTTATGTGATGGTATGAAGAGAAAACCGTATGTATTGATTCATGGAACTAGACTACTCAAGTTCTGTTGTCTGCCAATCAAGGAAACGAGACCATCAAATACCTGATACATTTCTTTGAGGATTAGTTGTGCATTAAAGATGAATGTCGGCAGTTACGTAGATTAAATATTTGGTACTTGGTAGTTTTACCTGATAAAAACAACATGCCCTTATGAAGTAACCAGGAGGACTACCTCCATTTAAAAACACCAGCAGGCTTTTTAAAACTGTTATTGGATATGGAGTTATTGGATAGGGTGGTAGGGTGAGAGGTTGTATTGCCCCAGTTCTGCTAGAAACCTAGATTTGCTGTTCCAGTCCCTTAATTTGTGTTGGCCTCAAGTTTCTAACAGGTGAAAAAAAGGGGGTCTTTTTCACTCATCAAGTATTTATTAGTTATCTACTAGTTGTCAGTTGTGGTCCCAAGCACAATGTGGGCCAAAAAGTCCCTGTCTTTGAGACATTTTCACACTTAAATAATTGCAGACAATGGATGGTTTCTCTCTCTCTCTCTCTCTCTCTCTCTCTCTCTCTCTCTTTTTTTAAATGGCAATATTCTGATCCCATATAGAAGAGATAGAGATTCAGAATTTACTACAGAGATCTTGACTCAAGTATACACACAGCACACGAACACTCACTAACATAGCCCTATGGCATATTTCTTTCTCACAATCAATTACGTAAGTGGTTGGCCTTGATTTTCCAAAATTTCCAAAAAGTGTTCTGGAAATTCAAGATGAATTGTTTTCAGAATGAAATCATACCAGTGGGAGTGTGAGAGGAATTTAGGAAACAAAGTAAGTGATTCTTTATTTAAGATCCTAATCTCGAAGTTTACAGCAAACTCAACCTGGTTTCTAAGCAGACTGTGGATTAGACTCACTTTCCTGACCCATCAGGGAGGGATTCTGGATGCTGGAACTCATTTCAGACCAGTGATAGGGAAAGGAAAGGGCAACCCAGACTTCCAGCTGTTGCCCTTGATAGATATCTACATGCAGTTCTCTTTGGGCCTTTTAGAAGTGTGTTACAGATGCTTTGAACAGAGGTAGAACATAAGCAATGCAATTTCTTCTTAAGTAGTATTACCATGAAATCAGCTATGATCTGTTGAGTGCTGTCTTCTCATTCTTGGTAACCAGGATTAAACTTTTAGAGACTACCTTCTTATTTAGGTAAGAAACTCTTTAATACCTAGAAAAAAAGATGACAAGCTTCAAAGTACACTTTGAGTGGAAGTTTATGAAAATACTGTGGTTAAATGGAAAGCTATCATGAAATCAAGTTCTCTGTTCTGGAAATATTTCTCTTTCATTTTTTTTTGCATTTGCATTTGAATAGATTGTATCATACAGGGAAATGTTTAAACCTCTTGAACACCTGGAAAGTCTATTTTAGACTTGTTATGTGTTTAAGAGTCTTTATCCAGACATTTTCCAAACATAGTCCCTGCTCCTCAGGAGAGGAAAATCCTGCCTCCGGGTCAGCTGGTGGTAGAGAGCATGCGGCAGAGCAGCTGTGCAGCCAGGGCTTCTGCCCTGCTTGCTTTTTAGCCTAAGGTCCTGATTTTGGGATGATTAAGTCAATAGTTAGTTAAGGATTTCTCTCTGAACTTCAAGTGGAAGTTTCTAGAAGTGTTCTTTTGATTCAGTGTCTGATCTCATCCTTCACCCACTTTTTTTTCTTCTGCACAAAGGTAGTTGAACAGATACTACAGAGTATGTGGAGTTGTCTTCACACATAGTATTTCCTCCCACATATAATCCCATATGTTTAGATAAGCAGCGGTGCTTTCAGACGTCATCAGAATCATGGATTAATTTTTTATTACCTTTAAATATTTAATAATAAACTAGGAAGGAAATAGTTGCTTTCTGTATAGAGTTATTATTATTTTATTTTCCTCCTGTTGGTGTCAGAATGGCCTGGGCTCATAAAATTTATTTCTTTAGCAGGAATCCTTAAATTCTTCTTCTTCTCTGTTTGGAGAATAAAATGGTATTAACTCTTTAAATTATATCTCATGCTAATATAAATCTTCTCTGCATTTATTTAAGATCCTAATCTCTAAGTGGAGAGATTAAAAGAAGTCAAGATGGCTTAATGAATTCCACCAATAAGCGGTCATATAGACAGAAGTATTTCTTATTGGTGCCAGCTTTTAACTTTAGTCTTGACACAGTCCTGTAAGTGAAAGGAAAATAAACACATTTCAAGATGGTGAGTAATCAGTGTCACTAGAAAATTGTTCTTCTTGACTTCAAGATTAAATAAATAGTTGTTGACATAAACAGCCAGAGTCATAAAAGGGAGCACCTGTGTAATCCAGACAATCAGTGGTTTACATACAATCAGATAAGCTGCTGTTTATTCACGAATCTTCTCTTCAACCAGGTGACTAGAGTTAACTCATACATTAGGGCAGTGGTCGGCAAACTCATTAGTTAACAGAGTCAAATATCAACAGTACAGCGATTGAAATTTCTTTTGAGAGCCAAATTCTTTAAACTTCTTCTAATGCCACTTCTTTAAAATAGACTCGCCCAGGCGAGTGGAAGAACTATACTCAAGGTATAGAGCTGCATGTGGCTCTCGAGCCACAGTTTGCCAACCAAGGCATTAGGAAATTCTAAAAGTTGAGTTAAGAAGCCTTAATTCCCTTTGATGCCAAATTTCCCATCCTACTTACATCTCTTTTCACAAGTAAGACACTGTAGGAATTTAATACTTAAATAGTCTTGGTCTTCAGGAATGGCGTCTTCTCTCAGTTCTTCCTGTATCAAAGTTGATAAATTTTCCAGAGAAGATTAAGGTTTTGAAATTGTAGGTGACAAAATAAGTACCTTGCAAATTTTGGGATATTTTAAAAAAATAATAGCTCATCTTTTCTCTCCCCTTCTCTTGTTGCGTTCTTATTTGCTGTCAGCCGAGAGAGAACTTTGGTTGTAGACATTGTGAAACTATTACTGGGCAGGGAGTTGAGAGTTAGAGATGTTGCTCAGCCCCGTTTCCTCTCGGAGGATACCTGGGCCATTCACTTCGCTGGCACCATCACGACCCTCAGGTTGAGGCACAATTACATACATTTCTAGCAGCATTTGATGTGGTGTGGATGGGGTGTGTGTGTGAAAATGAGAGAGCTTTCTCTTTGTTAGATTGCCACACCAAAATTAGTTTCAGATAATTAAATTTTTAAAAGAGATGTAAAATGTGTAGTTAGAAAATTAGCCAGCAAATAAATTGACCTTTGACTCTCCTCATCACCAAATCGGATTGGTTTTCCTTTATTTTCCAGCAGTGGTTTTGAACTACCATGTGATTTGGGATTGATGGTGCCCCAGGGAGCCCCCATGGTAAAAGTAAAGACAACAGACCTTAGAATCTGCCCTCCTGAATGTGCATTCCAGCCCTGCCACACATACTTCTATGGGGGTGGGAGTGGGGGTGGTGATAGTAGAATAGTAATAGTCCTAACCATCTTTATGTGAGTGAGAATTAATATATGTAAAGCATTTGAAACAGTGCCAAGCAAATAGCTGATATTGAATGTTTTTTAACTAAGTGCCATGATAAGTATTTGTGTTTTTTCTGCCCCCCCCCCCCTTTACGAAATACAAATGAATATGCAAATTTTGAAAAATAGCAGGGAGTTGGGGTCGACCTGTGTTTTCTCAGACACTATGAAAATAGATAAATGACCAAAACTAACAAGCCACAAAACAAAATCAAATAGCATGATTTTTTTTGTTTTGTTTTTGTTTTTGTTGGGGCTTTGCTTCACTCCAGAGTGCATTTTAATTTAACCTGGTTTCACAATGAGAGCAATTTTGCATGTAAGTACCAAACATCTGGTTTACTTTTTGCTTAAAAATGATATGGCTGAAGTTTATTACAGGTCTATTGTGTGATTAAGGAAAGACGGTTTGAAATTTTATGAAATAAGTTCTATTTAAATAGAACATTGGGATTATTCCAGGGAAGTGGATATACTTCCTTGGAGTAGCAGGAACTTATATTATTTTTTAAAAATATGCCATCCCTGGTCAAATGTAGAACTTCTATCTGTTCTCACTTAAAAAAAAAAAAAAAAAAAAGCATGAAAAATGACAAATTTCACAAGTGAAAGTTAAAGTTGACCTAAGGCAGTTTTAGATTGTCGAGCCTTCAAATTTTATTCATGGGATGTTTTTTAGAGACATTCTGAGGTTTGTTCACTCCAGGTAATTCCGGGCAGTCCTTGTACATTTTTTCAGATGGGCATCCTGATAATTTAAAACTCTCTCTTGGGCTAACTGTGGTTAAAAGCAGCCTGGGAAGGAAATGAAATTTGTAGTTAGTAATTATAATTTTAACACAGTTAAAGGAATAATAAATATAATAGAACAAATACAACTCCTCTGTATAGACTCCCCAATTAGCATTAATAAACTAACAATTTAAATGCCATAAATTATTGGCTGGGTGTAATAGCATTGAGGTCTATGAAGAAATACATAGATTTGGGCGGAGAGACCTAAATGAAAACAGTGCTTACTAGTTTAATACCTGCCAGTGATTCTATCATCCTGCAGAACTTGCCTGGAAATAATGTGATAGATGAAAGCAGAAGAGGACCAAAACTGTGCTGTTTATAAAGATCTCAGAGGACTATTATATTAATTTTCATGCACCTTCCCATGTTTAAGCGATCTCTTGCATAAGAGACATTTCATCTGTGACAGTAATAATCTCACTAGAGGCCTAATGCATGATATTCGTGTAAGAGTAGGCCTGCCTTCCCCTAGCTGCCGGCACCAGCTTCCAACTCTGGCACCCAGGACCCGGGCTTCCCTCAAAGCCCCGGCTTCATCTGGAAGGTCATGTGGTCTAATTAGCATATTATGCTTTTATTATTATAGAGATCCTGGCAAAGTGAAGATCAGCTGGAAGTATAATAAATTTAGAATATTTCCCCATGTCTAGTCATTTTATAGCACTATCATAAATTTATTTGATAATTTCAACTTATCAACATACTGTCATTTCCATTGTCTCATTTCATCTTTAGTAACAAAAAGAAATTTGCTGCAATCTCTCACTTCTCTGGAGCTTGTCCACAGCTATACCTGTGCCTTGCCCAGTCCTCTTGTTATTGCCACCATAGGTTTTCTTGTGGAAACCATTGTAATATGATGCTAGTCATTGGAAATGAAAGAACCATCACAGTCAGAGTGACTCAGTTGGATGGAGGGCCATTCCTTGTACTGAAGGGTTGCTGGTTCAATCAGCGTTTCTCTCTCACATGGTATATCCTTGTGCATCTCAGATGGATCGTAATTCTTTGACTTTTTGGGAAACTTTGTTTTCTTTGCCAAGTTTGAGAATGATAAAGAATGCAACTGAGACCTAGGTGAAAATTGAATTAATCAAAAAACTCTATAGATAAGGAATAATTTTTTTAGTTTATTTTTTATTTTTTAAAATATGTATTTTTTTATTGTTTAAAGCATTACAAATAGTAGTATATATGTTTCCCTCCCCCCTCCCCCCGACCTTCCCCCGGCCTCCTCTACCCCCCAGCATATGGCCTCGCCTGCCCCCTCTCCCCCAGTGTCTTGTATCCATTGGTTATGCTTATATGCATGCATACAAGTCCTTCGGTTGATCTCTTACAGCCCCCACCCTCCACCCTCCCCTGCCTTCCCACTGCAGTTTGAGAGTCTGTCCAATGCTTCTTTGCCTCTGTATCTACATTTCCCCTGTTTCTTTTCTTTAAAAAATCTTGCATCTGCATACTAGAAATAAACATAAGAACAAAAAATGTTTGAGTCTCAGTTTCAATGTCCAACAGTTCTGAGTCCCAGTTTCAATGTCAAATAGTTCCTTATGTGTACATGTCAGCAATGATATCTGGATGGTGGACAAATGGTGGTGATGCAGGTCCTACCCTCTCTGGTTTGGTCCTGGGCAACCTGCAGTGACACACAGCTGCTGACTGCTAATAGCATGGCAAGGTGTCGTCAGCGTCCTGCATCTCTGGACTGTCTTCGTGGTTGGATCAGATCTGTCAGTTCCTCTCTGTTGCAGGAATCCATATCGTGTTGGAGTTGTTTTCTGAAAATATACAATAATCTGTTTTGATCTGAGAAAAGAAAAACTTTATTGGACTCTCTTTGTTAACATTTTGATGACATCTCGGTTTGATGACATCCTGGGGTGTTTGAGAGCTAGACCCATTCAGCCTTCAGCAGGTTTGTGGCTTGCAAATCCTAATGTTTTGAGGAATTAAAACTCTTTCCTTTCTGAAGTAAATATTAGGAATTTCAGAATTGTGACTTGTGGGTGTATTCAGCTGTAAGGAAACCTTTCTGTGATGAGCACAGGACTTTTCATCTACAGCCTGTGGGGTCTGTGACTGTCTTAGTGACTGGGATCCTGCAGGGTTTTGCTTAATTACTAGCCTATATAGGTGTTATTTAATGCCACCAAGTTGCAAATGCTGGTAAGGAACACAGTTAAGGTCATGGTCTGAAAGAACTTTGATGTCCTGCAGAAGCCTGATCTTCCCCTAATATGCGTGAAAAGCTTGTGCAGTAGAGCTCTTAGGAGATGAATAATTGATTGTGTAAGTTACAATAGAAGACATACCCTAGGAGTGATGGTAATGTTTTCTAGAATATGATTTGGAGGAAAAAAGGGAAACACTAGTGGGTATATTCAGCTAGAATTTTAGTTTGCTAAAATTAGCCATGGAAATTCACAAATATAAGACAAGAATATTCCTGCAAATGCATCCGCTGGGTTTTACCAGGAGTGATGGACAGATATGCTTACAGGTCCTGTCTATTTAGTATTTCTAATTGTTTTAAAAGCTCAGCTGAAGGATTTCCTTAAGGTTTCAAACCTTCTTCAAACCCTTCTCCAGTCTCCTTAGTTCTTAGGTTTTTGAAAGAATGCATAGAAGGCCATTACTCTGTGCATGTTGATTCTTAGGGCTACTATCGTAGATGACTGAGAAGCCCACTGGTCATTTTTTGTGCCAGTGCAAGAGAAAAGTTCTAGTTTCTCATCAGGGTTGAATACACATGCATATTCCTCAGGCTGTCCATACCTTGTTATTAGGCTCTCTTGGTGTAACATTGGTTAATAACATTATGTAAGCTTCAGGTGTATGATTCTATAATAATCACTGTATCTCACCACCCAAAGTCTAGTCTCCTTCCTTTACCATACATTTGACACCCTTTACCCTCGTCGTTCTTTTCCCCTCTAGTTACCACCATACTGTTGTGTGCTTCTGTGAGTTTTTTGTTTGCTTGCTTGTTGCTTTCTGTTTTATATCCCACATATGAGTGAAGTCATGATTCTTATCCTTTTTTTGTCTGACTTATTTTACTTAACATGATATTCTCAGGACCCATTCACATTGTTGCAAACGAGGATATTATATTCTGTGCCTGAGTAGCACACCATTTTATAAATGTACCACATCTTCATTATCCAGTGATCCATCAAATAACACTTAGGTTGTTTCCATGTATTGTCTATTGTGAATAATGCTTCAATAAACATAGTGGTACATGTGTCTTTATGAATAAGTATTTTCAAATTTTTTGAGTAGATACCCAGAAGGATTGTGTGTCATGTGGTAGCTCTATTCTCAATTTTTTGAGAAGCCACCATACTGTTTTTCATAGTCTACACCAGTTTACAATCCCACCAGCAGTGCATGAAGGTTCCCTTTTCTCAACATCTTCTCCAACTTATTTCTTTAGAGCAGGGTTGGGGAACATGCAGCCCGCGGGCTGAATAAGGCCTGTGAAATCATTTTCTCTAGCCTTGCCAAGGCATTAGGAGTGAGTTAATTAAATGCTTAACCAATGATAGTTTGCTAATTTTTCAGTTGATAGTTTCAAATCTATCATAATAAAGGCATAATACGCAAACAGCAGAATGAACATCCAGATGACCTTACTGTGATACACACTGGCGCCAGGCCAGCCAAGATGGATGTGATGCAATTGGTCGGGGGGTGGGGAGTGCGCCATCACCCCACGATCATCCTGCAGAGGGAGGCCCAGGCCACCCTCTGCAGGATAATCTATGGGGGTGACTCCGCAATCGATCGCTCCAATAGGGAGGCCCAAGCTACCAGTCGGCAGGGCGATCAATGGGAGGAGGAGCTCTGTGATCGATTGCCCCAAAGAGGGAGGCCCAGGCTACCCAGTTGGCAGTGTTGCAGCAGGTGGGTGGGTCCTCCCTCTGTGCGGTGATCGATCATGGAGCCCTGCGATCAATTGCCTCTAAGAGAGAGGCCCAGGCTACCAGGGTGCTGGTGGGTGGGTGGGACATCTACTGTGCAGCCATCGATCTGGGGCCCTCCCCACAGAGGGAGGCCCAGGCCTCCAGACAGCAATGCTGTGGCAGATGTGTGGGACTGGCCAGTAATCACCCTACAGAGGGAGGCCCAGGCCAGTCAAGTGGTCACACCCTGCAGATGGAGGCAAATGATGGCAGGAGAGGAGGGGACAGTGCTGCACAGATAGCTGGCAGTGGCAGGGGCAGCTGACAGCAGCCAGGGGAAGGAAGGCCCCGGTTGGCCCTTATTGCTGGCCAGGCCCTGGGACTCTACTCCAGGGGTCCCAGATTGCGAGAAGGCTTAGGCAGGGCTGAGGGACTGCCCTTCCCATCACCTCACCGCCTATGCATGAATTTCATGCACTGGGCTTCTAGTTATGTTATAAATATCCATATGGTCCTTGGCAGAGAAAAAGGTCTCCACCCCTGCTTTAGACTATCTTGTTTCTCATTTAGAGCCTGTGGAGGCCCATGGACTGCCCTCTCCTCTGAGTGAGATGGGAGAATGGAGGCAACTCCTCCCCACAGATGAGGAAATATAGAGCCTAGTGAGTGAATCCGTTGTGCAGGGTGGTGGGCTCGAGATGATGTGTCAGGTTTTCAGTGGCTGACAACGTGGTGAGAGAGACTGGGGAAGAAGGAGAATCTGGGGAAGGCCTCGGACGTGCAGTTGCTCTGAGTGGCATGGGAGAGGTGGGGTGATAGTATAGTCGAAGCGACTTTCAGACTCTGATTTTGGTGATGGATCATAGAATAGATCAGAATGAGCCCTAAAGGCTAGGAGGTCAGCATGGAGTAATCTGAGTTGTTGTCAAGGGATGGCATGGTAATTATGAATGCCCATATCAGAATAAATGCGATCAACCACTCAAATATTCTGCACTAAAGTCGAGATGGGGCATTGTGCAGGTGTGAGCTGAGTAGGGAAGCGCAATTGAATACAACACGGGTTAATTATCTTAAAGCTGCACAGAAGGAACTTAGGATGAAGAGAAATATGAATTCTTGTATTTTTTGAGTTTAAGCAATTTATGTAAACCCAGCTTTCTTAAAGTGGAGGCAGACTGGAACCATATAAATGTGTGTATTGTTTCTAAGCACTCACAGCCCTGCTCGGCGTGGGCTGTGGGGGTGCCCAGGCAGGGGAGGCTCCTGGAGCTGGGGTATTTTTGCCCACCTCCCACATAGCTTACCCTCATCCTTTTGTCTCAGGGCCAAGTTTCTGGGTTGCAGCTGCCACAGGAACAAGCTGAAACATTCCCACTTCTTTTTAATGTGACTTGTGCTTATTTTCCCCCCTACCTTTTATCGACACTAACCTTTGGTGATCTCTTGCATCACTCATTTGGGTGGTCAGTGCCTATGTTGTCCTCGGTTCTCAGAATGAAGTTCTCATAATGTTTGTTTTCTAAACAGGGAAAATATCGAAAATGCCAGTTTCGAAACATATTCACTTAATCTCCCATCCATCTGTTGAGATATACTTTAACGAGATCTATCATGAGTCAGGCATGGTGTTATCCAGACCTGTGTGTCTTCTGCTTGACGTCACATTAGGGCCCAAAGAAGGGTGGTGTGGTGGGCACTGTGGAGGAAGAGGCGGTGATGCTGGCCCTGGAAACAAGGGAAAGAAGGCTGGAATGGAGTGAGTGTGGACAAGAGTGATGAGAAGGGTCTCCGCAGAGCCATTCAGGTGGAATCGTGCTGGGCGTGGGAAGATTTTTAACTCTATTCCTCCTAAAGCAGTGAGAAGTCTTTCTGTTTGGTAAGAGACCTGATCACACGACTACCTGTGATTGCCAAAGCTTGGTCTCATTGAAGGACCTCAGAATGGGTAGAATGGGATATTTTGGATATTATGACATAAGTTTTATAACTATCTGGTTCACAGGTGACCACTTGGCTTGTGGCCATTTGATTCTTCGGTTTTAATTTAATTGCATTGGGTATAACTGTGGTAAATGCTGTTTCCTCACTGTTCAAAGTGCCTCACAAAGACGGGAAAACCAATGTTTTTTATTATACCTTTAATCCAGGGAGGTATTGCACATTGGTTAAAATCTGTACTTGTGCACATTTAACTGCAAACTCCCCAGGAGATTAATATATTGCTTTAATAACTTGTTTTTATAGTTATAAAGAATGGGTAACAGTTTCAGTAATACACCTACCATTAGTTATTTAAAAAGTGAGTTGCAGTAACGTTTGGCTCTGGAATAGCATTTAAGTTGCAGGAGGCCACTATGGAGGCTCCACTTTGGAGACTTAAAGACTTGAGCTTTCTGAAAGTTTCATTAGTGTCAGAGGGGGTTTATCATAAAGAAAGAATAGGACATTTTTCTGTATAAATAAAAATGCTGTTCAGTGGTACCCCTCCCCGCCACCCCGTTCCCTGAAAAAAATAAAATTTGGTGCTTAATCAGGGTTCCAGATGTTTGCATGTATGTATTTATTTGGATATTTATAGTGTTTTCTGTCAAGCAGTTTGCCTCCCTGGGTGCATTCCAGAAATTTTAAAAACATACATTGCAAAAGCCACAAAGATCAAAGACCGGCATCTTATGGACTCTTTGCAGCACTTTAGGCCAGTCTCTAAAATGATTTATGTTAAAAGAACCAAGCAAGAGCTCTTACTGTCCACAGCCTGTTTGAGGAATGTTCTGGATGGGGACTGAAGAACCCAGTGAAAAACCTGTTTAAATTGGAGTCCTTCCTCTCTGCTGAGTGTGGACACTCACCTGAAACCAGCTTATGGCACAAAACGTTGGGGACATCTCTAGTCTCTTATATTTCCACAGTTTATTGTTATTTTTTTAGTATATATGCTGCCGAAGCAAGCATATATATTTTTTTAATTGCTTGATTTGAGAGGGAAGGAGGGAGGGAGGGAGGGAGGGGGAGAGAGAGAGAGAGAGAGAGATTCTTGTATGTTCCATGACGAGGGATCAAACCTGCAACCTTGGTATATTGGGATGATGCTATTGATCAACCTGGCCAGGGCATTCCATGTTTTATTGTTGAAGTTTCTGTTATTTCTTCCTTAAAACATGGGAATTATGTATTTTCCACCCTCCTTCAAGATTAATTCTACCACATAGAACTTTGAAGACTGCTCATTAAAAGTATGGGTTTTATTTTGATATTGCTTTTAAAATAATGTAATGGCTACCATTTAAGTGGAAGACAGCAAGACTTTTTATAGTAGCAAATGAGTGCCACTGGGACTGATATCTCTGAGAGAGGACTTGGCCTAGGCAGTGAAAGCCCAACAGAGTCAGCCAGAGTCAGGTCCTTCCAGAAGGTTCTTCTGTTCTGAGTAAGAGTCTCAAACACAATTGGCCTTTGATGTTCCTACCTGAATGTTCTCAGGATTATGGGTTTGGTTTATTGCATCACTGATAAATGATCAATAGGTGTTTTCTTGCTTCAACTCCTTATTTCAGTCCTTCTCTTCTGGCTGGGATTGGGGGAAGGGTGTGGAGGTGGAGAGGGTGGATGATGGATGACAGGTGTGTGAAATAATGGCCTTGAGAAAGAGGTCCTCTCACCTCCTATGTGCCTGTCCAGAGCGGTGCACACAACGGGAATCACACAAAGTAACATCTTGACTCTGCTTTCCTTTCCTTCACCCCTTTCCCACCTCTGGAGTTCACCTCTCTCCAGAGGTACGTGGTGCTTACAATAGCAGCTCACACTTTTAGCGACATATGATGTTCCCTGGGCACAGTGTTTGCAGAGCGGGCGTTTGGCAGGCTTGCATCTGGGGCACTCCCCGTGACTCATTACATTTTCAGGTGTTTGCTCTCCACTCCTTCAGTTCTCCCCAGCATGTTGACCACTATTAGATGAGAAATTTGAAAGGAGGTGCATTTAGCTCAAAGGGCTATAGAGTTCTCTCTTCTCCAAGTTAGTGTATTCAGAGTGGAACCTGTTGCCTTCAGTTTGAGGCTGGATCTCTCCTGAGGAATCCAGCTTTGTAGTCGGTGACTTTAAGGATGGAACTTGGCCTGTGCTTCCTACACTGCCACTCATGCTGGGAATACCCTCAGAAATGCCACTGTCTGGCCAGAGTTACCTAGCCTTTTTGTTGGCTTGTTTTTTTATTTGATACCTACTTTCTCAATAATAAAAGCTTAGCTATTTCTTAGCTATTTATAAAATTATCAAAACGTTTTTCTATGTAATCAATTTTGTGTAAAGTTATATCTGGAAAAAAATTAATGTTTTATGAGTGAAATAGAAACAGTTTAAAATAGCATAGTGTTCAGAATCATGCTAGTATCTCCTGGTGGGTGCTAAGTGGTAAAGGATGCCAGTGACTGAATCATGACTCTTTATTATCTATCTATCTATCTACCTACCTACCTACCTACCTACCTACTATCTATCATCTATCTATATCACAGAGTACTGGAGAGGGAGAGATACATGCATCAATGATGAGAGACAGTCATTCACCAGCTGCCTCCCTCCCGTACACCCCCTATTGGAGATCAAGCCCGCAACCTGGGCACGTGCCCTGACTGGGAATCAAACCATTACCTCCTGGTTCGTAGGTCGACACTCAACCGCTGGGCCCACCCAGCCAGGCTGAATCATTAGTTTCTTGATCTGATCAATAACTTCCACTATGGTGTATTAAGCAGTTTCTGAATGGATTCTGCATAAGGGAGTAAATAGTTAACTAATGTTTTTTCTTATTGTAGTAGAAACACACGTTAGTTAATGATTTTACATATTGACTTGATAAATTAAAACAGATGTTACATGCTTTCTTCCATGTAATGGACCTCTGGGGGTAGGTGTCTCCTTTTTCTAGACTAATCATTTAGGGTACTGTGTCCCTCTCCCCCCAAAACAAACAAACAACAACAACAACAAAACAATGGTGTAGTTATAACTAAATCAGTTACATAAATCCTGAAAGACAGGCCCTAAGGTCCTGGGAGTAGTCCCTGTGTGACACTGCCTTTTGGTGTTGCTTCCCTTGCTACTGGTCCTTTGACCGTCATCCCGGTCTCCCCTTCCCCCACACCTACACATACACCCCACATTGGCTTTAAGGGTTCTTTTCTCTTCTTGCCCACCAACCTTCAAAAGCTTTTTACTATCATTTAAGTGAGCCTCATGTACTTCCCTCAATACATGTTTCTGTGTTTACTTTTCTAGAATATTCCATGGTATTTTCATTTTTTAGACTCAGACTAGCTCATCTCCACCTCCATAGATTCAGTGATATATTTATCTTTCCTTTTCATTTCCAGAGACACATCCCTGGAAGTACAGAGGAAGGTACATACAGACCCCCCTCTCAACTCACAGTGGTGTGCCTTATGATGTTTCAGTTTTACAATGGTGCAAAAGTAATTGCATTTCGTAGAAACCCTTCTTCCCGATGCTGAATTGTGATCTTCCCCAGGAAAGTGATACGTGGTGCCATGCTCTGGAGAGTGGCAATGAGCACAGCTCCTGTTCAGCCATTCAATCACGAGGATAAACTACAGTGTGCAGTGTTTTTTGGGTATTATGTTTTATGTTTGATGTCCTGTCATGTCTACAAAATGTTTCTGGTGAGAAGAGGAGGAAGACAATTTCTAAAAAATTGATTTTGGGAGAGAGAGAGAAAGATAAGAGAAAAACATTGATTAGTTGCCTCCTGTACGTGCCCTGACTGGGATATAACCCACGAAGTTAGTTAGGTATGTGCACTGACTAAGCTTTTATTATTGAGAAAGGAGATGTCAAATAAAAAAACAAGCCAACAAAAAGGCTAGGTAACTTTGACCAGACAGTGGCATTTCTGAGGGTATTCCCAGCATGAGTAGGCAGTATAGGAAGCACAGGCCAAGTTCCATCTTTAAAGTCACCAACTACAAAGCTGGATTCCTCAGGAGAGATCCAGCCTCAAACTGAGGGCAACAGGTTCCACTCTGAATACACTAACTTGGAGAAGAGAGAACTCTATAGCCCTTTGAGCTAAATGCACCTCCTTTCAAATTTCTCACCGAATTGAATCCACATCCTTTTGTCGTATGGGACAATGTTCCAAACAATAGCCACCCTGCCAGCAGGGGGACAGTTTTCCTTTGAGATGACACTCAGGATACTTTCCCAACTGTAGACTACTTGCTATTAAGTGTTCTGAGCACATTTAGGGTAGACTAGTAGACTGAGCTATGATGTTCAGTAGGTTAGGTGTATAAAATGCATATTCAACTTACAATATTTTCAACTGAAGTTGGGTTTATTGGAACATAACCCCATTCTTAGTCGAGAGAGATCTGTACTTCCCTCTCTTCTTCCAGTCTTACCTACTTTTGTTTTATTTTGGCATCACCTGTTAGCTTTCTTTTCTTAGATTATGTAAATTCACAAAAGGCAAGGGCTCTTAGCACCTCAAAGAAGCTCTTCATTGTGTTTTCAGGTGTTGAAGACCAACCTAGGTTCTATTTATTGGGTTCCGATGGGGCTGTCCTTGACTTGAAATAGTAGCGAATGGGAGGCTTTAGATGAATTTGTATTGTGTTGATTTAGCCATGTCATCCTTTAGGACTGAATTCCACTTTTATTGATCTTTTGCATCTTTAGTGGAAAGTTTTTTCAAGGTGTTGGGGGAGTGGACAAGGGGAAAAGGGGGGTCAAGAAAATTGATTGTGTAAAATACTTGAGAGAAAGGTAAATTGCTGTAGCATTTTCTAAAGGTCAACCAATGCTTTGCAGACTAAAATGTCAACACATTCTATTCTCTCCACCTCACCCTGTGGCGGGTGGCATTTGTGTCTTTTCGGTACCACTCTCTGCGATCAGCAGTAGCCTCTTCCTTTACTCATTTCTCCCCTAACACATGTTCTTCATCTTCACTCTGCTCTGCTTATCCTACAGAGAGACAGTTTGTGGGGGTGCTTGGTCGACTCTGGTCCCGGTCCCCAAACATGCACAAGTCTCTTGTCTTCCACAGCAGGATTGTGAGGAGGTGGTAGCTGCCACAACAGGCACCCCCTCTTTGGCCTTAACAAATGGGTGTTAAGTGTCCACATAGAGCTAAACCTTCTCTAATAAGGTCACCAGGAATAGATTGGTGTGACATGCAGAATAGATTTGTATTTATTTATTTATTTATTTATTTATTTATTTTTTATTTATTTTTTATTCAGTTTATTAATTACATTGTTTCCCCTTTTTTATCCCCCTATATCTTCCCTCCACCTTGTACCTATCCCACCCTCCGCCCTCCTCTCCCCCTCCCCAGTGTCCTCTCCCATTGTTGCAAGATTCTTGTCCAATCTCTTGCTGTACTTCCAACAACACCCTTCTCCCCAAGAATTGTCAGTCCATTCCCTCTCCATGTCCATGTTTCTGTTATAGTCACCAGTTTATCCTGTTCATCAGCCTATCAGTTCACTTGATTTTTATGTTCATTTGTTGATAGATGTGTATTTGTTGTTCATAATTTATATTTTTGCCTTTTTCTTCTTCCTCTTCTTAAAGAATATCTTTCAGCATTTCATATAATACTGGTTTGGTGGTGATGAACTCCTTTAGCTTTTTCTTATCTGCGAAGCACTTTATCTGATCCTCAATTCTGAATGATAGCTTTGCTGGATAGAGTAATCTTGGTTGTAGATTCTTGCTATTCATTATTTTGAATATTTCTTGCCACTCGCGTCTGGCCTGCATCGTTTCTGTTGAGAAATCCGCTGACGATCGTATGGGTGCTCCCCTGTAGGTAACCAACTGTTTTTCTCTTGCTGCTTTTAATATTCTCTCTTTATCTTTTGCTCTTGGCATTTTAATTATGATATGTCTTGGTGTGGTCCTCTTTAGATTCCTATATTTTGGGGTTCTGTGTACTTCTTGGGCTTTTAAGTCAGTTTCTTTCACCAGGTGGGGAAGTTTTCAGTCACTATTTCTTCAAGTAGGTTTTCATTAACTTGCTCTCTCTCTTTTTCTGGCACCCCAATAATTCGGATGTTGGCTTGCTTGAGGTTGTTCCAGAGGCCCCTTACGCTATCTTCAATTATCTGAATTCTTTTTGTTTCTTGCTTTTCCAGCTGAGTGGATTTTGGTTTTTTGTATTTCAAATCTTTGACTTGGTTCTTGTGGCCCTCTGGACTGCTTTTAGGACTTTGTGTAATATTTTTTATTTCAGTCTGTGTATGCTTGATTTCTAGTTGGTCCTTTTTTTTTATCTGTGAGGGTCTGGTTCGTATCCTCAGAGGTCTTGTTCATTTCCCTGAGGGTCTCATTCATTTCCTTGTAAGTATCATTCATTTCCTTGTAATTCTCATTCATTTGCTGGTTGGTCTTGTTTATTTCCTGGTAATTCTCATTAAGTTGATCGGCCTTTTGTAGGAGCCTCTTGAAAAGCCTTATAACCGTGGTTTTGAACTCTATGTCTTGTCTTTTCTCCTCCATTTCTTTCACACTTGATTTCTTTCCATGTCTCTGCATGGTGGCTGCTTTATGTGGTGGATATCCTCAAAGGGACAGTGGCTCAGTCTCCCCAGTTACCTGAGGTGGGTACTCTTACTGCAATCCTTTATGGGTTGTATTCAGTGTTTTTGAATTTAAACCCAGTTTGTTGTTGTTAGCCCTAGGAGGGTTTGACCTCCAGGCCAATTGGCTGTGAAGGGAGACTGTGTTCAGGTTGGATGGGCAGAGTCTCTGAGCTGCGCGGCAGCGGTGGCGGCAGCTGGGTCCTATGCGGCGCTTGCGCGCGCGGGTCTCTGTTGGATGGGGATGGCTGCAGACACCTCCAAGAGAAAGCCGCTAGTCTCTTCCCCTTGCCAGACAACTCTGCCTTTCCCCAAATGTGCCTGCACACCAAAAGTCCAGCCCAGGGCTGTAAAATAGATGGTTTCCGGAACCAGGAGACAAGTTTCCAGGGGGCAAGTCGCGGGTTTGCGCGACCCTTGGGACTAGGAGCCTCTGCCGCGCCCCGCTTCCAGGGTGCGTCCCCCGGACCTCGGACCTCGCCCGGTTCCGGGGAATCTGTGCAGGGGGACCTCTCCCCGTACCCGGGATCTCGGACCTCGCCCGGCTCGGGAAATCTGGGCAGTGGGACGCCTCCGCCCTTCCCCGTCGAGAAATCCAGCCGGTCGCTGCTCCAGCCCCAGCCCGCGCGCGCGACCAGGGCTGCTCCTAACCTGTTTCCGTCTGAAAAGCTGCGCTCCCGCTGGTCCAGAGTCTCAGTGTCCCACCTCTGCTCCTATTAGTGGAGTTTTCATGCAGCCAGCTTTCTGGTGATTCTGGGTGCTTGTCTGTTCCGCTGTTATGTTGTAGTTCCCAAATCGTTGCGCGGGGCAGAACAATAGGTGTTTGCTTATGCCGCCATCTTGGTGTTCCTCTAGAATAGATTTTTAGAGGATGGCTATAATGTTTGAATTCTTTTTCTTAAAAATTGTGATAAGATAAACATAACAAAATTTAAGTCTACCTCCAATGGCATTAAGTACATTCACACTGTCGTGTAACTGTCACTGCCGTCCATCTCCAGAATTCTTCCTCTTTCCAAATGGCACTCTGCACCCATTAAACACGAACTCCTCATGCCCACCCTCCAGTCTTTGACAGCCACCATTCTACTTTCTCTCTCTGTGGATTTGACTATCTAGGTACCTCATAAAAATGAAACCATATATTATTTATCCTTTTATGACTGGCTTACTTCACTTAGCATAATGTCTTCAAGGTCCATCCATATCTTAGCATGTGTCAGAATTTCCCTTCTTGAGAGCGATTAAAATCACACACACACACACACATATATATATGTATGCATGCCACATTTTGTTTTTCCAATAACCTACTGGTGGACATTTAGGGTTGCCTCTATCTTTTGGCGATTGTGAATAATGTCACTATGAACATGGGTGTCCTGCTTTCATTTTTTTTTTTTTTGAGGGGGTGGGGAGGTAGTATATACCCAGAAGTGGAATTACTGGATTATATGGTGATTCTGTGTTTAACTTTCTGAGCAACCACCGTACCGCCTTCCACAATGGCTACACCATCTTATATTCCCCACAGAGTTCCCATTTCTCCACATTCTCACCAGCACTTACTTTTTCTGCTCTTGATATTAGCCATCTTGATGGGTGCAAGGTGCTTGAATCCTCTATTTTCTAGAGTAGGTTACAGCGGTGGCTCTGGGCACCAGTCCTCATGTCAGCAAGTGCTATGCCCCTGGAGCATTTGGACGGCCCTGCCCAGGAGGCTGGCTCTGTGGGTCCTGGGCTCCGAGTGCAGGTTTCTTTGTTGCTAGTCTTCTCTTGTCACATCTCCTTGGCACATTTCCTCTCTTTTAATCCTACACTTGAAAACTAGATCAAATGCAACTCGTGTTTAGATTTATTTAGTTTCTTAACTCCTTTCCTGTTTTCCTTTTGACAGGCTTGACATAAAGAAGTCTTTTTCAAGTAGTAACGTAATTTAGGTGGTAAGCACCCCACCTGAATTTTGTTACGTGCTGGCAGGTTAGATAAATGGATATTATAATCTCAGCACATTTCTGCCCAACACTACGGGGCTGATTTGCAAGAGTCTACAAAAGTGATAATATTCTGTCAGTTTGGGGCCTACAAGAAGAAGAAGAAAAAGGCACATTTTCTTATTTGTATTTAGAGGATTCCTGTGGGGAAGCTAGAATTGCTATATGGCAGTTTACATGCCTAAATACACATGAAGAAAGATAAGAAACCCAAAGATGTTCCTTTGTAGACACACTGGAGAGGAGAGGGGTGAGATCAGTAACTGTCAGCTGTGTTGGAGATACATTCTCTGTTGCGACCAAAGATTTTTTATTTTCCTTAAGCTCATCATTTTCTTGAAGAATGTGGTCTATTTTTAATGACTTTATTGATTTGATGATTGGGTTACAATGTACTTTACCACTGAAATGTTTCGTTACTGTCAGCACTTAATGCGAATAAATCTACTTTTGGGCACCACTTTGATAGACTGTAAAACTGCTTATATTTGCAGGAAAATTTGTTTTGCTATGGTATGTTTGTGTACAGATGCAGTGTGACTTTCCCCCTTCTCAGAATCACCATGTGTCATAGTCTCCTGAGAAACATATGTACACAGGGCTGTTATCATTGTGTACGTATGGACTGCGTTGTATAAAATGTGGCTTTCGTGTGAGGGAATCACAGAAATAGACTTCTAATATTCATAATTAAAGTCTGTTATTTAATGCTTGATTCTTATGTGATTATGTTAAGACTGCAGTTTTGATTCATAGTTCATATATTTTTAAGAATAATGAGTACATAGTGTTTCCTACAATCACTATTACTATCTGCATGTGAATTTAGTACTTTATATCTAGTGAGACCCAATAAAAGTGGATCTTTGTATCCTATTGCCCATTTTATGAGCAGGTGAAATACATTTTGGTAATAAGTTTTTCATGAAGTTTCTTTTTCATGAATGCAGCATCACATATTTAGTTTTGATTGATTATATAAATTCAATTTTGGGAGACAATGACCATAATACATGTATAAAATCTCATCTTTTAAAATTTTTTTGTGTATCATGACTTCTCTTTGTAAAAATATTACTTAGTAAATATTTTGTTTTGAAAAGAGACAGTTTTTTTCTTTTATTTTAAAATTTTTAATTTAGAATATATACTAAGACTGATGCCAACCAGAATTTAACATAGCCGGGCTGGGAACCCCTCTATAAAGAGAGGCAAGTAAAATTCTTGATAGCATCTGCAATATAACACCATAAAGCCCATTTTCAGCCAACTGTACAATCTTTAAGTCAGATTTGAATCTGCAGTGAACTGTAAAAATAATGCATTTTGAAAATAGCAACATTAGTGAAACTGGATGTGCTTATAGCGCTAGTGTAGGCACCCCTTCTCCCCTCACCCCCACCCAGAAAACAGCTAGTATAGAGCTGTGTTGTTTTTCTCAATACATTTCCCATAGGAAGAAATGAATTTGCCGGAAGGTAAGAGTCCTGAGGGACGTGATGGAAAGACTTATCAGCAGGACTTAAAATGGACCTGTGGGTTCCCGGGGGAAGCTGTGTTACAAAGGGATATTTAATTTGAAGGAACCAAGATAAAGTAGGTGCAGGAAACCAAAAACTTTGAACGGATTTTTACTGGACAGACAGTTGTGTGAATCAAGTTTTTTTTAGTCGGTAGTCACCTACTAGGGAAGTGGCTATAGCTCACCCTTCCTTAGGTTCCTTTCAGAGTATTTCATTCATTTCTCTGCTCTGAATGAATAAACACTTTAAGTAGGTGGGTCAACTGTCCAGCTCTTTGCTCTTTCAATCGTGGAGGAAAGAGTTGCCTAGCTACAGGACTGAAAACCAAGGTGGACTGGCACAGGCCCATGGGCCTAGGAGCAGCTGAGCACATTCTGAATCATGCAGTTGAGCAGTCTGCTAAGTGGCAAAGGGAAGAATATCAAGCACAGAGGTTTGAAGTCTTTTTATGGAAGAACAAGAGTTTCGATTCTTTCACTTCAGCCTGGCCATTGTGTGGTTTAATCATTGTTTAACTAAGATCCTGCCAAGTATTTGACCATTAAATAGCCTCCAATCTGTATAGAATTCTTCTCTCACAGACTTTTATTTGACTGTGATTAATTGGCATTGAATTGTTATTTAATTACCTCTGCAGAAATCTAAGAACAGTTTGTGTTCTGATTAACTTGTTTGGTAGAAAAACATGAATGGCACTGTGAAAGTCAGTTTAGTCTTTGCTAAACCTTGCTACTGGCAAGCCTACTTTTACAGCTGCTCAAAGCTCACAGGACATCCTTAAGTATCAGAATTCTATACAGAATCTGGATTAAAACTCTTTTTAAATATATAAAATTGTTTTGGTATTCAGGCTTACCACATAAGTCTGTAAAGCTCTTATTTTATGTTGAAAGTAGAGGCCTGGTGCACCACATTTGTACACTACGGCATGGTGGTGGGGATTCCTCAGCCCAGCCTGCGCTCTCTCACAGTCCAGGACCTTTCAGGGAATGTCGGACTGTGGGGAATGAGCCTAAGCCAGCAGTCAGACATCCCCTGAGGAGTACTTAGTGCTGTCACAGAGGCGGGAGAGGCTCCTGCCACCACTACTGCACTCACCACCCATGAGCCTGGCTTCTGGGAGCACACTGACCTGTGGGAGCGCACTGCGTTGAGCATCTGCCTCTTGGTGGTCAGTGTGCATCATAGCACCTGGTCTTTCTGCCGTTCGGTCGATTTGCATAGTAGGATTTTATTATATAGGATTCTTTTTTAAAGTTATTTATTGGCCTATTAAAGATTTTAAGTTATTGGCTTTCTTGGATTACAGTTACCCATTTACCTGCCTCTGACATGTGCCTGGGGAGGGGCCCACCAGTGGAATGCATGGACAATGAAGAAAGAGTAAAGGGAGAGAAGAGATAGGGGTTGCAGCTTCTGGTTTGGGTGTCTGTCCTTATGAAATAGCCAGCAGTGTGAAAAGGGATGAGATGACCATTGGGGAGGCAGGGGCGGTAAAGTCCAAGTTGCTGCAGAACAAGTCATAAAGTGTAAGAATGGATTCTAGCTGTTTCGCTCAGTGGATAGAGCATCAGCCCTCGATTCCAGTCGAGGGCACATACCGCTGTTGCCGGCTTGATCCCTGGTCCTGGTTGGGGCACCTGCAGGAAGCAATCAGTCAATGTGTCTCTCTTACATCAATGTTTCTGTCGGTCTCATCCTCTCCCTTCCACTCACTGTAAAAATCAATGAACAAATATGAGGATTAACAAAAAAAAAAAAAAGAGAGGATAGGCTCTGGCCAGTGTGGCTCAGTTGGTTGGAACTTTGTTCCGTACATTGATAAATGGTGAGTTCGATTCCGGTCAGGGCACATTTCCAAGTTGTAGGCTTGATCACCAGTCAGGCAGTGTATGAGAGGTAACCAGTGGTTCTCTTTCACATCAGTGTTTCTCTTCCTTTCTCCCTCTCTCAATTCACTTAAAACATATTCTTGTTTGAAGATTTAAAAACGGGAGGAAAGCTGACTTTTGGTTTAGAAACTAGATGACTAATAATACCATGGTGTGAAGTGCTGGAAAGGATTGTAGGGTATTTGAATGGGCCAGGATTCCATGTGAGAAAAAGACAATGACTTGGCTAAGAGGTAATGTGCATCCAACGTCTTTTGTAACTGACAAGTCAAGTAGAAGTATAACACTTAGAGCAATATTTCCAGTTCTTAATACTTTATATGAATTTTTAAAAGAACAGTGTAGGTGAAAATTATTTTTCCTTGCTTTTAATGACTTCTCCCCCTTCTCCCCCCTTAACAAAGTTCCATGCATTTACACTTAACACAGCCCAGCTAGTTTTGTGTAACATCTGTTGGCGGTTCCCAGATATTAAAATGATATGCTGGAGATAGAACTGACGATCAGATTTGGGTGTTGGTTGATCTGTCTCCAGTACACCTTAGTTACTTTACATAGGGTGGGTAGTGGGAGGGCCCATTGTCTTCAAGTTTAGTCACGTTCTCACACCAAATGTGGCCTATTTTTGAGTTTTACGTAGAAGTTGTATGTGTATTGGAGATAGGAAGAGTTGATTTTGCATGCTGAATGGTAATTTCTAGTCAAAAGTTTTCTGAATTATTGATTCCTATACCTGCCTTTGTGGAAATGGAATTCTTTGCCTAGACAAATGCTTTAGAAATTAGGCATTTCTACCCCATCTCTGAACACATTCCGAGGGGAGATTGCACAATGTCTTAACTCTCTAATGCTGGAGACATGCAATAGAGACTGTGCATGTCGTCTTGAAAGACAGCCGTGGGGTAGGCATGGTGGGGGTTAACAGGGGGATCTTTTTCTTCCAGACCATGTGGTGCATTCCTGCGGTCGAAGTCAAGAGATTGGTGGTTTCCTGCTCTCTTAGAATCAGAGGTTCTTAACTGGGCCACTTACCCTTGTGGCCACTCCACTTTTTGTGGTTCAAGGTTTAGGGAATCCCCTGAAATCATATGCAAACTGTATGTGTGGGCATTTTTCCAGTGGAAACACTCCATAGCTTTCATCAGTCCCACGGTGTTTTCAGAGCTACCAGTATCCTAGGTTCTTCCCTCCGTTGTCCCCTGGTTTGTACATCCCTGACCACATGTGAGCCTTGAGCCTCACTCCTGTGTGAAATTCTTCATGATTTGGGTCCAGGGGAAAAGGCTGTAGCCTGGACTAGCTTTTCAGTGCTTAGGAAAAGTAAAATAATGACTGCTTACTATAGCAAAACAGTTATGGCTGCTGCAGTAAAGTGGTTTCCTGGGGCAATTTTTGAGGTGTATCCATTCCTTCAAGGTTAATACTTAGTAGTAGGTGCTCCAACTTGACCTGGGTTCAGGCCCAGCGTGTGGTGAATCTCAGGCTCCAGGACTTTTCCTAATCAATAGACCATGCGTCCTCATTCAGCCTTTCATTTGTTCACTTGTTAGGTTACTCATTCAACCCACAATAACTTCTGCAATGTAATTTTGAGGTGGAGTTCCTTTAAATGCTTTACTTTAATTATAGTTAGCCAAGAGAGATTCCTGGCACTCTTCTAACCAGAAGTGACAGTCAAAGTATTTAGCACCCAGTGGAGCAGGCATTAGTTAATCAGAAGGAGCCAGAGCCGATGGTAGCTGGTTTGACCTTCGCCATTCATACCAGCTAACACCAGCCCTCCCTGTAACATTATTGGCTCTTCTTCTTAGTTGATACGTGATAGAGCTTTCCGAGGTGTCCAGAGAACTAGCTTTAAATGTGTTGGCTTGAACTTTCTAAATCTATCCATTGCTGGGTGGGAGACCTCCCTTCGCCACTTTATAACCGAGTGTCCTTGAATTAAATTCTTACCGTTTCTGCGTCTCAGCATCTCAGCTACCAGTATCTCTCACTCGTGGTTTTTGAGATGAAGTGTATGCCGAGTTTAACGGTTTCTGTCATAATTGTTGCTGTGGTGGTGGTGTGCTCTGGAAATTCAGCGTGAGTGAACCAGAACAACCATGTGAAAAAGTCCCACGTCTGTGGTGTGTGGAGCAGGCATGGTGGTGAATTGGTTTGTGGGTTCATCTGGGCTCACAGAGGTTGAGACAGAATTGGCCCTTGGCTGAATTGTTTGGATGGCCCTCTGTCCTCTCTCTATCTGGCCCCTCCCAGTACTTCTCCCCATAGCTGTTGTTTTGAAGAGACACCGACGAGAGGGAAATTCAACTGCTTCCTGACTAAAGGAGAATTTTCAGTGGAGACCCCTTTCCATTCTGGGTCCACACCCACGTACTCTCCAGCCTTAGCACACCTTAGGTCATGTTCTTTCCATCAGCTAGGCAAATATTTGTCATCCTTTTGTCCTTTCCCACTTCTTCGTTCTCCCAGATGTCATTCCTCCCACCTGGACAAACTCTCCACTCACCATCAACCCATGCTCTGCCCTCCTCTCCAAATTCTGAAGCATTGTTTCTCCTTAAGAACTTGCTAGGCTAACCCTGTCTTACCTTGCAACTCACACGGTCTGGTGACACCCACTGTTGCCGTGGCTGGCTGTCTCATCGGCACCTGCCGTGGGCATGTCCAGTGCTCCCTAGGTGTGTGCTGCCAGCATTCTATGTCATTGTGTGTCCTGGATGCACTTATCTGTACCTATTAGTCGGCCACCAACGTTAGAATATAAAATGCCCCCCAAAATAAGTTTGATCAAACTTGAAATCTAAACAGCATGTTTTATCTAATTGGCAAGGGGGAAGAAAAGCAGGAGAATATTGTGACCTAGAGGAAGGAGGACTTGAAGCTGGATGTAAGAAGCATATTGTGGGATTGATCTTTGTCTTAAACACACATGGGATTTTAAAGTCATTAGTCTGGACAGTCCCATCTGGTATCTTCCAGATGGGAAAAAAATTAGAAAGCTCTCACTAGACAAGAAAAGACCACATGAGTCTTTTTGAAACTCATTTCCTATGGTTTGTCATGTTATGTCATGAAACCTTGAAACTGCTCTTTTTAACGAAAACTACTCTTTTTAACATGTCTTAATTATGTGAAAGGCCAGCGAGTACTAGACTTAGAAAACACAGCGTAATTATTCTCGGAAGGCATTCCTTCACATTGCTTGGGGAAAACCTGCCGTTCCTCGTTGATTTACTGTTTTCCTGACTCCTACCTCCCAGGAGGTATGAAAATCGATAGGGTTCGGTGTCTGCCTGCCACCGCCACCACTATTGGGATCACTCCGCTAGTGTGCCCCTGAGTTGAGTTCACCTGTTTGCCTGTGGTTTTCCCCCTTCCATCTGCGGCCACTGCAGCGAGCAGGAGACGTGTCTGGGACCTGTCCCTGGACCTCAGTTCTGGTTTCCCATGTGTGTTAGCAGGTAGGAGGGGTAGCCACAGGAACACTGGCAACTGCAGGGCACCTGTCCCATGATTGCTGGGACAAGGAAGAAGGACCCTTCCAGGGCTGCCTGGAGGGCACAGTGGGCTTCTTCCTCAGCATGGGGTTAAGCTCACCCTCCCCTGGCCTGATACCGAATTCAGTGCCTTACGAAACTGGTCTGGGTTAGGATGTACCCTTTGAGGGCTCTCATTTCAATCAAATGTCTTCTGTTATGCGGTTTGACCTTTAAGTTCTTGGAGGAGTTCTAGCTCTAGAGGAATTCTATAAAACCTAGGCCAGTGGTCGGCAACCTCATTAGTCAACAGAGCCAAATATCAATAGCACAACGATTGAAATTTCTTTTGAGAGCCAAATTTTTTAAACTTGAACTTCTTCTAACGCCTCTTCTTCCAAATAGACTCTCCCAGGCCGTGGTATTTTGTGGAAGAGCCATACTCAAGGGGCCAAAGAGCCACATGTAGCTCTCGAGCCATGGTTTGCCGACCACTGACCTTGGCTATGGGTAGACCAGACCTTACCCTCTCTGTCTGGTTACATTATTATTGGTGCCTTGCATTTCTTTCCATCACTCTTGTCTGCCCGTGTTGCCAGCTCCCTAATCCCACATGATCTGCGTCTGCCCCACACCTATTCTTCCTTGCTTCTTTCTCTGCCATCTGCCACCTCCCCAGCACCTATAGATTGCTGTCCCCTTGCCTGTCTCTTCCCAGCCCTCCTGTCAGGTTCTGTGAATTGTTGTACCCTAACTCAGTCTGCACTGGGAACTTCCATTGCCTTTGAAGGAGCTCAGACAGACAAATCGTTGTTCAACAACAACGCAAGGAAAGTGACAAGTCTGACGAATCAGACACTTCATGTTGCAACACGAATCTCCCCAGATTGGAAAAACCCGCCCAAGGAAGACTACATGAAATATCAAGCATTGGAGATAGAGGCTGAAATTTGAAAACAAATCTTTGTTAGTTACTTATTCAGAATATATTCTAGTGCCTTCTATATATTAGGCATTGGCCCAAGCACTGGGGAACAGCAGTAAATGAAACAGGTAGAATCTGTAAATGAAACTGCCCTAATAATGCCTAATGTATATTCTAATTTAATTTGTGAACAAAACAGGAGGCAAGTGGTCTTTAGCTCTTGGAAGCAAAGAGGGATGCGATTTGAAAGGGCAGTAATAACATGTAAATGTGACACAGCCATCTTATAGGTTCTTTGAGACTAAAGAAGCATCATCAGGGATTTCCACATTCTGCCTTGCTGCTCAAAGTGATGTCCCTGGACCGGTAGCATGAGCATCACCAGGGGAGCTGTTAGAATTCAACCCCTTCCGAGCGCCTCCGAGCCCTCCCCCCACACCCCCACCCCCCCGGGTTCTTGAGAGTATACATTTCAAGCAGATCCCTGGGAGATTCATGTACAGATTAAAGTTTGGGAACCATTGCTCTTCTCAGTATCAGGCTGTGTCTGGTCTGAGGCCACCCGGATACTCAGGAGCCCTCGATATCCGGGAAAGTTTGCTGACGTGTCCACAAATCTCATACTGAGCATTGGTAGAATCTGTAGTGATCAGAATGAATCTTCCCAGGTGTGTCCCCTGACATGTAGAAGGATGGTGGTGGGGTGGGTTCCAGGTCTTACAGTCTCTTCAGCAAGAGCTGTTTTTAAAATATTTTACAGATTTGTTTGTTTCTATGTAAGAGACCATCTGCAAGGTTTCCCATGTTAAAAACAAAGTTGGAACGCCACTGGGTTTGTGGTGTTTTGTTTTTTTTTAAATTTAATTTTTTATATTTTTTTTGGGGGGGAGGGTTGTGGTATTTAGCTAATTCAAGGACCCCCCCCCCCACCCACCCACCCCAGGCACTTGGCAGTTTGTTACAGGTTGTATATGAAATGGGGCCCATATTTACAAAAGGTGGGTAATCTAGATGTAAATTCAAGACGAATATGCATGAAAAGTAGTTAAACCACAAAATAGATGATACTGTGATATATTCTGAGATACATGCAGACTGACTCCAGGGGGAATCTGGAAGCAAGCTGAAACAGTCTCTCATCAGAGTTAGAAAAACTCTGCCTTTAAACATGAAAGTTGCTTATGTCTTTGCTGAGAGTCTTATTTTAGGCAACTTCGTGATTGCAGGGCCTCCTCTGTCCTCATCACTAAGAGTAAAACTGGAGGTTGGAGGCAGGCTCTGGGCAACAGAACTTGTGTCAGTAGAGGGCGCAGTGATATAAAACCATCGTATTTGGGGTGTAGGGGTGCATCTTAAGCAACCTTGAGTAGCCTTAAACAACATGGTCATGTTTAAAAATAGTTAAACTATTGGCCCTAGCTGGGTAGTTCAGGTGGTTAGAGAGTTGTCCAGATAGGATACGTTTCGGGTTTGATCCCTGGTCAGGGCACATACAAGAATCAGCCAATGAGTCCTAACTGGTTTGGCTCAATGGATAGAGCCTCGGCCTGCGGACTGAAGGATCCCAGGTTCGGATTCTGGTCAAGGCCATGTACCATCATTATGGACACATCCCAGGTAGGGTGGGTGAAGGAGGCAGCTGATCAATGTTTCTCATCAATGTTTCTAACTCTCTCCCTTCCTCTCTAAAAAAATCAATAAAATATATATATTTTTAAAAGTAATTAAAAGTAATTAACCAATGAATGGAAAAATAAGTAGAACATCAAATCTCTCTGTCTCATATTAATAAAAAAATTTAGAAGTGACTGAACTATGAATGTTCAAAATATCATGTTCTGGATTGTTAAGAAAGGATGAATTTATTCTCTATCTTTTGTTTAAGAAACAAAAGTCTAATCCACACGAGACAATTTTCTGCCAAAATGATTAAAATAAAAATAGAGATTCGTTACTTAAAGGAATAATTAGTAATTTGGAAATTTTACTTTGTAAAATCCACTTCTCCATCTAATTGTAGTCAGCAATCTCTTGTTGGACATGTTCTAATCAAGGCTTTTGGGTTGGTAGAGGCAGAACCTACCTATGTTAGTTCATAGGAGAAGTACTTGGTCTTAGGACCCTCTCTACATGATAGATGGACATAAGGGGTTCTTCTCGGGGGGGGGGGCTGGTGAGAGATGGGCAGTGAGGGAAAAGGGTGGGATGTCTGGAGCTGGGTAAACGTCACCTCCATTTCCTCTTCTGCCTCATTTTTCAAGGCGCCTTTGTAAAATCTCAATCTTCACAAGACAAAGTTTGGAAATTACTAGCTCTAGTGACCTTCCATGCCCCTTAAAGCTCTAAAACCCCATAAGGATAACAAGACACCTTGCACGAGGTGCTCTCATAAGCATATCTTTTATTCTCATAATCTTTTATCCTGTGAAGTTGTGGATTGTTATCATCTCCTTTTTACAGATAAGGGATTTGAGGTTGGGTGAATTGCCTAAAGGCCTGTTGTTGCCAAGTGCCCCAGGAGGCCAGGCCTTTTCCAGGGATCTTATGCCTGCTGCTCCTTCTGTTTGACATTCTTTAGCAGCCACATATTGACGACCTACTCTAACTGCAGAGGCTATGGAAATGTTGAGCTCACAGACTTCTGAGCTCCTGCGCCAGTTCTTAACATTGATCCGAGCTGAATTAGTCTGTGTGGACTGATGCAGAAAGTCCTGAGTGGCTCCCTCTCAGGCATCCTTTTCAGGATGGGGGCTGTTTCCAGGATCCACACCCTCTCCTTTGGGTCAGTTTTGCCCAATCAGGCGTTGTACCTGGAAAGTCCAGGTCATTCTCTTTGCCCCCCCTTTTTTTTGGGGGGAGGGGGGCTCTGATAGGCTGCTTGGAGTTAGATTCCACTTCTCACTAGGACAGTGTGCTTGTCCTTGTCCTCCCCACCCCATCCCTGCATACTCCCCCAGCCTCAGAGCCAGCTGTCCTGGTTCAGATTCTTTCTGGCTATTAAACCAACAGTCAGTTCTTATCAAAACAGTTGGGATCTAGAACCATCAGTGAGACTAAATGTGGGCACATCTGAAGTCCACAATATTGAAGAGTTCTGGTATGGGGTTGTTTTTGCTGGTATCCAAGGCCATTTCTGTGCTAAAGAGTGGGGTCCACGAAGAAGGAACTACCGATACACACTGTGTAACAGATGGACCTCAAAAATATTAGACTAAGTGAAAGAAGCTAGCCACAGGGACCACATATGTGCAATTCCATGTGTATGATATGTTCTGAAAAGATAAATTTACAGAGAAAGCAAGTACATTAGTGGTTACCTGAGGCTGAGGGTGGGAAACCGGGAGTCACTTTCTGATGAGGGGATAAAAATGTTTTAACACTGATTTTTGGTGATGGCTGCATCACTTAGTTAAGTTACTAAAATCCATTGAATTGTACACCTTAAATTGGCGAATTTTATAAGATGTAAAAGGAAAAAGAATAGACTTAAACTAGACATGGCAATTTCCAAGTTTTAGATTATAGTTTAATTATAAGTAAGTTGAGGAATCATGGATATGGAAGAGGTGTCAATTCTAGAGGCGACAGATTCCAGCTGAGATGGTAGAATCAGTTCTTAAATCATGATCACTTATTAATTCGTATTTTAACAAGAATTTCTATGACATGTTTCATGATATTATATCTAGTGGACAAGACAGAAGAATGTGAACCAGAGCAATTAGGAGCACCCTAATAGTTCTTTGATAATATGAATTTCAAGGGAGGAATCTCCTTCCCTCCCTTTCTCCCTTTCCCTTCTTATCTCCTTCCTACCCCCCCACTTCCTGCCCTCCCCTCCTCTCTCTCCCCTTGCTCCTTTCCTCCCTTCACTCCATTCCTTACCTCCCTTTCTCTTCCAGTCATTCTTTCTCTCTCCCCTTTCCACACTTCAAAAAATACAAATATATTTTTTATTGTTTTCAGAAAGGAAAGGAGAGGGAGAGAAAGATAGAAATATCAATGATGAGAGAGAATCACTGTCTCCACATTGGGGATTGAGCCCGCAACCTGGACACGTGCCCTGACCAGAAATCAAACCGTGAACTCTCGATTCATTGGTCGACATTCAACCACTGAGCCACTCCGGCTGGGCCCTTTCTACACTTCTTTATACAAGTAAAATAGCATACATAGTCAGTGTAGAAAAATAACAAATAGAGAAAGTTTAAAATTATACATAATACGTACATTATTGACTTTTTCTGACGTGTTGCTAGTGTCTAAAACGTGATGCAGCCACCATTGATTGTTGGGTTTGTGAGTGGCCATAGTCTGTGCAGAACAGATCACACACTACCTGGGGTATGGATTTTACTCCTGGACACAAGGCATTGACTGAGAGGGGCCACCGTAGTCTGGGCAGGAGCAGTGGCAAGCTGGGACACGTGCCTTTTGAGGGATAATTGAGGCACCAAGGATTGGTTGATCGTGAGAAGTCTGGAAAGGACATGATTAACTTTCTTCAAGGTCTGTCATGTCAAGAGAAATTATATCTGCTTTGTAAGGTTATGAGGAGAGAATAAGCGGCACAGGTTGGATGTTCCAAGAAGGCAAGATTCGTTGTAATTTAGGAGAGCTCTAAAATGGACTGCCCCCCCTCCCCCTGGTCACAGTGAGTCCCCTCTTTCCTCTATATCCCTGGAGATACTGTAGCAGGAGCCACAGGCCATTTGGATGAAGAGGCATGGCCTGTGAATGAAGGGAATTTATCATAAGGATTTAATTCAGAAACCTTTGAGAAAACCTTATGACTAATAAGCCATGAACTAGAAATCACAGATCTGATTACAACAGTTTATCCTAAAGCCAGATGAATTATTCCGCAAACACCATTCATTCTCTTGTTTCTTTGAGCAAGGAAGTAACTATTGAGCCTTCTAATATCACATTTTCTACCCTCAGCTCATTGGTGAATAAGAGTTCAGTTTTTGACCATCTTTGACATTTAGTTCAGTGAGTGTGGAAGCCTTGTGGGGAGGTGGTTTTTCCCAGTTGTGGTTTCCTTGTAGTTTACTCTTTGCCACCGTGAAGTCTCAGACTTGATCTGGGTAAATGGGATGATTTCGAGTACTAGTCATTTTTCTGCAATTAATTAATTAAGTTTTAATTTGAAGATTGCTTTCAACATTTTGTAACTTGAGCCACACTTTGTTAGGTGTCAATCCTGTGTATGTTAAAAAGTTGTACTTTTTGCCCTGGCCAGCATGGCTCTGCTGCGTGATGTCGTGTGCACGGAAAGGTTGCCGGTTCCATTCCCAGTCATGCCCGGGTTGCAGGCTCAATACTTGGTAGCAGGCAAGCAGTAGGCAGCCGATCTCATTTTCACATAGATGGTACCCACCCCCTCTCTTCCTTCCTCTTTCTCTAAATCTTCAAAAAAATGTGCTTTTCAGTTGAATAACAAGAATCTAAACGATGTCGTTAACATCCTTTGATATATTTGCCGTACTTTGCTAATGATGCTTTGATAAGTTAAAAAATAAGTAGGCCACAGAATCCCTAAGAATATGTGAAAACTGCCCATCTGGTGTTATGTTCCCAATATACAATTGATTAAATAATAACTGAACCTCTTGCCCTTTGAAGCCTGGCCTGGGTATCAGCCTGGCCTGGTATCAGTTTGGTAGAAAGGATCTCAGACTGCACCTTTTGGCTCCTGAATCGGAATCTGCGTTTTGATTAGTCACCTTCCCCAGGTGACATGCTGCAGAACCCTTGAGTAACAGTAATTTTTCTCACCTTGAGTTTTCTTTTTTTGTTTGTTTTTTGAGCACCCATTTACATTGTCATTGGGTCCTTTCACTTGCAGGAGCCCCTTTAATCCTCAGATTTACCCTCTAAAGCAGGGGTGGGGAACCTTTTTTTCTGCCAACGGCCATTTGAATATCTATAACATCATTCGTGGGTCATACAAAGTTATCAACCTAAAAATTAGCCTGCTGTAACATTTAATTTACTCACCTGTAATGCCTTGGCAGGGCCAGACCATGTGATTTTACGGGCTTTCTGCGGCCCTCGGGCCCGACATTCCCCACCCCTGCTCTCTAACGAGAAGTTATCACTGTGGCTGCCAAAGGTGTCACTGAAAGACAGTTTCTGGAGTGTGTGTTTTCTAAGCCTGAGACAGGAAAGTTGGGGCCCAGCTTGCGATGGTGCGGCCTGGCCGAGCAGGACAGCCTCCGGTTGCTCCAGGCCACACGTGGGCACACCCTGTGCTTCCTGCCGGAGCCCGAGCGCCTCGTGGGAGGATCGCAGAGGCAGCACTTCTCCAGTCTTCTCAAAATCGAGGCCAAATAGCTTTCTGCCCACTGCCATGTGGTAGTATTTTTGTTTTGTTTTTTTGTTAGGTGTCAATCCTCTTTCCTTTTCCTTTACCACTGACATCAGACGGATGTGTAATGTATTAAATACATATGCGTTTAAAATATTGTTTTGATTTATTCGTGAATTCTTTCTCCTAAAGGATCTATCAGGGGAAACGAGTAATTTCTCATATCCTCTTCTTCCAGGAAGAATTTTAAACCGTTTCTCCAAAGACATTGGACATATGGATGACTTGCTGCCCCTGACATTTCTAGATTTCATGCAGGTAACGTATTAGTAATGTCAAGTTCTCAGACAGAAAACGGGAAGTTGCTCACTTTTCAAGGTTCTCTCTTGGGGACTAAGGGTGGGCCTTCCAGCCTGGCGATGTGTCATGTTATCTTAAGAAAAGGTCGTGTTTGTCAAAGTAAGGTGTGGTGATGGTTTGGAGGCTAAGTTAACATGAGTAATGCCTCGTGTGTAGGAGTGGCTACACAGTCATGCCGAGGTTGGTTCAAAGCAGCTACATGCTTGGTAAGTGGTTCTCCACCTGCCTTCCAGGTATCTGGCGCCAGGTCCACTTTACTGCGAGCACATTTCATAATATAGAAACAATCACCTCTCACGGAAAGATAGCCTAGATTAACTAAATTATGCATTGTATTACCACAAAGAAAAAATATTTACCGCACCGTTTTTTTTTTATGGATAAAACCAGGTGTGGTTACTTACAAAGAAAAGATTAGTAATAATAAGATGAAAATAATACTTTGTTAAGCAAGGACAATAGAGAGCAGTTATTGCAGATGCAAAGCCTTTAAAGGCAAGTCCGATTAAGCCAATACTTTGAGTACAGGATCAAAGTCATCTCAGAAAATGTCTTTTTTTGTTTTTCTAGGCAGCTTTTCTTTCACACGTAGATTGCTCTAAGTCTTAAGGTGTCTTTTTTTTTTTTTTTTTTTTTAAGGCAAACCAACAATCCTATAGAAATGCCTTCTGTAAAGCATTAGCTTGTCTGTGAAGTTGGGGTTTTAAAGAATAATGCTGGGTCATCCCATCTTTCATCTCCTCATTCAGTGCTGTTGCTCATGTGGTATATTTCTTCTGTTGTTTAATTCTGTCTACATGGCAGAGATTCAGGCTGGGGGCCTTTCTTCTTCATTTCCAAGAGTTTGTTTTGGAAATGAAATGCATTCATCAAAGGCTGCACCTATTCTACCCTCCCCACTGCTGTAGCTCATACTTTGAGAACCCCTTTTCACTTTCTCTTAAGTGCCAGTGTATGGTGGTCTAATCATGAATTAGATTGAAGGCCAGGAAGTAGAAGTGCTTCCGTTGGGGTGTGCAATTATGGGTTGATCCTGATACTTCCCCCCTCTTTCTTGACTCTTCTGGAGCCACTGTTCTAAATGGAGCCAAAATTACTCAATTTGGAAAATCAGCTATGCCAGAAAAGTCAGTTGTAAGCCCGAGATGATTGTAGGCATTCCTGTTAGTGACACAGAAATGCAGCAATGACTGTCTGACTGCAAACAGTCCATGGGCAAAGGCATCCATCTACTGTTGACCAGCGTGAAGCAAGCTAAGACTCAGGCAGAGGGGCTTCTACTGCAAACAGATGTGTCTGATTTCTTTTTTTCTTCTGCACACTTTTTAAATGTGTCCCGCCTGGTTTCACTATGAAATATATCCCCAAGAAGCAGTCTTTGACTGACACAGTGTCACATTTTGACCTGATGGTTTATGACTTTGAGAAGATTCTATGAAAGGTTCCTTTCCTTTGCCACTGTAAGCTAGGCCAACGTTGAGTTTCCAAAGCTGGCTGCTTGGACTTGATAGTTATCATGCACATGATAGTTAGCTAAAATATGTCATGCACAGGGATAGATGCTACCTGATCTCAGTATAAAACATTCCCAGCCTGCAGAGAGAAATTGCTAGTCTCATTGTGCTTTTCTTTAACCTGAGAGACAAGGTTTTTTGTTTTTTTGTTTTCTCATTCTTCACTCTCTTAATCTTGGTAAAGCATATCATTGTTGCATACCAGTAGTCCCAATTAGCTGATTTCATGAATCTAATAGCAAAGGTAAATCTCCATGTTATTGCCTCCAAGAAAAGAACTTTGTATAAAGGATAACTCAGTTATCAATTATGATAAAGATCTGTTGTCACTGGTTTTGTTTGCAGGTGTCTTTAATAAGGCTTCCCGTAATCCCTTCAGGAAGAAATATTTTCGTCTTTTAAAAACAGTGTTTGCTAAATATAAAAGCTCTGATCCCTGGTTCTTTGAGGGACATTTCCCAACATTCATTGTGTAAATGGTTGTCAGGAGGGATCAAGTGAACCTTCCTAAACAGTGCGATAAGTGGTTCATCTCTCTTCGAGCAGGTCTTTCTCCAGATGATTTGCATTCAGTGTGTGGGCCTTTGACTGAGGTATCACGGGCATCATTTTGAAGTATTTGGGCCTGTTACTTTACTAGCAAGCGAAGAGTTTTATTAAAGCCACAAAAAATGAATTTGGCCTGCCCTCAAACAAAGGCCATCAAAAATCAAAATGTAAATTGATTAAAAAATTTTTTTTTAAGTTGGATATGACTCTGTAAGGCCGAAAACAACCTGGTGGTGTTCTGGGACTCTTAATGGAATCATGTAAACTTTAACACCATTATGGCAAGCACACAGAATGAAAACTAATTTTCCAAATCAAATACATTATATTCAATTCATTTTCCCCAATCAACCAAATGTTTAAAACCTGTTAGTTATAACAGCCATCTTCTGGAAATTAATTAGAAGCCTATTAGCTCTGCTAGCTGAGCCGAATGGAGAGAGTTGCTCGTTACATTTCTAAGTAGGTTCCTGAATGAAAGCAGAGCAAGGTCAAAAATGACAATTGGCTTGGCTCACCTCAGGGCTGTGCTTCGGAAGTTGATCTAGGTTGTTTTGTTTTTGTTTTTTGAGGGTTGAGGGGGAGGGAGTGTTAGTGATGTAAAGGAAATTTGATCTACTTTGACTCAGTCTTCTAATAAAATTTTTAAGTTGAAGTCCTACTCAGGTAGGACCATGCAGGAGTCATATCTGTGTGAAAAACAGCAGCCTCTCTATTGCATGGGGCTCTGGAACGGACACGACTTTTAGGTCTCACGTCCAGGTCATCAACCCTTCTCACGAGGTTTGTCAGTCTCTTTCAGAGCTGGGAGAAGAGAAAATTGCCTGTCTGCCTTTGCTTTCAATGTCATTAGCAAAACCTGTTACTGATGGTGGAAGATTCTCAATTTTAATGTTTCTCATCAGATTCTTTGGGTAACCATCCTCATGACCTGCAGCTCCACCTTTGCCCAGAGAAGCTCACAGAATCTACACTGAGTGGCCAGATTATTATGATCTCTGAACGCATAATAACCTGGCCACTCGGTTTGTGTGTGTGTGTGTGTATGTGTGTATTTTGGAGGCCCAGTACATGAATTCGTGCATGGGTGGGGTTGCCAGCCTGGCCAGGGGAAGGGGACAGGGGTGGTTGGCAAGCTTACCTGCTGGTCAGACTCCTGGTTGAGGGGACAATTTGCATATTAGCCTTTTATTATATAGGATATACACTGAGTGGCCAGATTATTAAGCGTTCAGAGATCATAATAATCTGGCCACTCAGTGTAGTCCTCAATCTAACAGCTGAGTTAGTTGAAACAAGTTTAAAAAGAGCTGCGAATTTCCTAGTGAAGAGGTTACCCTTGGTGTTCTCTTATGCAGGAAGTGATCCTTACCTATCTACATATCTAGTATTCTTAAGACAGAGAGTGTGGCAGGATTTATAGTAACAAATAGGAAGCAAACCAAAGAGCTTAGATATCTTCATTAGTAGGGAGTTTGGCTCTCCACTTATGAGAATATTGACACTAACACCGTCCTGTTGAATGTTTTTTTCCTTCCTAAAGATATACATAAGCTCATGCTCTTCTGAAGAATTAGAACCAAATAGATACAGAACTAATGCAATTAATGTATTTGCCCATGTGAGTTTTTCATTTTTATTATTATTTTTTAAAATATGTTTTTTATTGATTTTAGAGAGGAAGGGAGAAGGAGAGATTGAAACATTAATGATAAGAGAGAACCTTCGACCGGCTACCTCCTGCATGCCCCCCCACTGGGGATTGAGCCCGCAACCCAGGCATGTGCCCTTGACCGGAATCATATGCAGAACCATTCAGTCCTTAGGGCAACCCTCTATCCACTGAGCCAAACTGGCCAAGGCGAGCTTTTTAATCCAGAACATGCACATTTGATTAGGTTTTCTGTAAGACATAGATTTTGTAAGTAAGAGTTGAGAAATGTGGACCGTTGGATTAGCACTTTATTGTGCTTAGAACTTCTGATGCTGAGGAATTGAGGGGAGAGGCCTGAGAATACACCCTCCAGTTTGCTCATATGGCTGTAGTTAGTGTACTCTGCAGGAGCAAGTCAGAAGTCAGGGACAGATTTTATAACTCCACTGACTAAATGACTGAGATAAGAAAATTCTGTTTCAAATGTGAGCAGATTTGCTGGTCAGATAGATGTTATTAACCTAACTTTGCCCCTTGGACTTCAACAAAAGATTTGTATTTGTGGGCTTTGTTTTGTGTTGTTTTTTGTTTGTTTGTTTTTGTTTTTTGGATAGTTAGCTGTTCATCTCCATGCTAATAAGATACAGTGGCACAGCTAATTTTGAAATCATGTGTCTTTTATTCTTTCTGCATTCAGTGAGGAGTCAGCAGGAACAATAGGGCTAATGTGTGGGATTTTGCAACTGAATTGACACAGTTATGGTGAATGAAGAAATTTTTGACCTACAAAGTTTTTTGAAAGGGGAGGCCAGAAGTGAAGGATTTTTTTTTAATATATCGTAGGAAATAAATAATTTATGCGATACAAAATAGCAACAGTGTGCAGGTTACCTCAGGGTTGCCCTGGGCTTATCAGATAAGTTAGCCGATAACTGGCAGTAGATACCTGACTTATCAAAGTGTTGTTCAAACACGTTTTGTTTGTTTGCTTTTCCAAAAATCATAACAGCTTTGAGTATTAACAGTATTTTAAAAACCAAGTCATTTAAGCAAGAACATAGTTCTTGGCATGTTAAAAATAAATATGCATATAGCAATTAAAATACAAATAATGTAAGATTTTTATCAAGACCTCAGGTATAACATACCACTGAGGGGGAATTCTTCGACTAGGACTTTGGCTATCCAACCATAGTATATTTAAGTAAACAAACAAAAAAATATAAGCAGTAATTAAAATTTACATATTTAAGTGCTTGATTTCTTAATACCATAGCACAAAATACAACATAAATCTAGTCTTTGATTTTTTTAAAAACAGTGATTTAATTAATAAAGGTACCATATGTAATTTTTGTAATTTTTATATTTGATGGGCAGATATGTTGTCCTGGGAATATAAATGCAACTAGATATGTAGTGGGAAATCTTGACATCTCTCCCAAAAAGGAAAACAATGTTTATATTATATATCTGTGACATGTGGATTTGTATTTCTCTTTAGGATTTCTCATTTTTATAACATCTTCCTTTTCATGTTTTCCACCAATTGTTTATTCAACTCATTATGTGCTGGGATGTAAGAATAAAAAAGATGGGGCCTTTACCTTCATTCATCTGACAAGCACTTATTATCTTGTATGCTAGGCACCACGTTGGGCATGGGGATGTGGCATTGAGATTTAATTCCTGTTTCTCCTGAGGCACACTCTCCTGGGAGAGACAGAAGGTTGGTAATTACAATGCTGTGTGATAAGTTATAATAGGAGGGAGAGTGGATAATGCTTTAGCATGCATCATATCTGATTTCCAACCCCAGGTCTGCCCTTCTGTTATTGGGAAGAAGTTATGGGACCTCCAGGTGGAGGGCCCCTTGTGGGTAGTTGGAAGTACGAGTGTGGTGTTAAAGACCGTGATCTGGGATGACAGAAGAGCTCGCATGTTGTTCGCTGAGCGGGTAACAGTTGAATCTGTTGAGGATGGGTAAGATTGCCCAGACAGCACAGCGTTTTTTAGGGGCCAGGATCAGAACTCTATGGAAGCCTTGGTATTTAAAGAGAAAATAGAAAAAGTGAGGCCAAGCGGAGGAAACAAAGAATGAGCTGCCAGGAAGAGAGGATTGAGGTCAGTACTGGGGAAACCAGAGGAGGATAGGTGTGCTAAATGCAACGGAGATAGTATCCAGAAAGTTGTTAGTTGGATTTGGCAATTAGGAAGTGTCTAGGGACCAGCTGGAGCAGGTTACATAGAAGGAGATTGCAACTGCTGAACATCAAAGAGAGAGGAGGAAGCTGAGATGAGGGCAGACTACACTTTTAAGGAGTTTGACTCAAAGAGGGTCAGGCTTATGTGGAACATAGGGTCTTGGAAGGTATCACTGGGTGTTGCATTATTTGGGTTTTGTAGTTGACGTTAGGATCGTGGTAGTAGGTGGGTTAGCCCTCTCTCCCAGCCCTCCCTTCAGTACACAGGATTAGAGTTGAGGCCCTGAGATGCAGTGGTCATAAAGGCATGAATGTCTCCAGGCAAGGGCTCTCTCCAAGCCTTCCGGGAAGGGAGCCACCCAGAAATCAATGCCCTGCTGAGTTTGGAATGCTACAGAGGAAGTACTGGCAGGGGAACTGGGACTGGGAGCTAGAGGCATTTAGGGAGTCTGGTCCAGGGGGGTGGGAAAGCTACTAGGAAGTGACCTTTGACCCAAAACGAGAGGAAAAGGGCACACCAGATGCCCCTGGAAGTCGAGTTTCCACTTGGGAACTCTGTCATCAGGTGAGAGTAGAGTTGGGGAGGAGGAGGAGCAGTTTGAAGGGAATTGTTAATTTTTTTTAAAAAAAGGATATAGTTAGTGACACGTAAGTTTGAACTCATTTTTGTGACTGCTCTTTGGTGCTCTATTTGATAAACCTTAAAAGATACTTGATCATTTTAATTTTTATTTTTGTCATGCTTTAAAGTGTCAGCTTTTTCTTTCCCATTCCCTTATGTGAGATCTGAGACAATTCATTTACCGCAATGATAAGAAAGGTCTGCCTCCTATTACTTCTTTGTTTCCTCTGCCTTTGCCTTGTGAACACACAGATTAACCTGCCCATGATTCCCTGAGATCAGCAAATATTTTTGTTCTTTGCTTTCAGCTGCCAGTACATTTGCTTATTTCAGAACTTAAGAACTTCCCTGAACCAGAGACTAATATGTCATACATAGATGGCTGAGACCCTTCGAGGCATCATCAGGCTCCCATTTCCCCTGAGACTGTCCAAGGAGCAGCCCCCTAACATTGAGCCGTTTCTCACAATGCAACACCATTTTAGTCTCAGTGTCTTAGTAGATTTTGCTTCTTTTGTGGTGATTTGTGTTACAAAGGAGCCCAATCCTACAGAGTAAAATTTTTCCTAGTCCTTTAACCTCTGTACAACGCCTGGGAAGAAACTTCACATGACTGCTAGACTGACTATTGATGTGTTTCTGTGTTCTGCTATAAGTGTGAGTGTGTGTGTGTGTGTGTATGAATTTGAACCTCTCATCCCTCCTCAAAAGGACCATGTTAATTGTTTACTCTTTAAGGACCAGCAAGTTTCTCTTCCCTGTTAGTAAAGTTTTCCTTAATCACTCTATGCTGCAATAAAACACACTATGTGCCCTACAAAAGGGAAAGGATCCTATAACAATGGATCTCATTCTGTGCTGACCATATTTCATTTCAGCCTCACAGTCATTCAGTCACTTTGCTAGGATGTGTTGTGTGGAGCAGTGAACTGGGTCTTGGTTTCTAGGAATTTGCATTCCTATGCAGGACACAGATGCTAAATGGGTAAACCTTTATAATGATTCCTATAGACTGCCTAGTGCATTAAGGAAAGGCAAGAGTTTGCTGAGACTGTGGGGACTGCTTTAAGCATGGTGATCAGGGAACAGGTGACATCTGACTCTAAGAAATAAGAAGGAGCCCAAGCTAGTTTTGGATCAGTGGATAGCGTGTCAGCCTGCAGTCTGAACGGTCCCAGGTTCCATTCCGGTCAAGGGCACCTGCCCGGGTTATGGGCTCTATCTCCAGTACAGGACATGCAGAAGGCAGCCAATCAATGAATCTCTCTCAATATTGATGTTTCTGTCTGTCTGTCTCCCTCCTATCCTGTGGCATTTTTTTCCCCACAAAGTTGAATTTACTCAAATTTTCTCTTTAGATAGCTTTACTTTCTAAACACAGTGGAATTGCTCTGCCTGGGGATTCTAAAGTCAGTGCCACGTAAGGTGGAAGTCCAAATTACCCACACGTAACAGTAATCCTAGTGACTGGGTCCTGGGTGTCAAGCCTCATTTTTTAAATCCTATATTTTTATAGTATCTCATTTTATCTTCCCCACAACCCCATGAGGTCCATACAATTTCCGTGTTGGTTTCACAGGTGAAGGAAATGAGGCCCAGAGAAATTATAGAATTTTTCCAGGATGACACAGCTAGTTAGCAATAACCCGGAGACTTTTATTTTTAAGGTGTTGAGGTTTACTCATTATGCCCATGAGGGAAAATCAAACTGTCCCTTTTTGGTTTTTGGTCACATAATGGCAGAATCTATAATAATAAAAACATAATATGCAAATTGACTGAACAGTGGAACGACCATCCACACAACCTTCCTGATGACCACACTATGACACCCACTGGTGCCAGGCCAGCCAAGGCAGGTGCAATGCAATTGGTCGGGGGCCCTGCCATTGCCTCATGATCACCCTGCAGAGGGAGGCCAGACCACCAACCTGTGGGCTGCAGTAGGTTGGTGGTACCTCTCCTGCAGGGTGCAATCGACTGCAAGATTGCCCTGCAGAGGGAGGCCCAGCCCACTGGCTGGAGGAGTGATCATTTGTTGGGGGGAGAGAGGGGCTCCTCGATCACCCCAAAGAGGGAGGCCCAGTCTACACGGAGGTGGCACTGCGGTGGAGGGTAAGAGGGGGGCCTCCCTCTGTCAGGAGGTTTGGAGGGAATTCGATCACAGAGCCCTGGCCAGGTGGGTGGGACCTACCTCTTTGAGGTGATTGATCATGGGGCTCCCTGAGTGTGAGGGAGCACAGGCTGGGCTGAGGGACTTTCCCCATCCTGCCCCCCAGTGCATGAATTTTGTGCACCAGGCCTTCAGTGTCTAGTAATATTTAAATTATTGGTCATTTAGTATCTACACCTCTTCCTCAGCAAAAGCTGTACAAATGCTCATATAGTATGACTCCATGGTATCCGAGATATAAATCTTTTAGAAATTATGGTTCTAGCCTTTTATTTTTTCTGGCTGCAGAATTCATTCTATGCAAACCTACTTTCACTTCTGCAAAAATGCTTTTGGAAATGTTTGCTGATTGGTTAAATTTAATTCAAGAACTACTTGCTTTTGTGATAAGCTTAATACTAGAGAAGTTGTGACACTTCTGGGAGTATGAACGTCAGAATGCTCAGGAAGTAGAGAACTGTATTTATGCATGACCTGATGCATATGTGTTTGAGGTGTGACATATATGGCTCTGTAGTAATACTGTGTGAACAGGGAAGGAGAATTAGATGTGATGAAAGCAACTGCACATTTCTTGAGGTTTTGTTTAAAAATAGTAGACCATATCTTCTGCCAACAATGACACTAATGTCTTATGCTTCATGGGAAAGTACCCAGATGGACAGAGGAGTAACACAAACCACCTGCAATGCCAGCTTATATATCAGAAAGAATTAGAAAATCAGGTGCAGGAGGAGGAAGACCCATTGAGAAAGCCTGCCAAAGTGTTAGGCAAATAGACCTATCATCTGAATGCAGCAAAGCAAGTCTTCTTATTGTAGTAGGTCCCCAAGTGAGCTACTTGGGAATCTTAATCATCTCCATTTGTCAGAAGACAGCTTTCCTTCATCAATGTGTATACAAATAAATCTGTTTAGAAAAACTAAGTAAAAATAGTAGCATAACTTAACATTAAAATTTTAGGAATAGTGGATGATTTTACATTGTACTAATACTGGTAATTGGAAATGCATTTGTTCTATACTATAAATGATGTATAAATTGCATACAATAAATCTATCCTTTTTCTTATGGGGGAAAAAGTACCCCTTATGGTTTTATTAAATGGAATAATCCAGCCACAGTTTAAAATTTGAGTACTCTGAAAAATTATCAATAAAGGATCTAAATTCCCAATTCCAAGATTTTATATGGTAGACAGTACCCTTCTTTTCTGTGAAGTGAGACTAGGATATCTGATTGATTTTACACAACAGAGCTTGTCCGTGCAATATTATATGTATACTAGAGGCCCAATGCACAAAGTTTTGTGCAAGAGTGGGCCTTCCTTCCCATGGCTGCTGGCACTGCCTTCATTCTGGCTGGAGTCACCTGTCAGCTTTACCACGCTGCCGAGAGGCCTGGAGCAGCTGGGGTGGTGAAGAATGCCCTAGGCTACTTAGTGCCTGTATATGCAAATTAACCCGCCATCTTTCTTGGGTTAATTTTCATACTCACTCCTGATTGGCTGGTGGGTGTCACGAAGGTGTAGTCAATTAGCATGTTCCACTTTTAAAAGTGTAGATGTGTGTGCAGAAATAAATACCCTCAAGCAGCAAATTACATTGTTGATATAATCCTTTCAAATCAAATAGCTTGATGCACATTTAAAACTATAAACCAAATGGCTGGAACGTGGGATTTATGTAAAATTCTCGATGGATCAGAGCCTACATTTTACAGCGTCTTGAAAACTTTTCAAGGAATTTATAGTTGAACCTTTAGACAGTTGAGCCCCAACCAACATCTTTGAACAGGTGTCTGCTCACTGTGTAATTTTAAGGAAAGATTAGAATGTGTGTGCATGTCTGTCTTCTTTGAAGATGTTACTATTCCCAGTTGGTAGACTTAACTGAAATATGCAAGGCCGATAATCTGGTTTGTGTTGAACCCACATGGTGGTTGCTCCTGAGTTGTGCCCATAGTTGCTTCTGAAAAGGAACCTTGGTGTATTTAGATTTCTCTTTCCTGTTTGTGGGCACCTGAAAAAGTCTTTGTGGCAGATGACTTCCTCCTCTTTCCTTACTGGTTCTAGGCGGCAATGCATCTGCACTCAGGGTTGGGCAGTAGGTCACCTTGTTCCTTGCTGGACTTCACGTGGCTTCTCTGGGCTTTTGACTCTGTCGGAGGTAGGGGTAGGGGTGAGGGTACGGGTGGGGGATGCCAGGGCCCACTGGTTTGTTGGACACTTGACAGTCTTTGATTATTTGATTCATTCTATGATGTTTTGTCTTCGGGAGAAATTAAGGAACAAGCTAGTGGAACCTCTGGGCTTTTGACTCTGTCGGAGGTAGGGGTAGGGGTGAGGGTATGGGTGGGGGATGCCAGGGCCCACTGGTTTGTTGGACACTTGACAGTCTTTGATTATTTGATTCATTCTATGATGTTTTGTCTTCGGGAGAAATTAAGGTTTCAAAACAGAGCACTGAAGACTAAATATTTCTCATTTCTGAAACTTTCAAGTTTCCAGATAATATTTGAACAAAGAGTCCTAATTATCTAGAAGTTTTGCCATTAGAACATCATTTCCAAGAAGTTTTCCTACTGACAAAACAAGTGAAAATGAAGGTTAACTGTAGAAGCTGTATTTAGATATTTAAAAAACATTCAAAAACCTTGGGAGTACTCTGAGCATGTGAACTCGCACACAGCTGCCCTCAGCAAAATGCCGTAATTTATTGAGGAAAACTGAATTGCAAAACCTTTCTTCCCCACACAAACTCATCCTCCCCTATTCCCCTCCCCCCAAAAAATCAACAGCTTGACTGAGCTTAAATAACTGACTTTTCATATTCTTTCATGGAACACAAAGGGCTAATCCTGAGGCTACTTGAGCCACCACTGCAGGCAGTGATGGGGACCACCATGGAACATGTCATTCCCTCCTCACCTCACACAAAGCACATTGACTGCAGCTTTATGAAGTGAAAATGCCCAAGAAAAAGAAAATGGGAAGGAGGTGTCCTCGGTGATTTCTTTCCAGAGGGGGAGCGCCAAAGAAAAAGCTGCTGCATCTGGATATGGAGAACAAAGCAAGCCTAAGACTTGGGTATAATAGGTTGGGTCACTTGCTTTTATAGAAGCAAAAGAGTGGAACTGCCTTTACTTGTCTCAGTACCACTGACCCTTGCATTTCATTGTGTGGAGATGTCAGAGAAAGTGTGTAGAAAGCATTCCAGCCTCTTTAACTGAACAATGACTTTGTCATTTTGAGATTTCTATGGTGTGCTGACCCCTTCCCCCACTCCCTCCCGCCAGTCCCCCTTGGACAAAAGAGATGGTTAGTGAGGCTGCCTTGCCCTCATTTGAAAGATCTCTGTTTTACCGACTCTTTAAAAGTAAACTCATCCATTTTAACCGCATCACCGTGTTTTCACGCTTTTAAAATCAACAAAAGCGTTTTAGTCAGAGCATTTGCAAGGATGGAATATTCTGTGAAAATGCCAGTCTCAGGGATAATGATTTATGCCAACTGCCATGTTAAGAGTGGGCTTCCTTGTTAATAGAAAGGAGAATGGATGATGTGAGTTACTGGAAATGCTTACAAGCGCTTGACCCTCAGGTGTCTGAGATCAGGGTGATAGGCTTCACACAAGCCCATACATACAGTTCCCTTACCTTTTTATTTTTTTAAGGAAAGGCAAGCCAGTTGGGTTTTTCCAGTGTGATGGTTAGCACATTCACTAAGCACACCGTCCGCATCAGCACGGTGACAGTTAATCACGGGGGACCCTCCCAGGCTGGCAACCGGTGTTCTAATTTGTCTGTCCCAGCAGGTGTGCTCCAATGATAATGTTTGTAGTTTAACGAGAAGCTAATTAAGACCCAAAAGAAAAAAATAATCAGGATCACATTTTTATCAGGCTTGATGGTATTGTGCAAAGCATAGAACTGTGCATTATGGCATTATTGGATGATGTCCATGGCAAAACAGTAGTGGCCACTCTTGGGGTATTCTCACCTTGCAATCTTATGTCTTGGGAATGATAAAATGAACAGTTGTTGCTAGGGACAGGAAAATGGCTGAAAGCAGTTTATCCTTATGTTATTAATTGTTGAGTTATTTTCCATACGAACAACTGCATTTACTTCTTTGAGGACCTGTAGAGTCTCCAATATGCTATTCTTGATTACATTCATTCAGTTCTGTTTACTGAGTTTTCTTGATTAGATGAAAAAGAAGGGAGTGGCCTGAAGAACTTGCCTTCAGTTTAGGAACAATCTTGCACGTGCTATTTTGTGTATGGCCGTATTTCTTAAATCTGATGTGGGATGTGATTGACTATCATCTCTGCTGCCTTGTGGTTGGTTATCTTCTGCCTGTTTCTTGCAGCCTTTCCTGGGTTTGCTGATTTTGTGTTCATTGATTATTGTCTGTGTTGGGTCTCCAAGCAGATAATGCAGGACTAGCTTTATAGCAGGTGTGACTCAGGTGTTTTTGTTTGTTTGTTTGTTTGTTTAGTTTAGTTTAGTTTTGTTTTGTTTTTGAGGCACACAGTCCAGTTACCGTAGCCCTTTCATATGCTCCCACAAGTCCCCCTACCTTCAATGTACCCAAGAAAATCATCACATGACATTATGCTTGTATTGTACACATGGCCAACACCTGCCTGAGCATGACCTAATGGGAATGATGTCTTTATTTTTCTCACCTATTGATATTATTGTTGAGGTATAGTTTATATACAATAACGCACTTTATTAGTTGGGCGAGTTTTGAGCACTGTGTGACTTTCCACTAAACACTATGTAGAGTACTTGCATCACTTGGAAAATCTCTCTTGCTCCTGCAGTTCATTCCCACTCTTCTCCCCGACTTCGTCCACACAGATGAGCTTTCCTGTTCCCGAGCTCCTTGAGAGTAAAAGGAATCGATGCTGTAAGTTCCCCTGTGGCTGCCTTCTTTTGCTCAACATGTGTTTTGAGATATATCATATTGTTGCCTATCTCCATGGTTTTTCTCTTTTTTCTGTGTGATATTCCATTGTATGAGCTAACCCACAGTTTATTTACCTGTTCTCCAGTTGATGGACATTAGCATTGAACCTTATTGAGCAAGTGTTTATGTGGTCATATGTTTTCATTCTTGTTGGGTCAAATACTTAGAAGTGGGATCACTGGGTCATAAGATAGGGGTAAGTTAACTTTAAAAAGTTATCATAAAAATTTTCAAGGTAGTTGCACCATTCTGCATACCTACCAGCAATATAGGAGAGTTCTAGATGCTCCACATCTTTGAAATATTATTATTGATTTTAGCCTTCCTAGTGGGCATTACTGGTCTCTTGTGGTTTAATTTATATTTCCTGGATGATTACTGATACTGAGCTCTTTTCCACATGTTTAAATTGGCCATTCAGGTATCTTCTTTTGTGAATTACTATTTTAGATCTCTTGCTTATTTTTTTTAAACTTAAAAAAGTTATTTATATTGTTTATATAGTTTATATGTATATATTTTAATAGTTTTAGTAATAGTTGTATTTTAGTCCTTTGTGTATATATTATTCTAGTGTGGGCTTGGCTTTTTATATTCTTAAATTTTTTTTTTGAGTGAGGTATAATTGACATATAACATTATATTAGTTTTAGGTGTGCAACATAATGGTTTAATAGTTGGACAGATTGTAAAATGATCACCACAGTAAATCTAATTTACATGGCTTCAAGAAATTTTTTTCCTTGTGATGAAACCTTTTAATCTCTACTCTCTAAGCAAATTTCAAATATGCAATATAGTATTATTAACTATTAGAGGCCCGGTGCATGAATTCGTGCACCAGTGGGGTCCCTTGGCCAGGCCTGCGGGATCAGGCTGAAACCAGCTCTCTGACATCCCTCCTGGATTGTGAGAAAGTGGAGGTTGGCCAACCAGGGAGGGACTGAGGGAGGACTCTAGGTAATGGCAGGCCCATCTTGCTCAATCCTGATCAGCAGGACCCCCGCAGCAAGCTAACCTACCGGTTGGAATGTCTGCCCCCTGTGGTCAGTGCACATCATAGTGACTGGTCAACTGTCCCCTGGTGGTTAGAGCATGTCATAGTGAGCAGTTGAGTGGCCTTAGCATATCATCATTAGCATATTACACTTTGATTGGTTGACACTTATCATAGATTTTGACCCCTCTCATTCATTTCTCTGAACCCTTACCCCTCTGCCTTTGGTAACCATCAATATGTTCTCTGTATCTATGAGCTTGGTTTTTTTTTGTTTAGTTTTAAGTAAGATCACAAAGTATTTGTCTTTCTCTATCTTACTTAGCACAATGCCATTTAGGTCTCTCCATATTGTCACAAAGAGCAAAATTTCCTTCTTTTTTGTGGCTGAATAATACTCTACTGTGTACATATAGCACATTTTCTTTATCCATTCACCCATGGTGGGTAAATAATTTATTTTCATATATTGGCTATATTAATAATGCCACATTGAACAGTCATTTTCAGTTAAGGTTTTGTTTTCTTCAAATACATCCCCAAAAGTGGAGTTGCTATATCATATAGTAGTTTTATTATTAATTTTTTGAGGAATCTCCATAGTCTTTCCACCAACAGTGCACAAGGGCTCCCTTCACATCCTTACCAACATTTGTTATTTCCTGTTTTTGTTTTTAGGTGTGAGGTCATAGCTAACATTCTAATAGGTGAGGTGATACCATGATGTGGTTTTGATTTGCAGCATTCATTGGATTGAAAAACCTCACACTCCAAAGTACCACACCTCGGACAAAGGGTCTTTCATTGATGTTTTAGTTTGTAAACATTTACATTTTGTTGCCTGTCCCCCAAACATAGTTTAAGCCTTCATGAGAAGGGAAAGGAGATGTGACTTGTGATGGTGTGACAGTCAATTTGCATACTCCCTCTTTATTAGATAGGATTTGCCTGAAAGAGAGATGACTGACAGGATGTACTACATTGAATCTAACTTGTTCATTCTCCCATGGGTGTGCAGCACAACAGGTAGGCTGAAGCTCAGCATCTGTACAGGAAAATTGGTGTACATACAACCTCACCTGGCTGCCCTGTGATGCTTTAGGGCTAGCCCATCACACCTGAGAATTACCTGTGCTATCTGTAATATCAGAGGCCTGGGGCCCCCTCAGAGACTCACCGTGCTGCTGCTCACTGCTGAGGACAAGTGCAGTGTCCTTCTTGGGCAAGTATTCAGAAAGGTCCTCATCTTTATCAATGTAGCTTTCTCATTGGGCTATGAGATACTTCCATTTAGACTCTGTACTAGTTGGCCTCTTAGCAAAAGTCAAGTGCATTTTGTAGGCAATTGATCTATGGAGAAGTTTGAAGAAGACTTGTTGAGCACCTCTCATGAACCTCTCTTTCAATCCCAGTCGCCTTCACTGTGCTGTCCAGACCCGTCATCCCGGTGTGAGCTGCTGAGGCATGGGGGAAAGCATGGGCTCAGTTCCCGGGAGTGATGCTGTGAAATGGTTTTGAGCCTGAGAGGCTGAGGAAATGGTGTCCAGAAGGTTGGGTTGATGTTAGCTTAGATTTGGGACCCCAAATCTCCTGGTATCTCTGCCTCAGAATTTGGCCTTTTCCTAATCTGGGTTTAAAAGTCCCAGAGGGTTAGAGTTCAGTGTTGTGGGAAAAGGCATCTGAATGGGGCCTGGGAGGAGCTGCCAACATTTCTTTTTTCCTTCTTCTTTTTTTAAAAATATATTTTTATTGATTTTTTACAGAGAGGAAGGGAGAGGGATAGAGAGTCAGAAACATTGATGGGAGAGAAACGTTGATCAGCTGCCTCTTGCACATCTCCTACTGGGGATGTGCCTGCAACCAAGGTACATGTCCTTGACTGGAATCGAACCTGGGACCCTTCATTCCGCAGGCCAACGCTCTATCCACTGAGCCAAACCGGACAGGGCAGGAGCTGCCAACATTTCAACGTTGCCAATGTTCAGAGGTTCTGAAACGATGTACATTAGATTGTTCAAAACTTGGATGGCGTTTCCTTAAAGCCTCAGAGGTGACAGGCTGTAGGAATTCTTTTCTCTGTTGTAGGAGAGATGGAGGTGATCCTGTATGCAATTACTTTTGAGTGCTGTTTTCTCTGGGAACAGGGAACATTTTCTGGTCTCCTTCTGCTGCCCCAGACCCCCAGACTTACTTTTGCAGCCAACACCCACCCTCTCTCTAGGGAACTCAAGGCCCAGGCTGTGTTTCTGATGCCAGACAGAGTAAAAGGTTTCACCAAGAACTTGGGAGAAATATGAGCGTGGCACGATCTAGCAGGACTGTGCTCAGCAAAGTGACTGATGAGTTCTGAGTTTCTTTCCAGCAGTCGTGGCTCCCAACTTTCCTCCTATACCTGGTCACTGTCATTCCTTCTACCAAAGGTGTGGAGAAATATTGTCTGCTCGGTGGCTACTGGGCCTGTGGAGATACTCCTTTGGTCACCCCAGCCAAGGTGGACTCAGAGAAACCAGTCCCCAGATGAGCACTCAAGAGATATTAGTCTGTGCACAAGTTGGACAAAGACTTGGGTTGTTCTGGCCCCCATATTCAGTTTTGGAGCATGGCGGTAAGAGACTAACCTCACAGATGCTTATCCCAGCAAAGATGGAATCAGAGAAGCCAGATGAGCACTCAAGAAATCAGTCTGTGCAAAAGTTGGACGATTACCTAGGATGTTCCAACACCATAATTCGCCGATTGAAGTATGGTGGAAAGAAGCTGACCCCATAGAAGCTTGCTGACTGAGGCCCTCTGCAGAGAGGACAAACATTTAAGGCCTAACACAGCTACTTTCTCTTCCTCAGTAACCCCTGTTGCCCACCCCTGGCGATTACAACCTGAGCCATTCTGTGAGTCTTCACAGCCAGGAACCCCCTTCCTTACTAAACAGTCATGGGCAAGGAGTCCCAGAAACTAAGGTTTCAAATGGTAGGCTGCTCTGAAGCTGGCCAGTCAGAAAACCTAATGTTCCTTTGCACAGTCTCTAGAGTCCCTTCTCGGGCAGAAGAAAGAAAAGTGTGTGGGTCTGTGAACCACATAGGATCCAGGGGCAAAGAGAGGACACAGAGTGGCATTAGCACTGACCCACCCGGTCTACCAGATGGGCCCCCTGGAAAGTATCAAGCAGCAACCCCCTTTCCTCATGGCTCACCTGCCTTTTTATTCCTAGCCTCTATCTCTTCCGCGGCGCCCCTTACTGATCAATAATTTTCTGTAAAAGCCAGTGTTTAACTTGAAATTCAGTTTTCATTTTGAGACCCTAAACCTCCCTTTTTCTATGAAGTACATTCCCATGTGGGGTACTTCATCGAATAAGACTTTCTGCCTCCAAAAAGGACACTTGGGTGCAGCTTCTACTAGTATGGGGCTCCTGGAATGACATCTCTGTAAATTGGGGCAGGACTCAGGCTGATACCAATGAGTCCTTCTGTGTGTGTGTGTGTGTGTGTGTGTGTGTGTGTGTGTGTGTGTAGGTGGGACTGAGAAAATGCTGTTTCTACCTATTGATTTACTCAATAAATACTTATTAAGCACCTGTACTTGTCACTTGGGATATTTTGGTGACTGAGAGGACTGAAGCTCCTCCCCTCAGAGCATCCATAAATGAAAGGAAGAGATAAGTCAACAATATACTTTCAATAGTAATTGCTATAAGGAAATGTGAACTAGGATAAGCAAACAGAGTGATGCAGGGATGCTAGGTTACACCAGGTGTCAGCGAGGTCTTCTTGCAGGAGGTGAATTTTCAGTGGAGATGTGAGCGATGGGTCCCGTTGAGGAGCCAGAGGAAGAGTATTCCTGGAGGATGACGGCAAATGCAGACTGCAAGGCAGGAATGTGGCTGGACGGCCTGTTTCAGGACCTGCAGAAAGGTCATTGTGGCCAGGGAAGAAAGAGAAAAGAATGAGGGTGTGATAGGATAAGTAGGTATGGTTCAGACTCTGGTGGGCCTGTCACCCGTGGTGAGGAGCCTGCGTTTTTTCTTAGGCGTGCTGGGCGTCCTGGGTCAGCTTTCACAGGGGGTGCAGTGATCTGATGTCGCCAATGAAGAGATCACTCTGACTGTTGTGCATTACTGCAGGGTGCCGGAAGTTAAGGCGACAGTGGGTCCTGGGGAGTCGGGAGGGGGAATATCAACAGACGAGAGAGCTCAGGCTTCAGGCCTGTGTCCCAGGCCCCCTGCCTCAGCAACCCAGGACAGAAGGGGGCACTGCCAGCAGCTTGTGGCCCTCCAGTCAGGGTAAGATTACCCACCCTGTGGACAGATAGCACACTTGTCCCCAGGGCCACAGTGGCAAGACTGTTGCTCCTCCTCCAACAACACATACACTCAAGGCCGAGGCAGATTCTGATCACTTAAATCTCTCTAAGCTGGGTTAGAGGATCGTACACACACAGTTACCCACAGAAGATAGCTAATGCCTCTTCCTGCAGTGACCGATGCCCTCTGCCCACCCTCAAGATGAGAACCTTAGTGTCTGTTTCTGGTACTTTATTTGGCCAAGGCTGACATTTATATATCTTACAAAGTGATCTTCCCCATAGCCTAGTACCAATACATAATTGTTATGATACTAGAAGCCCGGTACACAAAATTCTGCATGAATAGGGTCGCTAGGTCTGGCTGGCGATCAGGGTTGATCTGTGGGGTGACTGGCGGGACAATCAGGGGCACCTGCTGGCACCCACCTTGGCTGGCCTGGTGCCACCTACTCACCAGCCCCGCCCCCACCCCCACCCCTGCGGCCACTGTTGGTCCTTCCTCTGGGGCATGTGGGCTAGAGGCAGCTCCTGCATTGAGGGTCTGCCCTCTGGTGGTCAGTGCACGTAATAGTGACCAGTTGTTCTGTCGACTTGCCTATTAGGCTTTTATTATATAGGATTCAATTTATTGCTATATTATTTAGTGTTCCTAAGACATATTTGTAATTTTGCTTCCTCTAAAATCTTTGTCTGGTCGTTATATATCATAATTTTGGAGTTAAGTACTCTGGAAGAATTTGCTAAGCAAATTTGCTGTGATTTACTTGCCAAGCCATTTTGGCTTCTCAGTCTTTTCTGTGAGAAGCTTTTAAATTCTGGATTCAGAGTCTTACATTGGTATGCAATTACTCAGATATTCTGTTTTTCTTTTGTCATTTTTGGTATGTAATTATTCGAGAAATTTGACTTTGCATTAAAAATGTTAAGTTTATCAGCACCTTGTTTATTGTATTCTCTTTTTAATGCCTACAGTATCTCTTTGGTGTCTCTTGTTTTCTCCCCTTGTAGTTCATGATAATGGTAGTTTCCCCTCTTTTTTTCTCTTTTTTCTTTTGTCTTGGTAGGAGTTTATTCATTGACTTTCTCAAAGAAACATGATTCAGGGTTTGTTGATTTTTCTGAAAGTTGGTTTCTTTTTCGTAAATCTACTTTTCTCTGGTTTCAATTCTGCTACATACTAGTACTTTAATATACTCTTCATTTTTCTGACTTAGAGATGGAATTTTAGACTTTTAGCCCCCTTTTTTTTTTGTAAGACCTTTTTTAGAGCAGTTTAGGTTGACAGCAAAATTAAGGAAGATTTCCCATGTATTACTAGTAGCTTTTCTTTAAAGAAAATATAAATTTACCTCTAAACAACAGCTTTAATTGCAGCCCTCAAATTTTAATATTAGTAGATTCATTTTCTGGCCAAATACTTTAAAGCAGGTGTTATATCAAAGGTTATTACTGAATTTCTAGTTTAGTGACTTTCTAGTTACCTTTTTGTTGCTGACTTGTTAAATCCACTAAGGTAAAAATATATTCTGCACAATTTCTGTCTCTTGAAGTTTGTTGATACTTGCTTTTATTGCATAGTACATATGCAGTTGTAAAGAATGTATTCAGTTAATGGCTTCAGTTTTGTATAGTTTTAAATTATGTCAAGTTTCTTAATCATGTTTTCCAATCTTTTATATATCTACTAGAGGCCTGGTAAATGAATTTGTACATGGGTGGGACCCCTCTAGGTGGCCTGTGGGGATTGTGTGGAAACCTGTGGTCCAACACTGCTTGCAGCTCCTTCCTGCCGCTCCCGCTCATCCTGTCCTCACTGTGCCTGCTGTGGGCTTGTGCCCAATCAGTCCTGATAGGGAGAGGCTTGCACTGCCACAGCTGCACTTACTAACCTCATGGGAGTGGCCTGCAGGATTGGGCTGAAACTGGCTCTCTGAAATCCTCAAGGGGTCCCAGATTGCGAGAGGATGCAAGCCAGGCTGAGGGACCCCACCAGTACACGATCAGGCTGGGTGGTATTGTGGGAGGGCTCCAGGGTGCATCAGCCCATCTCAGTCCGGAACAGCTGGACCCCAGCAGCAAGCTAACCTACCAGTTAAAACATCTGCTCCCTGGCAGTCAGTGTACATCATAGCAACTTGTCAACTGTCTGTACCCTGGTTGTCAGTGCACATCATAGTGAGTGATTGAGTGGCCTTAGCATATCATTAGCATAGTATGCTTTGACTAGAGTCCTGGTGCATGAAATTTGTGCACTTGGGGCCGGGGGCGGGGGGTTCCCTCAGCCCAGCCTACACCCTCTCCAATCAGGGCCCCCTCGAGGGATGTCTGACTGCCTGTTTAGGCCCAATCCCAGTAGCATCAGGCCTAAATGGGCAGTCGGACATCCTTCTCACAATCCATCACTGCTAGCTCCAAACTGCTCGCCTGCCTGCCTCCCTGATTGCCACTAACCACTTTTGCCTGCCAGCCTGATCACCCCCTAACCACTACCCTGCCAGCCTAATTGATGTCTAACTGCTCCCCTTCCAGCCTGTTTGCCCCCAACTTCCCTCCTCTGCCGGCCTGGTCACCCCTAATTGCCCTCCCCTGCTGGCCTGATGGCCCACAATTGCCCTCCCTTGCAGGCCTGGAACTTCCCACTGTCCTCCCCTGCTGGCCATCTTGTGGTGGCCATCTTGTGTCCACCTGGGGACAGGATCTTTGACCACATGTGGACAGCTCTCTTGTGTGTTGAAGTGATGGTCAATCTATCTATTATTCTTTTATTAGATAGGATAGAGGCCTGGTGCATGGGTGCGGTCTAGCTGGTTTGCCCTGAAGGGTGTCCTGGATCAGGGTGCGAGTTCTTTTGGGGTGTGGGGCGGCTTGGGTGAGGGGCCTATGGAGGTTTGCAGACCGGCCAGGCCCCCCAGTGACCCAAGCAAATGCCCTGGGATCTGGGATTAATTTATCTTCTACAATTGAAACTTTGTAGCCTGGAGCAGAGCTAAGCCTTCTACTTGCTCGTGGCACCAGCCATTTCTGTTTGAAACTTTGTAGCCAAGAGTGGAGGCATATGTGCTAGGGCTGCAGAAGCTTGGCTTCCTTCATTGCCCCAGCAATCCTAGCCTCTGCTCTCTCCAGTTCCGTGGCTGTCACCATTTCTGTTGGGGTATATGTATCTTCTATAATTGAAACTTTGTAGCATTGAGTGGAGGCCTAGGCCGGCAAGGGCAGGCGGAAAGCTTGGCTTCCTCCATTGCCGGTGAAACACAAGCTTCCCTCCTGCTCTCAGTGGCCGCAGCCATTTTGGTTAGGGTTTATTTGCATAATTTGCTCCTGATTGGCTGGTGGGCGTGGCTTGATCAGATACATAGCCAATTTGCATATCACTCTTATTAGATAGGATTGTTTGAACAGTCAATTGGGCACTGGATGATTGGGCACTTAGCATATTAGGCTTTTATCATACAGGACTGGAAGCCCAGTGCACAACATTCATGCACTTGGGGTGAGGGGAGAGATCCCCTCAGCCCAGCCTGTGCCCTTTAGCAGTCCAGGAGCCCTCAGGGGATATCTGACTGATGGCTCCTGCCACCACTGCTGCACTCACCAGCCATTAGCCCAGCTTGTGACTCAGCAGTACTCTCTCTAGGGGAGTGCACTGACCACCAGGGGGCAGCTCCTGCATTGAGTGTCTGCTCTTTGGTGGTCAGTGCGCGTCATAGCAACAGGTCATTTCACCATTCAGTCCATTTGTTTATTACCCTTTATCATATAGGATTGATATTTATCTGATTGCTCAATCAGTTATTGGGATAAATAGATTTTAAGAACCCACTAGGAGTATGGATTTGTCTATTTCTCCAGGGTTCTTGTCAGATTTTGCTTCATACGTTTTGTCATTATTTTGTCATTATTTTGCTTATATAAATGTAGATTTTTAAATATCTTATATATAACTGGGATCTTCATTTTTATGAAATGTTTTTCTTTATTTCTATGAATCCTTACTAGCTTAAAGCTTCTATATTTATAGTGGTATAGGTAGACACTTTAGATTTCTTTTATGGTTAGTGTTTTCATTGGGTTTCTTTTCCCAACCTTTGACTTCCACCTTTATGTGCCCTTATTTCTAAAGGGTGCCTTTTAAAAGAGCATATAGATGGATTCTAGCATTGAATTTCTTCATAAACTCTAACACTGAGATAAGGCAGAAAGGGAGCTATTGATCAATAAGATGATGATGATAAAAAAAGGAAGAAGTGCATTACATTTCCCTAATATTATCTACTAGGAGCCTAGTGCATGAAATTCGTGCACTGGGGGTGGGTGATCCCTCAGCCCAACCTGCCTCCTCACACATCCTCGGAGCCCTCAGGGGATATCCTACTGACCACTCACCCTCAGCCTGCCCAAGGCCTAAAGCAGTGTGGCTCATGGCTGGCTCTGCATGTCACCCCCAACCCGGGCTTTCGCCCCAGCCAGCTCAAGCCCAGCTGGCTTGTACCTCAGCTTCACAACCCCCAGCCCAGGCCTTCTTCCTGGCCAGCACGTGCTGGCCGTCTCAGCCCCGCCACCCGCCCTGGCCACCTTGGCCTCCCCCCTCCCCCTCAGCCTGGGCTGCTTGCTCGCTGACTGGCTCCACCCCAGCTCCTGATTGGTGTGTAGGTGTGGCTTGGTTGTCAGTATGGCCAATTTGCATATTTCTCTTTTATTGGATAGGATTGTGTGGTTCAAAAATTGTAAGCTGTACCCCAGCATTCCACTATGCAGTGGAGTTAGCTAGGACTCAGGATGAAGATCTAACAGAAGGCTGCACAAGCCCCAGAGCTGGTGTGGATATGAAAAGATCCCAGGCCAAATGGGGGTGAAAGGAATAATGGGCATATCCCAAGGAAAGGATAAGTGTAGAAAGTTTAATCTTAGAGTTTGTATAAACCTCTTCATACACTGACTTGGATGAAGTAAAAAGAAACAGGTGGTTTGGGGAGGAACCAAGATGGCGGCATAGGGAAACATCTATCTTGCTGCCCCACACAACAATTCCAAAACTACAACTTAATGACAGAACAAACATCATCCAGAATCACTGGAAAGCTGTCTGAGTGAAAATTCCACAAATAAAAGTAAAGATAGGACAATGTGACTCAGAGGAGCGGCGGAGCGCAGCGTTGAAGATACTCATGGAGACAGAGGTTTGGAGCTGTGCGCGCACACCAGCGAAGAGGGCGGGCAGCTACAAACCTGGCTGGCTTTCTCCATCAAGGAGGGCAAAGGCATCCTACTGCACTGATTCCCCAGTTCCAGGCAAGGTCCGGGGAAGCCACATTCATACGGGGTGAAACTGGACAGTTTGAAAGCATGCTGAAACCCAGGTGTGGCAGAGGTCTGCGAGCTTGTGGAGAGGGCGAGCGTGTGGAGAGAGCACGTAAACTTAGGATCAGCAGTTTGCATGCAAACTTGGGAACAGAAGTGTGCGACCACACAGAGAGGAATCATGACTTGCTCCCTCATTCGGGAGACCACCGGACTGCATTGTGTTACAACCCTGGGCGAGACTTTGGGGTTCCAGACTCATTTGGGCCTGAGTTGTCTGGCAGAGGGTGAAGATTGGTGGCGGCTTTCTCTCGGAGGTGCATGCAGCCATTACCACCCAGTACAGAGACCCAGGTGCCGCATAGGGCGGAGCTGACGCTGCCCATCCAACCTGAACACAGCTTACCTTCACGATCAATTGGCCTGGAAGTCAAACTCTCCTAGTGCTAACAACAATAAGCTGGGCTTAACTTCAACAATACTGTACAACCCATAAAGCACTGCAGCAAGAGTATCCACCTCAGGTACTTGGGGAGGCTGAGCCACTGTCTCTTAGAGGACATCTACCACACAAAGCTAATGGACCAACTCAGGAAAGCAGCCACAATGTGGAGAAACGGAAAGAACTCAGATGTGAAAGAAATGGAGGAAAAAAGACAACTAGACATAGAGTTCAAAACCACAGTTATAAGGTTTTTCAAGAGGCTCCTAGAAAAGGCCGAGACCTACGAGGAAATGAACAAAGCCTACAAAGATATGAAAAAGGACCAACTAGAAATTAAGCATACACTGACTGAAATAAAAAACATTATACAGAGATCTAAAAGCAGTCCAGAGGACCACAAGAACCAAGTCAAAGATTTAAAATACAAAGAAGCAAAATCCACTCAGCCGGAAAGAATCCAAAAAATTGAACATAGTGTAAGGGGCCTCTGGGACAACCTCAACCATACCAACATCCGAATTATAGGGGTGCCAGAAAGAGAGAGAGAGCAAGACAATGAAAACCAACTTGAAGAAATAATCACAGAAAACTTCCCACACCTGGTGAAGGAAATTGACTTTAATTCCAAGAAGTGCACAGAACCCCAAAACATTGGAATCCAAAGAGGACCACACCAAGGCACATCATAATTAAAATGCCAAGAGCAAAAGATAAAGAGAATATTAAAAGCAGCAAGAGAAAAACAGTTAGTTACCTACAAGGGAGCACCCATACGATTGTCAGCGGATTTCTCAACAGAAACGATGCAGGCCAGACGGGAGTGGCAAGAAATATTCAAAGTGATGAACAGCAAGAATCTACAACCAAGATTACTCTATCCAGCAAAGCTATCATTCAGAATTGATGGTCAGATAAAGTGCTTTGCAGATAAGAAAAAGCTAAAGGAGTTAATCACTGCCAAACCAATATTATATGAAATGCTGAAAGATATTCTATAAGAAGAGGAAGAAGAAAAAAGTAAAAATATAAATTATGAACAAGAAATACACATCTATCAACAAATGAATCTAAAAATCAAGTGAATTAATAATCTGATGAACAGGATAAACTGGTGAATATAACAGAATCATGGACATAGAGAGGGAATGGACTGACAGTTCTTGGGGAGAAAAGGGGTGTGGGAAGTACAGCAAGAGACTGGACAAAAATCATGCACCTATGGGAGAGGACAGTGGAGGGGGAGGTAAGGGCGGAGGGTAGATGGGTACAGGGTGGAGGGGAGCTATATGGGGTTAAAAAAGGGGGGAACAATGTAATTAATAAACTGAACAATAAAGATTAAAAAATAATTTAAAAAAATAAAAAAGAAACAGGTGGTCAAGGAGGGATCTGGGAACCAGATTTGATCTCTGAACTCTCTTGAGACATGCAAGGAGGCACATCAACATATAACTTACACTTGAGGATTGAATACTAACCCTAGGTTGATAGTAAGGTTTAGGAGCGTACATTTAAGACTCATTCACATTTTTATCTTTGCTTCTATTTACCTATAATTGGAGTATAATGACTATTACTTGATTGGAATTACATTTTACTTCTTAATACTTCCAGAATTTCATATAGCCTGTTCAAAGTTTTACTGCCTCCACAAGAATCTTATACTAGCCAGCAGCACAATCTATGTGATAGCCACTTTATGGGATGGTTATTTTTTTTAATCTTATATGTCTCCAAAATAAATAGATAGAAGAATCTCTCCTACACCCACATCAGTAAACAGCTTACTGATCAAAAAACTAGGCATCATTTCGTTCTCCAAATCAGAAGAAAATCTTGCCATGTTTTCTTGCCAAGAAGTGAATCTTGGCTTTGTTTATTGCACTTAAGCCATATCTTTTGTGAGATCAGCAATAGTTTAAGGCAATCTGGATGATTTGCCCTTATCACAACTTGGAACAGAATTCTTTGGAGTCTGACTGACAGTAGATTTAAAAGCTTTGAAATTCCTTTGAGGTGTTAGCATTCTTAATGATCCTGGTTTTATTTTTTTAATGCTGTAAGCAAATAATAAAAGTACTGTCTACCAGTTAAGTGGCCATATGATTAAATACATATTTTACTTAGTATTTAATGTAAGTATGCTAGCGAGGAAGAGTTCAAATAGTAATGGAGTGAGCCAAAAGTATGGATGACATTTATTTGCATAGAATAAGAATACATTTTTACTGCTGTTTATAGAAAACATGTTCTTTGGCACAAGCTTCACAAAGACGAGCAGGAACAGAATTCCATGGAATTAAGTTGAAAGTAAGTCGTGGGTAGATACCTAGGAATTCTTATAGGACTGTACGCATTTTGGTAGTTAGATGCCAATCAGGCAAACAGGTCCTTGTGTTTGAAATTGTGCTTGTGATGGGACTATTTTAAAAACTATAATATTACAATACAATGTTAATTCTAGAGGAAGAGACTTACTAGGAAAATATAAATATTTTTACCACCATCTGAATGCAGATACTGAACATGTAAAATAGCCTAATTTTTTGTCCTTGAGTTTTATGTGTCTACTAGAGGCCCAGTGCATAAATTCGTGCACAGGAGGGGTCCCTCAGCCTGGCCAGTGATCAGGGCCGATCAGGGCCAGACTCGCCCAGTCCCGATCAGGCTGGGGGGTTGGCTGGCCAGGGGAAGGGACTGTAGGAGTTGGCTGGCAGGCCTCATTGGGGCTAATGGCAGGCAGTCAGCTGGGGCGGGGGAGTAAAGGGGAGGGTCACAGAAGGTTGGCTGTGGGAGGGCACTGATGACCAGGGGGCAGCTCCTGTGTTGAGTGTCTGCCCTCTGGTGCTCAGTGCATGTCATAGTTAATGGTTGGTCATCCGGTTGTAACAGTTGCTTAGGCTTTTATATATAGAGAGATTAAAATTAAATTTGGTTTTTCGCTTCCCCCTCCTCCCCAAAGTCATTGTGCTTTTTGGGCTTAGAATTGATCTATCTTATGAAATTGTTTGTTTGATATGTCTGTACGCATGTTTTAATTTAAACAATAATTCTTAAATGAACACCTGTTAGTGTATTTCTTTTTCTTTTATCTTTATTGTTCAGTTAATTAATTACATTGTTCCCTTTTTTTTTTCACCCTATAGTTCCCCTCCACCTGGTACCCATCCCACCCTCCGCCCTCACCCCCCTCCACTGTCCTCTCCCATAGTTGCATGATTTTTGTCCAGTCTCTTGCTGCACTTCCCACACCCCCTTTCTCCCCAAGAGTTGTCAGTCCATTCCCTCTCTTTGTCCGTGATTCTGTTACATTCACCAGTTTATCCTGTTCATCAGCTTATTAATTCACTTGATTTTTAGATTCATTTGTTGATAGATGTGTATTTGTTGTTCCTAATTTACAGTTTTATCTTTTTCTTCTTTGGCGTGCCCTCCCACTGTCCAGTTTTCACCCCGTGTGATAGTGGGTTCCCTGGACTTCGCCCAGAGCTGGAGAATCAGTCCAGTGGGACGTCTTTGTCTCCCCTTTCGAGAAAACTGGCCGGTTTTCAGCCGCCTGCCCTCTCCGCTGGCGCGTGCTCCAAACCTCTCTCCGAAGGAATCTTTCAACGCCGTCCGCCGCTGCTCCTCCGAGTCACAGTGTCTTATCTTCACTTTTATTTGTGGAGTTTTCACTCGGCCAGCTTTCTGGTGATTCTGGAAGGTGTTTGTTCTTTTGTTAAGTTGTAGTATTAAAATTGTTGAGTATGACGGCAAGATAGGTGTTTTACCTAAGCCGCCATCTTGGTTCCCCCTGTTAGTGTATTTCTTTAGCAAGCATTTTGCAGATCTTTTAATGATCAATTCTGCTCTGTGAACTGAACCCACTATTATTCCCTAATTAGCTGGGAGTCTAGAACTGGTTACCTCATGGGAAAGACCAGATATAAGCATAAGAAACCCAGTGAAACTAGAAAATCCAAGTGGGGAAGGGAAAGTAATATAAAACAGGATTATATCTCTATTAATTTTTTTCAAATATGAATCTGATGTGTATATGGGATACAATATTATGCAGAGTTTTAAAGTAGAGGCACTGGTCAAAAATGACTGAATTATCTGTCTTTGGGCAAATTACTAAACCTCTCCTAGCACAGGTGGGGTCCCTCAGTCCTTATCAGGCTGGGAAGTTGGCTGGCCAGGGAGAAGGACTGCAGGAGTTGGCCAGCAGGCCCCATTGGGGCCGATTAGGGTCAGCCGGTGGAGGGGTGGGGAGCAGGGTAGCAGAGATGATAATCCCTCCTACTAAGAGTTGATGCGAGAACAAAATTAAATAATGAATGTGAAATACTTAAGAGGTTGGGCACATGACAAGTTTCATGAAATGTGTGTCCATTATTAGTATTTGGGCAGGTGGGATAACCAACATTTCATTGCTTGCCAACTAGATCTAGGGAATTATGGGATTTCCTCAGTATTATGAGGAAATTTGCCATTAGGCATCAACAATAAAAATGGCATCTTATTTTCCAAAGTTTTTGATTAGGCAGGTTTTTAAAACCATTAAAATTTTTCATAAGCACTTTTCTCCTTTTTGCTTTTGTATACCTCATTAGTATTCGTTTGGATGCCAGTGTGGTTTGTCAGGAACAGCTGCCCACAGCTGCAGCAGGCTTCCTGAGCATGAGAGGTACATGTCAGACTTCTCTTCAGAGGGGCTGGTGGCATCCAAATCAAGATGCTTGCTTAGTAAAAAGACCAACCTGAATGGGGTAGACAAAGTTGACTTTCCTGGGATTCCATGGTTCACAAAATCTAGCTTTTGTGTTTCCCATGATAATGACACCAGCTCATGATGCGCAAAGTAGAAAATGTCAAATTGATCTTCTCTTTCGGAAACTTTGAGTAACCTGGTAAGCAGGCATTTGTTTGGTTTTGATTCAGAGATTCCCCCCCCCCCCCCCTTTTTCCTTACGTCTCTCTTAATGCTCAGCAATTTCAGAGCGAGTGTGTCTTCAATAAGAAGAAGCAAGTCTTTCCCCTTAGAGGAAAAAGGATGTGGAATGCAAACAATAACAATTCAAAAAAATGTTGAGTTGTAGTTGCCTTCAGGTTCCTGAGGTTATCAATGCTTGGAAGGCCTAAATTTGGGGGGTTGAGGTGAGGAGGGGTAGAGGGGATATGTAGAGGTCAGAAATTATAATAGGCATGAGGTTTATTATCAATCTTATTTCAGAGGTGCATATTCAAATAAAATAGCTCCTGGATTCAACAGCCAGAGAAAAGCCACGGCCCCTCCCTTTCCCTCTCCACCCCACCCCCCCCAGCCCCCTGACAACTAATGATGGTAAGCCTGGTGACTTTACTTAAGATCATTCCTAGGAGCCAGCTGGAAGGACCCTCCCCCATGACCGTGAAGGAAGAAGGTGGGCTTCTTCATGGGTGTAGCAGGGTGGGGTGCCTTGGTTAATCCAGTAGCTGTAAGACATTGTTCAGAAGCCAGACAGCCCGGTTTTTCTCCATTTGTTATTGGAATTTGTTCCTGCACAATTCCATTCCTCTTGTCTCTGGGTTTTGTAATGATAACCACAGTACAGTAGAGACTGGGAGAAACAGTAAAAGCACAGGAGTCTGCATCAAGACAATGCAGTTTGATTCACAAGGGCTCTCCACCACACTTTCAGCCCTCGTAATATCCTCCATCCTCCATCCTCCTCCTGTCTGCTGCAGTGACGTGGATTCCCAAAGTCCAGTGTGCTCCTGGCTTTCTCCATGATACCTCATAGCTTCCAGGGAGAACTGGGGGCAGCCACTTAAACTCCCAGCTTCCTGGTTCCTTATCTGTCAATGGAAATGACAGTTCTATCTTTTCTCATTCAGAGCTGGTTGTGAGGACCTTTGTGAAAAGTGATTTGGAAGAGCTCTGAAATGATAACCTAAGTCTGCGTAGGCGTCACCCTGCTAATCCTTCCGTGGCGGATTGCTGCCCTGGGTGGGGTGGTGGGCACGGTGCTGGGCTGGCAGATAGAGGATGCAGTGCTGGTACTGAGACGACACAGGAGAATCCGTGTTAACTTTTGCTGCTGGACTCCTCTTTGGTCAAAAGTTGCATCGATTGTGATTACTACCTGCAAATTCTTTATGCCACTCTTTCTGTTTGTTAAGCCCGCCTGTGAAATTTGCTCGCAAGTCTCTTTTTAGAACCTTCTAAGTAGGGTCCAGTATTCCTCCCTGTGTTTCTGTAGCACCCTCTGCCTTGTGCAGATGGTCATGGGTTTATATCCATCATAGACTATAAACTTTAGAGGTCTTGGCCCATGCCAGTATGCATCTTCATGTCCCCACCATTCGACCTGACCTACTTCCTCCCCCATCTTTCAAAGAGGAAGGGGGAAGTTGAAAAAGATAGAAACATCAATGATGAAAGACCCTAGAACTCTGGCATGTCTCCTAACTGGGAATCGAATCATTACCTCCTGGTTCACAGGTCCACGCTCAACCACTCAGTCAGGCTGGCTAGGCACAGGAAGGGTGTTTAGAGGAAAAAACTAAAGGCAAATTAGGAGTTTTAAATAAGTCAATCTTTTTTCCCAGGCAGCCAAAAGTTGATTATGAGGGCAAGCTTCATTATATTATAATGGCTGACAACATGTGCTCCCTAACATATGCTTTGCAGTCTGGGTCAAGTTGCTTTTCCTCTTCCTATGCCTCAGTGTCTCCGTCAAATGGGATAATATTACTAATTGAATAGGGCTATTGTGAGAATTAAGTGAATTAATGCACGTGAAGTGTTTAACATGTAGTATTTAACACAAACAGCATGCAGGAAGTGTTAAATATAGGTAGAACATGAAAGCAAAACCCCACTTCCAAAGGTAAACATTTTCCTCCTTTTCTGAGTACTGAATTTACAGATAGCCACTTTTTTTTCTTGTCTAAAGTTTTACATATGTCTCTATCCACTTCTTTATCTCAGTATTGCTGAGTGTTCTGATTCTTCATCTGTAATAACTACTTGCTCATTTCCTAGGTGGTATCTACTGACTCATGATAGTTTGGGATTCAAGTCTTACCCCCTCTGAGTCTCAAATTTCCTCATCAGCTAAATAAGGAAAATAGCAATGCCTGCCGCATGGAGCTATTGAGAGCACCAGAAGAGCTCATGCCCAGAGAGTTCTTATCTTATGTTTGGCATATAGTAAGCATTCGATAAGTAGCTGCAGGATCACACCTATGTTTTTGTTATTTCGTTGGATGGGAAAACATTCCCTGTCATTACAACACGTCTTTGGAAGTGAGGAATTTAATCCTAACAAAACAACTCATTAAATCTATTTTTGAAAAGAATTCTTGGTAAGGAGGTGAAAGGGTTCCAGGACCCATTTCCAATGTGTGTGTGGAGGTTTCCCCATACCAACAAGAAATTATTGGATGCCAGCATGATGTCCGAGCATTCGACTCCGCTCTGACACCCTCTGCCCGGGATGGAATCTGATTCCTCAGGTAAAGGGCTCAGTCCCACCAGAGCGCCCTTCACTTCAGACTCACTTGCAAGCCCAGCTTGTTACTTGTGCTTCTGAATGACTGGCTGCAAATCAGAGGTTTCCATGAGCCCCTCCTTGGGCTCCATTAATTTGCTAGAATGGCTCATAAAACAAGATAAACCCATTTACTCGCTAGATTATGGATTTATTGTAAAGACTAAGTTATAGATCCACCGCCAGTGAAGAGAGACATAAGGCAAGGTCCTGAATGAAGCTGAAGGAGATTCTGTCTTTGTGCAGCTTGCTCATCATGGTGGAAAGCATTCTGGTTTTCCAACTTAGAAGCTCTCAGAGAAAAGGGCAAGGAACTGTCTTTTGGGTTTTTATGGAGGCTTCATTATGGTCATGACTGACTCAGTCAATTGGCCATTGGCCATTGATTCAACCTCAAGCCCCCCTCTTCTTGCAGGACATCACGGGGTAGGACTGAAAGTTTTAATCCTCTGACCATAGATTGGCTCCATTGGCAACCAGTTCTGTTCTTTAGGTGTGTTCCTAAGGTTACTTCATTAACAAAAAAGAGACTAGTACCTTGATTACTTGAGAGCTCTGTGCGGGAAATGGGGGCAAAGACCAAATCATTAATTCTTATTATAAGTCACAAATCACAGGAGATCTCTGCATCTCTTTTCACTGTTTCAGACGTTTCTGCAAGTGATTGGTGTGGTCGGTGTGGCGGTGGCGGTTATACCTTGGATTGCAATACCTTTGGTTCCCCTTGGCATCATTTTCATTGTTCTTCGGAGATATTTCTTAGAAACATCGAGAGATGTCAAACGCCTGGAATCTACAAGTGAGTACAAAGGCTCTCAGGTTGGAATGGCAGCAGTGCAGTCTGGCTTCCGGTCATGCCCTAATTAAGGAGACCCCTGTAATTCTCATAAAGTTAACATGAACTGGGTACTAAAACCTCCGTTAGTCAGTGTGGCTTTTAAAGCAAATAGATCAGTGCCACTCTATAGGTGCAGCCCTCAGCTTTGCATAAGGCAAGAATAGATGTATGTGGAATAATATTTTGTGGGAATGTGAGCACTGAAGACAGGCCATTTCTGGTCTGGTCATGACATACTTCCTAATCCAGAGCGGAAGGAGATACATGTTTTTCTGAGGTATAAAATTTCTCATTATGTTTTAACTAATATAGAAATAAAACAGATTCTCTCCCCCTCCCCCTGAATTTACTAGAAATGACAAAGGAAAGGAAAAGATTAGAGGAAGAAAAGGAGGTGTCAGGAAATACACTCATGTCAGAAATGATATATTTGAAAAATATATTACTCTCACATACTCAAAAAATTTCAAATTAGTTGTGGTTGTTAAATGTTTTGAAAAGATAAGCACTGCTATTTTCAGTCTTGCTCTTTATTGTCACTGGTAGTGCCACACTGTTTGAGGGCTCCCGCCCTGTGCCTACTCTCCTCCCTCAACCCGGGGCTGTCCGTATAAATGGATACTGAAAATAATTCCCTTGGGAGGACACAGGAGAGGGATCAGTTTAGTGTGTTACTCTATTCAGCTTCCTAGTGTTAGAATAGTGGAGAAAGCATTTGATGATTAACCATTGTGTTCTACAGGTAATCACAGAGGATGTACTGATTCAGAGCTTATCTCATTAATGCACAAACATTTTATTATTAAAACAACAAATTTATAAGGAGAATAGAAATCTATAAGAATGATAGCCAAAGCATAAGGGAGAAAGATATTTGTATCAGAAACCTCAACTGAGGATAGTTATTGCAAAACAATACCAACCTAGCTTTCTGGAAGCCAGGCTAAGGAGAGAAATGTTGATTCCCACAGTTCTCCGTATCTACCAAGTGGAAAAATACAAGATCATCTGGATAAAGGAGTTTTTGTTGTGGCAAATGTGTGTTTCTTTTTTAATAATAAACTCTAGAAGGGCATTTGTCCTAATTATTTTCATAAAGACTAGTGGGTAACAGTTTCATAGAAGCTATAGCAAACTTTCCAGTCATCAAGAAAACCAGCGAAACTACTGTTGAGGGTTGGCTTTCTTAGATCTTTTAATGGGGCAGCGGAGCAGTGTGGTCAAGGTGTTGATAACATTCTGTTGATGTGATTTGTTATGATGACAGGACTGGGAGAAGGCAGGACAAGTGATAAGCCCCAACCATTCTTTTGTGTAGACAGCAAGGCTTCAGTCATTTACTTGTTGAGGCCCACAGATAACCAAATGTGGTAGCCAGTTGATTAGACCTGGTGGTCTGTCCATAAATAACAATTCCACTGTTTCCTCTAATCAATAATTGATGGTACCTCTTGAGGCTGCTGCTGGGACCACCAGCAAAAAGAAGGAACCCGATTGCCTTGGCTAGAAGGCACACACTTGCTTCATCCGTGTGCTTTGAATAACTGCTAAAGTCCCGAGGTTTAGTTTCAGGTCACACTTGAAACCTTGCAATTGTGGGCTGACATTTAAGCTATCTTGCTGTCAAATCTACAATTGATCTAATGGTTTCTCACTTTTGCAATTGTGAGCTTAGCAATGTTCAATTATAGAGAAGTGCATAAAGCCTGGATGGCATTTAGTTGTATTTCTTTAGCCAACTTGATTCATTTGGCAATGCCTGAACTATGAAGCCATATTCAAATTTTGTCTGTAAGGGTTCTAGGGTCAACTAGCAATGTCTGCCAGGGGCATTGCTGGGGGAGTGTTAACATGCATGTCTGCTGTTTTAGAGTTCTTATGCCAATTCTTAGGGACTTTTTTCAACTTAAGATGCTTAATAGGATGTACAGTATTGAGTAAGGCTTGTGGATTAAGATTTTAGGGTTTTCTAAAGATAAACTACAAAGTCTGGGGAGAAATGTATGTAGTCATACACAGGCAGCTTTAACCCCTGATTATTCTCCCTGTGAGATGCTGTGGCCATGATTAAAAGCACAGCCTTGGGAATAAGCCAGAGTTGGATCTGTCTCAGCTCTACCAGCTACTTGGATTGATTTACTTAATCTTGGACAGTACTCTTAATCCTTCAGCCTGTTTTTCCTTCTAATCAAGGGTATAATACACCTGCCCTCTTGCGAGGATTACTTGAGTCGAGGCTTAAACAGTGCTTGCTGGCTTCTACCAAATGCATTAAGAACATGACAACTGGCTGGTCACCCATAGCATTAGCATGAGCCTATAGCAAGACTGTCAGCCCAGGGTCCTTGCATGCAGTTCCCGCCCACCTTGCCAGGGAAGATTTGCAACTCTGTGTCCCAAAAGGCACTCAGGTTCACGGAAAACACAGCTATATGTCTTATGAAATGTAGGTTACATTTGTCTGTGCCTGGTGACTAATGCCATGGGTGTTACATAGGTCTACTTCAGGATAGTCAGCTTAGTTGTTGGGTAAAGGACATTACATTGGGCAAGATAATACCAGAGAGTTGGCATCCCCTCTCTCTTTGCACCAGTTAATTTTCTTTGCAAACCCTCCAATTCACTCATCCTGGTATCTGCTCAGCCCTGAATGGAGTGTGGAAGACTGAGGATAGTTTTCCACAGGTCCAAATTCCTGTTGTACCACTTTCTCTCTTGGGTATGCGGTAAAGAAGGTGATGTGTTCTTTGGGTGCCCTGGTGTTCAAGGCTGGGTGACATCTGATTTATAGAGTCCACCCTGTGGGGATAATCAATTGCTACTTTGATCTGCTAATGAGGGAAGCAAGTAAGGAGGCTGTCCAAGCTCTGGGGAATTGTAGCCTCTTTTTCCTTCTCAGAAGAAATGTCGATGGTAAAAAGGTTTATGTGACCACATTTGCTCTGGGCATGAGACCATGAGTTCTCTGCACTGTGTATAGCACTCTCTTGATATAATGAACCATGTAAGTGCCCTGAGCCATCCTGATGAGCACCTTATATCCAGACTGGCCATGTTCGGGATCGGGCTGGGACATCTGCTGGGGAGTGCAGAAAAGGCCTCTCTGGAGCTTCCAACCTTTCTGATTTGACACGAGAGCTCAGTCTGTGATCATATTGCTCTCCTCAAAGTCCAAGGTTAAAGGGAGCTAAAGTAAATAGAAGGTAAAAATTGCTCAGTATGGTGGAGAGAGAACAGTGTGGATGGTAGAGTAAGACCACAAGCATAAAACTGGGTGGTCAGAACCATCCCAGAGTCACTTAAGGTTCTTTGCCTGAATTAGATAACAAGGGAAAATGTGAGGTCATATCTGTCCCAGAGAATGTTTTCTCCTTTCAGCACTGTCACAAGCTGGAGACCCTAACCCTACCACTAGCCCTAATGATCCCCAGTTTGGAAGGAGCCCCAGGCCGAGTGGATGGTCAGATGGCCCACAGCCCAGGGCTGTCCACCCATGGAGACTTGCTCCCTCCTTTCTTGTAGAACAATGGTTACTAACTGAGCATAACACATGTGCAGTGCCCACAAGCATGGTATTGTGTGACACAGACACTTGATGCCGGGCTAAGGAATCAGGCTCTAGCATTAAGTTTTGAGTTTTTCCCTGTCATTTCATAAAATGTCTGCAGCCTCTTGTAACACACAACTGAGATCTTACCTTCCCCCAAACACCCAGGTTTTACCAACAGATTTTTTGAGCAGGACCTTGATGAATGAGTTAGCAAAGAATTTATCTAAACTAGCTATGATTTGGAGCTGGCCAAAGGATGGGGTCAGAAAGGAACTTTTATTTCCAGATGGTAATGGAAAGCATGGTGTCACCGTGGGCTTGAAGGCTAACCTGCAGGGCCCTCCCAGAAGAGACACAGCCCATTCCCCCCCGCACGCCCCCCCGACCCCGGGAGGCACTGGCAGTGCTATTTGTTGGGACATGCCACCACAGATGGTTTCTCACTGGCTTTCTCTGTCATCTCTTTCTGCTTCCCCAGCTCGGAGCCCCGTGTTTTCCCACTTATCGTCTTCTCTCCAGGGACTCTGGACCATCCGGGCCTACAGAGCTGAGGAGAGGTTTCAGGAACTGTTTGATGCACACCAGGATTTGCATTCAGGTCTGTACGTTTCTGGAAACCATTTCAAAGGATGGGACCTGCTTCCTCCTGAGCCTTGACCTCCCTCTGAGGTGGCCTTGTTGGCTAGCATTCTCTCTGCCTCCCCACTAGAGGCCAGCCCCACATCCTGTCACTGTACATCTTTCTCCCTTCCCCTGCCCCCTCTGCACTCCCCTCTTCCTCAAAACAGCACCACCTCCCCCCACCTCCCCAGCCTGGCTTGCTTTGTTCTTCCATCACTGGGTCCATGACTTTCTGTCCCTTTGGGGCAGGCATCAAGAAACTTTTTTTGTAAAGAGCCAGATGGTAAATATTTTAGGCTTTGTTTGCCATGTCAGCTCTGTTGCAACTAGTCAACTTTGCTGTTGTAACACAAATGCAGGCAAAAATAATGCATCAGCAAATGATTGTGGCTATGTTCCAATAAAACTTTATTTATAGAAACAGGTGGTAGGCCATAGGACATAGTTTTCCAACCCCTTTTTCAGAACATGTGGGGTGGTGAAGTAGCTGAGGAGATCTACTTTCTAATTGTCAGACTTGCCACCCTTTTGATATGCAATGTTCTTTGTATCTGGAAGCTTTCCAATCTGTCTCATATTTTGAACACTACATGCGGGTCCCTTCAGTGTGATGGTCATTTAGATACAAGCTCCTAAGGCATAAACACTTCAGGGCCCTGTAGTGAGTGAGTATGGAAAGTGCTAGAAACAGACTGTGAGCTGCCCCCTCTGCTGTTGGAGCACTGGGAACAGCACAGGAGAGATAGCTTCCTGCCGAGGCCCAGCTGAGGAAGAAATGCACCAACAAGACCATGTTTCCATGTTCTGTAGATGGATCACATTTCTGTTTATAACCTAAGGGTTGAATTTTTTTAATGCCTGCTCCCCACAAAGTCAGGAAAAATCCACTGTAGTGATGCCTGGGTATATTGCACTTAGCTTTCTGGAATCTTCAGGTTCCCTGGGTGTGCAACTCTGCTGTCTTCCTTTGTGCAAAAATCAACTGAGTCCAATGTTCCCCCTCATTCGAAGTGGTTAATGTGATCTGTCTACTTTTTCATGTGTTTACGGTGCTTCACAACCTCAGAGGCTTGGTTCTTGTTTCTGACCACGTCCCGATGGTTCGCTGTACGTCTGGATGCCATCTGTGCCATCTTTGTAACCGTTGTTGCCTTTGGGTCCCTGATTCTGGCCAATAGTAAGTACGGCTGGGAGTAACTATTTGTGGTGTGATTACAATGTATAGCTACATTTACAAGTATTAAATTAAACTCTTGCCACCTTGTCTAGTACCTAATGGGTTTGTGTCAGAGCATTGGCAGTGTGTGAGGTTGGATATGGTTCCGCTGTTTGGCCCATGAAGAGGACCGTTGGGGTCTACATGAGTTCCTTTGATCTTCTTTGGATGGGTTGAGACCTGTGCAGATGTAGCAAGATGACCCTCTGAACTTCCTGGTAGTGTCTGGTAATTGTGAGGATAGAACCAAGTTCACCATTAAGTATTTTGTCTAGCTTAGGGCTTTAGATTTTAGCTCTAAGACCACTCAGATCTCTTGGTTGTTAGGTGCCTGGTGCACTGGGTGGAGAAAGATGCTCAGCACTTATTCTCACTGCCCCGTGGATACCAGATGAGCAGGTGTTGGCGTGCAGGCTTGAATTCGCCATCCCTAACTATTCCAGGTTACAGCACCAAATCACAGTACTGAGTAACGGACCAATGACAGGAATGTTTTGGATTTAAAAGCACTGGCTTTTAGTACGCATTGCTTTGTTTTTAGGGGTTTCCAATCGCAGTTACATTGAAATTACATAATGGTCCTGGAAACCACAATGAGGAAACTCTAAATAATGACTTCCTCACCTATATCATCTGCTTGGTGTGTGTCCTGTGGGATTAATAAACTCATTTAGTATTCATTGTGAGTTCACAGTGGGGGTTTTTGTGTCCTTGTCTCAATCAACAGATAGTGAAAGTGTACTATTACTATTATTGAATGCCATGTGTTTAAATGCTTTCAAGGAGTCTTTTTGGTAAAGTGACAGAAGGAGCCAGACTCTGGGTTTAGAATGGACTGTCTTGACTCCCCTTTTTTTCGTCATTTAGCTTTGGATGCCGGGCAGGTTGGCCTGGCACTGTCCTATGCCCTCACCCTGATGGGGATGTTCCAGTGGTGCGTCAGGCAAAGTGCTGAAGTCGAGAATATGGTAATGTTTATCCTGACGTTCTTAGCCTTTTCCAGTCTCCTTCCCATTAAACGGCATAAAAGCGCTCCTTATGTAAAATATTAAAACTGTTATTTTTACATCGGAGCTAACAGAGTGTTTCAGATCCTTCTTCCATCTGTTTAAAGTTAATGTAAAATATAGTGTATACATCTTTTTCTCAGTCTTATGTATGCCATGTCAGCAGGTTTTATATTCATCACAAGCTGTCTTCAAATGTAATACAGGTCTCTGAGGGAGGGAGGTTCTGAAATCATGGAGTGAATATAAGCTAATGTTTCAGAGGCCCGTTTATTTATTTTTCTTAATGGGGTAGTTCTTCATTCCTAGTTTTAAGAAATTATTATTTTTAGGTTTTTCTTTGTTTAATTGGTAGTCATCTCCTCGCCCCCATCCCCATTTTAGTATTTAGCGATTTACCGCTGAACACCTGAATTTGCTGGGGTCCCTCTTTCTGGTAGAATTAAGCTCCTCTCTAATGTCTGGTCAAAGGTGTTGAGTTACCAGTACACTTGTTTAGGAGAGCATAGTCAATATGTAAATTATCTCCTCTTATGAATATTTGCACCTTCTCCTAAAAGGAGAAAAATGATAAAAGTGAAATACATTCATTTTTCTCTGTTAATGAAGTACAAGTGATTATTAAAATGAGGTTTGGTGACCATCCACTTTAATTCATGTATAACAGCTGGCCCTTCCATAGCTTAAATTAATGATTGGTGGCTATAAGTAGTCTTTTTTTTAAACAAAATCCTTTTGTGTGTGTTTTTTTTATTCAGGTATGAAAAGTAGATACATGAGATATTAGCATTTTTTTCTCTCATTTTCTTAGTTTTAATATAATGTTGAGGGAAGTTCCCATAAGTAAAAGTGTTAAAAGATGATGAACAGGTTTGTAAATCATCAAAGTCTTCATCCAGTTCCTAACTTCTCTCCTTTGGGGGTGTTAATAACATGAGATATTCTTAATCAACTAGATATAAAAACAGAATGGTTCAAAATAAAATAAAATAACAGAGCGGTTCATTGACAATCTCTTATACCATCCATAAACCCACAATGTTCTCTCTGTCTTACAGATGATTTCAGTGGAAAGGGTGATGGAATATACGAACCTTGAAAAAGAAGCGCCTTGGGAATACGAAAAACGTCCCCCGCCAACCTGGCCCCATGAAGGCGTGATTGTCTTTGACAACGTTAACTTCACATACAGCCTGGACGGGCCTCTGGTACTCAAACACCTGACAGCACTCATTAAATCAAGAGAAAAGGTGTGTTTAAACCACCTTGCCTCTTTAATATCTCAACTTAAGGTTTAGTGGCTACATCCGACTGTTGGCTTCCTGGTGAATGGGTCAGGGGCTCCTTTGTTCTTCTGTGGATGCAAATTACATTGGTGACTATAGGTAAATCTTGGAAACCGACCATGAATGTGAGTACCGATATTTCTCTCCTCGTGGTGTGAGCTGCCTCATGGTGGTTGGTGAGCCTTGGGTCGAGGCTGGAACTTAGCCTGCCTGGGGATATGGATCCAACATCTCATTATTCACACCTAAGTCTTGGAAGTCAGCCCTGGCTACTTGTTAGTAACGCTCTAGTATCTAGTTCTGGTCGATTCTTACTTTTCGTATTTCACAGCCCTTCTCTTCTTCCCCAGGATGGCCTTTAATTGCTTCCCTCTGTCCCTTGGCCCATTCTGAAGACTTGCCCTCCTCTAACCCATCCTTTGCTGTCATTCCCCTGCCCTCCCACCAGCAGGCTGCTTCTTTCTAGGACACTGGTCTGATCCCTATGGGTCTCTAGTAGCTTCTTGCCTGGATGATCCACTGCTGGAACCATGGCCCCAGGTCCACTTCATCAGGGGGTGGTATAGCCAGCACTCAGCCACCAGAGAAGATTGTGGAATCCATGATCCAGTCAGGCCTCAGGAAACAGCTGGGGGCAGTAAAGGGCCCAGAGACAGACTCACATTTGATCGAAGGAATGCCAGGGGGCAGGGGAAGACACATGTAGGAGACCCAAAGGAGTTGCATCCTGGCCCTACCAGGGTCTAAGTACACCGACAATGGGAGCTGGGGCCCTCAGTGGTTTAACCAGAACAGATGAGGCTGTAGAAAGCTCTACTCCCACCTCCCCCTCGAGCCCCAATTCCCAACATGCACCCCCCCCCCCCCCCCCCCACACACACACACCCTACACTTGGCAAGTGTGAAGGTTCTGCCAGAGCATCAGGCCTCCTGGCTCCCTTTCCACAGGGAGCCTTTTTTGTTCATCACCTGGATTTTGAAAGCCTCCTTGTTTTCAAAGTCAACTCTAATGCATCTGCCTCTGTGAGACCCTCAACTCTGCCACAGCATCTTACATACTCTTTTAAAATAGCGTTTATAGTACCCCCATGTTCATAGAAGGATTCGTCACAGTAGCCAAAAGTTGGACATAACCCAAGGGATTAATGGATAATCAAAATGTGGTAGATCCAAACAATGGGGTATTATTCAGCCTTAAAAATGAAGGACCTTTTGACACATAGATGACCCTTGAGGATGTTATTTTAAATGGAAGAAGCCAGACACAAAACGACCGATGCTACATGATTCCACCTGGATGAGATTAGGAGTGTCGTTAGGTTCAGAGACAGAGAGTAGGATGGCGGTTGCCAGGAGCCGGCAGGAGAGGCGAATGGAAGTTAGTGTTTCATGGGTATAGAGTTGCATTGCAAGGTAAGAGAGTTTTGTAGATTGGTTGCACAACAAAGAGGATGTACTTAACACTACTGAACTGTATACTTAAAATATAGTTTAAGTTGGTAAACTTTGTTATGTGTATTTTACCACAATTAAAAAATAAAGGTAGTACTTATGCCATGCTTTGTAATTTGGGGTCTGACCTCACAGTAAGTACACTGAGGCTTCTTAAGGTCAGGGAGCACCTTATTTTCATCTTTGTTCCCCAGAAAATGGCATTCTGCAGGCACACCGTGGGTGGGGAGGCACGACTGGCTGCGAGAGTGCGTAATACGCAGGTGTGAAGAGACCAGTAACAAAAACAGACACCCAGGACAGCTCCTGTAAACAACCCATTATCTAGATGCATTAAATGCCTTAAGCACTGCTCTGTTAAGCTCTTTTCCACCACAGACCCATTTAGTGGACTATAGCCATAATTTAATGAATGATACCCTTGTGACATGAAAGAATAACTGTTCAACTTAATGCCCAAATGATACCCGGGAGCAGCTCTGCTGAGTCACGTGGCACACGCTGGCTCATTATTTCTAGTTATATTGCAGGTCGGGAGGAAGGTGGGGACTGCTTGTGTAGGGGAAACATTAACTACCGCTCTGGATGGAGCCCTGTCCCTCAGAACACTGTCAGGGAGGTTCACTCACCGGCAGATACTGTGACTGTCGGATTTCACGTGCCAGACATAATTCTGTTAATTTGCAACATGAGTTAAATTTCCCAGGATACCTCGGAGTATGAATTATTTAAGAAACTCGGTTGTACAACTCAGAAACATAACAGATTTGTATTCTTCAATCTAAAACACACACTTCCCCCCTGTCCCCCACCCCGAGACATAGGATTATCTAAAATTCTAAAATGTTTGTGGGAAAATTGAGTTTGGAAACTGAAGTATGGTAACTCCAGTAACTTGGCTTTTTGTTCTGTGTCCCGGCCCACCACAGTATCGCTTGGTGCTCTTCACTTGTGTGTTTAGAGCTCCTACCTGCCCAGTGTAGTCATGAAATGATTTCACTGTGCCATTGAAGGTCCTGGCTCCCATCTCCATACCTGTGCCAGACCTGTTACTCCGGTACACCCCTTCGGTCTGGCATTGGATTGAGAGAGGCTGTTCAGGAGATGTGGGGATGTGTGAAATGCTGCTTTATTCTCTTGCACGTATTTCCTTTGCTGTCCAGATTCCTGGAAGTTGTAGTAAACGAGAAAGTCTAATAGGTACTAAGCAGCAATCTAATTCACAGAAGAAATAGCATGTAAAAGAAAGAACCAAAATGACGTCAATAGCACTCTAGGCAACCTTGTTAGATTCTAAACACTGGCTGCATTTTTCATTTAGGTGATTTTGAGGTTGATTTGATCATTTTAGTGAGTACTGGGCCATTGTAAAGCATTTCCCAGCCCAAGAGGTAGATTAATTTCGGTTTATTATTTTTTTTCTTGCTCAGAGCTATTACTAGGGTAATGCATTTTACAGTTGTGTGCTCAGTCTTGGTATAGAAAAAATATTAGTTCCCTGCATTTCCTCCTTTTTTATGTAGTACTTTCTCAGGAACCCCTCCCCTCACTGCAGAGGGTCCCACTCCCCAGGCCGTTTTCGGTTTCCTTCCTACCCAGACCGCAGGGCAGCAGCACCCCCATCACTTGGACTTCTTAGAAATGCAGACTCTCAAGCCCAGCAGAGATCTTGGCTCAGAATCCCATTTGAAAAAGGTCCCCTCTCCTGAAGTTCTACTCCCTAAGGCAGTTTTTGATGACTGATAGCCCATGAAATGTCCTTTGAAACATCCTTTGACAGTTTGAAATTAAGCTCATCAATTTCCCCAACTGTTATGCTTGAGCAGAATACTCTAGATCAGAGGTGGGGAACCTTTTTCTGCCAAGGGCCCTTTCGATATTTATATCACTCCTGGGCCATACGAAATTATCATCTTAGAAATTAGCCTGTTACATTTTGGTCAAACATTTAATTAACTCACCCCAATGCCTTGGCAGGGCCAGACCAAATTATTTCTCTGGCCTTATACAGCCCATAGCCAGATGTTCCCTGCTCTAGAAAGTTCTATGTCACTCATCATCCTATAGATTTGTTTTCTGTTTTCCACAACAAGTAAAGCAGCTACTAGCACAGAGACCAGCACAGAGTAATCGCTTAGACAAAGATAGCTGTTGTTATCACAGGGTGTACAAATGGTTGTCTGGCCCATGAAAATGAGGGTGTTGGCCATTTGTAATTCCATTTATGGTTATAGGATCTATCTGCCATGTCTGTCTTCTCTGTTCAGCTTATTGTATACCTAAACAATTTGGGAGTAGATGTTCCATAAATTTCTCCAGCCTGAGGTAGTCTCCCCAAACTCTACAAAATACCCCTTTTGTGCAGGGGTATTTGCCCCAGGTAATACAGATCATTTGAAGGTGAACTAATGCAGAGCCCACTGTCAACACATGCAGTCCAGAGAAGAAACAAGGAATTATAAATATGGCTGCCATCTGAGATAGAAGGAGGTCACAATATTTATGGAAGTATAGAAGATGGTGTAACATCTGTTAGGGGGACAGGTAGAATGTTTCCAAAAATTTGGCGTTTGAAACAGATGTGGTTAGGATTTCAGTAGGTGGATATGCATGTGAAAGTCATTCCAGGTAATGGGACCAACATAAGCAAAGGTGTGATGCCTTGATTCATTGAATGAAGAACTAGGCACCTGCAGAATCTTCAGGGAAATGAACCCCCAGGCATGCAACACTCATTTTCACTTTCAATCCCCACAACTATAAGGGACAGACTTTTGGAGATGAAGGATAGAGAGGTGTGTTAGACAGTTTTGCAGAAAAGACTTTCAGGTTACACAGACAAGCGTAGAGGGGTCCTTGGAAGGTTTAGCCTGAGAAGTGAGTGCACGTGGTCCATAGTGGGAAGATGCAAGAGGCAGAAAGCCACTATCATGTACTCCCAGCAAGATGTTAATAGGGAAAATGATTCCACTTTTTGGAATGAAACTGATGTCGCTTAAAACAAAGTTACAACACTGAGTTTTGTGGATGTGCAGTGAATCAGGTAAAAGTAGAAATTGATCTATTTATGGAAGGTAGTTGCGCAGGTACTTAACAGCCTCCTTTGAAAATGTTCATACCTGTCTGGCAGCAATTCCACATCTAAGAATTTATCTGAAGGAAAATAATTAAGGTTGTTTGCAAAGATTTAACTTCAAGGGTATTTGACACAGTTATTTATAATGGCAAAATATCTACAAAGGGGGTTTGATAATAAACGATCACATACTATAATAGCATGTAGCCATTAAAATAACTTGTTAAATATTGAACAAAAGCAGGTTATAATATGATATTCATATTAATCCCATTTTCTTTAAATATATTAGCTAATATCTTAAGAAAACATACACACACACACACACACACCTGTGTGCACGTGCACGATCTAGTAAGAAAATACTTAAACATCTTAAGAATGATTTTATCCGAGTGGTAGAATTACTTCTAGTATATATTTACCTTCAAATTTATTCTCAGTGATTATGATTAAGAAAAGGGTTGGTTTTATTTTGTGTGTTTTTTTAGGTGATAATGTAGCCATGCACACAGGTGAGGTCTGGGCATTAGAATGAAGGGATTGGGGTCAGGACACATTGCAGAAGTAGAATCTTCAGAGCCGTGCCAGTGTTGTAAGGAGCTACAGATAAGGTGAATGTTCTGAGCTCAAGAGCTTTGAAAATAAGTTAGGGTGGTGAAGAGGGGATGTTAGGAGGGGAATAGTTGTTGTGAGTGGGGCATTTGTTATTAATCATGGTGAATTGTATGTATAAAGGAGATTGATGGGCAGAAGTCTAACACTCTGGTGTCAGTCCTCAGACCAACCTTAGCAGTTGCAAAGCAGCTAAACGAAGCCTGTGTCTTCAGTATTATGAATTTAAACGTACTGATTGGGGACAGTCTCCATGGGCTATTGGTAAAACCCTCTGGTGGCCTGTGAAAGACTCCAGCTTAGTTTTGATGGCTGGCCAGCAGAGAGAAACAGCCGGGTTTTCTTTGAATGGCAATATCATCTCACTATAGTTTGGCGCTCCCAGTCTTATGATCCTGAGCCTCAGCCGGGCAATAAATTCTTTTTTGAAATGCCATTATCGATTTTACAATTAGGCTTCGAATTTTTGGAGGTATTCAAATGAGAAAATATATACAGTTCCCACCATATGATCAGTGCTCAGAAAAGTTTAGTTTTTCTGTGTTTAAAGCCATGAGTTTTTAAGTCTAGTGAAATAATTTAGTGATTGAAAGCATATCGTATGCCCCTGAGTGAGTCCAGATTCCTAATAGAGATGTCATCTCCTGGGAAGCTCCCACCAAGGAATTTTCAGTTGGCCCAGCTCCTTGGTTTAAAAACACACATAAAAAAACCATCTTCCAAAAAAAAAAAACCCCACCAAGATGGTGGTATAGGTAAACACCTAGGCTTTTGCCCCACACAACAATTACAAGAATAGAACTGAAGGACAGAATGGACACTGTCCAGAACCATGGGAAGGTTGGCTGACTGGAAGATCTGAAATTGGAGGGTCATAGAAGTGCACACGGATAATCAGAGCCTCTGCAAAGCCCAATTAACGTGGAGACTCGTGTGCACTCGAGAGGACGGGGTGTCTGAACCTGGCAGGGTTGCTCTGATGGAAAGGAGACAAAAACTCAAGGTTGCGCTGAACCCAGTTCGGTTTTCACTCAAAACCCAGGGGAACCAGGCCCTTATGGGGAGAAACTGGATTGCAGGCAGAAGGAATCTCAGGGGAAGAGCCAGAGGCACACCTCCAGAGACATACACACAGAGGGGACAAACAGGTAGCTGGCTGTGTCTGTTAGGAGAAAGGAGCTCTGGCCAGAGGCGGAACTCCAGGTGCACACACAACTGCTTACGGTAAGGGCGTTCTGTTGACTGTGTGGCTGGCATCTGGTGGAAGGGAAAGGGAGTTCCAATTGCACTGAATCCAGGTGCCAGGCGTAAATCTGAGATTCCGGATCTATTGGGTACTGGATGTTCTGGTGGCAGACAAAATGTGAGGGTACCTTTCTCACAGAGGTGCCTGCGGCGATTGCCTGCAGATGCTAGGACCCTGTGACCTCGTAGGCTGGGGCTGACTGGAAGCCAAGGCTGTCAGCTCCACCCTGAAACTCTGCCCCATCCAAACTGAGCACAGAGGTTTTGGCAAGCTTGCAAGTCCAGGTGCATAAGGTTGTCTCCTAGAGTAGACACAGCTGATCCTCACAGTCAGTTGGCCTGCAGGTGAATTCCTCCCAGTGATACCAACAACAAACAAGACTTATCTGCAACAAGGCTGTATACACAGTCCACAAAGGGGTGCACCAAGAGTGTACACCTCAGGTAACAGGGGAGGCTGAGACACCTAGCACACAAAGCTACCCAACCAACTCAGGGAAGCAGTGAAAATGGGGAGAGAAAGAAAAAGATCGCTAACAAAAGAAATGGAGGAAAACAAACGACTGGATATAGAGTTCAAAATCACAGTGATAAGGTATTTCAAGAGGCTCCTAGAAAAAGCTGATAAGCTCTGCGATAACCTCGAGGATATGAAAAAGGACCAACTAGAAACTAAACATACACTGACTGAAATAAAAAATATTTTACAGAAACCCAACAGCAGACTAGAGGAACAAGTCAAGTCAAGTCAAATATTTGAAATACCACGAGGCCAAAAACACTCAACCAAAAAAGAAAAAAGAATTCAAAAATTTAAGGATAGTGTCAGAAGCCTCTGGGACAACTTCAAACATACCAACATCAGAATTATGGGGGTGCCCAAAGAAGAGAGAGAGCAAGATATGGAAAACATATTTGAAGAAATAATGACTGAAAATTTCTTCCACCTGGTGAAAAAAATAGACTTACAAGTCCAGGAAGCACACAGAACCCCAAGCAAAAGGAATCCAAAGAAGACCACACCAAGACACATCATAATTAAAATGCTAAGAGCAAAGGACAAAGAGAGACTATTAAAAGCAGCAAGAGAAAAACACTTAATTACCTACAAGGGAGCACCCATATGCTTGTCAGCTGACTTCTCAACAGAAACTATGCAGGCCAGACAGGAGTGGCAAGAAATTTTCAAAGTGATGACTAGCAAAAATCTACAACCAAGATTACTCTACCCAGCAAAACTATCATTCGGAATTGAAGGTCATATAAAGAGCTTCACAGATAAGAAGGAGCTAAAGGAGTTCATGAACACCAAACCAGTATTATATGAAATGCTCAAAGGTATTCTTTAAGAAGACAAAAAAGGAGAAAAAGGTGTCTGCTTCAAACTAGAGCATGGATGGAACTGGAGGACATTATGCTAAGTGAAATAAACCAGTCAAAGATAAGTATCACATGAACTCACTCATTTATGGAATACAATGAACACATAAACTGATGAACAAAAAGAGATCCAGAGACAGAAAAGCATTGACTGTCAAACCTCAGAGGGATGGTAGGGGAGGGCGGGAATAAGAGGAAGAGATCAACCAAAGGACTTGTATGCATGCATATAAGCCTAATCAATGGACATGGACACCAGGGGGGTGAGAGCATGAGTGGTGATGGGGGGAGGAGGGGATTGGAAGAGGCAATGGGTGATAAGGACACATATGTAACACCTTAATCAATAAAGAAATTAAAAAAAAAAACCATCTCCCTTTCCACAAAACAAACAAAACAATAATACACACACACACACAACAGTTTCTGCATACAAATTTAAAAGCACATAGCTAAAAGCCAGTTTTTACAATACTGTTTCATTCCTGACCAGCATTATATTGATTCTTTGATCTTATTGTCAGTGCACTTAATTTCTCTCTGATTTTAATAACTAGACTGATACTTGACATGTTTCTTTCCCAAGGCGTAATTTATAACTATTAATTGGTTTGTAAAATGCCTTTTGAACTGCTCAGATGAAAGTCTTCATATAAATAGCAAATGTTTCTTATGTTGTTGTTGTTGTTGATTTCATTATGTGTATTTTGACTACTTGCTACTTACTGTCTTTTAAGATTCTGAAACCTACTTTTAAAAATTTTTAGATCTTTCCTTTCAAGAACAAACATAACCAGATATTTAATATCCAGGAGTGATTTAGTTTCTTTACCAAACAATAAATCCTCTTAAAAGGTAGGACCTGGGAAAAAGAAATACTTGTTTATGTATAACACTTCTGACTTGACTTGTTGGCACCACAATAAAAGTATCCAAGAAATTCTCAAGTTTCAAAATACCCAGGCAAAGGGATAAAACAAATTTAAACCTAAACTTTTTATTGACCACATAGAAATCAACTGGCTTTTCATCTCCAGGAGATTGAGTCTCTCAAAGGATATTTGTCAGTGTCTAACATTTTTGATTCGCACAGTTTGGAGAGTGCTACTGGCATCTCGATAGATAGAACCACAGGATTCTGGCAAACATCATATAAAGCAAAAGACAGCTACTGTCATACATCAGAGAGTCATCTGGCCCAACATGCTGACAGTGTCCATGTTGAGAAATTCAGACTAGATTCAGTGTAGAACTTAATTTGTCTTCATCAATCAGGATTTCTCCTCAGTCTGTTGCACATTGTGTGTTTTAAAAAACCTTGCCTGGACTTCTTTGCAGGTTGGCATTGTGGGAAGAACAGGAGCTGGAAAAAGTTCCCTCATCTCAGCCCTTTTTAGATTGGCAGAACCTGAAGGTAAAATTTGGATTGATAAGATCTTGACAACTGAAATTGGACTTCACGATTTAAGGAAGAAGATGTCAATCATACCTCAGGTATGCAAGCCAGAGAATTCTCACATGATCTTTTTATAAGGGCACCTAAGTTTAATTGCATTACTGTTTAAAGGTGATTTATAGAGGTGATCCATTCCCCCCAGTAGGGCATATTTTTAACAGCAGCTATTTTTAACTGATATTTTAATCAGTTGGCAAGTTTTATTTGTTGTTCATTTGTTTTGGGGTTTTTGTGTATATGTGTGTGTGTGTGTGTGTGTGTGTGTGTGTGTGTGTGTGAGAGAGAGAGAGAGAGAGAGAGAGAGAGAGAGAGAGAGAGAAATTTAATAATTTACCCAGATAGATTTATGGACTTTGAATTCCCCAAGTTCCCAATTTTATCTAATGACTGGAGGCTTGGTGCATGAAATTTGTGCATGGGTGGGGTCCCTAGGCCTGACCAATTCAATGATCGGAGCCAATTGGGGCCACCTCACCCAGTCTTGATTGTATGCTGGTCAGGCTGGGGCCTGTTGGCTGCTGACCAGGGCTTGGGGCCTGCCGGCTGTGGGGAGGGACCAGAGTTGGTTGGCTGGCCATAGAGGTTGGCTATGGAAGTGCACTGACCACAAGGGGGCAGCTCCTATGTTGACCACCTATCTCCTGGTGGTCATTTTGGTCATCTGGTTGCAAAGGTCACTTGCGCTTTTATATATATAGATAGCCACATAATTTTGAGAACAAAATGATAAATGGTTTGTTTAGCATTTGGTAGGTTTCTATAGCAAAACTTAGGTTTTAAGTGACTTAATGAAGGCATTTTGCAGCAATAAAGCTACCTTTTCAAAAGTGGTTAACTCCATGGAGACCTTTCTGTGAAACTGTATGGCTGTGAGAATTTTGGAGTGCATAGGAACTTAGGGGAGGCTTTTAGAACTCTAGCCATTAGTACATGAGAAAGGCCAGTGCAGCGTAGTGACCAAGAGCATCAGATGAGGAATTCCATTTCGGTGCACCTCAGTTTTCCCTCCAGTACATGGCAGCTATCAGTACCAAGTCCCAGAGCTGCTGTGAGGACTAAATAGGTAAGTGCCTATGGAGTGGTTCACCTGCTGTGATGATGGAGGGTTGAATTGACCCTTGTCCAGAGCTCTGATTGTTTCCTTTTACTCTGCTTCGTAATACAAGCATGGACTTTGCTTCTTAATACAAGCATGGTCTTCAGACAATGTTCTTGAGATGGGAGCTCCTGTCATGCCTATGGTTCATCCACTCAGCATAAATTCAGGGAGTATGTATTGAGCAATTGCTGTCCTCTAGTGTATATTTAAGGACAACATAGGCCCTGTAACCACTGGTTGAGGCCTTATACCTTCCATCCTGCCCTCTGACACCAAATACATATTCAGCTTTATACTTGCTGATTATTTTTTAAATTTAAGGTTTTTTGTTTAGCTTTACATTGTAATCATCTAGCCATCGAGGGAAGCTGAGGAAAAACACACATCCTGTTGAGGTAAGGAACACAGAGAAGAGATGAGACAGAAAGAGCCAGGCCAGTCAGCTTCCTGCCTGTGGGTAGAAAGAGCTCTTAAATGCCTGATCATTAGTAAGCATATAGGACATGGTACCCCAAGGGAAGGGGAATGTGGACTTGTGTCTTAAGAACAAGTTCAGCTATTGCTATCTACCACTGCCTGTACAATGATTGGACTTTCTCTAAGCAATTTCAAAATCTATATATCCCCTTCAGAACCTCATTCAGATGCCAATTCACACCCCTTTGGTTGACTAGTACCTAAAGGAACTTACCCCCCCTCCCCCAGAAAATCACAAGTGTTGGAAATTATGTAGAGCAATTGGAACCCTTGTGCATGGCTGCTGGGAATATAAATGGTACAGCCATTGTGGAAAGCAGGATGGAGTATCCTCCAAAAATTAAAAATAGACTTATCATATGATCCATCAATTCTACTTCTGGGTATAAACCCCAAAGAGTTTTGAAGAGACTTGAAGAGATATCTGTACATTCATATGTTATTCGTAATAGCAAAAATGTAGACATACTCCATGTGTTCATTGATGGATGAATGGATAAACAAAATGTGGAATATCCATCCAGTGGAATATAATTCAGCCTTAAAAGGAAGGCAGTTTGGATACATGCTGCAATATGGATGAACCTTCAGGCCATTATATCTGGAATAAGGATAATACTATATAATTCCATTTATATGCGGTGCATAAAGAAGTCATATTCATAGAGACAGCCAGAGAATGGTGGTGTCCAGAGGCTTCAAAGAGGTAGAGAACAGGGTGTTGTTTAATAAGTACAGGTTCAGTTTTGGTGATGGATGTTCAACAATGTTGAATGTATTGAATCCCTCTGAACTATACATTTACAAGTGGTTAAAGTAGCCCTAATCAGTTTGACTTTGTGGATAGAGCATTGGCCTGCGGACTGAAGGGTCCTGGGTTCGATTCTGGCAAAGAGCACATGCCCATGTTGTGGGCTTGATCCCCAGTAGGGGACATATAGGAGGCAGCCAATTAATGATTCTCTCTCAGCCATCTCCTTTCTTCTCTGAAATCAATAAAAAATATATTAAAAAAAATATTAAATAAAAGTGGTTGAGGTAGTAAATTTTATGTGTATTTTACCAGAATTAAAAAAGAAATTGTTTTTAAGATATCCCTTTCAGGAAAAATGGAAAGGAATTTTCAGCACATAAAATCCTGGTATTGAAAGATTCCTTCTTGCTATTAGGTTTATGACTTAGTGATTACAATAAAAATATGAGTTTAAATTCCCAAGTTTTATATTTTGGTGTACCCATCTCTGAAATGGCCCAAAGAGATTTACTTAGCAGAAATAATGGGCGTGTTCATAAAGTACTTTCATATCCTTGGATGAAAGGATCTAGAAACGTGTCCTGTGTTACTTTTAATGCTTCTTAATAAGAAATGGTTGTATGCTTGTGTACATTAAAGAACTGTGTAAATAAAGAAATAATGTTAGATGATTCTTGGCCGTCCCATGTTTTGGAAGCACATCTGAGCGATGATTAAATATACCTTGACATCACCAGGTTTTGGTTCCACTCCATCAGTTGCCACCCTACTTTTGAGCATGCTCTATATACATACTCCAGATAGCGAGCTGACAAAACAGAGTTGAGCTTTGTCTCCATGAAGATAATGATCACCAACCATTGTAAACACAGAACCTTTATTTTTCACTTTATATGCCTTTGTCTCCAAGGCTCAGTGTTTGTTGATTAAAGAAAGAGAGTTAGTAGAGACTGTAGTGTATAAATGGTCCCACAGAATCATTCACGAGGCAGCCAGGGGTAGAATTTTCGAGAGTGGAGACCCAGTGTCTGTCCCACTCTGCCTCACAGGAGTGTGTGACCTTGATGAAGCTGCACGGCCTCCAAACTCCAGTTTCCTTGTCCTTCAGCTGAGCCTAGTAATTCGTGCCTTGCAGAATTGTTGTGGAGACTTCACTGAATGAGAAAATGTTTGGGCTTCTTAGGAATACTCAGTAAATAGTAACTATGATTATTAAGGACTGGGGCACTAGCTTTTCTGATATGTTGCTACTTAAGTAAAAATAGTAAAACACTCTGGATGACCTTTGCTCTTTGATTTTACTTATGTTTTTGTGGTCCTCGGTGATTTTTCATCATATTCATTATAACATAAACCAAATTGTATATATAAATTTAAAGAATGAAGGAAAAAAGTGGAGATGGGGGAAGTGGGTTGTAATGAGAAATCTGTCCAATGTTTGTCCCACAGGAACAACAGGAGTTTGTTCGCTTCTTTTCATCCTCTGTTTTCTGGCTCAGTCTTTTCTAGCCACTGCTGTGTTCCCCACTCATACATTGCAATCCCCCTTAGGAGATCCCTGCCATTTTTTCCCTAGCCCTCTCCACAGTCTCAGTTGTTTTCTACCTCTCCTTTAGGACAGCTATAGCTCTCATTGTTATGCTGTAGTACTTGTGGTAGTTCCTGACAAGTTACACAAGTATTAATAACTAGAGTCCCAGTGCACAAAATTCATGCATGGCGGGGAGGGGAGTGATCCCTTAGCCCGGCCGGTACCGTCTCACAGTCCTCAGGGGATATCCAACTGCCAGTTTAGGTCCAATCCTATAGTGATCCATGTGAGGTTGGGCCTGGACTGGCAGTCAGATGTCCCTCTCATAATTCCGGACCGTTGGCTCCTAAATGCTGGTCTGACAGCCTGCCTTTTTGATTGCCCCTAACCACTCTGCCTATCTGATTGCCCCTAACTACTTGCCTGTCTTCCTGATCACCCCAACCACCTGCCACCTGCCTAATTGCCCCTAAATGCTCACCTGCCTGCCTGCCTGCCTGATCATCCCTAACTACTTGCCTGCCTCCTTCCCCTAATCACTTGCCTGCCTGCCTGATCACCCCTAACAGCTCGCCTGCCTGCCTGATCACCCCTAACGGCTTGCCTGCCTGATCACCTCTAACTGCCTCTGTCTGCCTGCCTGATCACCCTTAACCACTTGCCTGATTGCCCTTATCTGCCTATTGCCCCTAATCACTTGCCTGCCTACCTGATTGCTTCTAACAGCTCATCTGCCTGCCTGATGAGCCCTAACAACTTGCCTACTTGCCTGATCAGCTCTAACTGCTCGCCTGCTTGCCTGATTACCCCGAACTGCTTGCCTGCCTGCCTGATTGCCCCTAACCACTCACCTGCCTGGTTGATCTCTCCTAACTGCTTGCCTGCCTGCCTGCCTGATCACCCCTAATTGCTTGCCTGCATGTCTGATCACCCCTAACTGCCTCTGCCTTGGCCCCCACCACTGTGGCTTCACCCAGAATGATGTCTGGAAGGTCATTTGGCTGTCCGGTCTAATTGGCACATTATGCTTTTATTATAGATAATTTATAATATTTGTTGGCTCTGTAGCACATTTTAGCCTCTTTCTTTATCTGATAGATTGTAAAACTGAGGCACAGTGAACTAAACTCGTTCACCAATTAAGCAGCAGAGTTCAGATTTTAATTTAATTTTGGGAGATTCCCAACTCCTACACCTGCGCGCCTAACCTCTCCACACTGTTGACTGCGGTCCACAGTAGAACACTACGTATCATTTTGTGTGTGTGCCCCCCCCCTCCATACACACACAAACACAAACACAAACACACACACACACACACACACACACACACACATTTCCCAAAACAATATTACTCTGCACTCTGCCTTCTATTCTATTCATTTTATGCTTATTTGTATAAAAGATTAAATGGTGATCATGAGGAACAAAATTGATTTCATGATCCATTTGTTTCACATTCATTTTGAAAAACCCTACCCCTCACCGTACCCCTGTTTGGTTGGCCTCCAGGTACATGTTGGTTCCTCTCTAGGAGCCTTGTTCACGATTCGGATTCTCACAGCATTCCTGCAGCTTTAGCCCATGTCCAGTGAGGAGCTGAGGCACAGGGAGATGGCTGGCTGCCCTGAGTCACACAGCTAATGAGCAGCAGTATCCAAACTCAGGACTGTCCAACCCCAGATCTCTCTCTCTATTTTTCAGTATATGCTTGTTGAACTGAATGATTTCCTCATCAAATATTTTCCCATTTTTCCTACCACCCCACTCAAAAAGACTTCCCCCTAAACCAGCGGTCGGCAAACTGTGGCTCGCGAGCAACATGTGGCTTACAAGCCGTGGTTTGCCGCTCTGTTGACTGATGAGTTTGCCAGCCACTGCCCTAAACCATCATAAAAATAGAGCAAAATTGAAAGCTATTTCTCCTATTGGTGCATCCCTCCTTGCCTAGTTGGTTGGTTTTAAGAAACTGAACTGTTTACTTTTGCCGAAAAACTCAGGTCACACTCACCACTAAGGGAAAATCAGTTTAGAAATGGGTTTAGTCACTAATTTGTCATGGGCTAGTGTCAGGAGAAGATACTCAAAATCTTACCTTGCGAGAGCTCTTTGCAGTTTCTAACTGACTGCAGAGAGGTCTGTTGCCCTGGTTACTTGTCTATACTGTGGAAAGCTTACATTGCTCTTCCCCGCAAATGAATAGGAAGCAGTGTTGCTTCTATCTCAACACCCTGATTTAGAGACCCTCAGACTCTGCAAAGGGGGAGCCCAGTGCTACTTTCCTGTTTACAGATTTGGTGAGCAAGGCTCACATCTTCTTCCCTGCTTCCCACTCACTGTGCACCATGAGCTCCTGTGGTGGCCTCTTTCTTTCAGGACCATCCCTGTCACTCTTTACTGTGCCTTGAGGACGTCGGAATTGGGAGAGGTGATAGCAGCAAAGACCTACATAGGAACAGAGGCAAGGAAATAATGGCATACACAATCTGACTAGTCTTGGAGGGAACTTTAAAAAGCACACAACTGTATTCTTAAAAATGTACACCTGCAATTTGTGTTCAGATTTTCAGGAATAGGGAACAAATGAAAGCACTTCCTTAAAAAAACATTTTTTTTTTAATCCTCTCCCAAGGATATTTTTCCATGGATTTTTAGAGAGTGGAAGAGAGAGGGAAAGACAGAAAAATATCAATGTGAGAGAAACACATCGATTGATTGCCTCCCGCACGAGCCCAACAATGGCTGGGGCCAGACAGGAGCCTGCAACCGAGGTATGTGCCCTTGACTGGAATCGAACCTGGGACCCTTCCGTCCTTAGGCCAACGCTCTATCCACTGAGTGAAACCGGCTAGGGCCTAAAAATTTTTTTTAAACCTAACAGGTAGCTGAAATGTAGGCATTCTTTGTTCTCATGACCTGAAATAGTTAACATATGTTCTCCAAAGAGAACACCAAGGTGAGATTATATTCAGAGATTTGCTTGCTTATCTGAGAGATCTGTAAAAATGGATTTCAAAACTTCTTTGGATGAAGTCTCCACACCTACAGCCCCTATCCTATGGGCATAAAGAAAATGTTTTCAATTGAAGAGGGATTCCATGCAAATGCAATATTTATGATAGCACCCCAAGGGTTGGCACAGATCAACAGCCATAATCCTCATACGATTAAGCAGATCCATTTGTTATTTTTATGAGATCTTTATAATCAAAGCAAAAGGTGGGTAATTTTTATCACTCTTCACTTTTGGTATTTCCATTCCATGGGTTGTTTTCAGCAGGTTGAAAAGGTTCAACAGATCTATCTCTTTAAGACTTCTTCCTTCTACCTGGTTTTCTTTCCCTTCTTTTTTTCTTATTGAGAACAAAACTCAAAGAAAGTAGAGGTGGGTATGCTGTTACTCGTAAAGAAATACAACTGGATCCCAGCCTAATGCAGTGGGTCCTTTGTTTCTGACACTGAAGTCTTCATTAAAGGCCCTGGAACTGCTCCCCGCAGCTCCTGACCTTTTTGTATCGAAAGAGGACTTTACACGACTTAAATTCTTTTTCCTTTGTTGGCGAACAATGTCCTTTTCTTCTGAATATGGATGACGATCAGTTCATTCAGAGGCTACAGGGTTTTAGAAAAGAAGAAGAAGGAAACCAAGAAATAAAGCAACTCCAGGTGATTTTCTTACAACAGGGAGATGAGCTGCCCTCAATAAAGGTCCTTAGATTAGAAATGAAAACGTAGCTCTCAGGACTGGAAGGAGCAGTGGCAGTAGCCACCCCTGAAAATGTATTTTAATAAGAGGACGGTTTCCTGATTTGGGATTGAAATGATGAGTGTAAAGTGTTGTGCTTTGTCTGCTGAGTTTGTAACCACTTGTACAGTTTTGGTCTTGGTTCTGGGTTTTAAGTGTCTGAAGGTTAGTGGGTAGGGTTTCTTTTTAGGATAATGAGAGGCTTGTCTTCCAGTGGTGTGTCCAAAGGTCTAGTAGGCCTATATGTTCCCGTCTTGCCGTGTGCTGAGGGATTATCAACTTACTACACTCAGTACTCTGATTCAGAGTGGCCTTTTTGGGGTCACACACCTAATATGAACTTGTGTTATGTTAGTAACAAAGGAAAAAATTACTACTAAATATGGTACAAAGGATAAAAATAGTGTACCCTTTAAGCCAAGATGAAAAACAGGTTTAATAATTAATGTTCCATTTAAAATATTACATTTCTTTTTCTAACTGTACCGTGCCCGCTCACTTTTATTAAATGAGGTTAATTGTGCACCTTCAGAAAAAAATTAGTACTTTGGTTAATAAATTTAGTATATATTTACATGAAAGTTCTGTGTCCTACCATAAATGTCTAACACTAAAATGTTCTTCCTACAAATATTTTTATAACACTTATTTATAAGATTAGTTTATTAACTTCATTGCCTAAAGATGGGTAGTTTACATATTAATTATCATTTCTGATATTATTTTGACCCTTATCTGCTCCTACAGTAGTATCTACTGTGCACACTTTTATTACCTTTTGAAGGTAATATAATGGTTTCTTATTTGACAAGTGGATGAGAGTACAATGAGTAGAAACCAAAATGAACACGGTGCATAAAGCACATAGGCATATTAAAGCAGACATTGTTAACAAATTGCCAGATGGTTTTAAAGAAAAATATAACTTTATTCAGTTAATGTTTTGAGAAATCATTTTTTAACAAGTTTTGATTAAAATTTTATTCATTTTATAATATACTAGAGGCCCGGGCATGACATTCATGCACTGGGGGAGGGCGGAAGGAAGGGCGTCCCTCAGCCCAGCCTGTACCCCCTCACAGTCCGGGACCCTTCAGGGGATGTCCATCGAGGGGGCCTTAGCACTGCCATGGAGGTGGGAGAGGTTCCTGCAACCACTGCTGCACTTGCCAGCTGTGAGTCCAGCTTCTGGCTGTGTGCCCCCCCCATAAGAGCCCACTGACCATGAGGGGGCATCTCCTGCATTGAGTGTCTGCCCCCTGGTGGTCAGTGTGCATCATAGTGACCAGTCTTTCCGCTGTTTGGGTGATTTGCATATTATCCTTTTTTATTGTATAAGATTTTCTTTTCATACTGCTAAGTAAACATGAGTAATTGCCTAATATACTCTTTTAGATCCAAAAGTACAGATTTAAGTGGAGACCCTTTTGCATTGGAAAATGCTTAATTTCTTTTTATGACACTCAGCAATTATTTGGTGATGCTTAGCACACCCTCCTTAAGGCCTACAGAATATCTCTGGTCTTTCTCCGTTTTTTAAAAATATATTTTTATTGATTTCATAGAAGGCAAGAGAGAGATATAAAAACATCAATGATGGGAGAAAATCATTGATCAGCTGCCTCCTGCACACCCCTTACTGCGAGTCAAGCCCACCACCCTACCATGTACGCTGCCTGGAAATCAAACTGGTAACCTTTTGGTGCACAGGATGATGCCCAACCAACTGGGCCACACTGGCCAGAACTTAATGTCTTTTTAATGTAGGATTTTGCTTAGGAATACATGTTGTTTGATGGCCGACCATCTCTTCTGCATCCATTTTTTCCTCATCCTTCCTGAAACTAAGACAATAAGGAGAGAAAGTGTGGAAGGTTCTGTGAGTGTCATGCTTCTTTATGGCTAGAGAAGATTAAAGTACCGTCTCTATCTTTCTTCTCTGGCATTTGAGAGGTGAAGGGGAACCATCCAGCCCCAAGGCCAGGCCAGCTCCGAGGCTGTTGATTCCCTTGAGTCTAGCACTGGTGGAAAAGTCTAATCTCCTCTTGTTCCCAAAGCTGTGCATCTCATTGTTCTACTACCTTTTAAAAATAGCCTGTTTGAGCTCTTTTCCGCTGCCCATATTCTTGTGGCCTGGGTTACTAGAACCTCTCAAAAGAAAACTTAATCGGCCTATTTATAAGCTCAGGTACAAGATTCTCTTTTGAAAACTAGAAGGAGGCATATTTTTCAAGAGTGATTTAATTGTGGTTCCTCCCAAAGCAGATGAAGAGGAAGAGCTATTTAAATAAAAATAATTTCATTATGACGCACATCACACAATGGGTTTCAGGTTATCCAGCCCTTGCAGTTAATAACAAAGTTCTATGAATCATCAGATGCTGATGCATAGACAAGATAACATGGGGTTTGCTGATGCAAATCAGAGGTGATCTCTTTATGAATAGAGGTGTCATTGGCCTCATTAGTTTACCTTCTCTTAGGACAAAAAACAGGTTGTCCCATTGAAATAGATTCCCAATCCTGAAAGTTTGGTTTCCCAATGGAGAAAATATTTATTCTTTTTAAAAAAAGTTTATTCTGTGCAAATGCGAAAATATTTACCAGTTTTGCTTTGAGGCACAAATTTCAACTAATCATGCTGTTGGTGTTTTTCCAGTATCACCCCACACCTGCATTGACAATTAATTTACATTCTCCTGGCATAACCTCAGATAATGTATATTCTCATTTTTTCTCTTTGAGCAGATATCATTACCAAAAAGGCATTTTAAAAAATCAAACCTTCCTTTTTCAGTTTCTTCTTAAGATGACACACTTCATTAGTTTCTTTTGTTAGTCCAGAAGATATTTTGGACTGCACGCTGTACAATGGAAAATTAATATAGAAATTATTCTGTATTCAAGTATTTGTTACCATATAATTCATGATTATATTGAATTTTGGGTTTTTGAATTTTAATTCTGTTCTGAAATTTAGTATATAAGGAAAAGAGAATACAGTAGTAACATTCACTTTTTTTGCGGTATTTAGGAGCCTGTTTTATTCACTGGAACAATGAGGAAAAATCTGGATCCCTTTAATGAGCACACAGATGAGGAACTGTGGAATGCCTTACAAGAGGTAATTTATAACATGTAATTAATTTGTTAGCATCAGTATATGCACATTTACTAGGTGTACCAGTTAATAATGCGGATTTTTTTCAATAGATGGAGTTACACATATGTTGATATATGTGCGATTTGATATATATGCTCTTTTGTTGTATTGACAGCAAACTTCAATACTTCATTTGTCAAATTTTCTGAAGGTATTAACATCATAGATATTTTTATGCTTAAAAATGTCAAATTTTGTGCCAAAAAAAGAGAGCATTTGCGTGAAGTTTTAATTCATTACTTTTTTTTGAAGAAAAAGTTATCATATATTTCGGGAAGCTTATGGTGAACATGCTCCATCTCAAGATACTTGTGAACGCTGGTTTAAACACTTTAAAAGTGATGATTTCGATGTGAAAGACAAAAAAATCCAGGCCAACCAAAAAAGCTTAAAGACCAACAATTACAAGCATTATTGGATGAAGATGCATGTCATACTCAAAAACAACTTGCAGAAAGATTAAATGTTGCTCAGCAAACAATTTCCTATTATTTACAAGCAATGGGAAAGAATTTTAAAGGAAGGAAACTGGGTGCCACATCAACTGAACGAAAGACAAATGGAAAACTGAAAAGTCACCAGTGAAATGTTGCTTCAATGGCACCAAAGAAAGTCTCTTTTGCATCAAGTTGTGACTGGTGATGAAAAGTGGATTTATTTTGAGAATCCCAAATGCACAAAATCATGGGTTGAACCAGGTCAACCATCAACATTGGCTGCAAGGCCAAATTGCTTTGGAAAGGAGGCAATACTCTGTGTTTGGTAGGATCAGGAAGGTGTAGTCTATTATGAGCTTCTAAAACCAGGTGAAACCATTAATACTGATCGTAACCAACAACAAATAATCCATTGATCGTGAAATGACCAAAATGTGCCAGAAGACACAGCAAAGTAATTGCTTCATGATGATGCACCATCACACACTTCAAAACCAGTTAAAGACACATTAAAAGATCTTGCCTGGGAAGTATTAACCCACCTGCTGTATTCACTAGAACTTACTCCTTCAGATTACCACTTGTTCTGATGGATGGCACACACACTTTTTGAGCAGCGCTTGAAAACATATGAAGAAGTAGAAAATTGGGTCTCTGAATGGTTTGCCTCAAAACAAGAAAAGTTCTATTGGGACAGTATCCACCAATTACCTGAAAGATGAATGTGTAGTTAGTGATGGACATTACTTTGAATAAAGCACTTTTGATGTTTCTCTTGAAAGTATCATGTTATCTTTGATTACAAAATCCGCCATTATTAACCGGTACATCTGGTATAGCATTCCAGGTAATAAAGGGAGAACTTCTTTGGTTTATGTCACTTTATTCACCAACTAGGAGAACTTGATGATATAGATACACATAAAATGTGTCTATTCATGGTGTTAAAAACAAGAAATATAGTGCCTCATGTTTTCATTTTTTTTCTAGAATCCAAAGGCACGGGAAGTTGGTGATGCTGGGTGGCATTTAATAAAACTCAATACAAGATTATTGAAATAGTGAAAATCATTTGTTTCATAGGCCTTGTTGTGTTATATCTTTTAATACTAATTATTTTGTGTATTCGCCCTAGTTCTATAAATTGATTCAAACTGCAGGATGGCAGAAACCATATCTAGACTTTTAAACCAAAGATAGACTTCTCATTCCTCATAGGACCTGGTTCCTCAGTCTTTTGTTTTTAAAAAGTAAGTGCTTAATAAACATTTACTGAATGTTTATTAACATTCTCTTTATTTCAGAGAATTGTGGCTTGTTTCTTTAAAAAAAAAAACACATACACACAAAGAAAACTAATAGCCCTGTCTGGTGTTACTCAGTGGTTAGAGCATTGTCTGTGCACTGAAGGATAGCAGGTTCAATCCCCAGCCCTGGTCAGGGCACGTGCGGGGGAGGCAACCAGTCTTTTCTTTCTCAAATCATTGTCTCTCCCTCGCCTTTTCCTTCTCCCTTTCCGCCCATCTCCAGCTTCTCCCCTCCCTTCCACTCTCTAAAAATCAATGGAAAAATATCCTCTGGTGAAATTAACAAAAATTTAAATAAACAAATAAAAATAAAAAATATATTTAAAACACACACACACATAAGACCCATTGATCTATTGCTCACATAGTTGTTACTTGGAACCTGCTTTTTCCATTTCATGTCTCCCAGGGGTAACCCTGAGATCTTTAATTTATAGATGAGCTTGACTTTAAGCAAGCAGTTGGATGCACGACAATTTCCTACCAATAATTCTGGTTTCTGAAGGCATGCCGGCACTGAGTCTTCACACCCCACCCTGCTTTCCAACAACTTTGAGGCTCTCACTTTCCTAAATGGGGCTGACCACTGACTGCTCCTTCTATTTGAGAAGCGGTAGACCTCTGATTTCATTTAAGTTGGTGAGTCTTTCTATCGTGAAAATCTAGAAGAGAAGAGACGGGGAGAATAGTTAACCATCAAATAGGAAGATGGTAGAACGATCCCTGCTCTTGAACTCGCAGGACACAGTTAGTGGTGAATTTGTGACACACCTTTAAGAAACAGGAATTATTGGTAAATGATTTTTCTGTATATTTCAGAGTTTGAGATCTGTTTTCACAGATTCTCAGATAGTAATACTACCCTAGAAACACTGTTTCCTAGACAGTGAAAAAATGTTAATTGGGAGACAAATCTTTTCAAAAACTATCTTAGAATTTGGTAATAATTTATTTCATCTATAGAAGCCAAAATTAAAGTAAAAGTTAGTGGCCTCTCAGAAATCTAGAAATAATGAGATGGTAGAAGTGGTAGATAATTCTAAGATCTGCCTTCATTTAAGCTACCTTTGGAACTTTCTGTGAGTAAAAATGAATTTATTTCACAAAATGAAGTCAGTGTGTTGCTCTTGGAATTGACCTTGTTATCTCAATGATGCCTCTCAATGTGAGAAATCACCCCAACATTGTGATTCTCTAGGATTTATTTCTATACTAGAGGACTGGTGCATGAAATTTGTGCGGGGTCGGGGGGTGTCCTTTAGCCCAGCCTGCAACCTCTCCAATCTGGGACTCCACTGGGATGAGACCTAAACAGGCAGTCAGACATTCCTCTCACAATCCAGGACTGCTGGCTCCCAGACATTCACCTGTCTGCCTGATTGCCTCTAACCACTTCTGCCTGCCAGCCTAATCACTCTCTAACCACTCCCCTGCCAGCCTGATTGATACCTAACTGCTCTCTGCCAGCCTGATTGTCCCTAATTGCCCTCCCCTGCAGGCCTGGTCCCCCCCAACTGCCCTTCCCTGCAGGCCTGGTCCCCCCCAACTGCTCTCTACCAGCCCAGTCACCCCTAACTGCCCTTCCCTGCAGGCCTGAACACCCTCAACTGTCCCACCCTGCAGTCCATCTTGTGTGGCCATCTTGTGTCCACATGGAAGCAGCCATCTTTGACCATATGGGGTGGCCATCTTGTGTGTTAGAGTGACAGTCAATTTGCATATTACTCTTTTACTAGATAGGATGACTTTTGTATGCTTTTCAATGAAAGAGTTGGTATTCCGATTTTTAGAAAATTTACCAAATCTTTCATTGGAAAACATAGAAAGCAATGAGATCAGATTTTAGGAGAACTAAAAACCCTGTTCAGCTGGTTTATAAATGATGCCATACTAGAAATGGGAACCCAAACTCACAGGTTAGCTTAAGAGTCAATAAGAGGCCAAGACCGGTTTGGCTCAGTGGATAGAGCGTTGGACTGCGGACTGAAGGGTCCCGGGTTCAATTCCGGCAAGGGCATGTACCTTGGTTGCGGGCACATCCCCAGTAGGGGGCGTGCAAGAGGCAGCTGATCGATGTCTCTCTCTCATCGATGTTTCTGACTTTCTATCCCTCTCCCTTCTGCTCTGTAAAAAATCAATAAAATATATTTTAAAAAAAAAAGAGTCAATAAGAGGATACTACGGTTTTCCTCTTTATGAAATTCAAATAAAAGGGAAAGATGCTTTTTTTTTAAATATAATCTCCTCTTCGTTCTTCCTTCTCCTTCTCCCTTGGTGGAGATGGACATTCAGTTAGTTCTATAGATGTTGCCCATCCCATCTTGGTTATTTTTTAAATTATGCTGAAAATACATTTTTGGTATATGTCCTGAAAAATAGCCAGATGTAAACTCAAGAAAGTTCATTAGAAGTTAGTGCTGATTTTGGCATCTAAAACAAAATGGCAGCTCTATAAATATAACATAAGTAATGGTGAAAGATTAAGCAATTTATCTATGAGAAGTCAAAACATGCAAAATTGTATTATATATACCAGTTCCCAGTACTGATAAATGCAAAGAAGAAAAATGTAGCAGAACATGGAGAGAGGCCAAGTAATCACATCTATACTAATAAAAGGGTAATATGCTAATTAGACTGGACACCTTTCATACATCCTTCTGGACAAAGCCACAGTGGCAAGGGCTGAGGCAGAGGCAATCAGGGGGTGATCAGGCAGGCAGGGGAGAGCATTTTGGGGTGTACAGGACTGCGGGAAAGACCAGTTAGGGGCAATCAGGCAGAAAGGCAGAGTGGTTAGGGGCAATCAGGCAGTATATAGATGAGTGGTTATGTGCCAGCAGTCCCAGATTGCAAGAGGGATGTCCTGGATTAGAGAGGGTGCAAGCTGTGCTGAGGGACACCCCCCCCCCAAACACAAATTTTGTGCACCAAGCCTCTAGTTATTAATTATAAGCAACATCTATTGATCTTTTGCTTTATATCAAGCACTGTTGTAAACTCAACACATACTAATTTTATACTCTAACAATGTTAGGTGGTTGACAACTTTCATTATTAATATATTACAGTATTTATAGGTTAGCAAGCTAAGATAGAGAAAGTCCAGGAACTTGCCCAATTGGCAGAGCCAGGTGAGACTCATGTCCAGGCTGTCTGGCCTCAAGGTCCCTATGTTTTAAAATTTTCATATCACAGGAAAGTCAAAGAAATAGGCTGATGAACAAACCTATGTCCTTTACCTAAAGTCACTAGTTGTTAACATTTTGCCAGTTTTTGCTTTCTTCTATATTTGCTAAGAAAGTGCAGAAATTTTCACTAAATGCTGCAATTCACTCTTATGTATACCTTATAGGAACAAGGGCATTTTTCTACATTTACAGTCATTACCGTTACCTATTTTTCAAATCCAGCAATTGCAACTCCTAGCTACTATGTCATACTACCTCTGTTCTCTTTTTTCTGTGTTCTGAGGCTTAATTATAACATGGATGCTTTATAATACTAATGGAGGTCCTTGGCATTCAAGTCATTTTCCTGACCAACTCTGATTAGTAAATGAAGACTGAGTCTCAGAAAACTGTGTTTTCTGGAACCCATGTCTATTGTTCTTCATCTCACAACCTCTATTCCTCATCAGGAATGGATGACCTGAAAGATGGTTAAAAGCCAGACTAGTGATGGGATGTCATCTGAGTTGGGCAAAAGTGTGTGAGATTATTTCTTCAAAGCCAATATATTGATTGTAAGATACACCAGTTTGCACACACAAGTGCTACCAAAGTCAGCTCAACATGAAAAGCCCTGCCACTGTTATACCTTTGATCAGTTCTGTCACCTGGGGTGTAGACTTGTGAATATGTGTCATAAAGAGAATACTCAGTAAGTACTCTTCCTTGTAATGGAGGCCAATTGACTGAGTTGACATCTTCATTTTATAAGTTTCAGCACAAGTAATTTCAGTACAATTAAATGCACCACAGTTCAAATCTTGTACCTTAGACTTTATATATCTTTCATGTGAATGTTGAATACCAACATCATATTTTATCCTCACTCACATTACCATATTTAATCCTAATTTAGAATTTGTTTGTTGGGCTTGGACCTCCATCATGAACATAATTTGAGAACATATTCATAGAAGTGCTTCAGCGTTTAGGAAATACCATGAAAACATCGCCCACTTACCCTTAGTGTGTGTTACTTGACATGTTAATTTTGTGCCCCTGTTTATTGGCTATCACTCATCAATCTGTTAATTTCTTTCTTTCTTTATTAATCCTTGTCCAAGGATATATTTTCATTGATTTGAGAGAGAAAGAGAGAGAGAGAGAGAGAGAGAGAGAGAGAGAGAGAGAGCGATGTGGGGGTTGGGCAGGGGAGAAGGAGAGAAACATTGATGTGAGAAACATTGATTGGTTGCCCCTGCATGTGCACTGTGTAAGTGTGATTCAGTGATTTTGGTAAATTTATAGTTATATAATCATGACAATTCAGTTTTAGAACATTCCTCTCACCCCCATCCACAGTTAATCCTCCAGTCCCTAGGAAATTGGTATTTTACTATTTTTTTGTTTTTCTTTTATAGCTTCACTTTTTCCATTGCTTTTACAAGAGAGTGGAAGGGAAGTCGGGGGAGGGGGAAGAGTTGGAGCAGGGAGAGAGAGACTGGTTGCCTCCTGCACTTACCCTGAGTGGGGATGGGGAGTGAATCTGCAACCTGGGTACGTGCCCTTTACCCAAATAGAACTCGTGACCCTACAGTGGGTAAGCCGACGCTCTAAACACTGTGCCACCAGACAAGGCCAATGTTCTATTTTTTGTCTCCATAAATTCCTGTAGTTTAATTTGAATTAAAAAATTAGAAGGAACATTTAAAATTTTTCTATACTTTACCGCAGGAATAATTTTATTTCACATACTTTATATGCCTTAATGACATTGACAGAACTTGGAACAGACTGATGGCAACGAAGAAGAATCTTGATTCCCATGAAAGTTTATGCTCTTAAGTCAGAATGTTTCTGTCCTGAGTTGACTTATCCATCTTTCTTAGTGAACACTAATTGGAAATGACTGTTGCTGTCATGTGGCCATCCATGGGAGATATGGAAGAAGTCCTAAGGGTTCCAAAGCTGTGATGTCTAGGAGGCTTATGTACTTCAATAGTAGTTTGTTGAGGAAAACACCATTCTTCTTTCTACAATCAACAGGTACAACTTAAAGAAGCCATCGAAGATCTTCCCGGCAAAATGGATACTGAATTAGCAGAATCGGGATCGAACTTCAGCGTCGGACAGAGACAGTTGGTGTGCCTTGCCAGAGCCATTCTCAGGAAAAATCGGATATTGATCATTGACGAGGCAACAGCAAATGTGGATCTCAGGTACAGAGCTGAGTTCCACGTAGCCTGGTATCCGAATTTTAAATGTGGTAAAATGAGAAACATTTAATGATAGTGAGTTTTTCTTTGATGTCTCTTGATAACCCATGAAGAATTAATTCTGGTAAGCAGAGGAAGAAACCAAAACATATATGCTGCTAATGTTACTATAAGCTTCCTAAGAGAGCTAGGTTCCTAAATTCAAATCCTCATAGTTTCAAGCAATTTGAAAGGAAGAATATCTTCCATTTCTAAAATAAAAAGTGGTAAATTTATAAATAGACTTTCTACTTAGATTTTAAAGAACAAGATCATGCTTAAAGTTTTGACTTTTAAAAACATTGTATAAATATATATTTTTAAGTCTTAAGGCTGTCTTTACTGAACTAAATTCAACTTCTTTGATTCCAGAACTGATGAGTTAATACAAAAAAAAATCCGTGAGAAATTTGCCCATTGCACGGTGCTAACCATTGCACACAGATTGAACACCATTATCGACAGTGACAAGATCATGGTAAGACTCCCACCTGTAGAATTCCAGTTTCTTTTTACCGGTTTTTCAGTTTTTCCTTTCTTGTTAAGCTTGATAGACATCTACTATTAGTTAATTTTTCCTTTCATTCTTGACAATAATCCAAATACTTTACATACTCAGATGTGCTATTCAATAATATGTTAATTTCATATTTTCATACTTTAAGCTTATTTGAATTGTTATTTTTACTTAAGATGGCCAACCATAAAAATATTCCAAATTGAAGATATGGCTTCATATTACAGAGTGCTAGAACAGTCATTTTTGCTTTGTCACAGTTGTTTCATTTTGGATTCCCTTAATCAAAAATTTAGCCTTCATTTATCCTGCCAGGTGGTTATTGGGGAAGGCTGCAGAATTTCTCAGCTGTTGGGATATTCACAGGCTGTGTTGTCAGAAGGGAGTCTTTGAGAAGAAAGGGCCTAGTCAGAAAACAAAGTATTTCAACAGAAAGGATTTGATACATGGAATAGGAGGGCTAGAAGAGTGAAAGGAAAAACTGGGGAAATAACTTTAGGGAGCAGCTATCACATCCTAGGACAGCTCTCCATACTTAGGAACTCGAAGGAAAGCCAGTGAAGAGTCAATGTTCAGCCCTCCAAGGAGGGGCCAGCTAGGCCTATGTGAACGAGCACAATGAGGCTCATTCTCAATGTACTAATAGAACATGGAGGCTGAGCCGGATCCTACTGCTGGGGGGATGTTGGCACCAGTGGCAAAAACCAGGTAGACTATGTGTTCTCTATCTCCTACTGGCAGAGCCTAATGAAGAGCCAGCTGGCTAAGGAGCCTCTGAAATGTGGTTTTGAGAGACACAGCTCCAGTACCACATTTGAGGGATAGCACAAAGGTAGAATTGGGGCTGAGAGACTGTAGGTACAGCAAGCATGTCCCTTGCACAGTAGATCCAGATACTATTCACATGGCAGGCTCCAAGCCCTGGTCTCTCGATATGTTTTCTGTTTTCCTTACAGGTGTGATTGGCTCTTTCTTCCTTCATAATTCAGTCTTTCCCTTCCTTCTCTCTCTCCCTCTCTTCTTTTACCTCCTTTCTTTCTCTTTTTTCCTCTTGTTACTTTCAGGAGATCTTAGAATGTGGATTTATAAAATGAAAAGGAAATCATCCCTCAAATGAAAAACCTTTGGCTTCAAATAAGCCCAAAGAATGTAAGCTATCTTCAGGCTATGGATCGATTTTCATTAATCTTGTGGGCACTGACTGTTGTCACTAAATATCGGTGTCCAGTGATGCTCCGGTTAGTAATACAGAAGTAAATAGATAAAGAAGGCCTGCATAGTGCACAAACGGCAACAGATGAAGTTAACCAGTGATTTTTATGATCCATACAAAACAGGTTAAATGACCAGTTAAAATGATCATTAATATCCAAATTTCCTCGTGTCCAGTGGTAATAGAGCTGTCTCTTTTGACTTCCTCTGTGTTTTCAGGAATATTATTTCCCACCAAACTTCATATACACGCACTGTCAGATTGCATCATCATTGGGGACATTGAGAAGATAATAGACAGTCAGCATCGACATGTGCCTTTTGTTACTCCCCAGAACTGGATGTGTAGAGGAGTGAGATCTGGCAACGTACACACACGAGTGGGGCATTTCCAACCCAAAGGATGTTTAGGTTTTAGGCAGTGAAGCAGGCCACTCCCACAGACTCTTGTGAGTGATCATGTGACATTCCAGCATTACAAGACTGACTTGTTAGATTCCAAAAACATTGGTTAGCATTAAGCATCCTTTATCCTGCATTTCATGTTCTTGAATGTTAATCAGAAAATAACATTTCATTTGTGCTTTTTACCTGTCACTTTGTTATTCTAATCTCTAGGATTGTATTTCTCAGACCGTCCCATAAAGCATCCTTCTTCCATAGTAAATGAATAATGCTGTGAAGTTCACTGTTTCACTTTGTCAGTCTTTATTTAAATGCTTCTGAAAGATAGCTCCATCTCTGGCTCCACTGGGGGTCCGTTTGAATAAAATCTTTGTTCCTAAATGTACCACATAGATTTATTTTGAGATTTTAGTGTTACAATATTAAAGGTAGCAGCTTCCTTTTATTATCTGACTAGAGGCCTGGTGCACGAAATTCTTGCATGGGGGAGGGAAGCAGGGGGGTCCCTCAGCCCAGCCTGCACCCTCTTGCAATCTGGGACTAATTGGGGGATGTCCAATTGCCCATTTAGTCCCAATTCCACAGCAATCCCTGTGGAATTGGGCCTAACAACAGTTGGACATCCCTCTCACAATCCAGGACCGCTGGCTCTGAACCAGCCTGCCTACCTCATTGCCCCTAACCTCTTTGCCTTTCTGCCTCATCGCCCCTAACTGCTCAACTGCCTGCCTCATCACCCTTAACCGCCTCTACCTGGCTGCCTCATCGCCCCTAACCCCTCTGTCTGCCTGCCTGATCACCCCTAAGTGCTCATCTGCCTGCCTCATTGCTCCTAAATGCTCACCTGCCTGCCTTATTGCCCCTACACACTCTGCCTGCCTGATTGCCTCTTACTGCCTCTTCCTGGGTCCCCACAGTGGCAGCTTCATCCAGAAGGATGTCAGAATGATGTCTGGAAGGTCGTTCGGCTGTCTGGTCTAATTAACATATTATGCTTTTATTATTATAGATACTTAGAAATACTGTTACCCTAGAATGTTATGGTCACTTAGGGAGACAGAAAGGAAGGACAGAATTTGGCTGACTTCTCAGTTGGTCACTCCTAAATCTTACCCCTCAGCACTTAGACCCACATTCCCAAACATTTAGTTCATGAGCATCTCTTGAACCTGTCAGTTCTGTCGCCTTTATCAAAGTATGTTCATTTGTTTAATACTGTACTTACCATTTTCTCCTAGTAAATTTCATCAACCTCAATTTTTTCTCTTTTAAAGAGTCTATTTAAATCCTTCATGTGGTTTTACAAAGTGATGTATAGCCCAGCCCCTCCCTACCCTTCCAGCCATATCCACTCTGCTTGCCCTCTTTCCTCTGTAGTTAAAACCACATTGATCACTTCTCAGTTTCCCAAAGGGGAGGTTCGCTCTGATTTTTACAATTGTGTTCTCTCTCCCAACTGGATGTCATGTAGGTGGCTTAGACTAAGATGCTGGAGGTGGAGGTAGTAAAATGATTGGACTAGATAATAAAGTAGAGCCCAAGCAGACTGCGTGATGGGCTGAACGTGGGATCTGAGGGAAGAGAGAGAGGAGTCAGTGATGGTTTCTAGGGGTAAGGGTAGAGCCTCTTGGTGAATGGGCTAGACCAGCAAACTGCAGCTCACGAACCACATGTGGCTCTTCGACAAAATACCACAGCCTGGGCAAGTCTATTTTGAAGAAGTGACATTAGAAGTTTAAGTTTAAAAAATTTGGCTCTCAAAAGAAATTTAAGTCGTATGCTGTTGATATTTGGCTCTGTTGACGAATGAGTTTGCCAATTACTGGGCTAGATTGAGGGAGAAGTTGATTTGGAGAAGGGAAGTGCAAGGGCTCTCTTTAGAGCATGTTTCCTTTGTGATGGCTGATCCTTTTTTTAAGTTTGATTTTAGAGAAAAAGGGAGAGGGAGAAATTGAAACATCAGAGATGAGAGAGAATCATTTATTGGCTGCCTCCTGCATGCCCCCTATTGAGGACCAAGCCCACAACTGGGCACGTGCCCTGATTGGGAAACAAACCATGACCTCCTGGCTCATAGGTCAACGTGCACCCTCTAAGCCACACTGTCCCAGCATGGGGGCCAAACTTGTTTTCTGCGGTGACTTTGCATTTCACCACGCAGCTACCCTTTCTGCTCTGAACTCACCAGGGGTTGGGGATGAGAGTGTGAGGTGTCCTACCGGGAGATGAAAACTTGGCCACTTGTTTGCACCTGGGTCAGAGCTGGTTTTTGTTGCTGACTCCTTTATAGGGAGTGGCAGGATTAGACCTTATTCCCTAGTATCAGAGTTGAGGAATTGTTCTCTCTACTCCATCCACCCCAGGAGCAATGAAATCCTCCATCTACATTTTATTCTAGAGCTTCTGATTATCAATTGGTTTTCAGTTTGGCAAAGCGCCATGAATAACCTGTAGCGCCTCAGTCTAGGCCACCGAATAAATCACAAAGCTGCGATTTTTTGAAGCAATTTGCTTTTTTTGCTTTCTTTAGAAATGCCTATTTCCCTTCCAGAAAGCAGGTGACTTGTCTGTTCTGTTATTTTGAAAGGTTTAAGGACATAAAGACAAGTCAATCAGCTGCAAAGCCTAATGCTTCAGAGGGCGGGTGGCCAGCCTGGGGTGTGGCTGGGGAAGTGACAGATGCTAATGAAGGGCATAACCAACAGTGTTGTCATCCTAAAGTCGTGTAATTGCAAGTGCTTAAGGTGTAATAATTATATTTTGTTGCACTAGTGAATACTTCTGCACAAAGACAGATGGATATGGTTTTGTTTACTGTGAGTAAATCAAACAAAAGGCTTGTTGGGAAACAACTGTGACCTAATTAATAGCTTTGTTTGTGAGCTAGCTCTCCAAAGGGATTTACCCAGTTTTGGTTCATTAAGTGCCATTATTGTGTTAGGCTTAGAATTCTATTTTACAAAGATGTTCTCCCCATTTTAACTTTATTAAACATGATGTAGTTGTAATGATAGCTAATTTAATCTTCCTCATTTGCTCAGTTGCCACAAAACAGTGGAGCAAGACAGACACATGAGAAATCCTTTCTCCTAAGACTCACCACTATCTCTGCATTAAAGACGGCGCCTTCCCTGTGGTTTTAAGGATTAGCTGGTTACTTGCGACCTGTTTTCAGCCAATAGCACAGCTTTCTCCTCCAGGCCCTGCACACTTCAGTCTTGATGACACCCCAGGATACTCTCCAGTAGTGTGAGCAAGAGAAGCATGTGAAAATCTGCAGCTGCTCTGACAATATTGTTCAACTTTTCCTTGTCAGGAGTTAGTGAGTTATTTGGGAATGAAGTCTGGAGAACCCAAACCAGGGCTAAGAAACTCAGATTGCACCTCTTCTGTTTATAGGCCATTTTATGGTTTTACAATTTTAACCCTTTCTTCCCAAATTCCAACCTCTCCTTAGTGGTTTTTCCCAGAGAAATCAAAACTGGATACTATTTAACATAACCACCTGGAAAAGCACAAAAAAAACTCAAAGCTAATTGGAGTTTTACTTAAATTCTATTTTTCATCTTTATGGAACTCTTCTTTAAGCCTGCCTGGTCACAGTAAGAGCATTTCAGAAGAGGAAAGCTCCTTTAAAGACAGGCCAAGAGATTTCAGTCACATTTTCAGAGGGAAAAATAACTAATTTGAACACCGAAAGCACAATCTGGTATAAAAACTACCATCCCAGGGAGGGGCTGGGGGGGGGGGGCGGCTTCCATACAATAGCAGACACTCTGGGGGAGCAGCTGTGGAGGCCACTGTGACCTACTCTTCATCCTCCCCAGGTGAGAAGAATGGCTTCCATTTCAAGACCTAAGAATGGATCTTGAGTAACACTTGCCACAGAGAAAATCACAGGCACCTATTTTACCAATCAAAGAACTGAGCTTCAAGGTGGATAACTGTTCCTGTGCCCCTACATCACCTGGTAGCCATGAGCGGGCATCTGAACCCCCTCCCATCCCGACTCCACCCTACTTGGCGCTAAGTGGGATCTCCCTTTATTGCTGGCTGCCTACTAAAAACTGTTCCAGCATCTCTTTCCCATCCTCAGGCTTTTCCTCCACCCTGCACTGCCCCTCCCCTCTCCCCGCAGCCAACCCACTGTCACTGATGGCATCCTGCCAATTAAAATGAATTAAATTATTTTGCAATGGGTCCACTTAGTTTTATATCTAGGACAGCTACTTGGAATATTTGCACATACACCGGCCTGACAAACACATCTTCATTGAGCTTATGTAACTGATTGACTCATCCAACGTGATGTATTTCTCCTCAACCTGCTAGAGAGCAGCGAGCAATTTGAGGCTGATGTTCCTGGAGAGATCCTGGGGCTGAGAGGTTGCCATCACACTGACTGGAATGTGTGGTTTATATATACTTTAACCAGGGTTGCAGGAAGAATGCAGACACAGCGGGAGATTTCAGGGGCCTCTTAGAGCTGTAAAAGATGTTGAAGTAAAAATTCCAAGTTGTACCTCTTTATCTGTACAAAAAGAAAATTGGGAGTTGTATTATGTTTGCTTGCTCTAAAAGGTCTAGGCTCGATCAGACCAGTAAATGTAAAGGCTGAGGGGGAAAGGCTATTCCTGGCCTTGTTTCAGCCTGTATCCCAAGGAGCACCTGGAGTTAGTCTGCACAGCACTGCCTTCCCTCCTCTCTCTTGTCCAAGATTTGATATAAATGAGTTTCAAGCCTTCATCCTCAATCCTGGTCTGTCCCTATGTTTCCTTTCCCTCTCACCCATAGCCATCCACCTGAGGCATGTTGTCCTCCAAAGCTGTGTCCCTAATCCCATAATCCCTATGTCCTCTGCGTTAGACAGCTCCACTCTTCCCACATTGATCTCGCCCTGTATTTTTGCCAAACTACACCACTGCACAGTCACCCAGTGATACCTTGAATTTAGTTCTGTTGTGTATAACTTTTAGCCAGCTTGTATTGGGTGCTTGTTACTTGTCATGTACAACACCAGGGCCTGAGTTGACATTCTTACCTCCAGCTCTCTTGGTCCACGTTGTTCCCTCTATCAGGAATGATTATATCCATTCATCTCCATTTCTTTTATGTTCAAGTCTATCCATTCATTCTTCAAGACCCAGTTCACTGTTCTTCTTGAAGTTTGCCCTCAGAACCTGTGGTTAGAAGTCATCTTTTCTGCTGCTTTCTTCTTTAAAAAAAAAAAAAGTATTTTTATTAATTTCAGAGAGGAAGGAAGAGGGAGAGAGATATAGAAACATCAATGATGAGAGAGAATCCTGCATGCCTTCTACTGGGAATCAAGCCCACTGCCTGGGCATGGAATCAAATCCAGAACCCTTCAGTCCATAGGCTGATGCTCTATCCTCTAAGCAACACTGGCTAGAGCTACCTTTTTCTTTTCTGTGCTTTTCTGGCATCATAGACACTTGAAGCTTTTTCTCTCTCTCTCTTCTTTCAGTGTAGGCTCAAGGGGCTACAACTTACATAACTCCGCCCCTTCTGCAGTTAATTGGCATAATAACATGCAGCAGTTAAGCATGCAATGGATGTTTGCCAAATAAACTCAAGAACTAATGAAAATTTACTTAAATTTTCCTTAAATGTGTTTTGGTCACATGATACTTGCTCTTTATTAATCCTGATAGTTTAATAAAATCAGTTTTCTTTTTCTGTGAGTATATTCCAGGCACACAGCAAATAATTTGAGCCCTGATTATAATAAAATTGCAGTGGAAAGTGGACAGGAGAAATGTTTATCAGCATACTTTTTTAACTTATACAAAGCTAACATAAGACAGTATCCATGTGGAAAGGGATCTTAGAAAATTGAATGTTAAAATTCTCATTTTCCTTATTTTACTTCTGATAAAAATAAATAAATATTTTGCTTTTGATAATAAACAGTGACTTTCCCTGGGAACGCACATGGAGAGGAAAGAGTGCAGGTTCAGACCTGGATTCAAATCCCATCTCTGCCATCTACTGATTCTGCAGCCTCAGCCAAGTTCTTTAACTGAACTGTACTTCAGCCTTCATCTCTGGCTGCAGACTGTGTCTGGCTCATTTTTTAATCTCCTGTTCCTGAAACAGTGCTGTGGTATTAGGTGCTCATTTAATGCTTATTGGGAGGATGGATGGATAGAAGGAAGGTGACTAGAGCAGGTGGCACAGTGAATGCTAAACCCATATCTATTTTTATTTTCCCTTTCAAATTCAAAAGGCTGCTGTTTTCATTATGGGGTGATTTTATTAATCTTAAGGTAGCTATAGTCTTTGTTACATTGCATATATGCCAGGGCATCTCATCTCTCAGATTTGTAAATTCATCCATCTGAGTCTGTACTAATATAGTTCATGTTAAGATACTGTATTTTTTAATGCATATCAAAAAAGTATTAAAGAGGTATATTTATTTTACATCTTTAAAGTATTTCTTACAAAAGTTAAAATTTATCCTTAATAAATTATCAAACTTATAACAAATTACTACAGTTCTGTCACTCCCCCACCAAAAAAAAAAGAAAACTCCCCTTATGAAATATAATGCATGGCCATTAATTGCTAATGCTTATAAGGCTCAAAATATTTAAACCTAAATGATCTTTCTGACATTTATGTTATTAATCCTGTCACTTTTTGAGAACATTAATTTTTTTCTGGCTCTGCCTTTTTAGATATTGGTCAATTCTGAAAACTCCTTATCTCAGTGTCATTCCTGTGTTTTCAGACAATCTGCAAGATAATGGAAAGATTTGCTAGTCAGTCAAATTTGGATAGATAGGAAGTTGGACAAGGACAAGATATTAGTAGTTACCTCCATTAAAAATGATATGAATCTTTATAGCCAGAGAACTCATTCTCCACCATCTCTGAAATGGTGATTTTTAAAAGCTTACTTTGCTTTTGCAGAATATCAAGTTTCTCATTACATATAAAGTAATTTGATTCACTTATTTACTTAGCCTTTAGCAGGAGAGAGACATGTATTTTAAAATTGCGTGTGTGTTTTTCTTCATCAGGAGGAGTGGTTACACTCTATAATGCTATGCTTAAGTAAATTATACATTCAGGGCATCTAAATTGTCATGCCAAATTATAGGACATTTTAATTATTATGTGGATGTGACAGATTCAATTATTCTTGAACTCTTTTGAGAAAGCTGCCCTTAGCGATGGTTTACAGTAGTAAACAAAAGCCGAACGGGAAAATGCCCTTTATAGAGACCTTATAAATGTCTCCCATTAATTGTAATACCTCAGTGTGGAAAAGCAACTTGTGTCCTGCCTACATTGTCAGCATATTCTCTTAAGATAAATTTACTCTAAATATGGCCTAAGTGAACAACTAAGTGCCACTTACCATCAGAGCTATTTGCCTTGGTACCTCACTTGGGCCAATTGTTTCAGACTCTTTTTTTTTTTTCCCCCCTCTGTCTGAAGCCATTAACCAAAGCCACTAATAAGTCGAAATTCGGAGTAAAAAGCCCCTTCCTCTCCCTTTCAGTTCTCAATGGACATATTAATGAGCGATAAAATGGCTGGGAGGCAAACCGCTGGAGAAAGAGAGAAAAAGAAGCATGGAAAGGTTATTGTGAACACAGATATTCAGATCCTCAGCAGCTCAGACAGGGCTGCCCCTGTGCACTGTGTGGGCCCTGATCATTGAAATTTGGAGCTCGATTTCTTAATTGCTTCTTTAGTCTTATCCAAAGAGAAAATTGGATTTCTGGAGATTTCTTCTGTGCAGAGCAATTATGCTAAAGCTGCTTAGGTGGCAGCTCATTCAGCCAGCCTTTCCCTCTCCGAATAATAAATTGCATCCAAAGCCAACCTCAAGATGCGCCTGAATCTCCGCGCAGGGGCGCTGTCCCCTCCTGCCAGGTGGCATGTTTCAGGGAACTCCAGAGGTGTTTACTTCTTTTCCAAATGTTGCTCAGATTCTGTCAAACCAGCTCGGCAATTAATTTGCTTCCAGGTCATCACCCAACTTTTTGATTTTCTTAAATCAAGAAACTTCCCAACTCTGAATATGTGTATAAATAGCCCTCAAAGCTCAGAGTCTCGGAGCTAAAAGCACTAACTAATGGAAACAACCCAAAATGCCCTTGGCAGATACAAAATGCCAGGGGACTGCTGAGTGCCCTTAATCATAGCTTAAACTCTCCTTTTCTTCCTTTCCTATAACATTATACTAATAAAAGGTCGGGTTGAGGCCTTTGTCTGCCTAGTAAAACAGGGTAATCAAACCATTTAAGCACCCACCAGGCCTACCACCCAAATAGATGCTCTCTATTCTCCCTCTCCTGCCTCTTTCCGAAACATTGTCTGAGTTATAATATGCTGCTGCAAAACATTGTGTGCTAATGGGTTTCTTTCTGCTGATTAACAGGTTTTGGATTCAGGAAGACTAAAAGAATATGATGAGCCCTATGTTTTGCTGCAAAATAAAGAGAGCCTATTTTACAAGATGGTGCAACAACTAGGCAAGGCAGAAGCTGCTGCCCTCACCGAAACGGCAAAACAGGTGAGCACGCCATGCGGAGTGGTAATTAGAGTCCGTCTCCACAGTTCACTCCTCGCGATCTGGCACCAAGTGGTTCTAACAAGCACTCTGTGCCCTTGTCAATTATAAGCCTCCAGAGACAAAGCTTCATGGCTGTGTCTTAACAACACGTCCCAGATTGAAGTCAGGTCTGCTAAGCACGGGCAGACGAGGTGGAGGTGGGGGGTGGGGTGGAGTACGGAAATGTGCATGCTCACCTGTGCAGGCATGTGTGCCTGAGAGAGAGATTTCAGATTGGGCTTTTTACACATTCGGACTCTTTGGGTTCCGATTCTCATATTTTACACCTCCATTGCATTTCATTCTAATTGGTGCTCCGCACATTTGAGATGCAAATGCTTTGTCAAGGTACATCCCAGAAATTTGAGAGTTTGAGGGGGGAAATGCAGATTATCAATCATTGGGTCTAGAAAGTTCTACCAGGGAAATGGTAGGCATGCTCCCGATCATTGACACATAAACCAAAAAAAAATTAGAGAAGAGCAGAGATACTCAGTTTCTGTGTTGAGCAGCGATGGTGATGAGTGAGGAGGATGAGGCTCTGAAACTTGTGGTGCAGGTTGTGTTAATCAGTGTGCCTGTGGAGGAGGCAGAGACCTGCAGAGGGAAAGGAAATTGTGTGGGGTCTCATAGCTACCTGAGCAATTGGCAGAGTTGGAGTGCAGTCCTAGATTTAGGGACGGTGAGGTCTGTGTTCTGAACTTTTCCCCAGTTCTTATGTTGAATGTGAACATAGGCAAGCTCCACTTGGAATATGAGTCCTTTTTACGCCTGGAATTCATGCAGTGCTGTCATTTACTACGTTGTCTCTGGTCAAAGCTTCGCCAACCCTAATCCTGACCCTAACTCTGATGGATCCTTTGGGATTCCCTGTCTAATCTAGTCACAGAAACAGCCAGGAATCTCACAAACCATTTTTGTTCTTTGAGGTCGGGCATTTTGCATCAAAGAGCTGTGACCCCTCCTAAGTGTAGAAGTCTCCATTTTAAAAAGTGTTAAGTAATATGAGAAAAGATCATAGATAATATAATATAGTTTAACACTCATTTTACAGAAGAGGAAACTAAGATTTCTTAGAAGGAAAGTGGGGCTATAATCTGTTCTTTCAGTAAATGTTGGTTTTTAAAAAAAATATATTTTTATTGATATCAGCAAGAAAGGGAGAGGGGGAGAGCGAGATAGAAACATCAATGTGAGAGAGAATCACTGAATCGCTTCCCGCTGCATACCCACACTGGGGATCAACCCTGCAACCCGTAGGCATGTGCCTTGACTGGGAATCAGAGCGGGATTTCCTGTTTCATGGATTGATGCTCAGCCCCTGAGCCACAACAGCCGGGCAGGAAATACATATCTTAATTCTCATTCCAGTTGGGGATCTTCTTGACATTATTTGTGTATACATTTGGTCCTTTTGGGAGAACAAACTGATAGACTGTCAACTATTTAAATGCGCCAGCATGAAATATCAATGCGTCATTCAAAACTGTATTACCAGGAGGATTAGCTAAATCAGCATGCTTTTCGCTCTACCAGATCAGAATTCATTCATTTGAAAATAGAACTCAACATCTGGGAAAAGTTCACTTCTAAGTCACATTTTCTTGACCACATAGTTGTTTTTTTTCTTTTTTTCTTTTCTTTTCTGGAGAATATTGGTGCAGGCAAGCTGAATCACTCTCCAGTGGACCCTTTTAGATGATTGTGAAATTATACGAAAGTACTTTTTAGAGACAGAATTAAAGGGTGCCTTAATTTGCTAGGGCTACCGTAACGAAGTGCCACAGATTAAGGTGATTAAATAACAAAACTTATTTCTTCACGGCTCTGGAGGCTGGAATTCTGAGCTCAAGATGGCATAAGAATAGTTTCTCCTAAGGCCTCTCTCTGTGGCTTATAAGTACTCATCTCTCTCTGTATCTTCACTTGGTTTTCCCTTGTGTGTGTCTGTGTCCCAGTCTCCTTCTCTTGTAAGGACACCAGTCAGATTAGATTAGGGCCCGTCAATCTGAACTCATTGATTGACCCAATACAGTTACATTCTGAAGTGTTGGAGGGTTAGAACTTCCACATGTAAATTTTGAGGGGACACAGTTTGGCTCATTCCAAAGGATAAATGCCTGCCTTTCATTCTCTTCCATGATGAAGCAGACCGACACGGATGTTTTCGAAGTTTCTTGGTTCCTAGTGTGTGACAGAGGTGTTATTTTATCTCTTCATGACATCACCAGATACAACCCAGAAGTTACAAAATCTTAATGCCCTAGGTTCTAGGACCCTAAGAGGCACTTGGTATAGCCAAATGGGCTTATATGTCCTCCAATGTCTCTGAGCCTCAGAGTTCTTACCTGTAGTGCAGACCTGCCCTCACCTGTCTCACCTATAGTTCTCAGCTGCCCAACTGCTTCACACTGTTATTACAATGATGAGATGAGAGTTGTTTAAATGCTTTGAAGAATATAAAGCTTTTCACAAATATAAAACAATTCTACCCATCAATGATAGAAGATAGGTAGTTGGATTTTCTTTTTGTTTTTTAATGTTGTGGTTTGAACCCTTTCTTCTCGATAGTAACAAAAGAAGCACCCAAAGTTCTTCTGAGTAGCTTTAGAGACTCTAAAAAGTTAAAACTTATTTGTAATAGTTTTTAAACAAACAATACATTTAAAGCTACACAATTAGCCGAAACCAGTTTGACTCAGTGGATAGAGCCGTCGGCTTGCGGACTGAAAGGTTCCAGGTTCAATTCTGGTCAAGGGCATGTACATTGGCTGCAGGCACATCCCCATTTCATCAATGATGGGCTTTTTCTTTAATTTCATAATATCTTTGCTGTTTAGGGTGATTTCTGAGAGGAAAGGGGGGAAGAAAATCCATTTCCATTATTTTAAAAGCAGACGTCCTCTCTAACTCTCTTCGACTTTGACAACATGCATGCCATATGTACACCAAAGTTAGACCTGCCTTAAAGATTAGTTAGAGTTACTGGCTTTGAACTTGGGCCATACAGTTCAGGGAGAATGAATTGACAGAGTCTTGAACCAGAATTCAACATAATGAATAATGGCTTATGAGTATAATATAAAAACAAATGCTCTCCATTATCCATGCGAGGGAACCTCCCCTCCCTTTTTAATTCTCAGTTGAGGGCATGTTTATTGACCTTAGAGGGAAGAAGGGAGAGAGAAAAAGGGAGAGAAACAGAAATGGGTTGCCTCCCTTACGTGCCCTGAGCAGGGATCGAACCTTCAACCTTTTTGGTATTCGGGACAATGCTCCAACCAAGCCAGCCATCAGCCATGGTCATTCATTCAGGGAGCTTTCATTGCTGTTGCATTTAGTAAGACCTAATTCCATGATGGTGGCTTTATTGACAATCTAGAGTTTAACAATTCAGTATAGTTTCAACCTATATTAATGAAATTATAATGAACTGAACCCAAGAGAAGGAAACCAACACTCACTGTCTTTAATCTTCACACAGTATTCTGAGTTGGCATTATCCCTTTTTGACAAAGGGTGAAATTAAGGCAGAAGAGCTTAAGTAACTGTTCAAAGTCACTAGTTAGTACTCCAGTTTCTGTAATCTTTAAACTACCTTTGTGCCTCCCCAGTTACCACATTCACTTCATTAACGGTGTCTCCACTATGACTCAGGGGTTCTGTAAAGATAATATCAAGAGATCCACAAAAGGGTCTCCCAGATGGGTTTTTTTTTCTTTTTTTTCTTTTTTTTCATCTGAGCTGGGTGATGCTGCTGCTGTCCATGGACTAAGGGGCCACTTCTCTGAGCAGCATCATAACCACACCCAACACTTAACTCGAGGTGTTTTCAGCCTGTAGTTTGTAGCCATTAATTAGTTCCTGTGATTGTCTCATTTCACAGATGAGGTAGCCAGTGTGGGTAGAGGTTCAGTGATTTTTCCAGGATCAGCAGTGAGTTCCAGAATAGAAAGCTGAGATTGTTCTCTTCAGAGGCTTAACCTATCGACAAGCACTCTGCTAACAAGTGTTCGGTCATCTCAACTATCTTCATTACCCGCACTGTGAAAAAGATGCCTTCTCACTCCTTTGCTGTTAGGCAGAGTGTATGATGAAACCTGGCAACAGATGAGAAAAAGATAGGTCAAATCAAGGATTTTATACACAGGACACATGTTTTCAGTATTCAATTTCAAGTATTTCAGACCATGAAGCTAAGACCATTTTAGTGAAAAGTTGCTAATAATAACAGAGAAACATTGATTTGTTGTTCCACTTATCTATGCATTCATTGGTTGATTCTTGTATATGACCTGACCAGGGATCAAACTGTAACCTTGCTGTTTTGGGATGATATTTTAACCAACTGAGTTACCTGGCCAGGGCAATAATAACATGTTCTTTATATTAAAAAAGTTACATTAAGAGGGTTATGGGAACAGTAACTGCGCTTAATTGGGAAAGACTATCAAGCAGTGGAAAACAAAATCAATTTCCATTTGTTCTCTTGGCTGTTCTTAATTTCACCATCAAGAAATAGGTTTTTGGAGTACATCCTATCTAATAAAAGTTTAATATGCAAATCGATCAAACAGCAGAACAACCAGTCGCTATGATGTGCCCTGACCACCAGGGGCAGATGCTCAACACAGGAGTTGCCCTCAGATGGTCAGTGCACTCCCTCAGTGGGAGTGCTGCTCAGCCAGAAGCTGGGCTCATGGGACAGTGGCAATGGTGGGAGCCTCTCCTGCCTCAGCAGCAGTTGGACATCTCCCAAGGGCTCCTGGACTCCGAGAGGGCGCAGGCCAGGCTGAGGGAGCCTTCCAAGTGCGTTTTTCATGCATGGGGCATCTAGTAAAATATAACCACACAATATGGCTATCTTTAAAAAATGGAGGTGGGAGATGATATAAATTTAGTTCCCAAACCAGACCTTATTTTTAAATACTTACATTATAATCAAAATAGCCTCAGATTTTACCCAGTGGGGTCCAAGCATATTATTGAAGGATTTATTATTTTTCTCCTAAGTGAAAATATATAGTTATTTCAGATGCAGTCCTGTTTTTGAGATAGCAAGTATGTAAGCAGCAAGCGAAAAGGTACACTTTAATATAAAGGTGGCTCTCTCAGCACTTTCCATTTCTGTATGTGAAGTCCATTGTTTCCTATGATAACTTTGTTGACAGCACCCACAAATATCTTGGGAGCCAGGTCTTATAAAACAGATCCAGGATCATATGACTAAGAGACCCAGCTCATGACACGTGTCAGCTTCAGATAGATGGCACATTTTCTGTTTTAAAGACTCAGACAAAACTTTTCACATTCATCTTATGGGGAGGGGGGGAATTACATTTGAAGTTCTTTTTTCATCCAAACACATTTTGAGATAAGAGCTCACAAGCCTTGACATTATTTCATTTTGTTATGCGCATCTGTCAAGACACCAAGATACGATACAGCTGCTAAAAACTGATGATTGTGGAACAGAGAACCTTGACAGCATTTCATTTCCTTTATGTTCTGATTATACATTTATCGGAAAACCTGTATCTCTCCTAGTTCTGCTGGAAATTGGTAGAATTCAAGAAGTCAAAGGCTTGGCAAAGAACCGTCCTATTATTTGGTATCATCTTACATTTGAGAGAAGTTGCCTGGTGGAGTCATTGTTAAAGCTTTTGCTTCTCTTTTTTTCATTATCGTGCCCCACTATCCACAGATCACATTTCTATGGTCCCTATAACTACCTTGCTGCACAAATTAAACGCTGGGACATTTCATACATATACGCCAGCTTTTCAATAGTTGTCAATCAGAGTTTATAAAATACAGGGATTACAACCCGATATTAACATCCAAATCTATTGTGCTCATTTTATGTGTGAAAATGAGAAACCCTCGTGCAGACGCTCGATTTCCCAGCCTCTTTGTCACCCTGTTTTTAATTTATCTCCAGGTTTTGAGTCAGTAAAATGACTTTGCTTATCAATTTAATGTAGCGATAAAACATATCTGTGAATCAGAATGATCAGAACTAAAGTGGATCTATAGGTTGTTTGGCATTTAAGCCCAGCTCTACTGGCGGTTTTAATGGGGCTACTTTATAGAATAAAAGCATCTCTGTGTTTTTTTAATTGTGCCTCTGTGAGTGATATAATTTGCTTCACATAAAGAAGTGGACATAGAAATGCATTCCCTCATGTTCTCTCATGCCTCTTTTTTAATTACAGGTGTACTTCAAAAGGAATTATCCAGATGTTACTCAGAATGGCCATGTGGTTGTGAATGCTTCTAATGGACAGCCTTCAGCCTTCACTATTTTTGAGACAGCACTGTGATACTACGATTCAAGTCTATTCTGAAGGCGTTTCTCCACTAGTTTTGCACTGTTTGAACTATACTTTTTTTTACACTAGCAACAAATATTTACACGTACAAGATGTCAGTTTATTTGGATTTTTTTCCTCCAACTTCACTCAATGATTTCAAACTCTAACAAAATTACTTACTATTTTTATTTATATTTATGTTATAGTATTTTTTTTTATCTTATCCAAATCAGAAGTGCAGGCCACCAATAAAAACTGTTTATCAGGTCTTGTGCCTTAAGAGACTCAGAGCCAAAGCTCATTTTGTGAACTATGAGACAAAGTTGTCAAGAGACTTTTTTTTTTTTTTACTACCACCCAAACTACATATTACTTTGCAGTTATATCAGGGATTCTATTTACTTGAAAATTGTGTGAAGTTGCCATTTTGTCGTTAACATACTTAGGATCCGCTCTCGCACCCCTCACCCCCTCGGGTCTCTGGCTGAAATAATACAGATAAAACCAATAGGAAAAGCAAAATATATACTTTGGTATAAACAGCATTATAGTAGGGAGAGTCCACTCCCCCACTCACCCACCCACCCCCCAAAAAGTCTATAGTTAAAATACAGAAAGGCAATATGTAATTATGTTCTAAAAGAAAAAGAAGAGGAAATAATGTTTTCTCAAAATAGGTGCCCATACAGGTAAAGGAAGAACACAGTGGGATCATTGATTGTCTTTTAAATTTGCATGCCTTTGACATGGTAACCATTGTAGTTTTAGTCAGTGTGGTGGCCAAACTGCTACTGGTAATTCCTGAATATGTAGTAGTACTCTTATTCGAGTTTGGTTGACTGCCAGCTAATCTTCAGTTGACTAGAAACCTTTTGGGTTAGCCTTTATGGAAATTCCTACTTAATTGTTTGCATAGGTTCTCCCAAGTTGGTAAGAAAAAATGAAAATCATTGTAAACATTGACTGTAATTATACAATTACTAGAGGCCCAGTGCACAGATTTGTGCACCAGTGGGATCTTTCAGCCTGGCCTGCACCCTCTCGCAATCCGGGACCCCTCAGGGGATGTCAGGCCCACTGCACAGATTTGGCCCAATCCCCGCAGGCCAGGCTGAGGGACCCCTTGGTACACAAATCTGTGCACTGGGCCTCTAGTATGCATATAAAATCTTTGGTTAATCTCTTCCCACCCTCTCCCCTCCCCCCTTCCCTCTGAGATTCATCAGTCTGTTCCATGTTTCCATGCCTATGCACTGAGCATCTGCCCCAGGTGGTAAGTGCGCATCATAGCTACTGGTCGAACTCTGTGTGTGTGTGTGTGTGTGTGTGTGTCTATATATTACATATATGTGTGTCTATATATTACATATATAGACACACACACACACACACAAGAGGCCCAGTGCACAACATTTGTGCACAGGTCCCCTCAGCCCAGTCTGTACCCTCTTGCAATTCGGGACCCCTTGGGGGATGTCTGCCTGACAGTAAGCTGGCAGTAGGACATCCCCCCAACAGGTCCTTAGTGCTGCCACAGAGGCAGGAGTGGCACCCACCACTGCCACTGCACTTGCCAGCCTTGAGTTCAGCTTCTGGCTGAGCAGTGTTCCCGCTGTGAGAGTGCACAGGAGTAAGCTCCTGCGCTGAGTGTCTGCCCCCTGGTGGCCTGTGTGCATCACAGCAACTAGTCATTCCTCTATTAGGTCAATTTGCATATTAGGGTTTTATTATATAGGATATATAGATAGATATTCTCAGGATGCATCCAAAAAGTTCACTTTTATGAGCCTGCCAGGTCTTTCTGATTAGTAAAGCAGAAAACCACAATACTTCCTAGGGCCTGCTGTGGTTTCTTTGGGTCTTTTGTTTTTCTTGATGGTGATGGTATGGTGAGCTCAAGTTACTAAAGGTTGTACTGTCATGGTTTTGAGTGGTTTCTCATGACCTCAGAATAAGGTAACCACCCTCAAGTTGCAAATATATAACATATATATGTATGTATGTATGTATATGTGCCGTCATATAGCAAGTATTTGGACTCTTCAACAGACACTGGTGTTTCATAGACTCAAGCCTTAAACACACATATACATACACACAACACAGCAAACTACCAGAATACACTAAATTCCATAACTGGAACATTTTATATCTAGAAATAATATGGTTAATGTTTAGTCCATTAAACCAATAAGCTGTTTAATGGTCAAGGCTAGTAGTTCAAGAGACTGAAAAGATAACAATCAATGGTAATAATGAGATTTGTTAGAACAGTGGCAATATTTGACATGTGTGTGTTTATTTTGTCTTTAGAAGTTCAAAGTGGTTAAGTTTCTATTTCTGTTTTACAGTCATCATAGTTTTTAATGAAACAAAACTCAAATAAATGGCAGTTTTCTCCACTTAAATGTCTGTATTTTTGTTCTTAGATTACTGACTTACGTACGTCCTTGCTCTTGAAAGCCAATGCATTTTCCTGAAATCAAAAACTACCTACCATTACTCACTGACTGGTTAACTTGATTAATTAGATGTACCAAATATTCTAAGCAGGTTGATTGGTTTCAGATAGGTTGAAATAGTTGCTATTGAAGCAAACTCAGTTGCACCATTTTCAGGAAAAAGGAGAGAATAGTATTAGCTTATGTCCTATGCTTGAACAAATATGAAGTTTTGAGATTTTTGTTTTTTGAAAGGTGACCTTGCCATAGACCAGTGGTCGGCAAACTCATTAGTCAACAGAGCCAAATATTGACGGTACAACAATTAAAATTTCTTTTGAGAGCCAAATTTTTAAAACTTCTTCTAACGCCACTTCTTCAAAATAGACTCGCCCGGGCCGTGGTATTTTGTGCAAGAGCCACACTGAAGGGGCCAAAGAGCCTCACATGCTCGCAAGCCGCAGTTTGCTGACCACGGCCATAGACTAACCAAAAACATCTATCGCTGCTACATTTAAAACACTAAACATTTGGTCCCAGGCCCAGCAACATTAGCTTCACCTGGGAACTTAGAAGTGCAAGTTCTTGTTTCTCACTCCGTAGCTACTGAATCAGAAACTCTGGTGATGGGGATCAATAATCTGTATCTTAAACCCAAAGGGGTGATTCTGGTGCAGACTAAAGTCTGAGAACCCGTACTTAGAACCTAAAGAATTCCTAAAGCTCACTAAGAAAACACAGAAAGCCCAGTTAGAGAAATGGACACAGAGATTGAATGGGCACTTCACAAAAGAGAATATCCAAATGACCAATAACTAGAGAAGTGCTCACTCTTGTTGGTTACCAGGAAAATAAACATTGAAACCACAGTGAGATACCACTAAACACCCACTAGAATGACTAATACTGAAAAGGGCTTAGAATCCAATCCAGGGCCAATGGAGCAGTGGGAACTTTCACGAACTACTGTGTGTATAAAAAAAAGTGTATTTTGAAAAAGTGACTTTGGAAAATAGTTGGACAGCATTATCCAAGCTGTATACTCTGCAATCCACTAATTCCACTCTGAATGTATCCACATGTGCTCCAAGAGATGTGTTCAAGGATGTTCTTCATAGCCCCAGAGTGGGAATAATCCAAATGCTCATCAACAGTAGATGGGAAATAAACTGATGTCATAGAAACTCCACAGCAATGAAAGTGATTAATTATATCAACAACACAGGTAAATCTCACAAACTTATGCCTGACTCAAAAGAATATTTATGATTCCATTTATATAAAGTTGAAACATAAGCATGACTAACCTAGTGTTCAGAGGCAGAATTGTTCTTCACCTTGGGAAATGAAGGTGTTGGCAGTTGGGTGAAATAAAAGGGGAACTAATGGGGGTGCTTCTAATGTTCTTTTTGTGAGGGCTGGATGGTGGTTAGAACAGTATTGATAGAGGGGGGAGTGGGTGGGTGAAAGGGCACAGGGTTAAATGGTGATGAAAAAAATTAAATTTTATAAAAACAGTATTGGGCTCTTTGTTTATTTGCTGCACTTTGATGTTGTGTATCATACTTTGAAATTGAGTTAACTAAAATGAGTTCTCAGCCTGTTTTTCTTTTATTATTTTATTCAGTGGCTTAATCATCTAAAATGGACTCATTTGCATGTGGGAAATTATTTCTACTTAAAATGTGAGTCTGTTTAAAGTTGTCTTGTGGACCATAGCAAAGGGCCTCATTTGAAGCTCTTGGTACACAAGAAGTCAGGGTTTCTATTTTCTCTAACCTATCAATAAAATACATTATACCTCCTCTCTCCAATTCCAGGATAAGTACAAACCAAGGAACTATGAGGAATTTCTTTACTGAGATATGATTGACATACAAAAAGCTGTACATATTTAATGTCTACAACTTGTTGAATTTGGAGATAAGTATTCTGCAGAGGGCCCCCTGGGAAGGCACATGGGCATTCCTTAATTATTGTCAGCTAAGTGCACTGGCATCAGCAAAGCCACGCCCTGGGAATACACTTTGCCAAAAGGGCAAGAGTGTTGTCAGCTTAACCTTCATTTCAGCCCGTGGTGTGGGGAAGTGGTTTTGATATCTAAATTCAGCCTAGCATCAGAAATGCTCAGGGCCTACTCAAGAATGCAAATAATCACCTTTTGTTTTGACCTTTTGGTGAAACTTCCTGGTATTTGGGATATAAAACTCACTGGATTGGCTCTGGGTTCCTGTCTCTCCATCAGAAGAGGACAGTGGTCCCAGATTTTTCCTTCTATCTCTGTGCCTTATCCCTTGTTTTGTTTCTCAATCCCTAGCTGCCCCTGCTCAGGAACTGGACCCACTCTCTAGCTTCACTGGACATGGAAAGAGAGAAATACTTACAGTATACACCCATGAACTACCACAATCTATGCAAAAATCATATCCATCACCTCCAAAAGTTTCTTTCTCCACTCTTATAATTTCCATTAATAAGAACGAGATTCAAACAAGTTAAAATCAATCTAATCTTAAATGCTTTTGATGACACTATAATTGCTGGATGTCTTAACTTGAGAAGAGACAGCTTACACCAATTCAATGAGGCAGTGAGTTGGACTTACTAAGTATTGTGACAATTGAATGAGTAAACTGTTAATTTATCAACAAATTAACTTGTCTCTACCAGCATGTAAGCTGCTTTTCTTTCTGGTGATTTGGAGATATTAGAAGCTCCTCCTCTCAAACCTCAGTATTTGTTTCATATTTAATTCTGAAAGTTTAATGATTTTCAGAATCTGATGACCTGGTGTGTGTGAGACTTAGCACCTGACTATGTAAGTTACTTCTCATTACCAATTCTGTTTTGGAGTGTTTTTAGGATTCACCTTCAAGACTGTACAATCGTCTGGACATCACATCTCAAGAAAAATCACTTCCTTGTCATTCTGTAATTGTAGTCTTGGAATGGACACACCTATATGTGATTAAAAGGGAAGAGAGAGAAAGGAATCTTTTCACTTGGAAAGAAAAAAACAGCTCAAATTAAAACAACAAAAAGTTCTGAAGCCATGTTTATAGTCAGTTAATGTAGTTTAATTACCAAATGAGCTAGTGATGGAAAGCTCATTTATTGAATATTGAATAAGTGTGTGTCAAAAAAGGAAATTACATTCTATTCCAAAAATCATAGGCTTATGAACTAAATTATTCCACAGGTACAAACTGAAAAAATAGTTAGAGAGAGCTGGGCAGCACACCCCGTGCCCACCACAGTGTCACAGATCCAGCGGGAGATAGATAATTAGGATGTATGTGGCAGAAAATTCTTGGTGATGACATTTAAGGCAAATCAACTGATTGTCCCCAATACCCTGTAGTCTGAAAAACAGAGAGGAATGTCCCTGTAGGAGAGAGAGCTTCATACTCTAGGGTTGTCCAGTTTTCATCTATTCTAGAAATCAGTCTCCATCCTAGGTAATTCCTATGTATTTCTATAATACCCTCACACCCCTCATTTGTTAAACTAAATCACACTTAGTTTAGTATCCTATTGTCACCATTTTGAAATTTTTAATTTTTAAACATTTGCCCAGGGCCCTGTAAATTACGCAGCATGCCTTGATAAGTACTTATAGATGGTCTGCTTCCTCAGTAAATCATGAGCTTCCAAAGGCTTGAACTGTGGGCTGTGCTTCTTTTTTTTCTTTTTTTTTTTTTGTAATCCTCACCCGAAAATATTTTTCCCGTTGATTCTAGAGAAAGTGAAAAGGAGGAGAGAGAGAGAGAGAGAGAGAGAGAGAGAGAGAGAGAGAGAGAGAGAGAGAAACATCAATGTGAGAGACACATCAACTGTTTGCACACCCCTCACCCCCACCCCCTGACTGCCGGCAGGCAATGAACCCGAACCCACAACGGAGTTATATACCTTTGACAAGTTAAAATGAGCTCAACATCATGTAAGAGTGTTGTATGTAAGGAAGTAACAGTCAACAGAGGATCGAAGACTAAAGCTTTCCATGTTATAACATGATAGGTGTTTTTAAATCGAGTTCATATTGAATCTGATAAGATATATGATAGATAAAAGAGAAAGCTTTTTTTTGTTATACAATGCCAACAAATGTAAGAGAATTGATAAAAAAAAAAAACAACATATGGCAGACATACCTGTCATAAATTAAACATTGGCTACTAAATACATATAGAGGCAATGTTGGGGAGCATTTCCATAGACTGAAAGTTTTCTCCCAGATTAACTAGTTTATAAGTGAAGGTGGGGGTGATGGTATCTTTAAAGTGGAAAAATCCAACAGACACCACCCTAATCCAGGGACCAGCATTACCAGTACCAATAAAGGGCCAGCGGACACCCTGGCCTCTTGATGCATGAGGCAATGACAAGACACCATTTCTGTGGTATTCTTGCCTCCCCTGCAAAAGAACCAAAAAATCATAGTCTAAATAGAATCAAGTCAAACTCAAATAGAGGACATTTTGCAAAACAATTGGCCTGTACTCTTTAAAAAGATCAATGACAAAGGTTGAGGAAGTGTTTCAGATTAAATGGACACTGAGAATAGAACACCATTGAATGCACTGTGTGGTCCTGTATCAAAAAAAAAATGCAACATAGTAAATAATAGAAGTTCATCAATATTAAATTTCCTGAATTTACTCATTATACCATGTTATGTAAGAGAATGTTCTTAGGAAATATACATTGATATATTTAGTGGTGACTGGTTATGATCTTTGTAACTTACTCTCAAATGGTTCTGCAGAAATCATTACATGTATATTACATATAATATATAGCATATAACATTATATATATCTACGTATCTGTATATCTATATATATATGATCTTGAATACAAAACAATATGTACTTATCTATAAAGAAAGCACAATGAAGGAAAAAAGTAAGTGAATGTTAAAGTGAGTGAATGCAGATGAAGGATACACAGGAGTTCATTAAACTATTACTGCAACTTTTACGTAGATTTAAATATTTTATAAAATAAGAAGTTAAAAATTTTTTCCCATAGCTCATCCACAGAGTGTAGAATCCACATTGAGATAACTCTATGTGGTCTATAAAAATCATCAGCCACTTTCCAGCGTTGTGGGTATGGTTCACACAGCTCCCTCCAAGCTGCAGTGCACCAGTCTAGCTTGAGGTGAAAGCACACGTTCACCCAGGAGCCCAGGTGCCTGCTGCTAACACAATTATTGTTCACACAAGCAAGATACAGCATTATGTGATCTTTCAAGGAAATAATAATACCAAATGCAGAATCACTGATGGGCCAAATTTCCGGACCTGTGTCATTCACTCCACTGTTGTTGAAGGGAGTGACACTCTGCGATCCCCCTGTGTTCCAAGTGGAGACTGTCAATTACAGAGCTGCTCTTAGCAGTGGATGCCTTGGGCCTCCACAGACAGTTGAAACCCCAAGTGCTGCTCAACAAATGCCCTGCAGACTGTTCCAAACTATGTGTGCTGGTGTGAACTCATTTTATCCAGAAGGCTCTGATTTTTTCCCAAGATACATAGATATTTCTTTCTGGAAATTGTGCCAGCCAAGTTTATTCTGGTATGCATTTTCTTGATATGAAAATAAGTGGACTCCTTTCATTAGCTTTCTTAATGACCTGACTTAACTGATCTGACTCTAAGAAAGCATGTTCTCTGCTTTGATGCTACTTGTAAATGTGATACCAAGCCAACACACAAGCACACAGGAGAAGGAGGTTAATGCTAGAATTCCTTTCCTCCAAATAGGAAACCATTTGCAAGAAAGTTCACCTTGGCAAAGACATAGGCAGTAAAACCTCAGACATTTCTCATAGCAATATTTTTTCAGATAGCTCTCCTCAGGCAAGTGAAACAAAAGAAAAAAATAAATAAATGGGACTACATCAAACTAAAAAGGTTTTGCATAGCAAAAGAAACCATAAACAAATGAAAAGATAACCCACTGAATGGGAGAACATATTTGCCAATGATATATCAGATTAGAGGTTAATATCCAAAATTTACAAAGAACTTACAAAACTCAACACCAAAAACAAACACTATACAATCCAATTTAAAAATGGGCAAAGGACCTGAATAAACTTCTCTAGAAGAGGACATACAGATAGCCAATAGACATTGAGAAGATGTTCAATGTCACTAATCATCAAAGAAATGCTAATTAAAACCACAATGAGATATCTCACTCCTGTCAGAATGGCTATCATCAATAGATCAACAAACAAGTATTGGTGAGGATGTGGAGAAAAGGGAACCCTTGTGCACTATTGGTGGGAATGTGGACTGGTGCAGTCACTGTGGAAAGCAGTACGGAGTTACCTCAAAAATTAAAAATGGGCCCTGACCAGATGGTTCAGTTTGTTGCAGCATTGTCCTGTTCACCAAAAGGTTGTGGGTTTGATCCCCAGTTTGGGTGCATACAGTGATGTTTCTCTCTTTTTCTCTTTCATTTTCTCTATCAAATCAATAAACATATGATTTATGTGAGGATAAAAGAATGAATAAAAGATGGAACTGCCTCATGACCCAGCAATTCAATTTCTGGAAATATATCCAAAGAAACCCAAAACACTAATTAGAATATATGCATCCCTATGTTCATTGCAGAATTATTTACAACTAGAAGCCCAGTGCATGAAATTAGTGCATGGGGGTGAGGGCGGGTGTCCCTCAGCCCAGCTTGCACCCTCTCTAATCTGGGATCCCTTGAGGGATGTCCAACTGCCCATTTAGGTCCATCATCCCTCTCACAATCCAGGACTGCTGGCTCCCAACTTCTCACCTGCCTGCCTTCCTGATGGCCCCAACCATTTCTGCCTGCAACCTGATCATCCCTGAACCACTACCCTGCCAGTCTAATTGATGCCTAACTGCACCTCTGCCAGCCCAATTACCCCTAACTGCCCTCCCCTGCAAGTCTGGTCCCCCCCCCCCCCAACTTTTCTCCTCTGCAGGCCTGGCTCCCTCCCAACTGCCCTTCCCTGCAGGCCTGATCACCCCCAACTTCCCTCCTCTGCTGGCATGGCCGTTCCTAACTGCCCTCCCCTGCAAAGTTGATCACCCATAACTGCCCTCCCTTGCAGGCCTGGTCCCTCCCAACTGCCCTCCCGTACTGGCCATCTTGAAACTTTGTAGTCTTGAGTGGAGGAGGCCCAGGCAGGCCAGGGCTGGGGAAGCTTGGCTTCTTCCATTGCCAGGGGCAACTCAAGTCTCTTGCTCTCTCCAGCTCCATGGCTTTCACCATTTTTGTTGGGATTTATTTATTTTTTATAATTAAAACTTTGTAGCCTTGAGTGGAGGCCTGGGCCAGCCAGGTTGTGCAGAAAGCTTGGCTTCCTCCATTGCTGGGGAATCCAAGCCTCCTGCTCACTCTGTGGCTGCAGCCATCTTGCTTGGGTTAATTTGTATACTTGCTCCTGATTGGCTGGTAGGCGTGGCTTGTGGGTGTAGCAGAGTGATGATTAATTTGCATATTACTCTTATTACATAGGATAGTCAACATTTGGAAGCAGTCCAAGTGACCATCAGTGGATGAGTAGATAAAAAAGCTGTGGTACATTTACATAATGGAATACTACTTGGCCTTAAAAAGAAAGAAAATTTTACCCTTTGTGACAGCCTGAATGGACCTGGAGAACATTATGCTAAGTGAAATAAGCCAGTCAGAGAAAGACAAGTACCATATGAGTTCACTTTTATGTGGAATCTAATGAACACAATAAACTAACAAATAAAATAGAAACAGACACATAGATACAGAGAATAGATTGATAGCTGTCACAGGGGAGGGAGGTTGGGGACTGGATTAAAAAAACTCACAGACAGATAACAGTATGGTGATTACCAGAGGGAATGTGAGTGGGGAAAAGTAGAAGAAGATAAAGGAGGGATAAGCTGTGATGCAAGGAGACATGACTTTGGGTAATACAGATGATGTATTATAAAATTATATACCTGAAACCTACATAATTTCATTAACTCATATCACCTCAATGAGTAATTTTTTTAAAAAAGAAAAAAGAAAGTACACCTTCGCTGGTCTCTTTAAAGATCCACTGAAATTTGCCAATTTCTTTTACTAAATATTTCCAGTATTTCTTCTATGTTGTTTTACAGTGAATACAAAAAATAATGATGTATTCTCCAATCTGTAAGGTTCAAAACAGACAATACTCCGTGTTGGCAAGGATACAGCAAACCAAGCACTTTCCAATATGTTGGTGGAAATGTGAACTGTACAAACTTCATGCAGTGTCACAGGGTAACATGTCAAGGTCCTTAAAATTTTCCTAAATTTTGGCTCCAACATTTCTTTTCTAGGAATCTAACCAAAAAATGCAATTATAAATTCTAAGAATAACAAAAAATATATTCAAAGATATTTTTTGCAGTATTGCTTATATAAAAAATTGAAACAAGCTAAATTTCAAAGAGTCCAAATTTGGTATGTTCATATAACAAATTAAACAACTGATAAAATGATCTTTCCAAATATACATTTTACATTAAGTGAGAAAAATTATCTAAAACTTTGAACATTTGTAAAGTGCATTTGTATTTTTAAAACTGAAGTTAAATAAGCAAAGTGTTAACAGTAGTTACTTCTGACTGGTTTGAATATCACTGATTTTTATTCTCCTAGGTTTTCTAAATTTTCCAAATTACCTACAATGAGCCTGGGTTAATTCTAAGGTTCACAAAATATGTAAAGAGGAAGTCACAGTGCTTCATTCAATTGGAATAAACTAGTGAGTTTACATTTTATTTATAAATAATATCTGGCCACATAGAAGCTCCTAGCCTCAATGTCTTTACATCAAATCCTCTCATTAACTCATGAGTTATATGGTTCTTCAGAAGAGTTTGGTATCATAGGCTATATATCTTTCCAGTGTTCCTATTCCCTAGCCATATTTGGCAAGTTTGAAAATTCCAATGTATTCCCATTTAAAATGTAGGCCATTTGAATACCTGACTTAGTAAAGCTGTGTAGTCAGAAATAGGTTTTGAACAATACTTTTAGGACAGATAATCCTTCATTTCTAAAACTTAAAATCTTGTTTACAAACATGCAAATATGATGGCCAAAGGGTTAAAAAAGAAAGCCAAGTTAGCAGTGAGGAACACAGCCTATTTTGTCAGTGCAACTACCAAACAGCAATAATAATGGTTGTTACCCTAAAACAGATCCAGTTTTTACTGAAATTTTGGCTTCTAAATTACACTTTGGGACTAGATCTGCTACCACATGTTTTTTGGGGGGAGGCACCTAAAATCAGTTATTGAGCAAAGTAATTTTTAGGCAAATTTCCTGAGAGACTTGGTGTTTCCCCATTATAATAATGTTTGAGCTTCTGATTTACATGTGCAAGGGCAGACCTGCAGATGACAGCTAGGAACCTGAGACACTACTTATTTCAATAGAATTTAGACTTTCAAGTCTTTCTCAAGCAGCTGGGCTCCAGAGGTGAGACAGGTAGGTGGTATGAATAAGGCAGCCTAGCATAATATCCATGGCTAAACATCAACATGTCCAGCCCATAGGGAAGGACAGGTTAGTTGTTTGTATGTAGCTTTTGGTTCTTTTCCTTGCTTCCTCACCTTTGTTCCCTCTCCCTACTTAGAACAAGATTCCAGCTTATAAATTCTGAATTGGAGTCAGCAACATTTGTCCCTACTTGATAAAGACATGACTAAACTGATTTCATCAGTGCCAGGAGCCTCTCTTCAAGGCTAGTTTTTTGAGTAGGTAGACCAGGTAGCCACCCATGTATTGTGATTGAAGGAGCCCTGGGAAAATCCTCTACATAAAATATGTTTCTTACTAATGCTTAAGAGGCTGTTCTTGGTGATTCATTCATGTAGATACCTGTGCTCTTTCCTTGAGATCCTTTTGAAAACAAGATACTGTATTTGTGTGAAGGTGTAAAACATTAAGTCACTAACCCTTTAACATTGCTGAGTTTACCACATTGCTTTCTCTAATAATTATAAAAAAAAAAAGGCAAGGGATACCACACATGATTTGGGGGAGTGGATGCTTAGAAGCATTCATCCTTGGTAAGCATGACAGAAACTTTACCAGTAAAGATACTTTGACAACTAAGTTATATAATAACATCAAATCACAATAAGGAAATCACAAATATCCTGATAACACATAGGCAATTGAGTTTGGCTTCACTTTGTGCAGCCAGATATACAAATTTGAGCACCACCCAGCTGCCAGTCTTGCCTCTTAAGCCAAATTATCACTCGGATCTATTCTGGGTCAGATTTGGTTAAAGGATCTTGTAGGACTTGACTTGGCATTCACCATTTTGGGGAGAGGGAACTTGAAGAACCAGGCCTGATTAGTAAAAAGAGGTTTAGCCTGCTTAAGATGCCACGGGATTTTTTTGAGGGCAGCCAAGTCTCTTTGATCAGAGTCTGGCTAAACACGACATCTGAACCATAGCAGAAGAATAATCAGTGTAGGCTGGAAGAATGAATGGCTTTCATACCGAGAATTAGTTGAACAAGTTGATCCTTGTTTCAGGCAAACTAATGTCACCTTCATCTCAACATCAAAAAATTCAGATGTAGTTTAAACTTTCAGGCAACGGATTGCAGACAGTGTATTTATGTGCTAAGTGTGCTATGTTATACCAATTATATCTCTCTGCTTTAATGTAGGAAGTATCTACTATGGGCAGAGCCACCACTAATATGTTCACACCCATAGCAAGAGCACAAATAAAGGCCCACATATTTAAGTAGGTAAAGCTATATTCAAGCTAACAAAGTGTTCAATAAAATGTGTTATGCTCCTATCTTGATAGTCCTTCATTGAGAACTACCTGGAAGGCCTACTTCCAATTTAGAATTGTTGGGTTCTCAGAGTTCTGTGATGAAAGGAGGAGGTGTAGGAAGAGCTGGCTCAATCCCATAGCCCTCACCTGAAAGGGCCTCAGGTATACTTGTAAGGACATCCTAGATGGCACAGGCAAGTCCAGTCACCCCTCCCTACCCTCACAAATGGGCCCTCCCTGGCCAAGACCTACTCACACCAGCAATGTTGCCTGGTACTGTTGCTTTAGGAGGATGGACTCAAGCAACAGTACCATGCTGATTCTTGAAGTGGACTGGAACCACTTGGACAAGCCATTCCAGGACCCTGGGTACCCTGAGTGGTCTAGATCAGTGCTTTTGGACCTTTAATATGCATAGAATCCACCTGGGGATCTAGTTAAACTGCAGACTCTTGTTAACATGCAATAGTTCGGAGACCTGGGCTGAACGCCTGCATTTCTAACATGCCTCTCTCTGGGAGATGCCAATGCTTTTGGTTCATGGACCACACTTTGCATAGTGAGCACCTGAAGGATGGGCTCCGGACAGGTGTGTCCCCTTGGCTTTCTGACGCTTCACCCCATGAGGACCAGCCAGGTCAGCAGAGGGGTGGGGTGGGACCCAGGGCAGAGGACTTTTGCCCTGGCTAAGGGCAGCTCTGGCCCCTTCTTTGCCCATGTCCCCATTGCAGCAATGGGCTCTGTTCCCACATTGCAGAGCCGGAGGCCTCCCCCACCAGCGGTGCCACCTCCAGCCTTTGATCTCCCACCCACTCCTCCCCAAATCAAGTTTCTCTTGGCTCCTTTCTCTGCCACCGTTCTCACTCCTGCCTCTGCTTTTTTCTTACGCCACAAAACAAATGTAAAAATAACATTTCAAAAATGTTGAAAATTAATGCTGATGAAATCGTGTTTTTGTTTTCTTGGGAATGTAAGAGCATGTAGTAGCAACAATCATAGATAAAGCCTTGCCAGTGCCTAGCTATTGTTTGTGAACAAAATCGTATTGGCTCACCCCTTTTCATTACCTCAAATAAGGACTTCCAAACACAAATGCTGGCTAGATTAGAACAGACTGAACTTTTCTCCCATATTTTTATTTTGAAAAGGCTATGAGAGCTGCTACCTCACCATCTAATGGAATCACAGGCTGCTAAAAATAACCCCTGCAAGTTTGTAATAGAACCGGGAGACACCTCCCCCATTCCACTTCCCCCCATTCCTGCCCCTTGTTGAGATGAAGCTTAATCCTTCGACTTGTGTGCAAGTATTTGCACTGGCTTTGGGCTCTTTTCTTCTTTCCAAGGCTGTTTTTCGCTATTTGCCTGAGTTATTTGAACAGGTGGCTTTGCACAACCTATGCTAATGTGAGGCTTTTGTCTGCGTTGAGATTGCACAGTCATTTAAGGGAGAAATATATCTTTCTTGTTAAACTATTCACACCTGCTCTGATAATCACTCTGTGTGGAACTAGAATACCATGCCGGAGAGGGCTTCCTCTAACTGGGCACAAGCTGAGCAAGGCACGGTCCCACCTTTTCCTCTTCTTACTCCCATGACAAGCAGCCCAAGGCTTTGTCCAGTGGCTTGGGCTGGGTGGCCTCCTGGCTCTGTCCCAGAGAGAGTGGGCCTTAGGGATCCCTGCCAGAAAGGTTCTGGGGACTTGGTCAATGGCGAGGCGCAGGTGGGCGCACTGAGCCTCCCAGAATCCGAAGCAAAGGCCGCGAGCCTGAGCCGGGCTTCCTGATCCTTTGTCCCGGGTCACTTCCGGCGGGTGATCGGGCGCGGGCTTCGAGCGGCGCTTGGCGGGCGATCACAGGCGGGCGCCCCGGGACGCTCGGCGCGCGCGCTCCTGGCCGCAGATCACAGGCGCCGTGCTCCTCCCGCCGGCCCGGGAGCCCGCCTGCTCCCTGGAACGCGATCACAGGCCGCGCCTCTGGCCCCGGGGCGGGGAGGGGCGCCGCTCGGGCCCTAGGGGAGAGCCGTCGCTTGTGCGTTCCCACGGGGAGGTCCGGGGCTGAGCGAAGGCTCTTCCAGCTGGCCCGCTGGGGAGAGGGGGCGCGAGGACAGAGGGCAGTCCTCCGGTTGCCAGGCGAAAGGAAGGAAGGCCAGTGCCAAGCGGCCCAGGGAGGGACTGTAGAGACACAACGAGGTCATGGGCACTCGGTAGCCACAGAGTATGGGTTCCTAAGGAGGATGCGCTGAGGATGGGCTTTTCTAGTGCTTTTGGTTTGTTTGTTTGTTTGTTTTTAGGGAATCTGCACTCTGTATTCCCTAGCCACAAGAAAAGAAAGAACCAAGTGCACATGGAATAGGCAAGGCTGGCTTGGATACAGTTTAAAGGGATCCGGTCCTACCCACAAAAGTGGATGTGATGATGCCCGGTAGTTTTCACCTGGCCCGTCGCTCCTCACCTGCGCGCTGTAGGTGGGCGCCGAGCTGCCTCCCCTCGCGTTAACCCACAGGCACCCAGACACACATGCACGCACACACAATTACAGGTAACCTCTGGAGACCCTGGACCCTACAAGGAAAGGGGGGAGCCTAACACTCTTCCGGGCTATAAATGGCCCCTATGCCTACCATGACCTTCAGGTCCCTAGCATCTCCACAGCAGGCCTGGGAAAGTCTGGTGTATGAATGCCACAAAAAACTGTCCAGAGGCTATGCCTGGACCCATAAGCTCACCAAGCATTACCCATAGACTAAACCAAATAGAATGTCTAGAAACAGGTAGTGCTGTTTTCAAGTTTAGGTAGGGCAGTGGTCAGCAAACTCATTAGTCAACAGAGCCAAATATCAGTACGACGATTGAAATTCCTTTCGAGAGCCAAAAACCAACTTCTGCACCTGGGTCACGAAGTTTCAATCGCACTGTATGTGTGCACCCATATGTGGTATTTTGTGGAAGAGCCACAGTCAAGGGATCAAAGAGCAGACCACTGACTGGTAGAGGATAAGTTTATTTTTTTAAACTTACTTAATTCAGAGTAACTCTCCTCAAGAGCATTGGCCTTATGAAGTTTCTTTCACTTAGCAAAGTGCCTTTGAAAGGCATTTATCAGTACCTAGATATTTCTTATTTCTTATGGGGTGATGCTCCATTGTTTGGATTTATCACAATTTGTTTGTTCATTCACCAGTTGGCCGTCTGGGTTGTGTTGTGGATGGAAGATGTATCTGCATCGGAATCCCTGGAAACTTTGAAAATTACCTGACGTGGCAAAAGATGTGATTGAAAAGAGAGAAGGAATCTATCTTGACTTATCTAAGTGCCCTAAGTATATCCTCATAAGAGAGAGGCAAAGGAAGCTTAGAAATAGATACTTGGCGAGGTGATGTGAGACAGAGCAGAGAGATGCAGCCAGGAGCCGAAGACTGCCAACAGCCTCCAGAAGCTGGAGGAAGAAAGATTCTGGGCCAGAGCCTCCAGGGGGAGTGCTTCCTGCCTGAACCTTGATTTTGGACTTCTGGTTCCCAGAACAATAAGAGAATAAATTCTGCTGTGATAAACAATGAATAAAAAGTTCAGCTTTTCCACATCCTCACTGACACTTAGCACATGTTTGTTTGTAAAATTTTAGCCATTCCAATGAGTATGTAGCAGTATCTCATTTCGTTTTAATATGCATGCCCTCTCTGGTTAGTGATGTTGAACATCATTGCACTTGTTTATTTGCCATGCACATTTTCTTTGGTGACAAGCCTATTCAAATCTTTTCTTCAATTTATACCGAGTTATTTTTTTAAATTATGGATAGTTTATGTGCTTTTAATACTCACTATAACTGACAATAACCTATACAAATACAACTTTATTAAACCTTATGTAACTAACTATATAAAATTAAAATAAAGCATCTTTCAGTAAACATTTTATATTATGAGACGCAATATACTGAATATATATATATATATATATATATTTTACAATTGAAGGAAAATTCTTTTATTATTATTTTTTAATCTTTATTGTTCAGTTTATTAATTACATTGTTTCCCCTTTTTATCCCCCTATAGCTCCCCTCCACCCTGTACCTATCCCTCCCTCCACCCTCACCTCCCCTCCCCACTGTCCTCTCCCATTGTTGCAAGATTTTTGTCCAGTCTCTTGCTGCACTTCCCACAACCCTTTTCTCCCCAAGAATTGTCAGTCCATTCTCTCTCTATGTCCATGTCTCTGTTATATTCACCAGTCTAACCTGTTCAACAGCCTATCAATTCACTTGATTTTTATGTTCATTTGTTGATAGATGTGTATTTGTTGTTCATAATTTTCATCTTTACCATTTTCTTCTTCCTCTTCTTAAAGAATATCTTTCAGCATTTCATATAATGTTGGTTTGGTGGTGATGAACTCCTTTAGCTTTTTCTTATCTGCAAAGCACTTCATCTGACCTTCAATTCTGAATGATAGCTTTGCTGGATAGAGTAATCTTGGTTGTAGATTCTTGCTGTTCATCACTTTGAATATTTCTTGCCACTCCCATCTAGCCTGCATCTTTTCTGTTGAGAAATCCCCTGACAATCGTATGGGTACTCCCTTATAGGTAACCAACTGTTTCTCTCTTGCTGCTTTTATTATTCTCTCTTTGTCTTTTGCTCTTGGCATTTTAATTATGATGTGCCTTGGTGTGGTCCTCTTAGGGTTCCTATATATTGGGGTTCGGTGCACTTCTTGGACTCCTAAGTCAATTTCTTTCACCAGGTGTGGGAAGTTTTCAGTCACTATTTCTTCAAATAGGTTTTCATTGTCTTGGCCTCTCTCTTTTTCTGGCACCCCTATAATTCGGATGTTGGTATGCTTGAGGTTGTCTCAGAGGCCCCTTACACTATCTTCAATTTTTTGGATTCTTTTGGATTCTTGCTTTTTCAGCTGAGTGGATTTTTACCTCTTTGTATTTCAAATCTTTAACTTGGTTCTTGGGGTGCTCCAGAGCACTTTTAGGTCTTTGTATGATATTTTTTGTTTCAGTCAGTGTATGCTTAATTTCTGGTTGGTCCTTTTTCATATCCTTGAGAGTCTCCTTTATATCCTTGAGGGTCTCCTTCATTTCCTTGTAGGACTCATTCATTTCCACGTTGGTCTTGATCATTTCCTTGCAGGTCCCGTTTCTATCCTTGAGGGTCTTGTTCATTTCCTTGTACGACTCATTCATTTCCATGTTGGTCTTGATCATTTCCTTATAGGCCTCGACCTTTTGTTGGAGCCTCTTGAAAAACCCTATAACCGTGGTTTTGAATTCCATGTCCAGTCGTTTTTTTCCCTCCATTTCTTTCACATCTGATTTCTTTCCATGTCGCTGCATGGTGGCTGCTTCCCTGAGTTGGTCAATTAGCTTTGTGTGGTAGACTTCCTACTAGGGACAGTGGCTCAGCCTCCCCAGTTACCTGAGGTGGATATGGGCTGCAAAGTCTTGCTGAAGTTAAGCTCAGGTTAATCGTTGTTAGCACTTGGAGGGTTGACCTCCAGGCCAATTGTCTGTGAAGCTCAGCTGTGCTCAGGTTGGATGGGCGGAGTCTCCGGGCCAAGCAGACAGCGTTAGCTCCGCCCTATGCGGCCCCGGGGACTCTGTGCCGGGGGGCAATGGCTGCCAGCACCTCTGAGAGATAGCCGCTGCCAAGCTCCACCGGCTGCTGGGGAATTCAGACTCTCCCCAAATGACTTTGCATGCGCAATGTCTCACCCAGGGTCATAAAACAAAGCAGTCTGACGGTTTTCCGAATGAGAGACAAGTCGCAGAGCGCTCTCTGCGCTGTCGCAGCCGAGCTGTTCGTGGGCAAGCTGCCTTCTCCACAAGCCAGCAGACCCGGCAGCACCCGAGCTTTGGAGTGCCCTCCCACTGTCCAGTTTTCACCCCGTGTGATAGTGGGTTCCCTGGACTTCGCCCAGAGCTGGAGAATCAGTCCAGTGGGACGTCTTTGTCTCCCCGTTCGAGAAAACTGGCCAGTTTTCAGCCGCCCGCCACTCCACGGCGCACGCTCCAAACCTCTCTCCGCGCGAATCTTTCAACGCTGTCCGCCGACGCTCCTCCGAGTCACAGTGTCTTATTTTCACTTTTATTTGTGGAATTTTCACTCGGCGAGCTTTCTGGTGAATCTGGAAGGTGTTTGTTCTTTCGTTAAGTTGTAGTATTGAAATTGCTGATTATGATGGCAAGATAGGTGTTTTATCTTTGCCGCCATCTTAGTTCTCCCCTGAATATATTTTTTAATGAACTTGATTTTACATCTCTCTCTTTATCAGGCATTAGCGTTAGGAACAATGGGACTGAGTCAGAACTGCATATCAGGTGCAACATCAAGTCTATTCATTTATTTTGTTTTTGTTGGAGCTCAGAGGGTGTTGTAGCAAAGGGAAGCAGAACATAAGTTTCATGTTTTGCAACATTTGGGTATCTTTGAAATGAGCTTCTTTAAAAAATCATTAATTATTTCATCTTTGATAGCTCAACTTCCAGTTTTTCAGGGTCTGGAGGCTGAATTGTTCAACTTTTTGTTTGTTTAGAGAATAATATTAACTTTTTGCTAAAAATTGCCATCTTTTAGATGCAGTGGTGAGAAAAGTTGAGTAGGATAAATGTTTTCATGTGTAATGAACAATGAATACTATTGCAAATATGTGCTGAGATTATAGGACTCCTAACAGGCAACACACCACTGTGAATTGACACAGCCATCATGCATTCAAGCATCAGGTGACCTTACTTCCTGGTTTCCCCAGGTATGATGTACCATTTTAAAAGGGAAATTATTCTATTTTACTAAAAAAACAAACAAACAAAAACTCTGCAAAAATATATTTATTACTTTTAAAAATATGTTTTAGAAGATATATCCTTGCATAGAATTAAAAAAAAATGAATTGCCTCTCAGTGTCATGGAAATGTCTGAGAAACACTATACCAGTTTCATATATATAATTTTACAATTTTTTATTTAACTCTAGATCAGGTGAGTCCAAATGTCAATTTGTAACATAGTCATCTGGGCAAGGAGTTTGTTTCCATGCAGGTTTCTGTTCCCATCCTGATTCCATTGACCTGGGCATAGCCTGTCCATTCTTCTCACATAATTCTGAAAAGTTTGTTAAGATGTGAGAAACAATACACGTGGACCTCAATTGTCTTAAACAAATTGTTCAATTTTCTGATAGAGCTTTATTCTGATACTAGAGGTCTGGTGCATGAAATTCATGGGTGTGGGTGTGTCTCAGCCCATCCTGCACCCTCTCCAATCTGGGACCCCTAGAGGGATGTCCGACTGCCCATTTAGGCCCTATCTTACCCACCAGGATTGGGCCTAAACAGGCAGTTGGATATCCCTCTCACAATACAAGACTGCTGGCTCCCGACCACTTCTGCCTGCCAGCCTGATCACCCCCTAACCACTCCCCTTATAGCCTGATCAATGCCTAACTGCTCTTCTTCCAGCCCAATAGCCTCTATCTGCCCTCCCCTGCCAGCCTGACATGGGTATACATGGACATATTAAAATTATGAAGGATCTTTGGATTACTCTAATTCTGCAGGGCATAGGATTTAAATCAGAACTGGTTTGAATTTTAGTTTTATAGTTTATTAGTGTGACTTTGACCAAGTTACTTACCTTTGTGAGATGCAGTTTTCTCATTTGTCAACTAGAGATACTCCTTAAATGAAGAATGTATCTCTGGCTATCAACTATCAGGTATGCATTAGTATAACTATGCCAGGTATTAGAAAACAACGAAATACTTCTGAGATAGTTGATAGGACTCTCCTGCCTCAAACTCACCACTCAGCTGCCTTGGTCTCTTCCATAAGACTGCCCTTCTCCAAAAATCCTCACAATCCAATAAACACAAAGTTAATGCCGGTACAGCATAGGCCTCCAGGATCCCACATTAGTTCTGATTCACTGTATAAACCTTATGACTATCATTCCACCTTCATGAAATTATTGGGTAGATAAAATGATTTACCATTTATGAAACTGTTCACACGCTTCCTAACACCTAGTAACTATACTGCATGGTGCTTATAGTGGAAGTTTCTTTTCTATTGCAGCCTTGTATCTGTTACCCCTTCTTTGAGACACAGACTATATTTTCTATGCATAACTACTCTGAGTATGGGGTGGGAGTAGCATGTGATCAGGCCTGGGCAATCAAAATGTTTCATCTCTCCTGCCACAATGATTGGAAGAGGAATGGGTACATGACCAAAAGGTGATTCAATGATTTGTGCTTAGCTGATGCTTTTTAGGGAGACAGCTGAAGAGGCATTTGGAGTGATTGCCAAGTAATCTCTAAAGTCTCTTTCAACTCTAAGAATTTATGTTAGAGTGCCAGCAACCCCCGAATGACAAATGAACAGATTACTCTGACACGGTTTCACTGTGAAAGAGAAGGCTAAGGCGGTGGTCAGCAAACTGCAGCTCCAGAGCCACATGCGGCTCTTTGGCCTCTTGAGTGTGGCTCTTCCACAAAATACCACAGCCTGGGTGAGTCTATTTTGAAGAAGTTGCATTAGAAGAAGTTTAAATTTTAAAAATTTGGCTTTCAAAAGAAATTTCAATCGTTGTACTGTTGATATTTGGTTCTGTTGACTAATGAGTTTGCTGACCACTGGGCTAAGGGATGACCTGACTGACAGCAGCCAGGCAGCCTGGATTGCCTGCCTTGTTAGCCTTTTATTGGAATTTTTATCTTTAGATACAAACAATGGGGTGAGTAATCTTGGGAGGACACATGTCCTCCAGGCAAGGGCATCCAGGGATTAAGTATAGGATTCCAGTAAACACCCAAGGGTCTGCACATGCACAGACTTGTTTGGAAAGGTCAAGGAATAGTTAGGGGCACCGCCTTCGACACTCCCCTAAGTCTTCCCTAAGTCGGGATTCTGGTAAATAGGGCAGGCATCCTTCCACACAGTTCCCTTTTCTCAGAATGTCCACCTTACAAACTTTCTAATCAAGTCTGGTATGCTCCCCAACATTACATAATATCCAACTAATGCTAATTAGTAGACACATTTTTAATTGATTTCAAAGAAAGGAAGGGAGATAGAAACGTCAATGATGAGAGAGAATCATTAACTGGCTGCCTCCTGCATGCCCCCTACTAGGGATCGAGCCAGCAACCTGGGAATGTGCCCTGACTGTGAATCGAACCATGACCTTCTGGTTCATGAATTGAGATAACTGCTGAGCTGCATGGGTCAGGCCCCAACTGATGCTAATTAAAGTCATATTCAACTTTAAGAGATGAGGGATAAACTGCAGCCTAACTATATCACTTGAGTACCTATATCCAGCAAAGCCTATATACAAATCTGAATTTTTCAGGAACAATAATAAAGTTCCCATTTCCCGTTTGTTGTTTAATGAATTTTGAATGGGAATTTTGACACAAGAGTCACACTAAAGTGGTTTAATATTTTGGTAATTTGGCAAACATTTAGTTAGTAACTACCATGTGCCATTATTCTCCCTTCAGTTTTATTGTTGTTGTTGTTTGTTTGTTTTAATCCTCACCTGAGGATAGTTCTTCCATAGATTTCTAGAGAGTGGATGGGAGGAAGGAGGTGAAGAGAGAGAAAGAAAGAAACATCAACATAAGAGGGACACATCGATGCAACAGAGGTACATGCCCTTGACCGGGAATTGAACCAGAGACCTTTTGGCCTTTTGCTCTAGCCACTGACCAAACCCAGCCAGGGCTCCCCTTCAGTTTTCATCTTTTCATCCCCTTCAGTTCTCCCTTCTTCTACTAATAACATCCAACAGCAGGGCAACTGATGCCTACTCTGCACTGGTGCTTTGCTTCTCTTCAGAACCCCCAAAGAAAGATATACTTGTCCTGCATTTTGTTCTTTATTTGTGCTCCATCGGTAAGCTAATAGTGTGTCCTTCATAAAGACTGTGAAATCCCCAAAAGCAAAGGCCACATTTTATAAATATTAATTGATCCCTGGAAGCAACATGTTTCCTCCAAATAGGTATTCAATAGATGTTGGCTAACACTCTTGAAAGTCAAAGAAAATAGAAAAATAGTCGTAGTTTCTGATCATTAAGACTGTAAACTGCCGAGACCGGTTTGGCTCAGTGGATAGAGCATTGGACTGCGGACTGAAGAGTCCCGGGTTCGATTCTGGCAAGGGCATGTACCTTGGCTGCGGGCACATCCCCAGTATAGGGCGTGCAAGAGGCAGCTGATCGATGTCTCTCTCTCATCGATGTTTCTGACTTTCTATTCCTCTCCCTTCTGCTCTGTAAAAAAAAATCAATAAAATATATTTTAAAAAAAACCTTATAAAAAAAAGACTGTAAACTAATTTGCTCCATTGATCAGTGACTTCTGGGCATCACAAAGTCTGATCGTAACAGTTTTTTGGAACCCTTCACAGATATTGATTTAGTCATAAATTTGACCCAAATCATTGGTCTTTGAAATTTTAGTTTCCCCTGCTTTTGTCTTCTTAATAACTAAATTAGGTCAAGTATGTGGCATTCCAATCAGTTCTGCAATGTCCCAAACAACCTGAATCAACTGACTGTGGGAACTTGACTTATTATAATGACTGAATGAAAATTATGATGTGTAATTTTTTTTTTTTTTTACCCTGCACCCTCTACCCACTGGGCATTTGAGGGTTACAATTCAGACTCTTTTGGTAAACCTCCATTCAAACTTTCTGGAACTTATTTTCCCAATCATTCAGACAGGTGAGGACTGGTCTCTCTCAGAACATTCAGAGGGGAAATTTAAAAATTTCCCTGCTGAGTTCTTTCCGGAAAATATGAAGTTGCACAATTCCTTCAGAAAATAGTTCCCTAAGGAGGGAGCTGTTATGTTCAGGAACCTGCTCAAATTGCCTGGAGCTGCATCAGGGAATAAGGCTGTATGATTACCTTGCAGGACCCTTAGCCCATTGTTCCACACATCCAGGTGGAGAACAGATCCATGACACGTGCTTAACCCAGGGAAAATTCATATTTCACTGAAAGTACCTCTCAGGGACCCCCTTTTTTGTTGGTAGGATCAAAATTTATGCATCTGATTTAATTATGACTTATTTTCACCAGTTGAGTATTCTACAAAAGAGACTTTGATTTGGAAGTCATTTTGAGATTACTTGGCAACCACATAAATTCTCTTCCTATGTTTTCCTAAGCAGTAAAGATTACACAGATTAAAACTGAATCCCAAGAACAGACTTAAGTTCCTACTTCCCTATGAAAAATATGCAGACTCTAATACAATACAAAAGAGCAAAACAGTAAAGTTTACACTTAATAAGTTTTTCATAGACAAACCTGAAACCTGGGAATTTCTCAGGTGAATTGTATCGGGTGAGAGAAATTATAATGAAACATCAAAAGCAAGGAAGACAAATAGGTTCATGTTTAAAAGCACATGGTTTGTAGGAAATGCACTGACAAATACAGAACATTAAATAAGATATTCTAAAAGAACATTTGAAGTACATTGGCATTGGCACCAGAATTCCTTAATTATTATTCAAAGGGCCAAATATTAAGGGGTCATAACAATCTCTCAAAATATATACCTTGAGGATAAATTTTTCCATCTTTGCTTTTAATTCTATGGCAGTTTTTAGAGAAAAAAAATCAGATAAAATCCATCAGATAAAATTCACTTCTAATAATGCAAAGGAAGGAAATAATATGGCTTTCTTAATACAAAGAAGGAAAATTACAATTGACTCCATAATCCTCTGATTAGAAATCATGTCCCTTCCTTTTGTTTCTCTGTGTGAAAATTTTGGTCATATATTTTTGATATGTTACTTTCTACAGATAAAAATCTAGAAGATCTGTCTCCTCAGGTATCGCCTGGGTGATTATTGACCAAATGGACCAGAGAAAGTGGTCAGAGCTGTAGAATAAGCTCATTCATTCATCCACCCATCTGTCCATTCATCCATTCATTCATGCCTATATATAAAACTTGAATTGATGAGCAAGTGAGCTGATCAGCTAAATCACTCACTTGGTAGTTCAAAATGCATATTTTAAATTGTGCAGTTCATTTCTTATAAACGATGCCTCAGTTAAGTTGGTACAAAAAACTAGACTTGGGCTTTGACACTGGAAGATATTGAGGGTCATTTCTGATTATTAAATGAGATTAACCTACTTCAGAGGACTTCCAAGGAAAATGGCAACAGCTCAGAGCCACAAATTTGGTAGCGAATCCCAAAGCTATTCAACCTTGGTTATACAAAAGGATGACTTAAAGAACTTGTTTAAAAAAAAAAAAAAAGGCTAGACTTCCAAATATGGCTCAGTAATAGTTCAGGGGTGAGTTGAGTATCAATCAATTTTTTAATAGCTCTCCAAGTAAATCTGATGTGTAAGCAGATTTACTTGGAGAGAAGTAAATTTACTTGGGTCAGTAAGAACCACTGACCCAAAGACCGTTTAGGATATCCATTAATTGAGTGAGATTGGTAGAGCTGGCTCTAAGAATCCACTTAGTAAACAAGTTCCAGGAGGAACTTGCAGCATTTTATGAGTTCTAAAATCCCCGTGACAGAGAGGGAAAGGGCAATATGAGAGATGGGAGAAATGTATTTGATGACTGATTCTACCTCTGACTGGTACTGGACATCACCAAGATACCCCTTTAAACCTGTATTACCTGAAAGATAGGACTAATATCTCACAGGGTTTTTATGAGGAAATCAGACAGTCAATATAATGTCTAATATGGTACCTAGTTCTTAGCAAGAATGGGAAGTTGAAAAGTGATCCCCTTCAAACAGATATTCATGTCAAATTTCTGGAATCTGTGACAGTTACCTTTCTAAAAAAGGGGTCTTTTCCAATATGATTCAGAATCTTGAGATGAGGTGCTTATCCTGGATTATCCAGGTAAGCCCCAAGTCCTATGATAAGTGTCCTTATAAGCAAGGCAAGGGGAGGTGTGGGACCAACACAAAGAGAAGACAGCTATGAGAAGACAGGCAGGCTTAGAGTGATGGGGCCACCACCCAAGAACCCAGGACTATGGCAGCCACTGGAAGTCAGAGAGGGCACAGAATGAACTCTCCCTCAGAGTCTCCAGAAGGAACCAACCCTGCTATCACGTTGATCTTGGGTTTGGACCTCCAGAACTGAGAGAATAAATTTTCGTTGCTTTAACAAGCCACCAAATTTATAGTAATTTTTTTTGTCAGTTGCAGCAGAGAACTACAGTGGAATTTAATGAATACTGTCCTACTTCATGATGGGGCAGAACAGGAAGTTCTTGGAAGGAAGTGTTCAAGATCATCTTCAGGTCTATCGTGTTTCTGGCGCAGAATGAACAGACACAGAGGAACAAACCATCCACTCAAAAAGTTGGAGTAGAGAGGGTTCTAGTTAGTAGTCCTGCTCCAGGCTTTCTTTCACAGAAAGACCAGATGATCTGCAGAGGTGTGACCCACAATGAAATAGCTATATAGGCTTCCCAGAGTGGCTAAGAACTGAACATGCCAAGCGATGGCAAAGATGTGGGGCAACTGGGGTGGATATGCAAAATGGAAAACAGTATTTTCTTAAAAAGATAAACATACACCTACCATGTCATATAGCCATTGTACTCCTAGGTATTTTCCTTAAAAAAGAAAACCAATGCCCACACAAAGACTTGTACTGAATTTTCACTCATGGTTTCATTGTAATACCCTCCGAGAGGAAACAACTCCAATGTCCATCAACAGGTGAATGTATTTTAAAAATGTCCATTCCTACAATACAATAATGATTATAAATGAAAAGGAACCATCTACTAATACCCTCAACAACTTGAATATCAAAGCCATTAGTTAAATAAACCAGATACAAAAGAAAAATACTGGATTATTCCATTTATATACATTTTTAGAAAAAAACTAATTTGCAATGACAGGAAGCAGATGAGTGGTGGCCTGGCACAGGGGCAGCAGTTTGGGGAGAGCCCAGAGGAACTGAATGCAAAAGAGACACAATGGAAGTTTTCCAGACATGGAAATGCTAATTTCATATTAGTGGTTGTGATTTTATGGGGATATAAATCTGTGAAAACTGTTCAAAATGCATATTTTAAATTGTGCAGTTCATTTCTTATAAACGATGCCTCAGTTAAGTTGGTACAAAAGAAATTTAGCATCCACCTCTAAGAGGCCAACTGAAAGGCCATTGAGAATCCAAAATGAGAGAGAATTTAGAATTGGCTGAAGGGAGTGATAAGAGGGAACATGTTCTGGACCAGTGTAAACAGAGGAACAGTGGAAGCTGATGTTTCATCATGTTTTATAATAAAGATTTAAGTGGGTAACTGAGCAATGCAATGAAGTATGGGGTTTCCCCCTGTTAACTAGGCTCTGCTTCTCAGGGTTGAGAGCTTCCCTGGTATTGCTCAAGTCTGCTCCCTGGTGCTGGGAGAAGATGCTTGTTAATGGTTTGTCTTCTCAGGGAAAGATTCCCTCTGATGTTCTGTCAATGTGATGATGTCTCTCTTCCAGGGCTCAGTCTGAGCGCTGGGGTCAAAGAGCTCTCCTGTCTCGTTGGCCTGGGTCTCTCTGTGAAAGAAAACCAGAAGAGAACTACTATCGCTATCACTCCAACTTCTTTCCTTTTTGAAAATTTTTTGATTTCAGAGAGAAAGGAGATGGAGATAGAGATAGAAAGAAACATCAATGATGAGAGCGAGTTACTGATTGGCTGCCTCCTGCATGGGTCCTACTGAGGATCAAGCCTGCAACCTGAACATGTTCCCTTGACTGGAATCAAACCCAGGACCCTGCAGTCCACAAGCCGATGTTCTATCCGCTGAGCCAAACCAGCTAGGGCATCACTCCAGCTTCTTGAGTGAATGGTTTGCTCTTTTCTGTGTTTGAGTGTTTATTCTGCTCCAGAAACATCTTTAGATTCACTGCAAAAGGACTTTGCCTTAGCTATTTCTGAACATAGTACAACAGTTGTCTTCACTTTTCTACTCTAAAGTAAGATATGCTTATAGAAAAAGTAAAAATGTATTGAAAAATGGGAGCAAGGGAAAGTATTTCTTGCTAGTCCTTCCATTTAACTGTATATGTAAAAAAATCTTTCAATTTCCACTCTTTTTTCTATTAAAGTTTTCTGAAAACATGCATGGCTATGCCATATACACAGCTTTATTTTCTGCTTCTTTCTTTATCATAATCTCCTGACCACTTTTCTGTGCTATTCTACAGACTTCATACATATTACCTTTGTTTTTATTTATTTATTTTTTCCTTTGACATTTAGAAACAAATTTTATTTAAGATCTGAAATACAGTTCCTAAAATGTCAACTTTCTCCAGAAAACCGTGGCTACACAATAATGCATTGCCTCTATTATGTTAGAACGTGCATTAGACTCAAATACAAAAACCATGAGAGAAACCACCATCCTTCAACAATTTGAGCAAAGATAGATGCCTAAGGAACAACATAGATGGACTTGCAGAGGATGGGCTGTTTTACTTCAAGCACCATTAAAAAAAAAAGCACAAATGCATGGGTTTTCAGGTATATACATTAAGTTGAACCTTTGGCACTAGGAATCAGGGCATTTTTATCACGTAGCATTAACACATAATTAGAAAACTGTGTAGTGTCAAAGGGATAGAACCACCAGCATTCAAGCAATGTTGTCAACTATGCAAGAAAATGTTCTACTGAATGTTTCTTTTTTTGTCTAATTACTGCATACACTGGTAGCAACTTTAAAATGAGAAAAGGAGCTTGTACTCCTCCTTTTACATTCTGTTTAAAACAAAACAGAAAAACTGAAATATAAGCCCTGTTATACATTAACAGTTTTAAAGGACATCACTTATACAAGAAAAAGAACAAAGAATGTTTACAGATACCAGACATAATAGTGAGTGGTCAGTAGACCTTCACAGGGCTTTGCGGTGGTACTCAGCCGAAGCTACTTTGTAATCACTGGCAATAAACAGAGATGCAGCATTCTTTGCCAGATATTTTAGGAAATCATGCAAATAGCCCAACAATAATGCAAGGCTCTTCTCATCAAGGGGTGTATATGCCAGCATTGCCCCAATTCTTACGAATAATCTCAGTAGGTGTGGTGCTCCATAAACCTGGGACATGGGCGCATCAGGGTGAGCCAAGAGGATTTCAGCATACTGGGGCCTCTCAAATTTGTAGAGCAGCTGAGTGCCCAACATCACATTGAATTATTCTTTTATTCCTGCAACAAAATTATTCACTGTGTATTCCTTATTGTCGACATTTCCCTATAATTTCTTGCAGCTTGAATACTCTTCTAGAATGGCATCTACATTTTTTTTAGCAGGGAGTTGAAACAGCTGCTTCTGCCTGGTAACTAAGTCCCAGTCCTTAACAAGCCATGGTTTAAATTCTTCAGGAATCTTCACTTTAACTTCCATTCTATTCTTAAATGCATCTTCACTTTCAACAGTGGGGTCAGCCCGGGCTGTTTTCTTCCGAGGTGGCTGAGGGGCTTCGCTGGTACTGCCACATCCCTGTTTCCAGGAATCTTCTGCTTGTTCTTTCTGGTCTTCCTCACGGATCCAGAAGGGGGATTCTCTGCAGAGCGACCCACCCCCCCATCTGCCCGGGAGAGCTGGTTCCAGATTCTTCTGCTATCGACCAGTTGTCTTCTTTCCTGATGAGGCCCCTCTCATCTTACTTCTCTGCATATTGCCTCTAGTTGGCTTTTTGAAGTTGTCTTCTTCTGCAGATTGTTGTCCATGAGTTTGAGAACCCTGCTTTCTGGAACTCATTCAACCCTGTTTTTATTTCAACCAATAATCCTTTCTTCTTGGTCTTCTAAGAATTTCTAGTGCTTTCCAAGATGGAATCTTACAGATCTTCTGAGAAGGTATGGAAGGATGAGGTGGGAGACAACCCAAGATTCTGTAATCAGGATCAGGCCTTCTGATCTTTACTATGCAGCAAACTCAGCTTTTCTGATAATGGCTTCTTCCCAGCAGCAGGTGTGTGATCACCGCCATCCCTCCAACAGCCATAGTCCATATTACCTTTAATGGATGCACAATGTTTCATTGAGTGGGTACACCATTGTCAATCATGGCCTTATTTGCAGAGAGTTTGAAACATAATTAGATGGTGAATAAGACTGGGTGAATAAAGACACGGACAAAAATACAAATCTTATTAACTTCAGAGTTCAGTGAAATCTGAAGATACAGAAGGGGGAGGTGGGATGGGTGAAAGATCACTGGACTGGAGTAGGTCTCACTTTGGTTCAAGCTGAGTTATTAGCTGGTGACCTTGAATATGTGTCAATACTTCACGATGGTCTCATTTTGCTTGCTCATTAATAATTCATACATTTCGTGTAGCTTTTTAAGATTCCTTTCAGCTTTAAGATTCTGGGATTCTATGATTTACTCTACTAAACCAAAATGTCTGATGTGGGCTATCTAGGCTTCTTACCAATCTGTTCATTTTTCATACACTTGAAAGATAGTAGGTACCTAATGAGTTGTTTTATATTAATTAAAGTGAATATTTTATATTAAATTGAATTGAAATCATTAAAGTTCAACTGAGCTCAGTCGATCTTTAGTAGACCTTCATGTCAATAGACCTTAATAGGAAGAACCAACTATCTTAATTCCTTCATTTATAGAAATAAGTGTTTTGAAAGATCTGACTTTACTGCACACTCACTCAGGAAATTTCATTCACATCATTAAGAATGACCCAAATTAACACCCCAAGTCTCAATTTCAACAGTGACATAGAAATCGGGCAACATAAAAGAGTGGGTGAATAAGGACATGGACAAAAATACTCATCTTATTAACTTCTGCAATTAAAAGGAATGTTTAGGCTTGGAAAGGCTCCTCTGAATTACATGGAGATCACTGGATTTGTTCCATATGTAACAACTTTAAATTTGCAAGACTGTACGCCTCCGAAAATAATAGGAGACACTCCTGCCTGGATGTCTGGAGCCCGATAAACAACCCCATTAATTAAAAGGAGCAAGTCATTAGCATATGTTACTACTATTACTCTGTACTTCTCTTTAATGTAATTTACATTTGCTTCATTATGCCAGGTTAAACTTTCTGCTTCTTCTGAGTCCCCCTCCCCCTTATTTCATATCTACTGAATAGAGTAAGGATAATCTCTGTATTTCTATATGAGAATATATTCAAACTTAATAATTTAATCACTACTTGTATGAATTTAAATCGCAAGTAAGTAATGCTTCAAAAAAAGCAAAAACTTTCACCCTTAGAAATATAAAATCAATCCTGGCAGATGGCAATTTAACCAATACTTCAAAGTGATATTGCTATATAGTGATTAAAAATTTCACCTAGAGCCGAGACCGGTTTGGCTCAGTGGATAGAGCGTTGGACTGTGGACTGAAGGGTCCTGGGTTCGATTCCGGCAAGAGCATGTACCTTGGCTGCGGGCACATCCCCAGTATAGGGCGTGCAAGAGGCAGCTGATCGATGTCTCTCTCATCAATGTTTCTGACTTTCTTTCCCCCTCCCTTCTGCTCTGTGAAAAGTCAATAAAATATATATTTAAAAAAAAATTTCACCTAGAATATCACATCATGGTTAGAACAATAAGAACAACAACAACAAAAAAACATTATGAAATAACAGATATGATGACAAGTATTCTGTGATCCTCTACAGAAAAAAACTGAGAGACAGTGGGAAACAAAGTAAAAATACAATTTTAAAAATTATTTTATAATTTTTAATGAAACATTTTAGCAAACTGTTTTCTAAATTGGAATTACATTTAGTATAAAAATACAACCACCTTATTTTCTTTTAGTCTTCAGTTTGCTTTTATCAAAGGTAGAAGCTTTGGAAAATGGAACTCACTAAATTACTCTGAAAGTATATACACTTTCTTTTAACTCTGAAAAAAAAATGTTCAAGTTAGCAGCATCTTAAGAAGATCACTAATTCATATTTTGCATAAGTTTACTGACCTTTAAACCAGAGCCTTCTTAACCTTGCAAGCTGAATTCTAATTTATAAAGAAAAGTACATTTGAGTTGGTTTAAATGACCAGAAACAATGTAAGTCTGTTGCTTTTTCAAAATGTAAAAAAGAGAAAAAATTAAATATTCCTGCTACTCTGTGGACTTGGAAATGTCTTTATTTGCCACAAAAAAAGCATGACATGTCTCATTCAATTACTGAACTTACCTTAGGGTAGGAATTCATTTAATCAGGAAAGCCATTGATCAATAAAAAATTGAGAAACCCATTCATTCAGTTCATTCACTTAGGATATGAATGTTCTTCCTAGGTGCCGGGCACAGAGGAGGAACACATTTAATTATGAATTCTTAGATCACAATCCGATGCTCCACAAAACTCACCATAAAGCCTTCCTGGACTTTAACTTTCAGAAATGATTCTAGCAATTGCTTTCAGAATGTAACGTATCCTCTATATATGTTATCAATAATTGATTACAGAGAGCTTCCTGTATACAATAAGATGTGGAAGATTCATATATAAATAAGATAAATTCCCTTCCATCAAAGTGCTCACTGCTCGGTGAGGAAAGGAGATGATGTTACTAATATGAACAGTGGTGGGGTGGAAGGTGCTGGGCATGTAAGAGAGCCTGCCAAAGCTTAGAGGAAGAAGAAATTACTTCTCTTGGAGGGCTGGATCATAATTACAGATTTTCTTTCTTCCCTGCTGTGATATAAGCTCTGTGAAATCAGGGTATGGTCATGACTGTCTTTGCTGAATCCTCAAGAGTAAATACATACCTGACACATACTAGGTATGCAAAAACATTGGTCCAGAGTGAATGACTTGGCATTTGACTTAGGTGGTAAAAGATGACAAGGTAGGGAGAATTCCTGGTGAAGAATGGAGGGGACACACAGGTGCATAGCACAGGTTGATTAGGGTACTTAGCATAAGTACTACAAAAGAAATATCCCTATTTCTCAAAGGCTTAATACAATAATATGCTATTTCTTCTTCTGATCAACACTTATGTGGGTTGGGCAAACCTCCCTTCTCTTATTGTAGCTACACCATTTGGAACATATGGCCTCCAAGGTTGCCATAGCCAAGGAAGAAAGGAATGGAGGAGTCCTTCTGGGTTTTAACTGCCTTGGACTTCACACAGAGTCAGTTAGAACTAATCAGGAGCTTGGGAATGTTGGGGAGAACAGAATATTTGGTGAGTTCTACCTCTCTGCCTCTCAAGTCTATGTTTATTTGCATATTACTTCGGTGTTTATAAAATTTTCAGTTGCCCCTATTTCCTGTAGTCTTTAGCCTTTTCCATACCACAAAACAAAAACTATTCCTTTGTCACTTCCATAAACGAAAGGTACAATCTTTATCCTATCTAGCTGCTTAATAAGTGCTAGTAATACTTATGATTACATTCAAATCTCAAACTGTGCACATAAATAATCTGAAATTTTTATCCTTCTGATTCTGTAGGGCTAAATAAGACCTGGGAATATGCATTTCTAACACGTGCTGCTACAGCTGCTGGTCTGAGAACTATTGTTTTAGATCCTTTTCCTTGCAGAGAGGACTTCATGAAGGTGATGATGAGAAGCTGTGCACTGAGTAAATGTTTCTGGACTTCACACCCAGGTTGTATTTGCTTCTGATCATTGCACTGGCTCTGGTAGGGTCCATCAACATTTCTTGCTATTTTTATTTCTGCAAAGGCAGGGGGATGAAGGTAAGGATGGCAATTTGGATTGCTCATGCATAGCGTCCAGTGAGGAAATCACTTTAGGTTCCAATTACTTCATGGAATTTGGGGTCTGACAGGGATGTTAAAACTTTTTGATGGAACCTGAGGCTTTGAGATGGATAAGCCATTAAAGAGGCAACGGGGACTCAGATTAATCCCTTGGGTTTATCAATGGGGTGAAAGGTATGTTTGCAATATGGTTCTCACAGCCAACACAACACTTGCATTGACCAGGTCAACAACATTCTGTAGGATACTGATTCAAAATATACCTTGATGCAAATTTTATAAAACTCAAATAGAGACTCGTGTGTCCAAATCAAAAATACCTGATTTGGGAGGGACAGATGAATAATTGAGATAAGTTTGTCCAAAGAATTTTGGAGAAATCAGTCACTCAGGTAGCTAAACAAGCAAAACTAACTTCCAAATTGCTAATTAAACCATTTTGCATAGAGGAATCTTCCATCTTGCTTATACACGAGTCTCCTTTTACTGTAAACAGATAGCACTACTTAGTAATTTTTATTAATAGAGTTTCTGTATATACAATACCACTTTTAAGTTTGATATCATATTACACAAGTGCCTTGTAAAGTATGCAATAAATGCCAAATTATAAGGAATATGGAAGCACTAATGCAGCCTTGAAAATCAGTATGAAAAAATCAGGTCATAGAACATTTTAATCACCTCTGCCACCCACCAGGAGGTTCACATGTAATAAAATAATGAAAACTAGATTGTTTTCTATTTGTCTGGCATAAGTTGTTACTCTCCAAGGGCTTAGTGGGCACATATTCAGGAGCTAGGCAAGAGTACATTGCCACAAATCATTTTTTAGGGAGAAGCTGAAAAAATGAGGACATGCCATTTTCACCCAGAGCCATTTTCAATATTAACAGGCCTAAAAACCATGCCTATAAATTCCTTTGCTGGGCTCACAGACAATGAGGACATTTCAATAGAATATTGAAAAATATTCAGGGCAAGATTCTAAACTCCTCACATGGCTGGGCTTTTAAAAGTACCTCTTATTGGTAAAAGTTCTTAGGCACAGTGCCTCTGACCTTCTATCTGTGTTCTGATCTCCCATACATAATCAGAGGAAACACACACACACACTCACACACACACACACACACACACACACACACACACACAAATATACACACATTCATTCAATCTAGACATATATGTGGATTATGCAAAGACTTCTTAAGGGAATCACAGTACATAACAAACACAAGTGCTTCTTTCACAGATGTTCTATGAGATTCTTAGCACCTGGCCCCCTTAGCAACACTTGACATCCACTAACTTCCTTCCTTGAGCCTCCATTGGTTCTCACAGTCTTATGTATTTGTCTTGAACTGCCAAGTCCTTGTTTTGAGCCCCATAACCTCAGAATTCTTATAAAAAGTTTGGAAGTCATGCCCTACTTCTCAGCAAGACTTAATAACAGTGATCTTCAGTATAATACTAGGTCATTATTATTTGGATAATATACTGCATGCTATTAAAAATTATCCCAAATAATTGAAACTAAACCATACTTGTAAAAATAAAGGAACAAAGTGCATGTTGTGGTGTGGGTGTGCGGGATGATTCTTCCAGACATGGGGTGGAATTCGAAAGGGTAAAATGAGTCAAATGAGAAACTGACAGGCAAAAGCAGTTTCACTCACCTGTTGCAGGGAGTGGTTTTGGTTTGTTGAACTTGGCTTTGATTTTTATTCATTGATACTTAAACACAATATTATGACATTTTAAATAGATCTTAATAATCTTGTACCCATCTGCATAATATGCTGGCTAATAGACATTCTCCAGTTTCCTAAGAACACAGAATGAAAGCTGATGGCAGTGGTGCAAAAAGGCAACCTGAGTAATCATGAGAAAAAAATAGCAGGTTAGGGGACTCTGAGCCAAGGAGTATGGGAATGTGGCCATGGGACACCCAGTTTCACCAGTATAATCCTGGCTGCCCTTCATTGAGAGCTACCCAAGTGCCATGTTGTTGCTGAGGAAACTGGTGTAGAATAGGTGGCTTGTCGCAGAGAGGAAACTGGTGGAGCTGAGATGTGAACACAGAAAGGTCTGAGTCAGCTTTGCTGTTAACCAGCAGCACGGTGCTCTCCCTCCGTAGGAAAGTGAAAATTCAGTCTCTGGAAGGCTGAGGATCTGCGCCGTGGTGGTGGGAGGAAGGGGATGCCTCTCTCTCTGCTGCTGCTGGTCTCAGGCTGATGCCCTGGTCCTCCTGCCACACAAGTACAGCCAGTGACTCAAAGCCCCGTGTCTCAACAAGGAAATTTGGGAGGTTTTCCCACAGTTTTTCCCAGAGTACCTCTTTGCTGCTGCCTTGCCAATTTGAGAGACTGTTTTATTTTATTGTTCCTTGGATAAGGACAGCCCTCAATTAAGGAAAAGAGAAAGAAACCTTCCACTCTATGCCACTGCTGCCTGCCAGACAGGCTTAGCCACCCTGCAAAGGCTCCGAGTGAAAACCGACTGATGCTCAGATGCTGTTATAAGCACAGGAATTTGCAGAATGGTCCCTGCTTTCATCAGCCAAAGGAAAAGAAAATGGCTTTAATTTGTCCAAGTTCCACTGTCCCCAAGGCTATATAGTAAAAATATTTATGTGGTAGCCCTGGCCAGTTTGCTCATTGGTTAGAGTGTCAGCCTCAGAATGAAGAGTTGCGGGTTCAATTCCTGGCCAAGGGCATGTATCTCTTTTCTTTTCTTCTCTTTTTTTAAAATATATTTTATTGATTTTTTACAGAGAGGAAGGGAGAGGGATAGAAAGCCAGAAACATCGATGAGAGAGAAACACCGATCAGCTGCCTCCTACACACACCCCACTGGGGATGTGCCCGCAACCAAGGCACATGCCCCTACCCGGAATCAAACCTGGGACCCTTCAGTCCTCAGGCCAATGCTCCATCCACTGAGCCAAACCAGTTTCGGCAAGAGCATGTATCTCACTTGCAGGTTTCCCAGCCCCAGTGGGGGCTCATGCAGAAGGCAACCAATCAAAGTATCTCTAGCACATCAATATTTGTCTCTTTCCCCCTCTTACCTCCCTTTCACTCTCTCTGGAAATCAATGGAAAACAAAACAAAACAAAATGTTCATTGGAATAGGCCCTGTCAAGACACAATGAGAGAGACTCAAGTCCTGGGGTGGTGCTCAAATTATTTTCTCTGGGGAGAGGCTGGTGAAGAATGTGGAATGGGAACAACCTTATGAGTGCCCTTCAATTCATCAAGTTTATTGCTCACTGCTGGGGAGAATTACAACCAAAAGAAGAACCCATGTTCTAGGCTTTAGGTGTTGGGAGGTGAGGAGCAGGGTGTTACAGTAGACACTGGATGTTTCCTTTTAAAGTAATGCAGAGCCCTGACCAGTGTGGCTCTGTTGGTTGCGCATGTCCCATGCACCGAAAGGTTGCTAGCTCGATCCCTGGTAGGGGCATGCAAGAGGTAGCTGACCAATGCTTCCCTCTCACATGGATGCTTCCCTGGCTCTCTTCCTCTCTCTGTCTCCCTCTCTTTTCTTTCCCTCTCTCTCCCTCTCTAAAAATCAATGAAAAAAAATCTTTTTAAAAAAGTAGCATAGGAAGTTAGGTTTAAAAAAAAAAAAGCTGGATATTTTCAGGAATGGTTTGGTCCTACTTAACATTGTCTTGTCAGGCAATGATTCAGTCTGGCTGTCCCCAGATGAACTGTGGGAATGCCCTGCCCTCCACCACCACTTGCTCAGGCTTCATTTCTCAGATTGCAGGGCAAGTTATGGCTGTTTCATAGCTGGAGCTAATTCTAACTCAAGGGGTCTTCTTTCTATTTGTCCACAAAATTCTCAGCACTTTCTTTCTGTACAGCCACCATCAGAAGCACCTCCCCTTCTTTTGCTGATTTGTCACTAAGGTCTGCAGAATAATCTTGCTCTCCTCTTATGAGTTAGCTCATCCTTCCCAGTCTCACATGTTTTAAATACCTTGGACCACATTGCCAGCCTTCTGCCATCAATTTTACCTAGATGTCTGCCTTTGACTGTTCCTTTGATTGTTTTCTTGCCTTTTCAGACTCTGTCAGAAGACTTTCATTTTCTACCCTCAGCAAATGAGACTTCTGACCGCAGGCCCAGCTTCAGAAACTTGTTTCACTCAACCTTGTTATCATTTCTCACACAGTGCTCACTCTTTCCTCCCCAGGAGTTAGTGCCTAGCACCCTGCCTTAAGGAAATCCTATTCTTTATTTAAAAAATATAGTTCAACAAGTAAACGGGATAAGAGGAAGCTCTCTATTGTAGCAGAATTCTGATTCATAAATGTAGGAGAATGATGGAAATAGAAAACTACCATTTGGCAAACACCACAGCATTAATGATTATTGGCAAGACCATGGGTGGATGATAAAATTAGTGGTCAAAAGTATGAGAAACAGGATATTTGCACAGTCTCAAAGTATCTTTCCATAAGGAAGTTATTAATCACAAAGGCAAACTGTAAACTTTTAGTGAAGAAACCTGTCAGAAACCACCATAACCAAATGATCCCAAGATGAGACATAGTGTCATCATATGCCTGAGAAGGGCTCAATGGCACTTCCAAGGAATTCTTGCCAAAAAAAAGACATAACTTAAATTGAATCAAGAGGATGCATCAGACAAATTTGAATTGAAGGACATTCTGCAAAATAACTGCCAGGACTCTCCAAAGTTTCAAGGTCATGAAGGACAAAGAAAGTCTAAGGAGCTGATTCAGGTTAGAAATGAGCAAGGAAATTGAACAATGAAACACAACATATGATATTGAATTGAATCCCAGATCCCAGACCCAGGGAAGGAGACAATTAGTGAAATTTGAACAAGGTATATTGCCAGTTAACAATATCTTAACAACATTAATTTTCTGGCTTTGATGATTATTTTGTGGTTATGTAAAATGTCAGCATTTATAGACAATGAGTGAAGGGTATATAGGAATTCTTTTACTGTATTTGCAACTTTTTTGTAAGTCAGAAGTTATTTGACAATCAGAGATTAAACATATTTTTTCAAACTTACTTTAATAGCCAATTTAATTCCTACCTCCCTATAACTTGCTATATAAACTTTATGCAGTCAAATCACACCCATGACCACCCTGGCAGAGTGTAAGTTTGGGCTTGGTAGTGAGTGAATAACTAGTAGTTTGACAAACATTTATTGAGCATCTACTATGCCCCAGTAATTACAATACATAGTGGGATTTCCTGGTTGGGTGTTATGCATGTATTTAGTTACACTTATATGCCCTGTTTCCCTATTTATATGGAAAGCTCCTAGAAGATCAATTTAATATTTCTTTGTACTTTTCCACAGAATGTCTGGGACAATACCATTTACATAGCAGCCCCATGGTAAAAACACAGTCAATAATTGGATGCATATTTGTGTTATTCCCTTTCTATTCGTTAACATGGATGGTTGGTTCCTGGTACCCTTCAAGGCGGGTTCTATCTGTACCTCTTTTGGCATCAAGTTGCCCTGGCTATTTCTCTGTGTCATAAGGCACACCCTTTTCTTTTACCTTCTCCTTTGCTAATAGCTCTGTGGGAGCGCACTGATGTCCCTACAACACTGATGAAAAGATAGCTTCCTCTGTGACCTTGGGCAAACTGCTTGACTTTTTTGTGTCTTCTTTGCTCTGCCTCTAAAATGGGAATCCTGTGAATAATTTGCCAAGGGCTTTGACATCCTTCTTTCCCAAGTCCAAGTGCAAATTACACCTGATTAAGAGTAATGATAAGCCTAGCTACTGGAGTGAGTCTGCATGGGGGAAAGGCAAGCCAGCTTCCACATTCAGACAGAAAAAGCTTCTTGCACTTGCCATGCTTTTAGTTACGCCTTCTTCTGGGTAAATCATAGCTGGCAGAAGACTGGTTTGATTATACAAAACTTTATCTAGAAAGTACACAAAATCACATCTCAGATCCTTGCCTCATCGACTACTTTCTCTCAAAGGATCAAAATAATCAGGATAAGTAGAGTAGATTTTACATGTGCCTTGAGTAATTTTACAGTAGCTTGAAAAGCAAATAGGAAAAATAAGTTATTTTTGTGTTTATTGTTTTTTAAAAAATAATCTCAGAGAGAAACAGATAAGGAAGAGGGAGATGGGGGAGAGAGAGAACCATTGATCGGCTGCTTCTTGCATGCCCCACACTGAGGATCGAGCCTGCTACCCAGGAAGGTGCCCTTGACTGGGATGAACCTGGAAGCCAACTCTCTACCCTTTAAGCCAAACCAGCTAGGGCAAGAAGTTATTTTTGAACAACACTGGAGTAAATTTTTCGTCTTACAGATTCAATTGGAAAGGAAAGATATGCCATTCTCGGGGTATTTGGGGAAGGTACCCGCATTCCTGCCCTTTTTTAATCCTGAGTTTATATCTGTGGTTCAGTGGGCTGTTTGTAGAAAAGCCAGTCTGTTTATTGCTCACCTGCAACACCCAAGCCATCATTCTCTATGGCATTTTAGTGTCTCTGTTATTGTCTGTAGGACGCAGGGTGCAAATATACATCTGCTGTTCATATAGGATGGTTTACAGCACTGTTTGATATTGGCAGCTTAGGAGTAGTTAGTGCCTTAACTGAGGAAGTGGTATAGAACCGCACATCCAAAGCAAACAGGCAAGGATTTGGAATGAAGAGGAGTGCATGTTTTGGAACAGCCTGCAAGCTGCTGTGCTTATGGAAACTGCAGCGAGATGCACGGGGACTGAAACCAGCCAAAAGACACAGGCAAGCATGCATAAAATAATCGCATTGTCGCCATGTGCAAGAATTTAAAGCAGGCAGGGGCACATTACTATTGTGGGAAAGCAGTCAGCAACCGTTCCGAATATACATTCAAGGATGGGTATTTCCAGAGATGTAACAGAAAAGGGAAAATCCAAAGATTCTGTTACTCAAGGAAGGGCACACAGAGAGGATTCCCTAAGGACTGGAAACTAAATAAAAATATGCATGCTGTGGCTGCCGATAATAGAGACTCAGGCTGTGAGAGTGGGCTAGCCAGTTTAGAGATACAGTATTCACCATATTCAGTATGGGCAAGAGTGATAGAAAAATAATCTGGTTAACACCCTGGGTGGAGGCTGAGATGCTACAGATGCGGCTGGTTACAGGATCAGCAATGTCCATCATCTTACGGCCGGGATGTGGAAGATCCTTCAAAAGTGTTAAAATGATGGAGACAGGCTAGCTAAAGATGTATATTTAAAGGACAGAAAATTTCCTAAGTAACTAAAAAAAAAAAAAAAAATCAGCACCTAACATCAGATATATATGCCTAGTAGAATCCAAGCTCCAAACATTTTGTTCCTGTGAATAACTCCTTAAAATTCAGCTAAGCTGGCACTATTTTAGCATAATACACTCACCCACACTGACCAGCAGACCAGTAGCTGGACAGCTAAGCAGCTTTTGAATGTGAACCTGAAATATCCCAGAGAATAGAAGCAGGAGTTTAAGCTGCCTGAGAATAAGCAGTTCCATCAGGCACAGATTGTCTATTACGCCATCTGGTCAGAAATAAAAAAATAACTTGAAGAACTAAAGGTCGCTTTAAAAGGTCTGATGGGAAACAGAGAGTGGAACTTTCCCTCTTTCTGTTAATGAAACTATACTATCATTTCTATGTCAGAGCAGATCTTGGAACTTTTAAGTGAAAAAGGCGACAGCTCAGTGTGGCACCTAAACTGGTTTCCTGCCAGAGCAGGTGGGTTAGAGGACAGATTATCCCAGTGGTCAGCAAAATGTGGCTCGTGAGCCACATGTGGCTCTTTGGCCCCTTGAGTGTGGCTCTTCCACAAAATACCACAGCCTGGGCGAGTCTATTTTGAAGAAGTGGCGTTAGAAGAAGTTTAAGTTTAAAAAAGTTGGCTCTCAAAAGAAATTTCAATCATTGTACTGTTGATATTTGGCTCTGCTGACTAAGGGGTTTGCCGACCACTGGACTACCTGCATTAGAAGGAGGTGAGGGCACAGGCTCTGGCACTCCCAGGCTCCCTTGCTGTGGGATGGGTACGTGCAGGGCATCTCTCAGTATCTCAGGTGTCTTCTGTCTGTATTTGCAAATGGAAGAAACAGTTCTTCCAACCGCCTCATGGTATTAGGAAGACCAGAAGGAGATAACAATTGTGGAAGCACTCTGCCAGTTGCAAAGCATTGATCAGATGAAGGCTTCCATGAAACCATACTGTTAGACAGACAGAAAACTCTTAGCTTCAAATGGATGTTGGAAAAGGAAAACAGTGGTTTTGGAAACATAGAGAGTGAAGGTCAACAGCAAAGAACCAACCAGCAGAGTCACTTTCACTATGGACACAACTGCATGCAGCAGATACACAGGAAGGAAATGGAATTGGCAAAGAAACAATAGAAGAAAACAAATATTTTACCACATCTCTGTCTTTTTAAAAAAGATTTAAAAAAATTTTTTTTTGAGAGAGAGAGGATGAGAGAAACATCAATCTGAGAGTGAAAAAAGGTAACAATGAAAAAGGTATTAAGGAGAGAACTAAGATGGCGGCAAAGGTAAAACACCTATCTTGCCGTCATAATCAGCAATTTTAATACTACAACTTAACGAAAGAACAAACACCTTCCAGAATCACCAGAAAGCTCGCCGAGTGAAAATTCCACAAATAAAAGTGAAGATAAGACACTGTGACTCGGAGGAGCAGCAGCGAACAGCGTTGAAAGATTCGCGCGGAGAGAGGTTTGGAGCACACGCCGCGGAGTGGGCGGGCAGCTGAAAACCGCTAGAACGGGGAGGCAAAGACATCCCACTGGACTGAATCTCCAGCTCTGGGCGAAGTCCAGGGAACCCACTATCACCCACTATCATATGGGGTGAAAACTGGACAGTGGGAGGGCACGCCGAAGCTCGGGTGCTGCCGGGTCTGCTGGCTTGTGGAGAAGGCAGCTTGTGCGCGAACAGCTCAGCTGCGTGACGGCGCAGAGAGTGCTCTGCGACTTGTCTCTCATTAGGAAAACCATCAGACTGCTTTGTTTTACGACCCTGGGTGATACATTGCACATGCAAAGTCATTTGGGGAGAGTCTGAATTCCCCGGCAGCTGGTGGAGCTCGGCAGCGGCTCTCTCTCAGAGGTGCTGGTGGCCATTGCCCCCGGCACAGAGTCCCCGGGGCCCCACAGGGCGGAGCTAACGCTGTCTGCTTGGCCCGGAGACTCCGCCCATCCAACCTGAGCACAGCTGAGCTTCACAGACAATTGGCCTGGAGGTCAACCCTCCAAGTGCTAACAACGATTAACTGAGCTTAACTTCAGCAAGACTGTGCAGCCCATATCCACCTCAGGTAACTGGGGAGGCTGAGCCACTGTCCCTAGTAGAAAGTCTACCACACAAAGCTAATTGACCAACTCAGGGAAGCAGCCACCATGCAGCGACATGGAAAGAAATCAGATGTGAAAGAAATGGAGGAAAAAAAACGACTGGACATGGAATTCAAAACCACGGTTATAGGGTTTTTCAAGAGGCTCCAACAAAAGGTCGAGGCATATAAGGAAATAAGCAAGACCACAAAGGAAATGAATGAGGCTTACAAGGAAATGAACAAGACCCTCACGGATATAAATGAGACCTGCAAGGAAATAATCAAGACCAACGTGAAAATGAATGAGTCCTACAAGGAAATGAAGGAGACCCTCAAGGATATAAAGGAGACTCTCAAGGATATGAAAAAGGAGCATCCAGAAATTAAGCATACACTGACTGAAACAAAAAATACTATACAAAGACCTAAAAGTGCTCTGGAGCACCCCAAGAACCAAGTTAAAGATTTGAAATACAAAGCGGTAAAATCCACTCAGCTGAAAAAGCAAGAAACCAAAAGAATCCAAAAAATTGAAGATAGTGTAAGAGGCCTCTGGGACAACCTCAAGCATACCAACATCGAATTATAGGGGTGCCAGAAAAAGAGAGAGGCCAAGACAATGAAAACCTATTTGAAGAAATAGTGACTGAAAACTTCCCACACCTGGTGAAAGAAATTGACTTAGGAGTCCAAGAAGTGCACCGAACCCCAATATATAGGAACCCTAAGAGGACCACACCAAGGCACATCATAATTAAAATGCCAAGAGCAAAAGACAAAGAGAGAATAATAAAAGCAGCAAGAGAGAAACAGTTGGTTACCTATAAGGGAGCAGCCATACGATTGTCAGCGGATTTCTCAACAGAAACGATGCAGGCCAGATGGGAGTGGCAAGAAATATTCAAAGTGATGAACAGCAAGAATCTACAACCAAGATTACCCTATCCAGAAAAGCTACCATTCAGAATTGAAGGTCAGATGAAGTGCTTCGCAGATAAGAAAAAGCTAAAGGAGTTCATCACCACCAAACCAACATTATATGAAATGCTGAAAGATATTCTTTAAGAAGAGGAAGAAGAAAAAGGTAAAGATGAAAATTATGAACAACAAATACACATCTATCAACAAATGAACATAAAAATCAAGTGAATTGATAGGCTGTTGAACAGGATAGACTGGTGAATATAACAGAGACATGGACATAGAGAGGGAATGGACTGACAATTCTTGGGGAGAAAAGGGTTGTGGGAAGTGCAGCAAGAGACTGGACAAAAATCTTGCAACAATGGGAGGGGAGGTGAGGGTGGAGGGTGGGATAGGTACAGGGTGGAGGGGAGCTATAGGGGGATAAAAAGGGGAAACAATGTAATTAATAAACTGAACAATAAAGATAAAAAAAAGAAAAAGGTATTAAGGAGCTCAGCATTCGTTCTGTGAAGGCTATGACATTACTGTCTGCTCCAGCAATCAGTGCACAGAGGAAAAACCTCCAGTCTCAGTATCATTTGCCCAAGTTCTGAAGATTCATTTGTATTTTTCTAGAGGGTGGTAATTACATTGCAAAAATCCCTTCTGATCCAAGGATAGTCCTTGACACTCAGATAATGCTTAACTATTCTCAAAGTTAAAGAAAGTGATTTTTTTAAAAATGTACTTAATAGCTGAAGGGTTGTATAGGATGTACTATCAGAAAGTAACTGGAAATAATTCTGATGCTTTCATTTTAATTGAGATTTTTTTGGAGGAATGCCTTAATTAAAATAAGCCCAGTTTTAACCTAATAGAATAACAAACAGAGAGCCTGGAACAGTGGTACTAGCTTGAGAACACAAATCCTTTGGAATAGATCACCTTGGGCCAGGAACTGACAGATATCTATGGATAGAAAGGTAAATTACAATTTTTGATCCACTTTTATGCCGTTAATTCAAGTAAAAAATTTTCACACTAGAGGAAGATGCTCAGGAATCATTTCACTAATAGTAATGAAATGATAGTTATGTCTTATTACTTCATCACTATATAAGAATTGATATTTTAAAATAAACTGAGTTAATAGTTAACAGAGGTAAACATTTATATAACACCTGCAGGTCATAAGTAATGTCACACAGCTCAAGGGGTCTCATGCTGGAGAAGTGCAGGCTTGAGATGACTGATTTAGATTCAAAATCTCCTTCTCCCACTTTCTTGCTTAAGTACAACATTTAACATCTCCAGCCTCAGTTTCCTTTTCTGTGAGAAGATAATAATAACAGCTCTGGGGTGTCATTTTATGGATTACATTTCTTTCATTCCATTGACCAGAGGGATGCTATAATCCTAAAGCAAAGCATGGAGTTAGCACCTAGTAATACTTTATCAGCTGCTTTTTCTTTTCTATAAGTGCAACTAGTGGTAGACATTGATTTTAATGAATTCTAAAGATGCTCCATTCGGGAAGGGTCTTGTATGCCCAAGGCTTGATCAGTGCCTGGAGCCAGCGGGTGCTCGATCAACATTTGTTGAACAAACAAATGAATAAATACCTCCCAACCTCTATGTCTTTTCTCTTCATACCCTTTCTGTCCAGTTCTGAGCATTCCTATAACTTATTCCCATACCTTTAAAATATTGTTTTTCATGGGTTTTCCCTTCTCCTGGCAAAAGGTTGAGAGAATGCGTTCATTCAGACCAACAATGAACAGGTTTGCCATTTAATTTTCTGTAGATGTTCTCAGTGCAGAACAATGGCTCTCTACAAATGGACACACAGCACGCTGCCCAGCCTCCTGCCTTTGGGAGCTTTGCTGCATGGGATTCCCGGGGCTGAGTTTTTGGCCTGATCCTCATTTCCCCCAGATGGACTCCCTCCTTCCTCTGGTCAATGCCACTGGCACAGTCCTTTCTTGGTGGCGAACCTAATGCCTCCTGGTCCAGGTGGTTGATGGTCAGACCAGCTTTTGATTCAAAAAATGCTTCACCAGGAGAACATTTAGGCCTGTTTTCCAAATTAACTCTTAACAGTTACAGTGGAAGGGACAGCGCCTCATGCCACTTGCTATTTCCCAATGTTAGAGTTTAAAATCTAGGGAAAGTGATATTTGTATATTAAATGTACTCATGCTCATAGTTGTTTTTTAAAAAATGTTTTTGAGCTATGGTGGGGGCAGGAGGGTCTTTACTAGTAAAAGAACTATGCCTTACATCTAGCATAGCAACCTCTTTATTGTTTTAAAATTCTTAACAACCAGTTCTCTGACTTCTGCTACCCAATATCCAAGCCAGAAATAAAATGACCATTTAAACAACAAAACATAATTTCACAAAATAACCAAGAAAATATAGAATGGTGGTAGGAAATCTTTAGTTTTTCAGCACTAATAGTGTATCTTCACCGTCTGAAGACTTTAATACAATTCACTGGATCTTGGAGAAGAGAAACTGAAGAACATAGCCCAGCATTTTGGTCATATCATATGACACATATCAGACTATTTGTTAATATTACAAAGAAGTTTTGCATTTATTAAGTATGTCATTTACATATACTGTCATAGGCTTGCACTTATAATTGCTGCTGCCTTGGGTGCCCCTTCAGATTGAGGAAACGGAAACCTAATGGGCTAAATGTCTTGACATTCTGCCTCCCTCTTGGTGAAAGGGCTCCTATAAAGATCAACAGCTAAAAATTAAATTGGCTCAGGCATTTTTAGAGCAAAGATCAGAAAAGATGTTGTTGCCTTTTCTTTCCCAACCCTTTGAGGTTTGCGTATAATTCAATATTTTAAAATTGAAAACTGTGCTGCCTCATGGACACACTGAGATCTTGGCCTTTGGAAATTTTTTTTAAAAAAGCGAATAAAAGAAAACGTTTTTTCTTTAAATGGAGGTGTGCGATATAGGAATGGATGTGTAGGCAAAAAAACTACATAAAAACTCATCATAACCCCAGCATTCTGATCTATTAAGGGTTAGCCTTAAATTCACGTACAAGGTCATCGCTCCAAGTACTGAGCTGACATCATCTTCAGGGCAGTACCTGGTGTTAAGAATTTGTATGCTCCCAAGTGTTTAAACCGTCATTGACAGTATAGTTCAGATGAGTTCTTAGGAAGCTATTATGCCAGTTGGAGAAGTAATACACGTATTTAAAATACATTAAGTATTTTTATGCAGCCACTCATTGCTTCAACAAAATAAAATGCTTTTAAAAAACTGCCTCAACCATGACGGGTTCTGCCTAGCATGGTGTCTGATGCTCAATAAATATCTAATGAAAGAGATAAGTTTATGCTAATGTTGATTTTAAAAAATAATCAAAACCACGCCTGCAGAGTTCTTACATCCCCTGAAATCCGTGGAGCAAATGGAAGTGTCTTGATCTGGGGCCCTGCCAGTCCTGTGGGCCACAGTGGTTTGTGCTTAAGGTGGAAGAGGTGAAACGCACCAAGCAAGAAGTTTGCCCTCCTGCCTTCTCAGAAGTGTGGCTGACCTGAAAAAGCACCCACCGGCTCAAGTTCAGAATTTCAGAGGAAGGGCTGGGAGCAAGATAGAATTTCAGTCTCGGGTTCTGGCCGGCACAACTGACTTTTGTACATTCCACCCTAGGACTCCTCCCTGAGCCCCAAGCTTTGTGCAGACTCTTCTTAAGTTACTGGGACTTAAGAGCAAAAGGGTATCTTTCAATTCTGCCTCTCTGCCTTCCTGCCCCGGAGAAGTGAACTAACTGCTCGGACGGAAATTGGGGGAGGTGAAGATTTGGGGTTGGCGAAAGCGGAGCGGTAGAGCCCGGGTTTGAAAATGACTGCGTGCGGGCTGCAGGGCGGGCGCTTGTAGGCACCCCGGAGCCGGGAGGGGAGATAGGAAACGTCTCAGGACGAGTTACGGAGCCGCCCTTGGGCGCTCGGCGGCGGCTGCAGCAGCCGTGAGCTCCAGGCAGAGGCGACTGGGCTGCGGAGCGGACACGCGAGCGAAATAACCCAAGTCCCTGCGTGATGGTCAGAATCCGAGCGAGCTTCGTGCACCCGGCGCTGCCCCACCCCATTCCCGCGCGCCCCGGAGTGGCGGGGGCTGGCTCTGGGAGTGTCCGCAGGGGTCCCCCTTGCGCCGGGGGAGGGGGAAACCTCGCTCCTCTTGGAACTCGAGGATTTAACTCGATGCCTGCTCTTAGCTTCCCTCTGCTTCTCAATAGCGGCCTCCTTCTATGTAGCCCCCCTCCAAGAACAGGGGACCCCCACATTTGGGAGAGGCCCGGCGGTGCTGGGACGAGGACAGAAGGGGGAGCCAGGGACCGTGCCCAACCCCTGCAGAGGAAGAGAAGTGGCGGTGGAGATGGGGACACGGCCCCCAGGGAGCGTGCGAGGAGAGGGGAGCGTGAATGCTTGTCTACTTTCGCCCCCAAAACTTTGGGGCTGCAGCAGCGATGGCCCGATGACAGGCCGAGGGTGTGGAAGGCTCCCCTGGCGGCAACTCGGGGGCGGGGCGGGGGGGGGGGGTGGCTGGGTGGGTAGGCGGCCGAGACCGCAGCCCGCGCTCTGTCCCCGGTGCCACCGAGCAACCTTCGCTCTGGGTCCTCTGGGCCCGGTAATTAGGCGCCCCGCCGTTCTGTCCCCGAAGCCCGACACTTTGCGGGGCTCTCCGTTGAGAAGCGCGATGCTACCGGCCTGCGAGGAGCAGCCACATGACTGAGCCCTCGGCCGCCCCGGCGTCCCGAGCAGGTGGAGCTGGTCGAGCTGCTCTCGGGTGCCAGCATTTGTGGGCTCCGGCTCCGGGTCTATCGCTGTTGATCGTGAGGGTGGAAGAGGGAGCCGAGTGCCCCCCCCCTCTCCCTCTCTTCCTCCCACCCCCTTCCCAAGAATGTCTTCGGGGTCTGGGATGAGCTGGGAGAGACCTGTTGAAAACTCTTCACGCCAACTTGAAAGACAATCAAATCGCTGAAGCAAAACCCTTTCTCCAGTCTGATATTTTTGAAATGTCATAAATGCTGCATTGCAGCAAAATTGCTGCTTCCTTAAATGGGCCAATAATTCCCAGCTCTCTCCCACAAATTCCTCCGACCGAGGATTTCAATGTAAAGCAATTCAAATAAGTAAAAACCACTTTATTGCTGTTCGAAAATTCGCATGCATTTATTCTGCTTAAAATTCGATACAGGGCAATTTTTTTTTGTATTCCCATTTATCGCTTGCCAAGAAATAATTAATAATAGGAGCTCGAAGATTAATTTTAAATAAAAAATCTTCTCAAATGAAAATGTCAGGTCATAAAATTTTCTTTTAAATCATAACAGCATATAAATCTTTGAAATTAACCATGTAATTACAATGTCTATCAACTTTTACCTTGAGCTCCGAGCCTCTCTTTTTAATCTTCCATTCTTTTTTAATGAATAGCTATTTTGAAATTAAAAAGTACTGTTCATTACACATGCCCTGCTATAATAGGGTTTTTATAATATTTGCTCTATGTAAAAATACTTGCTACTTTGTAATTATTCACACGCCGATCCTTCCTTATATTGAGTAGAAAATAAAAAATGAAATAGAAGTCAAAGGTGCTTTAGAGCTGAATGATTTACACAATTCATTAAGGACGGTGATTTTTCAGTTAGCATCAGATTAAATGGTTACTTACTCTCAAATAGCCCTTGGGGAGTTGAATTGCTGGGTAGCAAACAGATTAAAGTTTGCATTGAAAGAAAAATTGAATTCAGAGGTAATCAATAGCATAATAGGGGCAGTGAGTGGTGCCTGCTGCCTGAAATGAAATTACCATATTTTTAATCTTAATTTTCCACTCTGTTTATCTGACAGTGTGGATGTGCAATCCAAACAGATAATGAGAGAGTGGGATATTGACACTGCTGTCCTCTGGAGTGCTTGTTTTCAGTGATTAAATGCTGTGATCTGTGATTACTTTGTGCAAGGATGTCGGGGCTGCTGGCCAGAACCGCGGGAGGGGCACTCACTCAGCAGCTGTAGCTCCCGGCGCTCCAAGGTCCTAATGTCTGAAATGCATTTTCCACCAGCAGTACTGGGGGGAAAAAAAGAAAAAAGAAAAAAAAAAAAGAGGTTACCTATTTGTGTATATACTTCGGCCGCACAAATTACTATAATTAATTCAATTATTATTGTTGTCCTGACTAAAAAAAATGTTTAATTAGATCAATATGTAGTGATCCCTCTCTGCTAAGTTTTGTATTAATGAGCCAACAAACTTGCTTCTGATAGGAAGATGTGAGTTGCAGAAAGTCATAGGCTGAGAAACTTTGAAGGGAAAGTGTATTATCACTAGAGAAGCAGCAGAGAGAAGAAAACTAAGGGCATTGTTAAAGGCATCCAGCCCCAGTGGCTGCAATTATATAACAAGCTGTGGTAATTTTTAAAAAATGCAAATTGTCTTCTCTGGGTATTGGGAGAAAGTCCTCTTGTATGTTTAATTAAATTAGTACCTCTAGCCAGATCACAAAAACACCCAATCACAAAATTGCAAAGTTATGTAGATTCCATTCTCTGAATTTATTATTTTGTGAAATATACACGTACCTTGTGGATAGTAGAGTTCTGACAAATAAACTATTTTGAAAACATTATTCCATTTTTCTGTAATGAGGAAATTTACAATGCTTCACATTAGACAATATATTATGGATGCATCATTTGAATTTGAATTCACTTAATCCTGCTGTGGGAATAGATTTACAATAGATGATGGCTATCTACCATCTCCCCCAACCACTTGCAATGTACAGCCCACTTTTACTTCCACTGAGCAGAGTCTGGATGTGTTTGGAGAATTCGGTAATCATGCATAGTTAATTAATTTATCTTCCTTTTGTACATATGTGGGCCTAAATAAATAGACATGAAGAGAAAGAGTGATGGGCATTACTGGCTATCTGATTATAGATTATTACACAGCATTTATTTCTCCAAATTGGGGAGCAGTCACAACAAAAAAGTGATAGGTGTCATGCCTCATTCAATCATTTCTTAACTGGTGCCAGATGCAGTGTCTTCAGTTTCTAACACACATAAGAACTTTATTTTTTCTCATTTTTGATATGCTCAGCCCTCTGGTAAGAGGAAAGGGAATGCTAGGCTAAGTACTCAGAAATGCAGAGTGCAAAATAACCGTGGAAAAGGCGAATGAACTCCATGACTGGCTATGAATTCCAGATTGTTAACTCCCTGCTTTGCGTCCCTCACAAAAACCCCTGAATTCTCCAAAGAAGCAAGTGGTTGAAATTAGAAAGTTTTAATAAGTTAATATTTTTAACTCTTGCATGGCCACAGGCAACTCTGCTCTTATAACATTTATTTACTTGGTAAATAAACTGGAGAGGAATAGATGCTGAAAAATATTGAATGGGGCTCTACTGGACCCAGCATGACAGCAAGTTGTTGTTTTGTTTCATATTTTAAGCATATACTGCAGACATCCCCCTGTGCTATATAAACCTACAATGAGAATTGCACATCTCGGTTTTACTGCTTGCTTTAGATATACTATATGCTGTGTTATTTTGTAAATTGCTTTAAAGAAAGGTGCCATTACATCTACACAATAAATGAATATAGTCACTTCCCAATGAATCTATATAGTAGTATTGGAATGCACTTAAATATTTTGCTTAGAGTCTTTTTAAAAAATCACAAAAGATCTACTTGCCAGATTAACAGTTTGGACTGATTCTTTCACAGAATGTTAGTACCATTTTGAAAATTTATTCAGTATTCAGAAAAATCCATAAACTTGAATATAAACTACATACAGTTCTATCTTCATTACAACAAACTCATCCAATTTTTTGATAACTTGTACCTTAACATTTTTTAAATCAATACTTAAACATGCTGATTCTTATAGCCACGGAATATGGCTGATACATATCCATTGACATGGAAAGTAGTTCAGGTCCTATTTGAACTTTTTTCTCCACTCTCTTGACTACCTCTATAATCCAACTGAAACCTGGGTTTTCTAAGGATACAAAAGCCTTCCTCTATCCTATACCTGCAGTCACCATTCGAAATTTATTGAGCTTTAGAGCAGACAAAGAGAGTGAGAAAATCCAAACCAATCTCTTTCCTTTCACTTTCTAAATCCTGACATGGTCCATCACCTTTTTAAAATAGTAAACTGGCCTTCCCCAAAAAGGAGAAAGGAAACAAAATCTAATGGAAAACAATGGAAGAAGGGTAATCTAATCTTTAAATAAGGAGACATGTTTCTGAAGGCTTAAGATGGGTGAGTTTCACATTGATGTCACCTTCTCCTGCAAAATGGGAGCCCCCCAGGAGGTGAAGAGGGAAATATTAATGCCATTAATCTATTGTCCCCCAATTCTCCCTAAACAGATGGGATTTGAGCGAAGGCTCTAGGTCACAAGAAGTGGAAGTATTCATGGAAAACAAATGGTTTGCTCCTGATTGGCATTTAGTTCATTCAACCATTAACAAGCCAGTCCTGGGAAAACCTAAATGTTCCAATGAACCAACCACACACACAAATGAGTAGCCATTACTTCCATAGGTGACCCAAGAATTCTTTCCAATGCTGGTTTCTCATTACCCAGTGAAGAAAGGAAATGTACTTACTTATCACAGACTTTGGAAATGAAAGTTCATCCTGGGATACCACTAGGTTGACTAACGTTTCCTGTACATTTGGTGCTAAGGAAACAAACTCCATGGTGTTTCTTCAAGGAATGGGGCTCAACTGGACCCAGTATGACAGTACCAAATATGTTTATAAATTTTCTTTCACCTCTAGAAGCTAGAGTTTTGGGGGACTAACTTTTGAAGTCTATACTTCCTTGTTGCATTATGCACAACCTTGCAGCAAGAACTAGAAAATAAAGCTACCAATAATGCAGAAAGAGGAGTGACAATTTCTGTAGAGTGAAAGTGAAGCACATACACTGTGGGCTTCATAAAACCTGTTTGGGCACACATTCTGAGCTCTTCATTGCTCTATCCCCAGTCTTCAGCACAGTGCCTGGCACATGGTAGATATTGATTATTTGCTTAATGAATTAACTTACAGAGTTTGAAAAACTGTCCGATTTAACGTTACCATTAATAATCTAGACCTCAAATACTCAGTTATGGAAGGCCGATATTCGCAGGGCTTGTAGCATTCCCTAGCTATGTCCATCTAAAAGTTCATTACTCTACAAAATCACTTGGAAGATAGAAGCAGTAGCCTAGAAAATGAAATGGCCGCGCAGATTCTCTGCTTAAGCAGCTCCTACTTTCTCAGATACCCAGTAAAATACAGATGATCACCTTCTAGACACTGTTAGTTCCAGCTGCCATCTGCCTTATGCTTGGGCTCCATTCACTCAGCACGTGGTCTTGACATTACCCTTCACACTTGTCCCTCCTCTTCCCTTTGAGAAGGGAAAGAACCCAATTGAAGACAAGAACCCAATTCTATCTTTATTTCCCCTGTCCTTGGCACAGAGAGACCTTGCTAAGTGTCTGTTGAATGAATTAAAATAAGCCTGTGTGGTATGCTGGCAAAAATCTTATTCTATGCCATTCTTCGTTAAAAAATAACTATAAATATCATTCCTACTAGAGTTCCATTCCGAAGTCTGCCTCTGTCGCAATGTCCTCTTGGGAAGGCAGCTAATAATCTGGATCCCCTTTTGTCATCTGTAAAGTGGGGGCATGGCTCTAGGTCATTTTCAGCTTTAGAATTCTATGAATCAAATTTTCTTTTCTTGAATATTTAGCCCCTGACTAGATTTGTTCACAAACTAAACATTTTTGGAGACTACAGTAATTATAAGTGAAAGTATAATTTTACAAGTCATTTTTTCTCTCATTCTATGTAGAAAAGCCTTGGGGTGAAAAAAGAATTTTCCAAATTATATATTTTTTCATCCCATGTAAAAAAAGCCACAGAAAAATCATGTTTTCTTTACAGATATAATATGTATATAAACAACTATAATATGTAGCTTTATGAAGGGCTGCATATTTAAATGCCTGTGAATAAATCTTTCACTTTGACTTTGCTCTGACCAACACCTTTCCCACCTATGTGTCTTCTTTCAGCCAGAGAAAACCCACAGCCTTAAAGCAGAGAAGGGCCCTTTGTGCTGTTAACCGCTATGGGCATTGTGGTAGCCAGCCCTCACATGGCCTGGAATAATCCCCAACTCCTGGGCTTCACATATTTGTCATTCCCTCTCAATTGTAACACAATTTTCCATGTGATCCATTAACTACAGGGAAGTGGTGACATGTCAGTTCCTAGCTTAGGTTAGAAAAGACTGTGCCTTCAGAGTTAGGCTCATTCTCTCTCTCTCTCTCTCTCTCTCTCTCTCTCTCTCTCTCTCTCTCTCTCTCTCTCTCTCTCTCTTTCCACCCCCCCTTGCTCTAAGGGTAGTCAGTTGCCACGTTGTAAGGTGTCCTATGGAGAGACCCACATGGCAAGGAGCAGCCCACAAGGAGCTGGAGAAGCCAACCAGCACGTCATGAAGATACTCAGGCAACCTGTGGAGAGACCCACAACGGGGAAAAGTGAAACTCCCGCTGATAGCCAGCAAGGACCTGAGGTGCACCAACCACTCCATGAATGATCTTGGAAGCAGATCCTTTCCTAGTCAAGCCTCCCAATTAAATAGCAGTCCTGGTTAACAGCTTGACCACAGCATCAAGAGATGTGATTCTTGAGCACAATCATCTAGCTAAGCTGCTCTCAGACTTTTTCCCACAGAAACTGTAAAAACGCAGTTTAAGGTGCTGGGTTTTGGTGTCATTTGTCACACAGTAAAACTAGGTACCAAAGTGCAGGTATGAAGGGTTTTACTTTATTTAGCATCATGTGATATCAAATGCACATCTTTAGGCATCCTTTTTATTTTGAATAAACCTTTCTGCCTGCCTAGATGTGACTCTGAGTATTCTAAGCTGTGGTATCCAAGTCAGTAGCATCCTAAGCTATAAAGACCATACAATCAAGATATTTGCTTTTTAAAGTTTGTGACAAAAATGTCTTCTTGATATTATGCCTCTAATATTTAAGTTTAAGGACTGCCTTGCTAGGATCTATATTTATAAAATCTCATAGAGATTTGATCCAGATTGATAACTACTTCTCTAGTCAGTGAGAAAAAGGTATGCATATATCCAATAGACTTACAGTTTGAATGATAACATGAAAATCTATAAGATATTCATGGACACCAGTTCATTAATTTTGTAGCACATTTTGGAAATCGGGGTAATAGGCTCATATGGGATCGGGGGAGGTGCTATGGTTATAAGTGCCATCCTGATATTACTCAAAAGACTATTTCTCCTTTTAAATTCTCCAAAAAGCCTACAAAGTGACAAATATTTATAAACAAATTAAAAACATGAAACTGACTTGAGGTTTTGATAGAATGAATATGACACATTTGTCCTGAGCGGAAAACTAGAAATCAATTCTAGTTTGAACATAAAATAATTCCCTTGTCATCTTAACCTAAATATTAAACAATGGCTATGTATTTATGACAATACAAATAGTGACTATTGGCTGAAAAGTTATGTAATTAAAGCACATTTTTTCACATCTAATTCAAACTTCCCTTTAGTTCAAATTTTAAAAAATAGTTATTATGATCCCATTTTATGGGTGCAATATCAAGGCTGAGAGGATTTAAATAATTTTTCCAGATCACGCAGCTCATAACAATGAACCTAGGACTCAGAGCGAGGCCTTCCTAAGGTTTATGCTCTCAGTATGCTTTATTGCCTTCCTATGTTATTATTATTAATGTCAGCTTCAGTAATGACAATAAATTAGCAACTGCTGAATTCTTTCATGTAGATTTATGGCAAATCCATGACCACCACTAACAACAATAACAAAATATCTCCATGTTCAAAAAGATTTTACATCCAACTCAAGGTAAGAAAAGGAGCTCCCACTTACTGAGAAGGTACTCAGAAGGGAATAGTGAAAAGGTGATGTGTTTTAGCTTCTAAACCCTCACTACACACCTGATGAGAAAGATGTTAGCATTTTGTGAATACACTTTCATCATGTGTCTGCATTTTATAACTGTTGTCAGCTCCCGAGTTTTAGAGTTGGCCTTTTGTCTCAGAATATTATTTTCTGTTCAATTTTCCTATTGAGAGTAAATATGATTTTAATATGTTGCTGAGTATTCATTGCCAACCTTTAAAAAAAATCTATACACATATAATTAGATTTTTTTTTCCACAGGAGAAGGCCACTTACGTTATTCATCTTCCCCTGAGTCTGTTGGTTTATCTAGTTAGGCAGCTCTGCTAGAGAGTGTTCCTGAGTGGCAAGCACATTGGCACTGGGCAGTGCTTGTTGGCCAGACTTTGAGGGCAAAGGAGGAGGATGGCACAGGTTGCTAACACTCTTGAGCATGTTAGAATCTTTAAGATTCTGCCTTGTCTGTGGGCCCTGCCACTTAGCTTACATCACTGCTCTGTGAAAGGTGTCAAAGAAACATGGAGAGAGAAGCAGTACTGCCCCTGCAGACACATAGAAAGGAAGTTGCTGACCACTTATTAAAATATTAAATAGGGTCAGTTATCACCCATTACTCATCAGTTCCAGTAACAACAGCTTGTCTTTTAAAATCAGAGACAAACTATCATATAGCCATTCAGTGCTTTGGTTTTTTTGTGTTACTGTGTGTGTGTGTTACTCTGTAAATAAAAAGTGCTGCAATTACTGAATAGTTAAATACTGTGACTCTGAAGTGTGTTTTTATACTTCATATTACAGTGAATTGCCCTATTTTGAGGATGATTTGCTATATTATGGCCATCACTGTGTGTAAATAACTGCTGGCAAGGAGAATAAACATTTTCAAATAACTACACCTGGCTCACATCTCCATAAGGTTTCCATCTCAGACTTTTAGATAATCATTTCATTTATTGCCTAAAGTGTTGGTTTTTTTTAGCTTTATCCTTTTAAGCCACATAACTTCTTCATACCTTCGTGCCACTGTCCCCATTTTAAAGCTTAAGATATAAAACGTTAGCATTTTATTCAAGAGAACAAAGAAAAATCTCATAGCATAGATTTGTAATATCTATGAAACCCGTCTATATCTGCTGATGCACATTGCTCCAGAAAGAGTCAAGTGTTCTCCAAATAATGATCATTAAAAATTTATAAGAAACAATATGATCTTGATCTTGACTGAGGAAACTTTTTGAAAAAAATTGATTTTAGAGAGGGGAAGGAAAAAGAAAGAAACATCACCGTGAGATATAAGAAAGAAACATCAATTGGTTGCCTCCTGTATACACTTCGACAGGAGACTAACCCCACCACTTGGTGCCCTGATTGGGAATAGAACCCGAGATCTTTCAGTGTACAAGACGATACTCAAACCAACAGAGTCACACAGGCCAGGATGACTGAGATAACTTTAAAAATAGCAGCAACAACATTAAATAAAAGTTAAATGAATGACTTCTAATTTAATTAAATCGGTGTTAGAATACACCGTTGACTATTTTTGTTTTTGTAAGAAGATTAATTTTTTTTATTTGTTTCCATTTGGAGTGCTTTAGACAAACTCTAATTATCAAAACAGCTAATACAATTTAAAGTACATTAAAATACATTCTGGTTTTGTATTTTTGTTAACATGATCTTAGACTGCTTTGTGAAATATCTCTCCTATGTAGTAAGATACTAATATTCTACTTCCTTTCCAGAAATTTGCAACTTAGATTAGTGCATCAATAGAAAATGACATACTTTAAATCGAGGTCCCAGATATTTTTGATAGTGTGTGCTTATAATTAAGGAAATCTGAGCAGGGACCCCCAGCCAGTGCATGTTTGTTTTTAAAGTACTGCTTTGTGTAATATATATCAGTAGGGCTTAGTTCCTTCCTTACCTTTCAGATAAAGAAATGTCAGTAGAAGCTATGTTTTTCGTCCTGTACCTCAAAGGATTATTTTGCATATATCCTATTTTGGAGACAACTACTGTAGAGTTTCTATATTTCAAGTAAATGTTTTTGCTACATTTAGTGCATTTATACTTTATTGTTCATATACTTCAATTATATATATAGTTTTTTTTAAAATATATTTTTATTGATTTCAGAGAGGAAGGGAGAAGGAGATAGAGATAAAAACACCAATGATGACAGAGAATCCTGCACGCTCCCTACTGGGAATCAAGCCCACTGCCTGGGCATGTGCCCTTAACTGGAATCAAATCCAGGACCCTTCAGTCTGCAGGTTGATGCTCTGTCTACTGAGCAAACCGGCCAGGGCTACATATATAGTTTTAAACTGCGGCTTTTGGATATTTATATAGTTTTATTGCATTTTAAATGCAAATGAGGACCACAACATTAAAGACTAAAGTGTGACCCAGTCTTTTAACGTGAAGCAAACAGTTGTGCAGTGTGTGCGATCCAATGTGTCTTCATCTGAGGTTGGTGATTCGGGCTGAGGCAGGAGGAGGACACAAGTATTGTCAATTCTCCGAAGGCTTTTGAGAAAGGCTCCCCCTTGTCCTGTCTCTTTCTAGAAAGACCATTTGAACCTGGTGGAAGTTACTGGGAGGCAAACTTTGCTCAGTGAAGGCCATTTTGATTTATGATTTGTTAATGATAAAGGCTGCCTTACAGGAGACCACTGTCCTCTGATGTGATGAACCCTCCGTCTTTGGGACTATGTGAAGAGGGGTCAGAGATGTGGGAAATGGATTCCTGCACAGCCAGGATGTCAGCGCAGAGAATCTCCAGTGTGACTTTCCATTCTTAAGTCTGTGATTGTATAATAATTAAAGAACAATTACCCAGAAGGCTGGTCACTTGGAATCTCTTTGCCACAAAGAGAGACACTGACTGCACTCTTTAGTGTGAAGGTTATGTAGGAGACTGAGGTTGAAGGGAGGAACCACGTGTTCAGACCTACAAAAAGAAACTCAACTTCAACTGGGCACAGAAGAAGGAGAGGGTCGTTCATGAACATTGTGTTAACTGAGTTGAGAAAGATTCTTCTCTTAGATATTTTTGCAGAGGGAAAAATTATTCCTCTGGGAAGCTCTGCATTTAACTTAATCAAGGGTAAGTTATCTTACAAAGTCTCTTTAATTTCTCAGGTTCTCTGGGTTATTATGACCATCTGCTACGGTTAATTAGCTAAACCTGCGAAAACAAACAAACAAAAAGATAAAGAAAATTCCCAGTTAAAAAAAAAAGAGGCAAAAGTGTCATTTTAATGCTTTGCTTTGACTTTTTTCAGTTATGAGAAATTTATTATGAGTCAGTGGGCAGGAGCAGACTAATAATGCATCATCTTTTAAAAATAATAAGGTATTATGTTGTGTCATTGCTCACAGATCCAGCACTGAGGCTGCGTGTAGTTTTTGGTTTCTGCAGTATCTTACAAAAATAAATATACTGGAAAATAAAAATGAAAGTTCCAACTTATGGGCATGAGAAACAGAGAACCTGGACTCTTCTTCCTGGCTGATAAACAGGGAAGCATACTCCATGAATAGTTCCACTTATTGAGGGTTCCTGGGAGCAGAAATCAATGCTGTTGCCTACGGGGCAGGTGCAGTGCAAATAAAGCCCCTCAGTGCTGTCCCTGGGCTCAGAAAAGGCATGAGATCATACAGTTCACACAGGCCTAAAGGAAGCTGCCAGCCCTGCCCATCTGGAGGCTGCTGTCTTGAAAAACACCCCAAAGGAGCGAGCGCCCTGCTTTTCTGCGGGTTACTCAGCGCATAGCTTCCTCCTTCAGCACAGGCAGAGAAAACACAAACATTTCCTTTTTCAGGACCACTGGCTGTTACAAGATTCAGATGAAGGGGCAAATGCCAGTGTTACCAACTGGGCAGCCAGTGTCAACTATATGATGGTATGATAAATTGTGATTTCACTGACAAAAGGAAAACCTGTGTGTCTAAGGTGTGCCAGTGATGAGAATAAACTCAATTAAGACTTTGTACTCAGGAACAAGCCACATAAGTCTTGGATCATTTAAAATGTTGCCTGGGGCCGAGACTGGTTTGGCTCAGTGGATAGAGCGTCGGACTGGGGACTGAAGGGTCCCAGGTTCGATTCCGGCAAGGGCATGTACCTTGGCTGCGGGCACATCCCCAGTACGGGGCGTGCAAGAGGCAGCTGATCGATGTCTCTCTCTCATCGATGTTTCTGACTTTCTATCCCTCTCCCTTCTGCTCTGTAAAAAATCAATAAAATATATTAAAAAATAAAATAAAATAAAATGTTGCCTGGAATGTTTTATTTAATTTGCTATAAACCAGGCATGTCGTCTAAATTTGTGCATATATTTATTCCAATTGTATTTAAAAATAAATTCATATGCCAGGGGAATATAATTATATATTAAGTTGACTTCAAAGGTTATAAAGTTAGAATTATTTTTGACAGCGTTTGAGAGGCCTTTTATATTACAACAAAAACAAAGCTATAGACATTAAGAGTCAATTCTATTTTCAGTAACTTTACAATTATATAATCATATGTTTTAACATATAATTGAATTTATTTTATGCCAATAATTGAGAAATTGTAATGACTTAAGCAAGAACCGAGCTAAAGCTTAATATAAAGTTTTATAGAGTCTATATAAAAATATTTTTGGCAAACCAATCTTGCCAGGGGGCTCAGGGATAGTTTCTTGGGGACATTCCTTTTTTGGGGGCCCAAGCAGAATTCAAGAAGTGGTCGTGAGAGAATCATGAGAGTCAATGCTATAGAAACTAGAGAGAGGAGCATTTCAAGGAAAAGGCGGAGGGTAACTAGCCAAACTACTTGCAGAAGATGAAGCTTGAAGGAGGCCATTGGATTTCTGTGCCAAGATCAATAATAACCTTATAAAGCTCAGTCTCAGTAATGTGTTGAGGGAAAAAGAAATTATCAGGAACTACTGAAATTAAAAACAGGGATTACAATCTACCCTAAGAAGAAACAAACCTGTGGGGAAGGGAAGATGTAAGAATGTTAGAGGGTTAGCAAGTCTCAAGGAAAGGCTGAGTTTCCCTTTCCCATGAACTCCCAGGGCCCCAAGAACAAGGGAAACTTAACTTTATTTGTAGCTAAATTTTTGGTTTCAATATCTGGATCTATGAAAATAGGACCTGTATATCATACTCATCATTACCCAGTTCTGGTTGATGAAACAATACGAGGCCAAGAGGAGACTCATCCTGAGTAACCAGCCCACCTGTTCTGATAGTTCCTTCTCTCTCACTGCAACACCTCTCAGTCTTCCACACTCTGAACCTCTGCCTGGGCTCCTCCCTCTCCTCACCCCACTAAAGTGATATGGGGAGTTGATTTCCTGTCTCTTCTCTCCCACTGCACCTTTTCCCTAGATTGCCCTCATTAGAGTGGTCTCCACCTACAGTCCCATTTCCACTCTGATTCCTGCCGTTGCTACTTCCCTAGATAGAATGAAGGCACACTCAGCCTGGCACACAAGTCAGCACTTTCTGGCCCCTGTCACCTCTCCAAGGCCATTGCCCCCTTCCCTGCTCCTAACAAAAATGTCTCCAAACATTGACAAATAGCCCCAGTGGGTGAGGGTCACAGCCTTGCCTCTGGTTCAGAACCACTGTTTTGTTTTCAGTTAATTGCTGTCATTATAGAACTCATTACACTGTCTTAACATAATCTATGTCTTGCGCAGTGGTCGGCAAACCATGGCTTGTGAGACACATGCGGCTCTTTGGCCTCTTCAGTGTGGCTCTTCCACAAAATACCACAGTCTGGGCAAGTCTATTTTGAAGAAGTGGTGTTAGAAGAAGTTTAAGTTTAAAAAGTTTGGCTCTCAAAAGAAATTTCAATCGTTGTACTGTTGATATTTAGCTCTGTTGACTAATGAGTTTCCCGACCACTGGTCTTGTGCTATACCTGGCATATAGTAAATGCATAGAAAATATGAATTGAAACATACAGACAAGTGAAGACTGAGAACTTAAGAATCAAACTAGGCTTCCTTCTCCTTTAACAGTTACCAGCTGTGTGATGCTGGGAAATTATTTGACCTCCTCAAATCTTCATCACAAATGGGGTATAAAGCCAAAGAATAATGTCATTATTTGAAAGGTTGTATGCATGGTTGGAGCAGAGAGAAAACACTAACAAATCATCCTATAAAGAGTTTTCTCCAACCCATTTCATTCCTTTCCCATTATTGAGGTTGGGGCTGCTCATGGTGTCTGGTACAGAACACTTGCTCAGTACATGTTTTTGGATGGGGTTCAAGTGACATAAGAAAGATACATGCACTCAATCTTTTTAGGATGCATGGAGGAGTCAAGCAAACACAAATAGGGAAGGAGAGGTGGACAGGGAGAAAGCTGCCAGTAGATGGCCTCTTCCTGCTTTATCTTCTTTGCTCTGGCTTTTCTCCCATTATCTGATTCCTGTGTTACTTTCAGCAGCTTCAGTAAAAAAGAAATAGAAATCAGCAGCTGAACTAGAGGCAGAACAACCTAGAGGAGTAAAGCACCCTTTAGTTAAAGTGTATATGTTTTACTTTCCCTAGTAGATTACAAACTGCCTGAGGGTTGAAGGTATTATGGCTTGCGTAGTTTAAGTCTTTATTTTCCATAACTAGTTCTTGACATAGATGATCTTTATTTTTATTTATTTATTTTTATTCATTCAATCTGATTTAAATTTAATTTTTTAAAATAAATCTTTATTGTTCAGATTATTTCAGTTGTTGTTCTTCTCCCCCGCCCCAAATAGGTCCCCTCTACCCAGTTCCCACCTCACCCTCTGCCCTTATCGCCCCCCTCCACTGTCCTCATCCATAGGTGTACGATTTTTGTCCAGTCTCTTCCCACACCCCCCACAACTCCTTCCCCCTGAAAATTGTCAGTCCACTCCCTTTCTATGCCCCTGATTCTATTATATTCACCAGTTTATTCTGTTCATCAGATTTTTTAGTCACTTGATTTTTAAATTCACTTGTTGATAGGTATGTATTTGTTGTTCATAATTTTTATCTTTACCTTTTTCTTCTTCTTTCTCTTCTAACAGAATACCTTTCAGCATTTCATATAATACTGGTTTAGCAGTGATGAACTCCTTTAGCTTTTTCTTATCTGTGAAGCTCTTTATCTGATCTTTCAATTCTAAATGATAGCTTTGCTGTGTAGAGTACTCTTGGTTGTAGGTTTTTGCTATTCATCACTTTGAATATTTCTTGCCACTCTCTTCTGGCCTGCATAGTTTCTGTTGAGAAATCAGCTGACAATTATATGGGTACTCCCTTGTAGGTAACTGCTGCTTATAAGATTCTCTCTTTGTCTTTTGCTTTAGTCATTTTAATTATGATGTGTCTTGGTGTTGTCCTCCTTGCATTCCTTTTGTTTGTGGTTCTCTGCACTTCCTGGACTTGTAAGTCTGTTTCTTTCATGAGGTAGGGGAAGTTTTCTGTCATTATTTTTTCAAATAGGTTTTCAATATCTTGCTCTCTCTTCTTCTGGCACCCCCATAATTCTGATGTTGGTATGCTTGAAGTTGTTCCAGAGGCTCCTTACACTGTCTTCATATTTTTGGATTCTTTTTTATTTTTGCTTTTCTGGTTGAGTGTTTTTTGCTCCTTTGTATTTCAAATCTTTAACTTGATTCTTGTGATCCTCTAGTTTGCTGTTGGATATCTGTACATTATTCTTTATTTTAGTCAGTGTATGCTTAATTTCTAGTTGGTCTTTTTTCATATCTTTGTGGGACTCACTAAATTTATCAGCGGTTTCTAGAAAATTCTTGAAAAACTTTATAACCATTGTTTTGAACTCTATATCCTGTACTTTGCTATTCTCCATTTCTGTCATTTGTGACCTGTTTCTTTGTCTTCATATTTTCGCTGCTTCCCTGTGTTGATAGAGTGGCTTTGTGTGCTAAGTGTCCTATAGAGTCCAGTGGCTCAGCCTCCTCAATTACCTGAGGTGGATACTCTTGGTGTATCCCTTTGTGGGCTGTGTGCACTGTCTTGTTGTTGTTAAGCCTTGATTGCTGTTGGTATCACTGGGAGGAATTGACCTCTAGGCCAGTTGGCTGTGAGGATCAATTAGGTCTCTGATGGGAGAACTTCTGTGCTGGAGACACCCTTATGGGACAGGACTTGCTTTAGTGGAGCTTTGGTGCTCACTGTGTCTGCCCTCTGAGTGTGTCCCTTATGGATCTGAGGAGTTGTAATATGGATGATCCCACTCTGACCCCTGGGTACACTGGCTCTTGGATCTCTAAGGAGGTGCAAATTTAGCTCAGCCTGAGGCCATCCAGCAGGAGCTGAAGAGATCTGCAGATTCCTCTTCTTTTTGGGGGGTTTGGAGATGCCCCAATGAGGGCCAGCTATGAAGCAAGGCAAGCTGCTGTGGAGCCTTGGGCCTTTTTTTTTTGGAAGTTCTAGGGCTCTCTGACCCAGCTGCAGTTGGTTAGGTAATTTTAGATTGCAAAGGGCCAGGCCATCCATATGCAAAAACCTCTGCACACGGCTGGAGTGGGGTTTTAAATTGGGTGGGGGGGAGGTCTCAGGGAATCAACAGGTGGAGCAAACAGTAATAGCTGACCTCCAACCCTGCCCTAAGAGGACCCCGAGTCTCAGTGTCCTGTGGTAATCGCTGCAAGCACCTTTGAGCAAAAGCCGCCCTTGTGTTCTAGCCCAATGCCAGACAGTCCAGTTTCCTCTTGTATGAGTTTGGGTCCCCAGAGTCTCACCTGGAACTGGAATTCAGAGCAGTTGGGAGCTTGTGTCTCCCTCCCAATTGAAAAAGACAACCACATCCTCAGTTGCCAGCCCTTTCCACATGCACCTCCATACCGCTGCACTTTATTTCTGTACCTCCTCTGAGTCTCAGTGTGCTTTTCTCTCTCCTTCTAGTTGTAGAATTTCCACTCCAGCCAGCCTTCCTGTGGTTCTGGATGATGTCTGTTTTGTCTTTTAGTTGTAGTTTTGAAGTGGTTGTGCAAGGCAGCAAGTTTAGGTGTTTACCTATGCCTCCATTTTGGTTTCTCCCAAAATAGATGATCTTTAGATGAGTAAATAAATGTCTGCTGTTGATGAACCTGCCATTCAGTGGAGTGTTTCCTGCTCTGAGAAGGTATTTGCAAACATACCCTATTCTGAAACGTTGTGCTCACATTCCCAAGATGGTTGGCTAGAGTTAGAACCAGAATTTGGAGCTTGGAGATGGGTAAATGGATTTGGCCTACCAGCAGAACTAGCTTTTGCTAGTTAACTTACTGGTATAAAAGAATCCTTCTGCTCATTAGCATGACTGCTAGCAAACTAAATTAACTGACAATAGTTGATTCATAGTATATATAAGAAATTAAATGGAGATCCATCAGAAGGTGAAGGTGGGGAGGAAGAGAGGAATCTGTACTTAAAGGTAATTTTCTCAAAGGGTGATCTTTGGACAACTTTCATGAGAATCATCTGGGGTGCAAGTGAGGTGTGCTTTTTAGAGATAGTTTCCTGGGCCCCCCCATGAGACCTATGGAATTAGAATATGTTGAGGAAAAACCTCCTCATACTTCTTTTTTAATGCATTTTGACAAAATCGAATACTTACTAAAATTTGAGAACCACTGCTTTAAAGAAAACAGAATTTAATGTATGTAGTCAAATTCTACCAAGAGCCTTATTCTACATGGTCTGTGACATTGGGCAGTTTCACTCTTCTCAGAGTATTTTGTAAGAGACATTATAGTTTTAGAAAAAAAGCTTTGGTTTGCAGTTAGAAGGCGCTTGAACTGGTGCAGGCAATGTCTGTGCCTCGGGCCAATCAAACCTCTTTGATCTGTTCACCTTGCTTGAATGATCCAGATGGTCCTGATGGCTCCAGAATTCAATGAGGCTGTGGTCTTCAGAACCCTCTCTGCTGTCTTATAAACAAACATCGCAATATCAAATGTTTGCAGAGCGCTATTCGGGGCTAGGTATTACTCTAAGTTCTTTATATACACTACCTCATTTAATCCTTCTCAACAACCCTTTGAGGCTAACCCCAGTGTTGAGACTTAAAAACTGAAGCAGGGAAGGTTAAGCAAAGGCTTACTAATAAGGTTAAACAGCAAAATAAGCAGCTGAAAAGTTTATTTTACATTGAAGATAATGGTTACTATTTTAAAAAATAGTTTTATTGATTTCAGAGAGAAAGGGGGAAGGAAAGAGAGTAGAAACATCAATGATGAGAGAAAATCATTGATCAGCTGCCTCCTGCAAGCCCTCTACTGGGAATCTAGCCTGCAACCTGGGCATGTGCCTTGACTGGGAATCAAAGCATAATTCCTGGTTGACGCTAAACCACTGAGCCACACCAGCTGGATGAAGATAATTATTTTTATATTCAAAGATTTTTCTATGTTTTATATTTATACATTTTATATATTTCTATATTCAAGATAGTAGGAAGAGCACTGAATAGGTATAAAGGACACCTGGGGTCTAGCCTGCACTGACAGTATAGTTATGTGACCATAGCTGGTCCCTTCACTCCCTGACTCATTTCTTCCTCAGTAAAATAACATTCAAAATATTCTGGGATCCCTTCTAAAACCTTCATGACCTTTCAGCACTAATCTTTCTGAGTGTGCTTGGTGCACCCATTATGCTTAAAAAAAAAAAAGAAGAAGAAGAAGCTTAAGTACTTTAAATTCCTATTTTAAAATGTTCATATGAATTAGTTTCAGTTAGACAAAGGGATAAATAATTCAAAAATAGGCATTGTATTTCCAATGGCTTATTCAATTTAATAAATTATTTATTTATTTTTATACACCTGGTAGAAAATGAGGGGTGTCTTGCTTTGGACACCTCACATACCAAAGAGGAGCTGCCTCTTTGGTATGTGACTAGCTTGACTAACCCAGCTACTGTTTGCTTTCCCTGTTTTAAAATCAGGTGAAAGCCATTCATTCTGCTGTGAAAATTTCATCTGTTTTTCTAGATGCCTCTTCCCAATGGCTGATATAGAATCCTATAAGTAAGCACATCCCAAATGTTTCCTTTTCATAATTATCTAAAGCACAGACGAGCCTTGAAAAGACAATTGTGTAGCTTCTTGTGTTGCTTCATGGGCTTTAAGTGCCCACAAAGTGGATTCCTCATGCTTTAATTTCTCTTTATTTTTCTGACTGTAAAGACCCTTGGGGTAAATGCCAGCCCCACAATCCTGCCGTTATATGGTTACTGTCAGCCTGCTCCAATGATGCTTCCTGTTCACTAGGCCTCCTTTCATCTGACCACAATGTCCTGGCTTTGCTGCGATTCTTAGTCACCGCCCATCTCTTCAATAGCCTGTGAATAGTATTAAATGGTGTTTATGCTAGCTATTGTTGCCTTTTGTGTGGTTTGTCTAATTCACAGAGAAAAGTCTGCTTTTGTGGTCAGAGACCAGCTACGTCATGGCACACCATGTGCCTTCTGATGGGACCCAGTCCTGCTGAGTGATAACATTGCAGGCCTGAGCTCCTTTGCAACACAATCCCGTATTCTTAGCACAGTCAATACTCTCACAGGCAGACTGGTTTACTCTTTTTATTAAGAGGTAGGGGAAGATAAAGCACAAACAAATACCAGATCCTGAAACAAAACAGAAGAGAAGGGTGAGTTCAACTGATTTGCAACTTACTCAGCCAGGCAAGAAGTGAGAAAGCAAATGAAAAGAAAAATCACAGATTTATTTTATTAGCAACCAGACGTGCCAGGTGCACCCACCGTGGCGGTGAATACTTCACATTTCAGAAGTAAGATTGCATTATGGTTTCAAAGTATTGTTTAAAATGACACTTAATACTAGAGCCATACTGTGCCGAGCTTTTTCTAAAGTGCTCACAAAAGAGAAAGGATATAATATTGATGCTTACATTATCCTTTGGTTCAAGAGTCTTCGCAGGGCAGGTATGTTGCTATGTATTGAAAGGGCTTTTGATGTAAGAAGATCATTATGGGCTCAGTGGTAATTGATCCCTAGCAGCCCTGGCTCTTGGTGCTGTGGGTTATTCCATCCCGTTGTGCTGCGTAATCCGCTTTCCAGCTATCTGCAATCTTTTGTATGCCCCTAATGGTGGCTTATTTTTTATTTTATTTTATTTTTTCCTTCTGAGAAGTGTTTCTCAGACAAAAAAGAGTCAGGTGTCCAGAAAGGGACAGACTTTACTGTTAGCTGAGGGCACACATCTTTCCATATGGAAAACGTGTTTCTGAATTATAGGTCCAGCTTGTTTTCCTCATCTTTCCGCTCTCTGACATGAAAAAAAAAAAACCATAACAGTGTAAAGCTGAATCTAGACACTAAGGAGGAAAAAGAAACCAGGAACCATAGCTTAAAAATGACAGATTTCCACGTTTTAAGGCAGAAAAAGAGTGCAAACAACATTATTCCATTGACAGATACTGACAAAAAGGGATAATTTTAATTGCTATAGAAAACTCTGAAAATTGAGTTCTTGTATTTGGTGAGAAAGTTGAAGTAGAAAGAATAGAATTCCTCAACACACCTCAATCCAGGGGAGCAGGAGAGCTGCTTTTCAAAGTTATCTGGAAGCTATTTTTCTAAGATGAGTCAACCCAGGAAAACCCACCCCCTCCAACTTGGGTGATAATATTTACTGTGCCTACTTTGAGTCTAGCATGGAGCTGGTTGTTGTGATAGGTTTCCAAGAAATAGAGTCTGCAATCTCTTGCAGGGGAGGGGGAAAGTAACACCATAAAGAAATCAGATATAACTGAGTGGTAGTGAGGCAGGTTGATTGTAAGCCAAGTCTGGAGGCAGGACAGCCATTGGGAGCTGGAGTACCAGGAGCATGGGGCTGTGGAGCATTTGCCCTGGTGCACAGGGGTGACATATGACAGGTGCTGGGTAAGTTTTGGCTGCGTTTAAACAGATCTCTTGCTGCAAGAATTTAAAAACTTAAATAGGGAAGGGAAAGAGGGGTCATCGAAGTGCAGAAATGGCTAAGGCAACGCCTGGAGACAGGATTGAATTTGGGGGGACAGGACCTGAACTTTGAGCAGGAGAGTCCTAAGGGTGGGCCTTTTCCTGCATAGCAGTTCTCTGTTTGGGACAGTCAATAGCAATATGGGGTGGGGAAGCAGTCAACGAAAGAGAAGGGAAGTCTCCAGATGTAAGAGTGAAGTCCAAGATGGTGGCCAGTGGAGGGCAGGAGAGGTCGTTATTCCATTGGAATCAACCACCTAACTGACCAGCATGAGAAGACAGGATGTCTCTGGAAGGAAATGAAGTAAGGCAGGAGCAAAGGCCAGATAATTATAGGCATCCAGACTCAGGAAAAGCAACCTGCACTTGAGGAAATGGTTTTCATTTAGTTATTCATACATTTGCTCATTCATTTGCACAAAGACAGATACATAATAATACGAACCATCGTATTTATTAGGCAAAACACTGTGCCAGGGACTCTAGAGGCATTCAGGAAAAATTTGAGCATCCTTATAAAGTCATGCCTGGCTCTTGATCCAAGAAATGTTTCAGTCCCCATAGTTGGGCTGCCCAGCTGTCACATGAGGGCTCACTCCTCTTCGTAGTTAACTATGGAAACAGAACATCTGCATCCATAGCATGGGCTCAGCTGGGTGGCTGTCCTCTGACTCATGCACTCATTCATTAATACATTTGCCACATATCTATTGAGCCACAAATATGTACCCAGCACAATTAAAACTCTGGTGACAAAAACATCAATAGACCATGGACCCTAGCTTTGAGGGGCTTGAGTTCTAGTTAGAGAGTCAGACATATTAAGAAGAAGAATTAAATTAATGCAATTTTTATGCAAAGAATGCTATTAGAACCCAGAAAATGAAGTGCCTACCTCTACCTAGAGAGGCCTGGGAATGCCTCACAGAAAAGCTGATATCTGAGTGATGTCTGGAGGGAAGACTGGTTGACCCCTGGTAGATAAAGTAGGGAGTGGCATCCCAGGCAGAGGAGATAGAATGGCAATGAGAGGGGCCCATGTGTTCAGGAAACTGCAAATAGTTTGATTTGACAGGGTGAGGGTAGGGATGACACTTGGAAAGGGAGGCTGGGCCAAGGCCATAAGGAGGGTCTCGATTTCTTTGAACCCTATTCTAAAAGTTATCTTCCATGGGACCAAGCTCCACCTTCAGTCTCCACCCTGGTGTGTTTGTTAGTTCCCATATTCCCCTCCTGAGGCCTTGCAGGTGGCCAGACCATTCCTCACCTCAGATGCCAGCGACTTCTTTTCTTAAACTCTGCTACCCATCTCCAACCAACTGCTCCCACTGAAGCTACACCAGCTTTCTTGGATGCAGAATCTTAGATTCTCAGGAGTTGAAGGAATTACAAATATATTTTTTAAATCCTTAACTGAGGATATTTTTCCATTGATATTTTTTGAGAGAGTGGAAGAGAGAGGGAAAGATAGGAATATCGATGTGAGAGAGACACCTCGATTGGTTGCCTCCTGCACAGGCCCCATCCAGGGCCCGAGCTGGGAAGGACCCTGCAACTGAGGTACATGCCCTTGACAAGAATCAAACCCAGGACCCTTCTGTCCAAAGGCTGATGCTCTTTTCACTGAGCCAAACCAGCTAGGGCTGAAAGAATTTTAAGATAATAAAACCAGTGGTTATTTATTTATTGTTGCATTAATAGACAATGATGGATGATTTTTTCCCACAAGGCATACTTCCAAGGGTACATGCATAGCACTGGCCTGTAGCACAAATAAGAGAAGCTGAAACCTTCATTCCATTTCCAATCAACTAATCTCAACAGAATGCTAGTAATTGAAAGTGACATTATTATAGGACCAACACTGAAGCTGCAAACATTGGCCCTGTTTCAACCACACATAACAAATTTCCTGTGATTGATCTTATATCTGATTTCAACCAATGCTTGACTCCTCTTACAACGCCCCTGAACCTCAGCGTAGATATTCTTGATGATGTAAAATCTCACTCTCTCATAAGGCAATCATTCAATTCTTCCTAATCAAAGTAGACGTCTTCCTTTCTATGATTTCATTTACCTCAGTCCCAGTCTCTGTGGTAACACAGGATAAATGTAATCATGCCACCACATAATAATTCCTTAAATATCTAAAGATGATTGCTCTATTCACAATAACAGTTTCCTTTTTCTAGTTTCAATATCCCAATGACATGGTTTTCATTCTTGGGGAAACTCCATTTTCTCAATGTGTTTCTTAAAATATGACACTCAGAACTAAACAGTTCTCTCCGTGTAGGCATACCAACAGGGCATACATCTGGGACTATTACTATTTTTATTCTGGATTAAATTATTTCTATTAATCTAATTCAAGAGCTCATTAGCTCTTCTGGCAATTCTGTTTATTGGCCAGTGTTGCAATTTTCATTAAATTATACTCACTAAACAATTTCCTTTGAATTGCCAATGACTCAGGTGTCTCTCATCTTCTAATTTGTCAGGGACTTTTTAAACCTCAGTGCAGAACTTTACATATATCCCTATTAAATTTCATCTTATTAGTTTGGCTGGTTCTTCCAAGCTATCAAAATCAATTTGAATATGTATCTGACATTTAGTATGGTAGGAAATCTTCCAACTTTGTGCCATTACTAACTCTGATAACCATACCTATTTTAGACTCTTGAAATATTTAAACAAAATATCAAACAGAATGGAACCAAATACAAGACTAGGGGTGCACCACTAGAGATCATCTTCTTCTAAGCTGCATTGATCATAATTAATTTTAATAGAATAAAATAATTTAACCACTTGCGAAGCTAGCAAACCATAATGTCATCCATTCTGCTTGGCCATAGATACATTCTGAATGATATTTTTGCAATGGTATCATTTTGGAAATCAAAATATTCCTTTGGAAGTGCCAATTGAGATTGCCATTTAGTTCAACATACCCTTATACAAGGAAAAGAAAGTTTTTGAAGTTTTCGCTAAGAGAATTAGCAAAAACAGAAACTATAAAAATGAAAAAGATTATTAATCTGTTCAATGTTCACCCAGGGGAAAAAGCTTAAAGGCAAAAAGGCAAGTAAAAAGCAGGGGAAACTATCTGGCACATGCAAGAAAAAGGGCAAATTTCATAAAGATCTCAGGAATTAATGGGCAAAGGACATGAACAAGCACACACACACAAATGGTCAGTTAACACAGGAAGAAATGTTAAATAAACAAATTTAAATCGCAATTAAAGAGATAAAAATAAAAGCACAGATGAGATGCTATTCTTCATTTACAGTTTAGCGAAGATTAAAAAATCTCATTGTATGCAATATTGTTAAGAGCATGTAGAGAGATGCCCTCTCATATTATAAATTGTAAATTGGTACATCTCTTTTGAAAACAACTTGAAATTATCAATCAAGATTTAAAATACACGTACTCTTTGATCCAAAAATTTTGCATTTAGAATTTTATCCTACAAATATAGTTCCATGAAATACAAAGAAATAGAGAAATTGTAGAGGATGGATTTGATTTACCACTTGTCAGCTGTGTGACATTTGCCAAGTTATTTGACCAACTCAGAATCCTCATCTGAAAACTTGACATAATTATACTATATGCTTTTTGAATCGTCATGAGAACTAAATGAGTTCTTCAGAACAGTGCTAAGCACATAGTGCTATATTTGTACTTTTTACTGCCATTATTTAGAAAGTTGTCTATTATAACCTTAAACATGTTAATCAATAAGGAATAGGCAAATTAAACCATTCATTGTGTACACAATATTATATTGTAGAGCCATTTCAAAGAATCGGGTAGCTCTAGCTGGTTTTACCCAGTGGTTAGAGCGTCGGCCCTCTAATTGAAGTTGTTGCAGGTTCTATTCCGTGGTACCGTGGTTGCAGGCTCAAATCCCTGGTGCAGGTTGGGGCATGTGTAGGAAGCAGCCAATTGATTTGTCTCTCTCACATCAATGTCTCTCTCTCTCTCTCTCTCTCTCTCTCTCTCTCTCTCTCTCTCTCTCTCTGTCTATTCCCCTCCTTTCCACTCTCTCTAAAAATCAATGGAAAAAATATCCTCAGGTGAGGATTAACAACAACAAAAGAATAAAAAAGAATCAGGTAGTTTTGTAAATGCTGATTTGAAACCATGTCCAAGTTTTATACACAGTTAAGTAAGAGAAAAAAGCAAGGCAGAACAGTACATATGATACAACCACATTTGTGTCAACAGTGGTATTTATCGCACATGTTTTTATATATGCATTATATTCACCTGACTATTAACAATGGCTGTAGCTGAACTGTGAAACTGGAGAGGGAAATAAAGGCTTTTAACTTTCACTTTTATCTTTCTGTACAGTTTGAACTTTTAAAAAGAAATCACATACATATAGTACATACTAGTAATTTCACACTAAAAATATAGAGTGTCCCAAAAAATGTATATACACACTTTGAATAATTATAAAGGCAATGTTTTTTTTTTAATACATTTCATTTTCAAAATTGAACTATCAGCTGTTAAAGCATGTATGCAATTATGGGGACACCCTGTATATATGCTGACATCTAATTCTTTCAATCAATCCATGATAATGTTTTCATGAAAGAGGACTAAGCATCTGAATATAACTTGAAAGGAAAGGAAACATTTTTTTCTGGAAGTCTCAGCACTCTCCAAGAAAAAAAGTTATTGGGTCTTCCATCATCTGGGAGATATGAAACATTCACCATCCAATTCATTGTTAAGTCCTATTGGCTCTCGATTTTAAACCATATTCAGAGTCCAACAACTTCTCCCCACCCAACTGCCAGCACCATAAAATGAGCCATCTCCCCCAACACTTCCTTCCCTGATCTGCTCCAGCTACAAGATCCTCCTTGCTTGTCCTCAAACATGTCTGGCCAGCTCCTGCCTAAGACTTTTCCATTTTCCATTCTTCAGCCCAGCACTCTCCTAAATGCTCATATGACCAATTCCCTCCCCCTTTTCATGTCTTTGCTCAAATCTCACCTTCTTCATGAAGCCCACTCTGATCATTCTTTCTACCTTTGCTGCCCACCTCCTTGGAGAGTTGCACCACAATTTCTCCTTTATTCCCTGAACTACCTCTAGCACATATCCCTCTTGAACACAGTTGTATGAGTTTTCTAGGGCTGACAGAACAAAGTACCACAAGCTGGGTGGCTTAGCACAATAGTAATTTATTTTCTCACTGGGGGCCCAGTGCACAAAATTTGTGCAACCCAACCTGCCCCCTCTCACATACTGGGAGCCCTCAGGGGATGTCCAACTGACGGCTCACCCCCAGCCTGCCCAAGGCCTAAAGAAGGCTTTAGGCCTTGGGTACTCAGCCATCTCCCTGCTCAGCTCAGCTCCAGCTGCCTGTGACCACCCAGCCCCAGAGGCTTGGCACCCACTTCCACTCCCCCTCCCCAGCCGCTTGCCCTGTCTCCCCCCCGCCCAGTCGCCTCCAAACTCGAGCGGCCAGGGCACCCTGGTGCTCGCCACTGCTACTGCTTTGTCTCCACCCAGGGGGCCCAGCCCTTACACTGCTCAGCCCCACCCTCAGCCCTGCCCCCTGCTCTTGATTGGCTGGTAGCATAGCCAATCAGGAGCCAAGGTACAGTCACATTTGCATGTTACTCTTTTACTAGATAGGATAGTTCTAGGTGCCAAAAGACCCAAATTAAGTCTCCTCTGAGACTCTGGGTATAATTCTTCCTTGTCATTCCCAGCATCTGGTCATGCCATCAGTTCTTGTGCTCCTTGGTTTATAGCTGCATCACTCCAGTGTCTGCCTCCATCATCACATGCCCATCTCCCACTGCTGAGCCAGTCATATTGGATTAAGGGCTTACTCTATTCCAGTCTGACCTCATCTTAACTAATCACATCTGCAAAGACCTTATTTTCAAATAAGGTCACATTTTGAGATACTGGTGATTAGAACTTTAGCCTATCTTTTGGGGTGGGAGGAGCACAATTCAACTCATATACATACTACATAAATGATTTATTTTGTCAGAGTTATTTTTTTATTGTCTGTCTATTCTGTCTCCATGGAATATAAGCTTCATGAGAAATTTATTTTTTGTCACTTTTGTTCATGATGAACCCTAAGGGCTTGGAACAGTACTTGACAATTGGTAGACATGTAATAAATATTTTCTGACTGATACTGGCTCTCATCACATGACTATCAAGTCCCAGTGTTCTAACTATCCAACTACATAGCATTCTTCAGTTTCTTTCTAAAGAAAACATTGAGCAGCTGGTGAAATATTCTAGTTGCCCAGGGGTTGCATTTTCCTTGAAAATGATTCTGTCTTATGGCTCAGACTTATGAGTTTGGTGTGAATAAACCTCAGGTGAGCTGATCAAATGAAATTCCTGAAAATGCAAAGCTAAGGTCCTGACTCTGAATCCATGCTCTACTGGGGACCTGAATGAGGAACGAGCAGTAGAGATGTAGAGAAGTTGACAGTTGACTCTGGGAGCCATTCTGGAGTGCTTGAAGAGGAGGGGCATGCTGGTGGCTGTATTAATATGATTAACCTGGTTAGGGTATAGGGTGGGTGGGGACAAAGAGATAACAAGGAGGCAATGAAACTTTTACTTTGATGGTAATAGAGGTGTTGAAGGAATGGCTAAATCAAATGACATTGCAAATGGAATAAGTAAGAATTTAGAATGTGGTCCTCACACCATAAACAGCAATAAACAAGGGCATTTTATAAAATGAAATTGGTCCTAAAGAGACAAAGTTAATAAGGAAGATCACATCTTTAATGAGTTAATATGGGATGTTTGCTTCAGACTCGAGACGCCCCTGCTTCTGCGTTTTCCTACACTCCTCTTCCCACTGCCTCTAGGCTGGTGGCAATAGTGCAGGTGGCATTACAATATTTAAGCCCAGGCTATGCCTACCAGTAAAAGGAGCAATCAAAGCTAACTAGTGGTTTCATTTCATGTTCCTCTTGCATAGCTCCAAGTTCAAAGCAGCCTTCCACAGCTATGTAGACCTGTTCAAACCAGAGACAAACTCTAAGTCTGCAAACATCCCATCTTCACAGCCCTGCTGCCCATGTCCTACATAGTGTTTTCACTCTTTCAAAGATCCTAACTGACACACAACAGTTAGGACAGCACTGTGATGGGGTCTCAGACTCTCTGAGTTTCTTATTGTTTATGATATGGCTTCAAGGATCAGAATTTCCTGAAGTAAGTTAATCTTGGTTCATAGACTGTTTGGACAATCACAAAAAGCCATGGTAAGCAATAATTGTAGGTTCTGCTGGGATTTTGCAATATAAAAATCAGACATTGGTATCCACCCCATACATCCCCCTCCTTCTGTGTACAAAAATTGATTTCAAATGCTTGAAATTTACACAATAAAGAATACCTTTGTCTTCAATTCTACTGATGAGAGAGACAATATATGCAACCTCCTCATTGATTGACTTTTGTTTTCTTAGATTCAGTTCTTGAGAGAATCATTAAACATAAGAGAAAATTATTTCTTTTTATTGATTGAATGATGTGTCCATCTGACAGCTGTAGTTTTATATTAAAGCTATTACTGTGTCATTAATGTAATTTGCAGAATCAAGAAGAAATCACTCAAGTTCTGACTGTATTGCTGGTTATGTTTTTTGAATAAATGTAAAACATTTTTAGAGAAAATAAATCTTGTGACAACAATAATAGATGAAAAGGCCAACTGCTCACTTTATAAATCACCACCAACGAAAGGACACTTTCTCTGATTACTTAAGTGGGAAGTGCTGGAAAGCTGGGTTTTTCCAAATGTCTGGTTTCATGCCAGAAAATTCTTAGGATCCTTGTTAATTTCAAGAACTTAGGAAAGATGGCTCCCCATTGTTCTTTTAAATTCCTTTTTCATTTTCATAACCATTTCATTGCTTATGGTTAATAAGTTATATAGAGTGCGGTAAAGCCAGGCTTCATTTGGGTCTCCCTGTAGTCTCCCCTGAACCACGAGTTCCTATTGTGCGCTTGTCTAATTCTCAGAGACTTTTCTCTCCCCTGACAATGATTGCCAAGAAATTAATTATGACAAACAGGGAAATAGCTGCTCTGTAACCTGGCTCTGGCTTACTGCAAAACTCCAGCCTCAAAGTGAATGTCTGGATTTTGAAATTATGTGATTCCTTGGAATTTTCTGGGTGGGGGGAAACTTGGTATCACAAGTGCAATTTGTGAACCCTATTTTTTCATTAGATTTTGCGGGCCTTTACTAACTCTCCTCTCATTACTTGGGGAACACAGGGCTGGTTGTGCATAGTTTCCTGATACATGAAAGGTGCCCTAAAAAAATCCTCATGTCGGTTTTCCATGGAGGCAGAGCTGGCTCTATGAGTGTGTGACTACCCTCTAATTAGAAGGACCTGGCACTTGGTCTAGTGTTCTGCAGTTGCTGTCTTGAAAGTCGTAATAATTTTTTTTATCAGGTTCCATGTATTTTCATTTTGCCCTGGGCCCACGGAATATGTGGTCCGTCCTGAGTGGAGGGCTAGTGTGTGGCATATGTTACATGTCAAAGTGACCCTGTTGATTCAATAAGCATAACCCATTTGCATAAATCAAAGTCTAAGTGTGGAATGACCATTTTCCCTATAGTGTGATTTTTTTTCCTTTCCACTTCTTTCTTTTTTTTCAATTATGAAAAAAATGCTTTTGATAGCACTATTTACATATTTGAGGAGTGATGACAGGTTAAATACTAACTATTAATTTTTCTGATGATGGATACAAAATTCCATAAGTAAAAGCAGACTGTTATGAGAGGATGAGTAAGAATTTTTGAATATTTTTGTTAAGCAGTATATGTAATTTTGTTGTATTATGTATTGTATCATTATTGAAATAAGAAACAACTATTAAAAAGTGAAATTGCTTTTTGTATTTGAGTATCCTAGGAACATATACCAAAAGAACCTATTCTTTTTTCTATAATGTAAAATAAATGTGGTAGCTACCCATTGTAGGGATAAGAAAGCATGGTCTATGAAAAAATGCTAAACATCACTACTCATCAGGGAAATGTGAATGAAAACCACAATGAGATATCCCTCAAACCTATTAGGATTGCCATTTTATATATTTAAAAATCCAGAACATAACCAGGTTGCAAGGATGTGGAGTAATTGGAACCCTGGTGTACTTTGGTAGAGATGTAATTTCACTTTTTAAATGGTGCACCTGTTGTGGGAAACAGTATGGTGGGTCCTCAGAAAATGAAACATGGAATTGCCATGTGTTCCAGCCATCCACTTATGCATATAAATGCAAAATAACCGAAATCAGGAGCTCAGAGAGAGAATTACAGTCCCATGTTCAGTATAGCATTATCCAAAATAACCAGAGTTGGAAACAACCTAGGCACTCCTCATTGGGTGAATGGATACCTCATACAATATCTACCTCATGTGATATAGATAGAAACTTGAAAAGCACTTTATCTTTTTGGACTTACTCACTTCTGACCTCTGTCATCTTCATGAGAAGGACATGCCTGGGTTAGCCTACAGGTTGATAAGCTGGGTCATTCTGGATTGGCTAACAGCCAGTCAACCCTCAGACATGTGAGCAAGGTGAGCCCCAAAGAGCAAATCTATGTACCAACCTGCGGCTGGGCTTCAGCTGAGTAAAGCCAGATGAGCTTAACCTTGTAGACTCCTGAGCTGAAATCTTGCGTATTGCTATAAACTAGTCAAGTGTTATGATTGTTCATTGTGCAGCAGTAGATATCTGATCAACATGCTGCTATGGCAGCAGGATGCACATTCCGATTCAAGAGATCAGGAAGGATACATGGAATGATGCCCTAACAATTATCTTGTGACTATAAGACTGTCAGTGGGAGTGATCGACATAACCAGGTGGAACAGAATAATCAGAGAAGTGGAGAAAACCCCTCTGAAAGTAGAAACAGAGAAGTGTGAGAATCATGGTTGATAGCCAAGTGAGGGCAGTAACTGTGTCCCTGTCATTCTTGTAGCTCCAGAATTTCTGTAACAGAGAGCCTGGAACTAGGGTGGTGGTGGGGGGAACAACCAATAAATGTTGGTGGACAAATTTATGTAACAAATACTCTACTGCTTTATTACCCATTTAGCACATCTCAATGCTGGTCTATAAAATCCAGAGCCACCTGGCTATACACATGTCATTTTCTTTGGGTGGTGACTGAACAATTGGTTGTCAAAGCTTCTACTCTACTTAAAAATCACAAATTCAGATTTAGTATAATTGACTTCTAAATTTCTCTCTGCTGAATATGTTCATTTTATAGAGATTATTTAAGATAATGGTGGAACTGTTATTCCACAGCAAGTACTTAAAATGTTTTTTTTTCAAAAAAACAAACAAATAACTTTATTCACTCTTGCTTTCAAAATAGGCATATATATCTTCTCCAAACATTTGATGCCTTTGAGGCAATATTTAGTTCATTCTAAATACTAAAATATGATTGTACCTGAACACAGTTAACTTCATTCAAAAACTGTTCAATCTTTAAAAAAATAACATAAACAAGTCAGGGTTTATTTTCAGCAAATATAATTTAGTGAAGTTTATTTCACTTAGAAAAATTCAATCATGAAACTCTGCTCACTCTGAATGAGATTTTTTTTAGTTTTATTTGGAAATCTTACTTTTTTTTTTCAGAAAACACTATCCTGTCTTGAAGCACCACCTGGTAGGAAGGAATGTTATTAGAATGATCTTATATCATTTCCCACCATTTTAAAGTAGTTTTATTGATTTTAAAAAGTGTTTAAAAACATTATATGAACCCACCCTTTTTATCCTTTTTTGTTATTATTGTTTATCCTCACCTGAGGACATTTTCCCATGATTTTTAGAGAGAGGGAGAGACACACAGAGAGAAACATCAGTGTGAGAAGACATATTGATTGCCTCCTGCACATACCCTAACCAGGGCTACAAATTGATTGAGCCTACCACTGTGGTTTGTGTCCATGACTGGAATTGAACCCAGGACCGTTCAGTCCATGGACCCACACTCTATCCTCAGAGCCAAACCTACTAGTGCATTTCTTATCTTTCTTGTTAGAAAGAAATTGCCAAAAAGGATTGTGGAACGGCAGCCTGTCCTGGAATAGGCCAGCACTGGACAGGGCTGTACCTGGTACTTCTAGACCTGTCCTTGACATGGGTGTATTTCATCTCCCCCTTTCTGATTGGATCCATTCTGACACCCCCATGTTATTTCTGATGATCCCACTTATTCTCCTTAGTTGTTCAATGATGATCTTGCACACTTTTTTGGTAACGATGCAAGTAGTCAATATTTTGGTTTTGTGGGCCATACACTCTGTTGCAATATTGGAACTCTGTCATTTCAATATCTAAGTAGCCTTGAATAATATATAAACTGAGAGTGGGGTGTTTCAATAAAATTTTAAGGAAACTGAAATTTACATGGAATGTAGTTTTTACATGTCACAAAATATTATACTTCTATTTTTTATATATATATATTTTTTATTGTTCAGTTTATTAATTACATTGTTTCCCATTTTTATCCCCCTATAGCTTCCCTCCACCCTGTACCTATCCCACCCTCCACCCTCACCTCCCCTCCCCACTGTCCTCTCCCATTGTTGCAAGATTTTTGTCCAGTCTCTTGCTGCACTTCCCACAACCCTTTTCTCCCCAAGAATTGTCAGTCCATTCCCTCTCTATGTCCATGTCCCTGTTATATTCACCAGTCTATCCTGTTCAACAGCCTATCAATTCACTTGATTTTTATGTTCATTTGTTGATAGATATGTATTTGTTGTTCATAATTTTCATCTTTACCTTTTTCTTCTTCCTCTTCTTAAAGAATATCTTTCAGCATTTCATATAATGTTGGTTTGGTGGTGATGAACTCCTTTAGCTTTTTCTTATCTGCGAAGCACTTCATCTGACCTTCAATTCTGAATGATAGCTTTGCTGGATAGAGTAATCTTGGTTGTAGATTCTTGCTGTTCATCACTTTGAATATTTCTTGCCACTCCCATCTGGCCTACATCGTTTCTATTGAGAAATCCGCTGACAGTCGTATGGGTGCTCCCTTATAGGTAACCAACTGTTTCTCTCTTGCTGCTTTTAATATTCTCTCTTTGTCTTTTGCTCTTGGCATTTTAATTATGATGTGCCTTGGTGTGGTCCTCTTAGGGTTCCTATATATTGGGGTTCGGTGCACTTCTTGGACGCCTAAGTCAATTTCTTTCACCAGGTGTGGGAAGTTTTCAGTCACTATTTCTTCAAATAGGTTTTCATTGTCTTGGCCTCTCGCTTTTTCTGGCACCCCTATAATTCGGATGTTGGTATGCTTGAGGTTGTCCCAGAGGCCCCTTACACTATCTTCAATTTTTTGGATTCTTTTGCTTTCTTGCTTTTTCAGCTGAGTGGATTTTCCCTCTTTGTATTTCAAATCTTTAACTTGGTTCTTGGGGTGCTCAAGGGCACTTTCAGGTCTTTGTATAATATTTTTTGTTTCAGTCAGTGTATGCTTAATTTCTGGTTGGTCCTTTTTCATATCCTTGAGAGTCTGCTTTATATCCTTGAGAGTTTCTTTCATTTCCACGTTGGTCTTGATCATTTCTTTGCAGGTCTCATTTATATCCTGGAGGGTGTTATTCATTTTCTTGTAGGACTCATTCATTTCCTTTGTGGTCTTGCTTATTTCCTTATAGGCCTCGATCTTTTGTTGGAGCCTCTTAAAAAACCCTATAACCGTGGTTCTGAATTCCATGTCCAGTCGTTTTTTTTCCTCCATTTCTTTCACATCTGATTTCTTTCCATGTCCTGCATGGTGGCTGCTTCCCTGAGTTGGTCAATTAGCTTTGTGTGGTAGACTTCCTACTAGGCATAGTGGCTCAGCCTCTTCGGTTACCTGAGGTGGATATGGGCTGCACAGTCTTGTTGAAGTTAAGCTCAGTTAATCCTTGCTAGCACTTGGAGGGTTGACTTCCAGGCCAATTGTCTGTGAAGCTCAGCTGTGCTCAGGTTGGGTGGGCGGAGTCTCCGGGCCAAGCAGACAGCGTTAGCTCCGCCCTATGCGGCCCCAGGGACTCTGTGCAGGGGGCAATGGCCGCCAGCACCTCTGAGAGAGAGCCGCTACGGACCTCCACCGGCTGCCGGTTGCCGGGGAATTCAGACTTTCCTAAAATGAGTCTGCATGCACAATGGCTCACCCAGGGTCGTAAAACAAAGCAGTCTGACGGTTTTCCGAATGAGAGGCAAGTCGTGGTGCGCTCTCTGCGCTGTCACGCAGCCGAGCTGTTCGCGAGAGAGCTGCCTTCTCCACAAGCCGGCAGACCCGGCAGCACCCGAGCTTCGGCGTGCCCTCCCACTGTCCAATTTTCACCCCGTGTGATAGTGGGTTCTCTGGACTTTGCCCAGAGCTGGAGAAACAGTCCAGTGGGACGCCTTTCTCTCCCCATTCGAGAAAACTGGCCGGTTTTCAGCCGCCCGCCCTCTCCGCGGCGCCACTCCAAACCTCTCTCTGTGCGAACCTTTCAACGCTGTCCTCCGAGTCCCAGTGTCTTATCTTCACTTTTATTTGTGGAATTTTCACTCGGCGGGCTTTCTGGTGATTCTGGAAGGTGTTTGTTCTTTCGTTAAGTTGTAGTATTAAAATTGCTGATTATGACGGCAAGATAGGTGTTTTGCCTATGCCGCCATCTTAGTTCCTCTATACTTCTATTTTTAAAAAAGCATTTAACAATACAAAAACTGTACAAAGGTTGTACACAAACATGGCTGGATTTGTCATGATTTGTGAACCCCTGACCTTGGGAACTAGGCTGATGGGTCATGAATGGATGCCTTGGGTATGCACGCGATACTGAAACCAGACAACCTGTATTTGCATCTCAGCTTTGCCTTTACCATCCGTGTGATCTTGGGCCAGTTTCCTTTTTTGGGGGGGTGGGAGGGTTTCTAGGAGTACCTAAAAATTTATTTAATTGTATGCCATCTAGCAGTTTACATTCTTTTTAAAAAAAAATTATCTTTATTGTTCAGTTTATTAATTACATTGTTCCCTTTTTTCCCCCCTATAGCTCCCCTCCACCTGGTACCCATCCCACCCTCCACCCTCACCCCCCTCCACTGTCCTCTCCCATAGTTGCATGATTTTTGTCCAGTCTCTTGCTGCACTTCTCACACCCCTTTTCTCCCCAAGAATTGTCAGTCCATTCCCTCTCTATGTCCGTGATTCTGTTACATTCACCAGTTTATCCTGTTCATCAGCTTATTAATTCATTTGCTTTTTAGATTAATTTGTTGATAGATGTGTATTTGTTGTTCATAATTTATACTTTTATCTCTTTCTTCTTCCTCTTCTTAAAGACTATCTTTCAGCATTTCATATAATATTGGTTTGGTGGTGATGAACTCCTTTAGCTTTTTCTTATCTGCGAAGCACTTTATCTGACCTTCAATTCTGAATGATAGCTTTGCTGGATAGAGTAATCTTGGTTGTAAATTCTTGCTATTCATCACTTTGAATATTTCTTGTCACTCCCGTCTGGCCTGCATCGTTTCTGTTGAGAAATCTGCTGACAATCGTATGGGTGCTCCCTTATAGGTAACTAACTGTTTTTCTCTTGCTGCTTTTAATATTCTCTCTTTGTCTTTTGCTCTTGGCATTTTAATTATGATGTGCCTTGGTGTGGTCCTCTTAGGGTTCCTATATTTTGGAGTTCAGTGCGCTTTTTGGACTCCTAAGTCTATTTCTTTCACCAGGTGTGGGAAGTTTTCGGTCACTATTTCTTCGAATAGGTTTTCATTGTCTTGCTCTCTCTCTTTTTCTGGCACCCCTATGATTTGGATGTTGGTATGCTTGAGGTTGTCCCAGAGGCCCCTTACTCTATCTTCAATTTTTTGGATTCTTTTGGTTTCTTGCTTTTTCAGCTGAGTGGATTTTACCTCTTTGTATTTCAAATCTTTAACTTGGTTCTTGGGGTGCTCTAGAGTACTTTTAGGTCTTTGTATAATATTTTTTATTTTAGTCAGTGTATGCTTAATTTCTGGTTGGTCCTTTTTCATATCCTTGAGAGTCTCCTTCATATCCTTGAGGGTCTCATTCATTTCCTTGTAGGACTCATTCATTTCCACGTTGGTCTTGATCATTTCCTTGCAGGTCTTATTCATATCCTTGAGGGTCTCGTTCATTTCCTTGCCGGTCTTGCTTATTTCCTTATAGGTCTCGACCTTTTCTTTTTTTTTTTTTAATTGTTCAGTTTATTAATTAAATTGTTTCCCCTTTTTTATCCCCCTATATCTTCCCTCCACCCTGTACCTATCCCACCCTCCGCCCTCACCTCCCCCTCCCCCAATGTCCTCTCCCATTGTTGCAAGATTTTTGTCCAATCTCTTGCTGTACTTCCAACAACACTTTTCTCCCCAAGAATTGTCAGTCCATTCCCTCTCTATGTCCCTGTTTCTGTTATATTCACCAGTTTATCTTGTTCATCAGCCTATCAGTTCACTTGATTTTTATGTTCATTTGTTGATAGATGTGTATTTGTTGTTCATAATTTATATTTTTACCTTTTTCTTCTTCCTCTTCTTAAAGAATATCTTTCAGCATTTCATATAATACTGGTTTGGTGGTGATGAACTCCTTTAGCTTTTTCTTATCTGCGAAGCACTTTATCTGATCCTCAATTCTGAATGATAGCTTTGCTGGATAGAGTAATCTTGGTTGTAGATTCTTGCTCTTCATTATTTTGAATATTTCTTGCCACTCCCATCTGGCCTGCATCGTTTCTGTTGAGAAATCCGCTGACAATCGTATGGGTGCTCCCCTGTAGGTAACCAACTGTTTTTCTCTTGCTGCTTTTAATATTCTCTCTTTATCTTTTGCTCTTGGCATTTTAATTATGATATGTCTTGGTGTGGTCCTCTTTAGATTCCTATATTTTGGGGTTCTGTGTACTTCTTGGGCTTTTAAGTCAGTTTCTTTCACCAGGTGAGGGAAGTTTTCAGTCACTATGTCTTCAAGTAGGTTTTCATTAACTTGCTCTCTCTCTTTTTCTGGCACCCCAATAATTCGGATGTTGGCTTGCTTGAGGTTGTCCCAGAGGCCCCTTACGCTATCTTCAATTATCTGAATTCTTTTTGTTTCTTGCTTTTCCAGCCGAGTGGATTTTGCTTCTTTGTATTTCAAATCTTTGACTTGGTTCTTGTGGCCCTCTGGACTGCTTTTAGGACTTTGTGTAATATTTTTTATTTCAGTCTGTGTATGCTTGATTTCTAGTTGGTCCTTTTTTTTTATCTGTGAGGGTCTGGTTCGTATCCTCAGAGGTCTTGTACATTTCCCTGAGGGTCTCATTCATTTCTTTGTAAGTAGCATTCATCTCCTTGTAAGTCTCATTCACTTGCTGGTTGGTCTTGTTTATTTCCTGGTTGGTCTTGTTTATTTCCTGGTAATTCTCATTAAGTTGATCGGCCTTTTGTAGGAGCCTCTTGAAAAGCCTTATAACCGTGGTTTTGAACTCTATGTCTTGTCGTCTTTTCTCCTCCATTTCTTTCACACCTGATTTCTTTCCATGTCTCTGCATGGTGGCTGCTTTATGTGGTGGCTATCCTCAAAGGGACAGTGGCTCAGTCTCCCCAGTTACCTGAGGTGGGTACTCTTACTGCAATCCTTTATGGGTTGTATTCAGTGTTTTTTAATTTAAATCCAGCTTTTTGTTGTTAGCCCTAGGAGGGTTTGACCTCCAGGCCAATTGTCTGTGAAGCTCAGCTGTGCTCAGGTTGGATGGGCGGAGTCTCCGGGCCAAGCAGACAGAGTTAGCTCCGCCCTATGCAGCCCCAGGGGCTCTGTGCCGGGGGCAATGGCTGCCAGCACCTCTGAGAGAGAGCCGCTACGGACCTCCACCGGCTGCCGGGGAATTCAGACTGTCCCCAAATGACTTTGCATGCGCAATGTCTCACCCAGGATCGTAAAACAAAGCAGACTGACGGTTTTCGGAATGAGAGACAAGTCGCAGAGCGCTCTCTGCGCCGTCACGCAGCTGAGCTGTTCGCGTGAGAGCTGCCTTCTCCACAAGCCGGCAGACCCGGCAGCACCCGAGCTTCGGCGTGCCCTCCCACTGTCCAGTTTTCACCCCGTGTGATAGTGGGTTCTCTGGACTTCGCCCAGAGCTGGAGAATCTGTCCAGTGGGACGCCCCTGTCTCCCCGTTCGAGAAAACTGGCCGGTTTTCAGCCGCCCGCCCTTTCCGCGGCGCCACTCCAAACCTCTCTCTGTGCGAATCTTTCAACGCTGTCCGCCGCCGCTCCTCCAGGTCACAGTGTCTTATCTTTACTTTTATTTGTGGAATTTTCACTCGGCGAGCGTTCTGGTGATTCTGGAAGGTGTTTGTTCCTTCGTTAAGTTGTAGTATTAAAATTGCTGATTATGACGGCAAGATAGGTGTTTCACCTTTGCTGCCATCTTAGTTCTCCTCGGTCTCGACCTTTTCTAGGAGCCTCTTGAGAAGCCCTATAACCGTGGTTTTGAATTCCATGTCCAGTCGTTTTTTTCCCTCCATTTCTTTCACATCTGATTTCTTTCCATGTTTCTGCATGGTGGCTGCTTCCCTGAGTTGGTCAATTCGCTCTGTGTGGTACACGTCCTACAAGGGACAGTGGCTCAGCCTCCCCAGTTACCTGAGGTGGATATGGGTTGCACAGTCTTGCTAAAGTTAAGCTCAGGTTAATCGTTGTTAGCACTTGGAGGGATTGACCTCCAGGCCAATTGTCTGTGAAGTTCAGCTGTGCTCAGGTTGGATGGGCGGGGTCTCTGGGCCAAGCAGACAGTGTTAGCTCTGCCCTATGCGGCCCCAGGGACTCTGTGCTGGGGGCAATGGCCGCCAGCACCTCTGAGAGAGAGCCGCTGCCGAGCTCCACCGGCTGCCGGGGAATTCAGACTCTCCCCAAATGAGTCTGCACACCCAAGTTCTCACCCAGGGTCGTAAAACAAAGCAGTCTGACGGTTTCCCGAATGAGAGAGCAAGTCGCACACTGTCTACGCAGTCAGGGACACGCAGCTGCGCTGTTCCCCAGGTCACAGGAAATCCGCCCAAGGTTGCCTTCTCCACAAGCCCGCAGACCCCTGCAGCACCCGAGCTTCAGTGTGCCCTCCCACTGTCCAGTTTTACCCCCGTATGATAGTGGGTTCCCTGGACTTCACCCAGAGCTGGAGAATCAGTCCAGTGGGACGTCTTTGTCTCCCCTTTCCAGAAAACTGGCCAGTTTTCAGCCGCCCGCCCTATCCGCTGGCTCGCGCGCTCCTCCAAACCTCTCTCCGCACGTATCTTCAACGCTGTTCGCTGCCGCTCCTCCGAGTCACAATGTCTTATCTTCACTTTTATTTGTGGAATTTTCACTTGGCCAGCTTTCTGCTGATTCTGGAAGGTGTTTGTTCTTTCCTTAAGTTGTAGTTTTAAAATTGCTGTGTATGACGGTGAGATAGGTGTTTTACCTATGCCGCCATCTTGGTTCTCCCAAGATGTTGAAAGTGGAAATGTTAATAATCCACTTCAACACTGCTGTAAGGATTGACTGTATTCATTTAGATAATATGCTTGACACCTAGCAAATATTATATACACGCTAGCTGTTTCAGTTATCGCTGCCACTTGCCACAGTTGGAAATTCTGGGTTATTTTGAAACATGCAGAAGAGCTAATCTGACCCCATGAAGCCAGCACTGTTGATGGTAGTCAGACCACTCGCCCTGTGTTGATCCATGGGCATTTTTGCTCTTGAGGTTGAGATGACAGTTCATGCTCATGCTTCTGTAGGTGCCTCCTGACTTTTAAATTCCCGAGTAAAGCCACAGCATTTTCCCCTGATCTGCCACTTATAAAATATTTGTTATAAAATTAACCACTTTTAATTATCTCAAATTAAAAAATTAATTACATTATGATCTAGAAATAAAAACTCTAACCAAAATTTTAAAATGATCTCTCCAGGTAATATTAGTAAGGCATGTGGTATACACTATTGGAAAACAAGCACAGGTAATTTATATAGTTTATTTTTCTCATTTATTAATACTCAGAGGATGATTAGAAACTTAATTTAGATTATCGTGTTGCTTTTGGTACCAACAGAAATGTGTATGGCACCTCTCTTGATCATAGCATGATATAGTTACACTACTCTGTCTTTTCATCTGCCTTGGGCTTCTTCCTTTTAAAATTTTATCCATCAGTAAAATGAAAAAGAATGGGGAAGAAACTTTAGAATCAGTAATATAGCCAATACCATACACAGAGGCCCTGACCATTGACTGCACTCCCCTGGCTTAGTTCTCTGGCCCATGGAAAGCTGATCGGGGCTGCATGCTATGTGTCATTTCTTGCCCCCTTTGAAAGTCCCTGGGCACTCAACTGGGATGCCACTCAAGGCAGCCTTTTAGAATGTTGGAGAGAGATAGGGAAGCTATTATGGAATGGTCTGCATTCTCTTCGGTTATCTTTCTCCTCCCCCTCAAACAACAACAACAACAAAATCCCAGAAAGTATAATTTTACAACTGTCTTATTATTTAGCAATAATACCACCCCTGAAACCCTGTGTCTCATCACTCTGTGTGACAACCCTACCCTAAATAAGCAAAGCCCAAGACATTGCTGTCCTAAGTTGTAACAGTGACAAATAAGCTTACTTCTGAGGCAGCCCTGTTAGCCCTGTGCTGTTCTCTCTATGGCATCAAAATTGTAGTATTGCATTCAAAGCTCAAGATATAAGAGAAGCTATTTTAAATTTGTATTACTTAGGAAGTATTACTCAGTTTACATAAGTCATGTTAAATTAGTATCATATGCTAATAATTATGTTTTTAATAATAGAACTTGAAATCTTTAATAAGTCTTAAACTCAGCTATCTATGTTACATAGTGGCAAGTGGCAAAACTCTTTTATTAAAAAACTAGAGGCCTGGCGCATAGATTTGTGCACTGGTGGGATCCCTCGGAGTGGCCTGCGGGGATCAGTGGACTTCCAAGCTGCCATAGCCCGGCCTTACCTGCCAGCTTATCAGGCTCCAAGTCCACTGTTTGTGTCGATTCCACATAGCATGAAGTAGTGCACAAAGCAGCAGGCAGCTGTGGAGGAGCCCAAGCCCGGGCTGTGTGCTGCGTCACCTCTCCACTCATCCTGGTCCCCCGCTGTGCCAGCCGCTGGACAGGGGGAGTGTCCGAGGGAGAGGCTTGCAACACTGCAGCTGCACTGGCCAGCTGTGAGCCCAGCGTCTGGCACATGTCTGTCAGCTGAGTGGCACTTCTGCTGTGAGAGCACACTGACCACGAGGGGGCAGCTCTTGTGTTGAGCGTCTGCCCCCTGGTAGTCAGTGCATGGCATAGCTACTGTTTGGTTGTCTGGTCATCAGGTTGCTTATATATATATATATATATATAGACTAGGGGCCCGGTTCATGAAATTCATGCACTGGGGGTGGGTGGTCCCTCAACCCAACCTGCCCCCTCTCACATACTAGGAGCCCTCAGGGGATGTACAACTGGTCCATGGAAAGTTGGGGCTGCATGGCTCTGCTCAGCTCAGCCCCGGCTGCCCTCGACCACCCAGCCCCAGGGGCTAGGTGTTCGTCACCACTTCTGCTCACAGCACTCGGGGGCCAGGTGCTCCCTGCCACCGGCATCACCACCACCACTGCTGCTGCTGCCGCTCCCCCTCACAGCGCCCAGGGGCTGTGCGCTGGCCACCACCACCATTTCATCTCCACCCCCAGGGCCCGGGGCTCACGCCACTTGGCCGCGCCCCCTCTCCTGATTGGCTGGTAGCATAGCCAATCAGGAGTGAAGGTATGGTCAAATTTGCATGTTTCTCTTTCATTGTATAGGATAGGCAATGAGTTGAGAAAACAATGTCACAATTAACTATATCATTAGCAACATGCAATTCATCCTTGGGTAAATTTATACCTAAATATGTTTTCTTGGTTCATAAAAACTTTAGCCCAAAGCTACTAACCAACAAAAATCACCCCCACCAAGTCGAAAATAATGAGGCTCTAAAAATGTATGCTCAGAATTTAATCACTACTAATCTTATTTCAGTTTGTAAATAAGGAAAAGCACATCTGGAAAGTGTGTAGCCTGATGTCAATTCAGCACAAGAAATATGAAGATCAGGGATGACTTTTTAGAGTTTGGCTTAAAACTCAGGGACTTAGGTTTCCTGGCATCAGAATAGGTATGTTCACTTTCTGGATAGCTAGGAAAATCGTTCACTTCAGCTAAATACGTTTTCTGAATATCAAAATACTAGATTACAAGATGAGGCTTTATGAGTGTGGGCACTAATCCTAAATCTTATTAAACTACTACTATTATCTATAAAGCTTATTCAAGATGTGGAAAAGGTTTAAAAAGAAAATTTTAGCAATTATGTAGCTGCTTGAAAAGACTGAGGGAAATATACAGATAATGGAGGAAAAATTCTTTTGTCTGATCTGAATTATCTGGGTAACTACCTTAATCATCTACCTCAGGGTGCCAGTGTGGCATCTGTCCTGAGGTAATTAAATCTTAGGTGGTAGGAAAGGGAGCACTAAGAGGCTGACCTTGGCAGTAGGGAGGGGAATGCTGGGGCCAGAATTTATGGAATGGTGATTGACCTCATCACTGACTTCCTGGCCCCAGGGAAACTAACCCCACACCTATTTGGAGGAGGGAAGTATTGCAATTGTTTTGAGGCCAATCACCATGTAGCTTCAAATATAAAGTAGCCTCTCACCTCTGAATTTGCAACTCTACCTCCAACTCCAAGATTAAGATTTAAGACAGGTGGTACTATGCTGCCCCAAACCATTGGTCAAATCTACACAATGTGAAGTACCTTTTCCAATGGGATGGGACATTGAGCAGGTTTCAGCTGTCTAGATATTGCTAAACCACTGGTTTGACTGACACCTGGATGAGTTTGGTGTTGTTTTCTTGCCCAACCGACCTCATTTAGGGTTAGCTCAACTGGCAATGCGTGGACACGGAGCTTGTCAACAGAGTTATTGGGAGATGAGGGAAGTTCTGGACTCAGATTAAGGATGAGCTGGTTTCCAGTTCTTCAAAGTGCTTCAGTTTCTTGCTTTGCCATTTCATAAATCTCTCCCAATAGGATACCGCAGAGCATACACAAAAGGAAAAAAGGAACATAAACAAACCGGCTCCTGTCATCTCTGTTGATTTTTCACTTAGTAGACTTCTTTATGGATTAAAAAACTTTTTTTCAGCTTCTTGTAAAGCAGTGTTCACTGGAGCTTAGCCAATAGATGCTATCACCCCTGCCAGAGTCTATGCTATGGGCGGCCTATGGAAGCATATCTGCTCAAGGCATTCATGCAAATTATTACTTACTGCCCTATATGCTCATAAATTAATAGCTTCTCTGTGGATGAAAAACAGAAATTAGACAACCATTAAGGTTGAACAATGTTTAAAGAATATTAAATATTAATGTATGATATGAAAAAAATATTGTGAGTGATATCAGCAGATATGCCAAAAGCATAACAAACCAAACCTAAGAATGCAAATAATAAAAACACGTTTTCAGCTAGATATTCTGGATGGTTTAGTATTCAAATTAAAGCTGAAATTTTTCCCTTTCAGAAAAACAAAATAAAGTATTGACTGCTATTTCATATTGTATGAGTGTTCATCTTCATACTCAGAGCAAAAAGGAATTGAAGGCGCATGAACCAATAAGGTCTGAGTTATTTTTGGTCATTGTGCTTGTGCAAAAAATGTTTTTGCAATATTGAAAATGCATGCCATGAATATTTCTAAAAAAGTTTTTATCTGTCTACAGTGGTTTTCCTATTCCCTGCATTTTAATGATTGCCAAGTTGTCGCATGCATCCCAAGGACTTTGCCAGACGCTGCAACATTGGAATAGGAATTGGTGGAAGACTCTTCCAGGTGACAGGGTGGAGTGAACTGTCGCTCTTCGGGCGGGTGGGTATGGTCACTCGTCTTTGGCAATGAGAAATTAGGAGAAAACTTTATATGACTAGACACCTGTCCTTAAAATTCAGGGTGTTCCCACCAGGCAGACTGCACATCATGGGTATGGATGCTGCATCAGAGACGAGCTGATGAAAGCTCTAGTTCTTGTCCTTCCCCTGCTTTGAATTAGCTGTGAAGTCTTAGCAAAAGAACCACTCTAGGCCCCTTCCTCATTTATTACAACCACTAAGTAGCATAAAATCCTACGGACATCACAGAGGTGGTCAAATAAGATAAAAACCAAACAAGTACTGTGATACAGCCCATCAATCAGTATTTTATTTATGGAGCACAATTCTATGCTGGCCAGTCACTGAGGAGGTAGAGGGGTGGGCACGGGAGGGTCAGGGGCCGAGGTGGATAATTAAAGAATGCTAGCAAATGTTTATATCATCCATTTATTATATATCAACTCATTTCCTCCTCACAATGACCTCGTGGAATAGATATCTCAAATTATTCCTTTTTACAGATGATAAAAGTAAAACACAGAGAGGTTAAGTAACTTGCCCAAGGTCACATAGCTGGTTAATGACAGAGCTGGTGCATGATCCCAGGCAGCTAGCTTGAGTTCATGTTCATGTCTGCACAGACACTAGCCCTGTCTCATTTGTCCAGGTCCTCAGAGTCTCTTGGCAGAGATGTGCCATTGTAAAACAGTATGGATTGCAATAAGAGTGCCAGGCCCCCGGTGTCAGTATGGAAGCCTGAGGAGGGGCACCTAGCTCAGCTTAGAGTGCGCTTGATTGCGTGTGCACTGGTGATTAGGTGAAGACAGGCTTCTAACGATAAGGAAGACCTTCACTGAGTCTTAAAGGAAAGGCAGGGTAGGTAGGAAGGACATTTTAAGCTGAGGTGATAAGAGGAAAGGCACCAAGACTGGAATCAGTCTGGAATAGCATACATGGCCACAAGGCTGTCATTCTAGGAATGATGGCAGAAGAGGCTGGAGGTGGGCGGGGCCCAGGTCTCTGAGGATCCTGTATGCCAGGCTCAGGAGACATAATGGGACTCTAATGTCCAATGATAATGATGAAGCTGAATAGTAATATTGGGCCACAGAAAGCATGTAGGCTGCTGCAGAGAGAAGGCAAGGAGGGAGTAGAAGCCACAATACAGGCACCGCATCTAAGTACCATAGCGGAAGTTTGTAAGGAAGGATCCTCTCTGCCAGTGCTTTCCAAACTTCAATGTGCACAAGATTCATCCCAGGCACTGGGGATGTGGATTCTGATTTCAGGAAGCAGCGAGTGGCCACAGAGGTTGTGCATTTCTAACAAGCTCCAGGTTATGCCATCATGCGGGGCCTAGCCCACACTTTGCACAGCAAGGCCATGCAGAGTATATGTAGCCTAGAAAATCATTCTTTGTTCTTTAAGAAAATCTTAAAAAAATAAACCAGAGCACGTGTGTGAACTGGTACGTCTCAGGGTTCCAGCCAAACATCCTGCAAAGTAACTTCCAGGCCAGTGCTTAGCCTGGTTTGATTAACGCGGCTCACCTCCTTATTCCTGAGAACACAGGTGGTCCAGGCCTAGGCATCTGGGTTTTCCCAGCCCCAAGACCTGTTTCCAAGCCTCTTACTTTATTTCTAGAGAATTGGAATTAGGAGATTAAGGAGGCCTGTGGAGAGGAGAGAAAAACCTATGGCGTTGATTCCATTCCATGCCACCTTTAACACTTGGTATTTGTTTTATGTGTTAGGCCGTACCTTTCCCAAATCTCTTTATTGCATCTATGCATTTAAAGAAATTCAGGGGAATAAAAATCACCTTAGTTTTGAAACATATGTAGCACCTTTTTGGGTAAATTGCGGCACACCCAGAGAAGTCACTGAAGAAGAAATGGAAAACCCCACCTTCGAGCTCCAGGGAGCCTGCACTTGTGGGAGGGCTGTTCTCGTAGATTTTAGGGAGACACACTTTTGTGTTTCTCAGGATGCCTTGGGAACATAACGTTGTCGTGGGGCCTTGAGATTCACAATCTTTTTTTTTTTTTAAGTTTTTTTGTTTTTCTTTTATTTATTTATATGTGTTAATCCTCACCCAAGGACATTTTCCCAGAGACTTTTGGAGAGTGTAGAAGGGAGGGGGAGACAGAGAGGGGGGAAGGGAGAGAGAGAGAGAAACATGATGTAAGAGAGACACATTGGTTGGTTCCTCCTACACTCGCCAGGACCAGGGCCAGAGATTGAGCCTGAAACTGAGCTATGTGCCCTTTACCGGAATCAAACCTGGGACCCTTCTATCCAAGGGCTGATGCTCTATCCACTGCACCAAATGGCTAGGGCAAGGACTCACATTCTTTTTAAAAAAATATATTTTATTGATTTTTTACAGAGAGGGATAGAAAGTCAGAAACATCGACGAGAGAGAAACATCGATCAGCTGCCTTTTGCACACCCCCTACTGGAGGTGTGCTCACAGCCAAGGTACATGCCCTTGACCGGAATCGAACCCGGGACCCTTCAGTCCAAAGGCTGACGCTCTATCCACTGAGTCAAACCGGTTTAGGCGGGACTCACATTCTTGATGCCTGCAGTGGAAACTGAACCTCCCTGAACAACAGGATGCCCAGAGAGAAGGAACCAGAGGCCTGGTAGAGATTGCACTAAATGCTGCCAATTCTTCTTTCCCGCATCACCAAGAAAACTGAGGGTGTGACTGAAATTAGTGCCAGTAATCTCTGAACAAAGAGATAGCCTGAAACCAAGGACAAAAGAAAAGAAACCCCAGCCCAGGATTCATTCTAAATACACTTTCATAACAGCTGAAATGAAGTAGGGTGGCAGCTATAACAGGGACAGGCAGCATCCAAAATCTGCCATGGGCGTCATTGCCTCTAGATTTAGCTCCTTGGACCAACTCACTTTTCTGGTTGCCTTGAGCATTTCTCACCCTCCCAACCTAGAAAGTCCACATTACTCATATTATTGGGGAGATCCCAGAAGACTGGGCTTCAGCCATTCTTCAATGACTTATTTTCTTAGCATCTCTCCCTCCATTTAAGATGAAAAAGTTTTATATTTTGCATATGTTCTTCATTGCTCATTTTAGAACCTTGGGGAAAATATCCAAGTGGAAAGACAGCATCAACTTAAAAAAAATGTTTTTATTGATTTTAAAGAGAGAGGAAGGGAGAGGTAGAGAGAAAGATCGATGTGAGAAACGTCGATTGCCTCCCATACATGCCCCGACCAGGGATCGAACCGGCAGTCTGGGTAAATGCCCGGGAATCGAACCTGCGACCTTTCAGTGTATGAGGTGATGCTTCAACTGTCTGAGCCACACTGGACAGGGCAAGACAGAATCAACTTGTAAATTGTATTTTTATTTCTAGGAATTTTTCTAGTCTTAAGTTCACATATTATGGGACATGTAAAATTACAGGGGTGGTGAAAGAGGAAGAATCTGTGGCCTAAAGGCAGCAAAGCTGATTTGGGGCAATTCAGTCTCTGGTCTCTCCTCTGGGAATTTATATGGCACCCATCATATCCTAGGTGTTTCCTAAGCAATAGTGAACATGAGGCTAAAAAAGGGAAGAGTTAAAAAGTAGATTCAGGAAATAGTTTCAGTACACGGAGGCTGTGGCAATATAAATACAATAAAGCGGTAGGTAAACTTTACTCAAATTCTGTAAAAAATCCACACAATGCTGCTGAGATCCTTCCTTTGTTTTCAAGTTTCTGTTGAACGTTTGTATTTTCTTTCCTTGGGGAGTGTGTGCTACTTTATAACTCTTCTCTTCTTCTTTGTGCATTTATGGGAAAGCTTTGGGAAACAAAGATCTGACTCTTACTTGAATTTGGCATGCTCTAGCATGCTCTAGCTCAGGGTGGTACATGCTCTAGCTCAGGGTGCAGAGAGGAATGAGGGACCCTTCCACAATGGCTTGTCTATGAATGTACTAATTGCCCTGCTGAACCAATGACTTGATTCTGTTCAGATAGAAAACCTGGTTACCCTAGTTGGAACTCCCCACACTAAAGACCCCACATTTCTCTCTGCGTTTATTTCAATCTATGAGATGCTGGTTCCGATGGGTCCCAATTCACACTGGAAGTTGCTAATAGATGAAAGAATCATGGATGTGGCTTGGATGGTGGGTAGTTAGAATCTTCAGCCTGCTCCACTGCAACCATGAAAAAGTAAGTACCTTACTACTTTTACAAACTCCTCTCTGATTCCTCTGTTCAACAAAAACCCATGCAACAAATACTGATTGATCACCAGATAGTACCTCAAAGACACCAAATATGATAGTAGTTAAAATCTTGCTGAGTTCTTATTCTATCAACACAACTCAAACCCGAAAGGAGAAGAGAATTAGAAAAAAAGGAATGGAGAAAATTCTCTTGAAGAAAGCAAGACAGAGAGGTATATTAGACTTGGGAAGAGACACTAAAATGGTGTTGTGTTGGCCAAGGTTTTCTGGCGAAATACGCCTGTGGGAAAGAAAGGACAGCAGGGTTAGACTGAAGAGAGGCTTATTCACAAGCCCCTTGGAGTGTCCAACATTGAGGCAAGTATCTCTCAATGGCTACCCCTTGGTAGTAAGTACAAGGGTCTTTGCTATGTGCTCTTATGATTAAAAAGCTGAGCAAGACACAGTGTCCCTACTGTAGGAGAACTTACCATTTAATTACATAGTTACCTGAAGTCAGCCCAGCAAAGGTCCTTGAAGGTCATTTTCAGCCGCTCAGAGATAGTGGGGGAACCACAGAAAAGTTTAGACCAAAGGGTATTATGGTTAGATCTCTATCTTTTTAGGAAAATGTTAGGAGCTGTTTCAGTGGTCCAGATAAATATAAAGAACCCAAAACTCTGGGGCTAGGAAGGAGAGGACAGCTTTATTAGGATGTTAAAGTTTAATGGGAAGAGGCCCAGATATGGTTTTAGTTTAACCACATAACAGGACAAACAGCTGACTCATTTATAAACAGACTGTGAAGGCAACCCTGTAGCAATTAGCATCCCGGCTCTTGCTGTCTCTAAAATCCCACCTTAGATTAAGTAATAGTGGTCTCTGCTGGCTAGCAGATGCTTAAAAAACAGGCTTACCTTTCTGTCACAAATGAAAACACAGTTATAAATCAATGGGCAAAAAAAGGGACCCATTGATGTGTTTGCGTTACTTTACAAACAATTCAGCAAAAACATCCCAGTGAGTGTCAATCATCCCATTTCCCCCTTTTCTTTCCTTTCATTACAGTCATTATTAGTCACAAAAGGCTGCTCACAAAACAGCTAGTGATTATAATTTAATGCATCCTTTCTAAATCCTGCAGGGAAATTAAAGCAGGGAGCTTTTGGAGTGAATGGGGCAGGAAAATGGGTTGGGTACATCTGAGGCAATAGTTTTATGTAGTAATTGTTCAGAACTTCCCAGCTGTAGGAACAGGGCTTGGAACAGGTCACCTTAGCTTGGGAAAGCCCAGATGACTCCCTTGCAAATGGAATCATGTTTTTGATACTGGAATGAGGGGATCCTGGTTGGAGTCCCTTCTCAAACTGAGGAGTCTAGATTGCTTCTGAACCCCAGAAATGCCTGTCGATGTCATCAGCATCCAAAGTCAGCTCTGGACCAGACAAGGATATTCTGTTGGCTTCTGCTCATGGGTTCACACAGCAAGCAGAAGCCTGTTCTGCTGGCATTATTGCCCTGCAACCTCACCAAGCAAAAGAATTCAGTTTAGAATGAATTCTCTCTCTCTCCCTGTCTCTGTTCCTTCTACCCTGGCCCTCCCATGTAGCTTGAGGTCAGTCCAAATGCTCTGATATTAAAAAACAAATCATTGAAATGAAAGGGAAAGATACTATAAATATCTAGCAATGGGAATAAATGTTCTTCTGATAATAGTCATCCTTGAGATATGTGGGTTTTTGGCCAAAACCCCAAACCTGCACTCTACGTTTCAGTAATCACTAGCTACCTGTGGCTATTTAAAGGTAAATTAACTTAAATAAAATTTATAATTCCCTTCTCAGGTCACACTAGCTAGTTGCAAGTACTCAGTGGTCCTATGTGGCCACCGTATCGCACAGTGCAAACCTCAGCGCACCTCTAATGGTAAAATGTAGTAGGATAATGGAGAAGCAACGACTTTTGAGTATTCAATACCTTTATTTTTACTATAATATTTAGTAATAAGTTTATACAATTTATTTTTTTTACTAATGATGATGCTTAACAATCAGATCATGAAATTCCTGATGGTGAAACCGTCAACTCCACAAACCAGTAAAAACCTGCTCCCACACACCATGGAAACATTGCCATCATTACAGAATGTTCTGTTGGACAGTAATGCCCCAAACAATACATCATCTTACCAGTGTAGTGAAAAAAAAATCCAGAATGAGACGAAGACACGCCACATCCTCACGGGTAGCAAAGATAAAAGACTTAGTGTGTTGTAATCTCCCCATCAGTCATTCCCTTCCTCAGAACTAAACCAAATTCCTTGCCACCGCTTTGCAAAGGGGAATGCACACTTAATTGTTTTAGAGTACATCATCATCCTCTCAGATGCTTTGCAGTGCTCTCCACCATTCTCTGGCACACTCCATAAACCTCCTCTTCCTTCCTTTCGCCTCATCCTCTGACTGTAAACCTGTTTTTCTTTCTTTTTTCTAACTTCATCATCACAGTCAGCCTGAGGCCCCTGATTATCCCAGTCACCTTCCCATTCACCAGCATCCTCCGTGTTTTGCATAGAATTCGGGACAATGCTTCAGGCTGAAACCTCACCAGAAATTTATACAGCACCGTAATGTTCTTCTGATTCCCCAGGCAGTCTTCCCTTGATTGGAGCCTGGGATCCGCTTGCTTTCTCCAGATACCGAGCTTTTATTCCCAGGTCAGAGAATTCAGACTGAGGTTGGTTTCAGAATAGAATAAGCACACAGAAGACTCTTTCTTGTCGGCAAACCCAAGAGAGAAGCTTCTTTTTTTTTCTTTTTTCTTTTTTTCTTTTTTTCTCCAAGAAGAATAAGCTCAAGAGAATATTCGCTGGAGGTGATGCCAGTGATTTTCATTACTATCTTGGCTTAAAACTAGCGAATGACATTTTGGTCCCAAAGATGAGTGTTTCAGGGAATAGGGCCTGGGCAGGGGGCGGGGGGGGGGGGGGTGGTTCTAGACAAAACTTCTCAGTGCTTAGCCCGCTGAAGAAAAGTCCAAGGAGCTTTGACAAAATGTCAGGGCTCTAGCCCCACCTTTAGAGAGTCTGACCCCATTAGCTTGGCCTGGACACTAGTATTTTTAAAAGTTCTTTTGAATTGTGGTAAAACACACATACAATTGACCAGATTAGTCATTTTTTAAGAGGCATTAAGTACTCTCACATTTATGCAATCATCACCACCATCCATCCTCAGAATTCATCTTGTTAAAATTGAGGCCCTTTACCTACTGAACAGTAACAACCCTTTCGCTTCTCCTCCACACCACTGGAGACCTGGGGCTGTCATTTGACTGCTCTAGGTATTTCACATGGAATTACAAGTGTCTGCCTTTTTGTGACTGGCTTGCTTCACTTAGCACAATGTCCTCAAGGTTCATCTATGCTGTAGCATGTGCCAGCATTTCCTTTACTTTTAAGGCTGAATGAAACCCAGCTGTTTGACTCTCCCACATTTTGTTTATGCATTCATCTTAACTTGGTTCCACCTTTTGGCTACTGTGAATAATGCTCCAACGAACATAGGTGAACAAATATCTCTTCAAGATCCTGCTCTTAATACTTTTGTGGATATACCTAGAAGTGGAATTGCTGGGACATATAGTTTAATTTTTTATCTCCTTTGTGTGTGTGTGTGTGTGTGTGTGTGTGTTTTCAGTTTAATTTTTTGAGGAACCTCCATGTTTTTTGTTGTTTTTTTTTTTTTCATATAAGCTGCACCATTTTACATTCCCATAAACAGGGCATAAGAGATCCAATTTTTCTGCATCCTTGACAGCACTTGCTTTTCCTTCCTTCCTTCCTTCCTTCCTTCCTTCCTTCCTTCCTTCCTTCCTTCCTTCCTGCCTTCCTTCCTTCCTCTCTCTCTCTCTCTCTCTCTCTCTCTCTCTCTCTCTCTCTCTCGTAGCCATCCTAATGGGCACCAGCTGGTATCTCATTGTGTTTTTTGAGGCATCAGTATTTTAAAAAGCCCTGCGGGTGATTCTAATGTGCAACAGGGTGAGAGTCAGGGCTGGGGAGAAGCTGTGGGTGCAGTTGGTAAGTACATGTATGCTAACATGGTGGACTAATTCCATCTCCAGAGAAACCAAAGGAAGGAGACTTGGTGTTGGCAACTCATACTTCTACATGAACTTTGGGCAAATCTCTTGGCTTCCCTAATCGGTTTCACTGTTTATAAATGTAGGTGGGAAAACCTTTGACAGCTATTGTAATTATTACCTGGCACATAATTATTATGAAAAGTTAGACTTTTTAGAAATTCAGAACTACACAGCTAGACTCTCTCTCTCTCTCTCTCTCTCTCTCTCTCTCTCTCTCTCTCTCTCTCTCTCTGAAAATGAGAAATGAGAAACAAATCTTAAAAAAGAATAAGGGTTTTTTTCTGAAGGTTTTACTCAATGTGTCAAGCCACCTAAATTAATTTTTTTCAAACCAGCCTACATTAAAATCCAGGTTTTGGTGACATTTCTGTGTATTCCATTTTCCCACTAGTTTGTGATTCCCAAAGGAAAAAGAAAGCCCAGGCAAACCTCCTCCATATTTCATCCTTACTGAAACAGAAATGGCTAAAAATAGGTGAAGTCTGACCATCTACTGAAGATGATGTTTAAATGAAAACTAAAAGCATTAAAGAAAAAGGATCATACGCCGATAACGTATGTAGAAGGTAGGGGCAGATTGTTCACCCTAGACAAAAAACCCCCACACATAATCTTCTTTATCGTTTTTTCTTCATGTTAACAATAGTAATGCCATCTTATTTTTCTATCTTGTTTTCTCTTTTTCAAAGCACTCCAATAGGTATGATCTCATTGGATCTTTTGCAACATTTCTGTGACATATGTGCAGGAGGTAGAATTCATCCCATTTTATTGGTGAGAGCCATGTAGAGGAAATGGTGCCTTCTCATATACAGGTGAAAAGATATTATTGGAACTCTCAAAGGTGAGCAGTTTTCTATCTTGTTAAGCAAGTTCTTCGCTGGAAAAGAGCTTTGTTTTATTACATAATTTTTAATCTGTCAAGTTATATGTTTCAAAACCAAATTCCCATTTCATTGCCCCACACAGAACTTGGCTTTTTACTTAACCTCTCAGTCAGGGTTGCATATGTTTGTCATAATCCTCTTTGAGAGGTTAATCGTATTCATTTTCCCCTAAATTATACTAGATGCTAAGCATTGCACATTTTGTAATACATAGAAATTTTAAAAACCAAAATGAACAATTAATAATGATCAGAGCCACCTATGGATGTGATTAAGGACACTAAGGGATTAGAAATTAAGTCTAAAAGGGACCAATGCAAAGTCAGACACCAGTAAGAGTACCTACTATTTGCCTAGACAAAAGTAATCAAAATGAACTTGTTAAAGATTCTCTTCCCTTTGCCCTTAGAAGACCTATTACATAACTAGTCATGAGCACTCACCAGAAGGGCCTGCGATATTTCTTAGCTCAGTGGTCGGCAAACTCCTGCTCTGTTGACTAATGAGTTTGCCGACCACTGCCTTAGCACATTTGAGGACCCAGGACTTAACACAACCTCTACCCATCCATTTGGGCCCTTGTAACAGCTTCCCCAGGGGCTGGAACGGGACCTTCCCTCTGAGAGCCCTGCCTATCTCTTCCCAGCTGCTCTGCCCATCCTGTCAAGGACTCTGCTTCCTCCCTGAGACTCTGCTCCACAAAGTCATATTCTCCAAAACCTTTCACAGAGAAATGCAGCTCTAATTGCTTCCTCCAAGGCACTGTTCATTCAAGAACCCAAATCAACAACTTCTTGGGAGGTAGCACTTGTAAGAGCCAGTGGCCCAGTTTTCTAGTAGAAGGGCTTTTGGATTATAGTTTAGAGATCAACAAGTCCTTCATTTATAAAATGGTACTACTGCTACTTCCAATAATAATAATCTACCTATAGAGTTGTTCCGAAGATTAGCTGAGAAATGCAGCTAAACTCTCTTAAGACCTGCACTAGGGTCTACACCTCTGTGCCGCACAGTAGGCAGAAACAGTAGATCTTCTATAAGGAGTAAACATTGCTTCTTTCATTATAAGAAGCCAGGGGATGGGAACAAAAGTGTTCAGTAGTGTAACTAAAGATTTAGTAGTAATATACACTGAGTGGCCAGATTATTATGATTTCTGAACACATAATAATCTGGCCACTCAGTGTATATCCTATATAATAAAAGGCTAATATACAATTATCCCCTCCACCAGGAGTTCGAGCAACAGGCAGGCAAGCCAACTGCCCATGTCCCCTCCCCCTGGCCAGGCTGGCTGGCCCCCACCCATGCACGAATTCATGCACTGAGCCTCTAATACACACACACACACACACACACACACACACACACACACACACACACACGCACACAGAGTGGCCAGATTATTAGGCATTCAGAGATCATAATAATCTGGCCACTCAGTGTATATCCCTGTCTGGATCTACTTCACCAGGCTAATGGGAAACCAAAAAGAGCTAATATACATCACAGTACTTGAAAGGGCAAGAAACTAGCTATTGTAAATAATAAAACAACAATAACAACCACAGACCCACTTTCATGGCTTCCATCTCTGATAAACTCTGTGGAGCCTCTATGCGGTGCTTAGTACAGGGTGAGGCACTTTACATGCACTGACTCAACCAATTCTGCCCCAATCCAATGAAGTGGGAACCACCATGACCCCTATTTGGATGATAATAATAACAATGATAGTAGCCCTGGCCAGAGTTTCTCAGTGGTTAGAGCATGGATGTGGGCACCAAAGGGTCAAGGGTTTGATTCCTGGCCAATGACATGTACCTGGGTTGCAGGTTCTGTCCCTGCTGTGGTCAGGACACAGGTGGGAGGTGACCAGTCGATGTGTTTTTGATTGGTTCTCTCCCTCTCTCTCTCTCCATCTGTTCTCCTCCTCTCCCTCCCTGACTTCCACACTATAAATAATCAATGGAAAAATATTCTCAGGTGAGGATTGACAAAAATATTAATAGTAATAATAACAGTAATAGATAACATTTCTGGAGAGCTTTACTACATGTCAGTATTAACTCATTTTAATCCTAGAAGCACTTTGAGGTGGTGTGATGATTTTTTTAACACATCTGTTGATGTACAATTGGCATACAATAAACTGTATAAAATAAAGTCTATAACTTGATGTTTTGATATATGTACATACCCAGGAAACCATCATCACTATCAAGATAGTGAACATACTCATCATTCCCCCCAAATAGTTTTTTTTCTGCCTTTTTAATCTCCCCTCTCACCTCATCAAAAGGATAATAAAGGCATATCTTGTTTATTACCTCCAGAAACTCCATCAGGATCTCATAGTAAGAAAAATCTCCAAAGAGCTCTGGCAGGGGGAGAGGAAGAGAAATCCTTGTGAAACACACCCAGAGCATTCCTCATAACAAAGCCTTTATCTTCAGAGCAAAAGACTTCCCCAGAGCCTTATCCCTGCTGAGGAAGGGCATTCCTTCCTTTCCCTCTAGACTTTCTAACTTAAAGGGGAGAAAAGCTGTACTCCTTGAGAAACTTGAGAAGGTCACAATCAGAGACACAGACCTCCTCCAAAGCTGAGATCAATCATAAAATTGATAGAATTCTTCTCCCCCCACTCCCACATCTGACCACCATACCAAGACAATTCTGATGTAGGGCAAGACATGCCACTAACTATTAAGTCTTTTTATTTATTAAGTATTATTATAAAGCCATGGAAATTAACAGGGTGGAGGTTAGTGTAAAGATAGATAAATAAATCAGTGAAAAAGATGGAGAATCTGAAAACAAAGAGAAGCAAATGTAGAACTATACATTCAGTGTTGAGACAATTGGTTTTTCCATTTGAAAAAATATAAACTTTGGTTTCTATTTCACAGCATATTATTATAAACCTTAGATATATTAATGACCTGAATAAAAAAACAAGTTAAATATTAAACGGTAAAAGAATAATTTTAAGACTTCAAGGAAGAGAATAATTTATTAAATAATATATAAAAAACAAAAATTAGGCAAAAATGACACAGTTGACTATATAAAAGTGAAACTATCTGAATGACAAAAGAAAACAGAAAATCAACATACCTATAAAACAATTAATATTTTAATATACAAAGAACTTACATGAACTGATGTTAAAAAGACAACTGAAATATTAAATAGTGGGCAAAGGACATAAGCAGGCAATTGATGAAGAGAAAAGCTGAAAATCTGATTGAAATACATTTTTAAATTTCCAAACATTTCAGGATTTCAATTCTTGTGAGTTTAGCTATACTTTACTCTTATCAGAAAACATACTATATGTATGTTCTATATACATCAGTTATTTAAAAATTTCTGAGACTTGATTTGTGGCTCAGCATAATTGACTTATTTAATTGCAGCATTTAGATCAGGATATTCTATTAGAGTAGCTCAGTAAATACTGTATTTGTTACAGAATTAATGCAGACCTGGCTGGTGTGGCTCAGTTGGTTGGACGTCGTTCTGGGCACAGAAAGGTGGCAGGTTCAATTCCCCATCAGGGCACATGCTTGGGTTGTGGGCTCCATCTCTGGTAGGGGGCATGCAAAAGGCCAGCCATTGATGTATTGATCGTCTCTCTCTCTCTCTCTCTCTCTCTCTCTCTCTCTCTCTCTCTCTCCCCCTCTTCCCCCCTCTCACTCCCCCTATCTCTCTCCCCCCCTTCCCACCCTCCCTCCCCTTTCCCTTTCTCTCTCTTTCTCTTAAAAAATCTCAATAACAAACTTCAAAAAAAAAAGAATTAATGAAAAACCACAAGATAATTTATGCTCTTCTATTTGTACTTTTTCTCTGCCCCTTTGCTGTGAGCATAAGAATATCCTGCAATGATGATCCCTGTGCTGTGAGGTGTAGCAGGAACACTCAGGAATCCAGCTTCAGTTTGAATTTTGGCTCAGCAACTTATGAAATGTCATAAATTGAACAAAGTTATCTCCTGAGCCTGCTTTCCCTTCTTAAAAATGTTCACAAAAATCTTTCCTGGAGGATTATGGATAGAATCAGAAATAAAATATGCAAATATACTAAGCACATTGTAGGGACAATTGTAGAAACACAGTGTCCCAAAGTTAACCCAACTGTCTTAAATATATGTAAATTGGTAGTTCACTCATATGTTCATAATGCCTTCTAGATTAAGAAGACAATGACCCAATTTGTTAGAATAAATACCAATCTGGGCATGTTCTTCAATAACATCTCTGAATGAAAAGTTTTTATGGCTGCAATTGTAGATTCCTCAGATGTGATTCTTTTTTGTGAAATGATTCCAAAAAAAATGTCAGTAAAACTACAAGGGAGGGGAATACCCTCCAAAGCAACAAAAGATGGAAATTCTTTGAGTATTTGTGCACTTGAATTAGAGATTATTACTGAAAACATACAATAAAAAATTCCTGGTGAAAAGCAAATAAAATGAATGGCTGTCACAAAGTCAAAAATCTGTTTACATGAATAGTGAGCAGGATAGGTAGCAACATTTGACTAGCAATTCTCTGGGAATGTAAAATAGTGAACGTATAAATCTTTGGCAATTTGTTGCTATCACTCAAGCCTAATCACCTGAATTTGTAAATAAACTGGTGCAGCTGCCAAGTGGCAAGCTCCTGACTGCATAACACATGGGAGCCAATCATGCTGGCTACAGACCAAGGTGTGAGGCAGGTTGAATGAATGAATGAATGAATAAATAAATAGATAAATAAATAAATGATTTTCTACAGAGAGGAAGAGAGAGGGACAGAAAGTTTGAAATATCGATGAGAAATATCGATCAGCTGCCTCCTGCACACCCCGTACTGGGGATGTGCCTGCAACCAAGGTACATGTCCTTGACCAGAATCAAACCTGGGACCCTTCAGTTCGCAGGCCGATGCTCTATCTACTGAGCTAAATCGGTTTCAACAACAGGTGCTTTCTTTGCAACATGGTCCACAATTTAAAAAGGGAGTTGTTCACAGGCATGAAAGAAAGCAACTAAAATGTTCTTTCTTAATGAAATTTTGTTTCTAACTTTCAAATTTAAAAAAATGCAGAATGTTGAACTTAGCAAGCTTTCTGGTAAATGGGAAAAGTTATTTAGAAAAATGTTTTATCAAATCATCACAAATTTTCTTCTTACATCCAGGAAAAAAAAAGTCTTCTTTATTTTAATGGGTTGATTTGCTTTTACTTAGGTGTTGATTCTGAACTCTGTCCCTGCACTTGTATTTATAATGGAGAAATATATACTCACCTAGATACCATAAATTCAGTAATGCTAGTAAGTTAATTTTAGAATTTTAATCATAACTATAGGGGATACCTATTTTTAAAATTAGCCCTTATGCTTGAATATTGCTGACGAGTCTTTGGAGAAGGGTGTAGAGATGCAATGACCACTTGAAACTATTCCTGATCCAACAAGTGTCAAACCTCAAGTTAGAACCGCTGTTGTGGCTGTTACTGCTTACAGTTTCAGCATAGAAATGAGTTTTCATCAAGGCAGGCAATTGCCATTGTGCTTCATGACATTATTTAAAACCTATCAGAAGGGCAGCCTAACAGATAGATGGTGGAATAATTGACAGTTGAAATGATTTACTTTAAAGCACCTGAGTTATGCTTATGTGTGTGTGTGTGTGTGTGTGTATATACATATATATACATACTAGAGTCTCATTGCATAAAATTTGTGCATGAGTAGGGTTCCTAGACCTGGCCAATGATCAGGGCCAATTGGGGCCTTCCGGATGCTGGAGGAGGCCTTCCTTTGTTCCGTGCTGCTCTCCAGTGGTTAGTGCACATCATAATGAGTGACAGAACTCCAGGTCTCCTGGTTGAACTCTGGAGGGAACACTTTGCATATTAGGCCTTTATATATATACTAGAGGCCCAGTGCACGAAATTCCTGCATAGGAGGGTAGTCCCCTCAGTCCAGTCTGCATCCTCTCCAATCTTGGACCCCTCAGGAGATGTCCAACTCCTGTGAGATCGGGCCTAAACCGGCAATTGGACATCTCTCTCAGAATCTGGGACTGCTGGCTCCTAACTGCTCACCTGCCTGCCTACTTGATCACCCCTAACTGCCCCCCTTGCCAGTCTGATCACCCCTAACTACCTCTGCCTACTGGCCTGATCACCCCTAACTTCCCCCCCCCACACACACACACTGGCCTGGTTGCCCCTCACTGCCCTCCCTGCTGGCCTGGTCACCCTTTACTGCCCCCCCCTCCCCCTCTGGCCTGGTCATCACCAATTGCCCCCCCCCTCCCCCCCGCCATCAGCCTGGTCACCCCTCCTCTGCTAGCCTGGTGGCCCCACCCAGCCTGCTGTTTGATCATTTGGTTGTCCCTCACTAACCCCCCTGCTGGCCTTGTTACCCCATGCAGCCTGCTGTTCAGTCATTAGTATGAGGGTGTCCTGACCAATTTGCATATTACCCTTTTATTAGTATAGATTAGTAGATAACAGATATATGGGGTGGGCAAAAGTAGCTTTACAGTTGTGAGTATGTGAAACAGTTTATTGTATTATTATTTATTAATTATTGCATCATTTTCCACATGAACAACTGTAAATGTATTTTTGCCCATTGCTGTATATATATGTTAATACAGGTAAATATATATATATATATATATATATAATTTTTGTTATCTAATGTTTTATTGATATTAGAAATTGCAGGAAAAAGCCTTGTGAAGTTCTACTTCATGGGAACTATAAGGAAGAAAAAAAACCACATAACTTTATAAAAATTTAATTCTAACGTCAGTCAATTACAGACCCAGGACAGAGATTTTTTTTTGCGAGACTTTGGCAGATTTACTTTTTTATGAAATGGACACTAAAAGAGAAGTTTCAGGAAGGAGAAAACAAATTATTCTTTTTAAAAACCTCTTTTCCTTCCCCATATTGCTACCTTGCAATGTACAACAAACAAAACTCTGAGTGGTGACATGATTTCCTTACAAAAAAAAGTCTTAAGCTAGAGCTGGCAGCCAACTTTAGTAAGTGGCTGAATTCCAGAGCGCTGACTGTTGTCAACTGAAATAGTAAGAATGTTATCACCTGTTTAAGCACCGCTGACTGATGTATATTCAAAAGCAAATCCAAACAGTCGCACCCACTTTTCAAGCATCAGGGAAACCAGATGAGACCAGTGTCTCAGGCATTTGGTATCAATGGATCTCTCTCTCTCTCTCTCTCTCTCTCTCTCTCTCTCTCTCTCTCTCTCTCTCTCTCTCTCTTTCTCTCTCAGTAGAGTAAAGGAGAGAAGGAAAAATTGCATTAAAATGTAATGTTTCTCAATGGCTCTGATTTTTAAAAAGGGGTGGGGGGAGAAAGAAGAAAGGGAAAACTTGCCAGCCCATTGCCAGCTAAGGTATGCATCTCTCTGAATACATTGGTAATGCGAGGGGCTGATTAGTCTGGAAGGCTGCCTACAGGTTAGCAGGCCTCATTTCAAATCTCTGACAGCAATATGTGTCGTTTCATGCTTCATCCTCATTCCCCATGTTCAACACAAACCGGGGTCACTCTATATATGGAAATCACTGTCTTCGGGGCAAAAAAATTAAAAAAGGTGAGATTGCCGCTGTAACCTCACTGGCCTCAGAAAATATGTTTTAGTCTGATACATTATACTAGTAGGAATTATTTATCAAGAAGATACAAGCTTGATATTTCAGAAATAATGAGATGTTCTGGTTTTGCAGCTGAAATTTTATGGTCCACAGAGCATCGGCTATGAATCCTGAGGGATGAAGTAAACTTGCAATGAATGATGTAGACCATGCAACCCTAGAAAAATGGCCGTGGAAAGGGTAATATGAAAGTTATAACACAGTACAAAGCTTTCTGTAGCCAAAGTTCCTTTGTTGCTAAGAGAGGAAATATATTTTAAGGAATGTTAAAAAAAGGTCCGCACATAAAAATCTTTCAGACTTTCCTTCCTGATGTTTTATTTGGCAAACATCCTACAGGATGAGGAAACTGTAATAAACATTACAGCCTATAGTTTACATGAAATACTAAAAAATTCACAGCAAAATAATTAGAAAAGCTCCATGACCTGTCATTATTGCATAATGTGAAAGCTGTAACAAGATTAACCCATAGAAATGGCAATTAAATACTGAATAAAAATATATGATAGTGCTTTTTGGAAATGTTCACATAAAAATAGGAAATAAAAACTCCATGTGAGGGGAGGGAAAAGCCATATGAGGAAGTGATGGTCCAAATAGGAATCAACTGGTCTTAATTAGCAGAAAAAGTCGGTAGACAGTCATGAAAAAGAATAAAATTGATCTTAAGTAATAGGTAGAATGAATAAAAAGCTTAAGGATATTAAGGCTGTCCAAATAAGGCACATGATTCTTCTCTCAACCAGAAAAAGGAGTCAATCTCATGGAAAATTAAAAAGCTGTGCAAAGCATGATCTGACTCAAAAGCAAGCACAACTATAGCAGATTTTTAAGTAAGTGATTAGATGTAATAAAGGTGACTCCTTTTATTAAATATGTATTTTATTGATTTCAGAGAGGAAAGGAGAGAGAGTGAGAGATAGAAACATCAATGATGAGAGAACCGTTGATCAGCTGCCTCCTGCACACCCCACAACAGGAATCAAGCCCACAATCCTGGCGTATGCCCTTTCCGGGACTCAAATTGTGACTCCTGGTTCATTGGTCAATGCTCAACCAGTGAGCCACACTGGCCAAGCAAGATGATTCCATTTTTATACTTGTTAACTAGAATTGGGGTAATCACTTTCAAATTATAGAGAAGGAAATGCAATCATATCACAACATTTGAATCTGCAATGAATAATATTTACATATTGACCATGTTTTAAATTTTTTTTAATTTTTTAAAAACATAGAGTATGACCAGCAGAAATTGGGAAGTAAAAAATCAAGAAGAGATCTGGAGAGAAGGACAGAGGAGTTAGCAACCTCACCTTACAAATGTGGGAGCTGTTGACAGAATAAGAAATATATTGATTCATTTTAAAAGGTAAACAAATAGATATAAAACATAGATATTAAAATATAAATATTAGAAATAGAAATGAAGCCAAATCTTGGTAAGTAAAGAAATGGGGGTGAAGTATATTATTTAAAGATGTGGAGGTTACCACTGGAAATACTAAAAGCAGAGATTATTTGATTTCCCCTCCCCCATCTCTCTAGGGAGGCATAGCTGAAAATGAGGAGGGTTGGGCAAGCAATCCTTCTTTTTATAAAAGTCCTTTCTATTTTTTAAAAGTTATATGCATACATTACTTTTATGTTAATTAATTAAAATAAAATTAATTACATAAAATTTTAATTAAAATTCTTTCCATATAGAAATTTGCCACAGGAATTAAAATAGATTATCAAATCAGTTTAAATGAATTTAAAGCAATAGATTATTTGCTGTAAAAATGTTTTCATTTATCAAGGGTGTTTCGCCCAGGGCAATGATCATAGAAATCATTTATAAAGTATATTTTTTTAGCCCCAGCTGGTTTGGCTCAGTGAGTGGATAGAGTGTTGGCCTGCAGACCGAAGAGCCCCAGGTGCGATTCTGGTCAAGGGCTCCTCCCCTGCCCAGACCCTCGTCAGGGCCCATGCAGGAGGCAACCAATCAGTGTGTTTCTTTCACATTGATATTTCTCTTTCCCTTTCTCTTCCACTCTCTAAATATCAATGGGGGGATATATATATATATATATATATATATATATATATATATATATATGGAAAAAAATATCCTCAGGTGAGGTTTAAAAAAAAGAATATTTTTTTAAGAGTAACACTATCAAACTTTTAATGATTTTATTTTAAAAAGGAGATTTCTCATGGTTTGCTGATTTCAAAGCACCTAGGGTACAATCTGATCAATTTTCTAAAGAAAATTATTTCTCTAGATTTTTGGGTCCTATGTACGCAGTGTTTCAGAAGCAGATCTGTTGATCAAGTGAAGCAGACTCTCAAAAATCTAAGTATATTTTTAGGTAACACAAAACCAAATTAATTTTAAATAATTCTTGTTTTAAGGCAATCAGCTTTTTGTGAATTTAAAACTTCCAAATATTACTTGTTTTAAAGGAGTATGGAAAGTAACATACCTTTCCCTATAATGTTTCCCAGAGGCACCCACAGCCTTCCCCATTTGGCAAGCCCCTACTCATATTTTAAGACTCAGCTCATATAATTTTCTCAATGCCATAATCCCTTTGTGTTCTCACTGTGCCTCATACATACATCTCTCACTATTTGTTTATATGTTTATCCCACTTAAAGGCAGACAGTAAGCACTTGTGAGGGTCTTCCTTTCCAGCTTGTATCTCCAGTGATTGTTGCCCAGTTAATGGTTTTTTGGGTGGATAGATGAATCCCCCATTCTTTCTATATCTGTTTTGCTTATATCAAATATTCAATTACCTTAGTTCATTTAAAAATACATTAATACAAAAGTATATAGAAAAATATAATAGTTTAAAAAATAAGAAGTGTTTAAGTTGTCAACTAATGCAAAAGATATTATCACATTAACCTTTTATTCCCTACTTCCCTTTCTCCATTACTTTTTTCATCTTCCTTCTTCCTTATTTTCCACCTAATTCCAAAGAAAGAATTTTAAGTGATGCACAATAAAGCATATGCAAGTGTAGAACAGAAGTAGCATAAAAATAAGATAATTGTACCACAATGAGGACGTGTTTTCATTTATTATACAACTAGAGGCCCAGTGCACCAATTTGTGCACGGGTTGGGTCCAGCCAGCCTGGCCTCAACTGAGGTGGGTTGGGGCTGGGCCTGTTAGGAGGAGAAATCTGCAGGAGATTGACTGGCTGGCCTGCCAATTGGTGTGTGTGGGGGGGGGCTGATCAGGGACCAGCAGCTGGGGGCAGGGGCCGTGGATGTTTGGCCAGCCAGCCCTGCCCCCAATTGTGGGAGCCAATCAGGGCCAGCTGGGGAGAGGGGCCATGGGTAGTTGGCCAGCCAGCCCTGCCCTGATCAGAGCAGGGGGGCAATCAGCAGTAGAGCTGGCTCAGGGGAGGGAAGGGATATCCTTCAGCCCATCCTGCACCCTCTCCAATCTGAGACCCTTCAAGGGATGTCTGACTGCCTGTTTAAGTCCGATCCCGGTAGGATCGGTCCTAAATGAGCAGTTGGACATCCTTCTCATAATCGAGGACTGCTGGCTCCAAACTGCTTGCCTGCCTGTTTTCCTGATTGCCCCTAATGGCTTCTGCCTGCCAGCCTGATCACCCCCTAACCACTACCCTGCCAGCCCGATTGCCCCCAACTTCCTGCCTCTGCCAGCCTGGTCACCCCTAACTGCCCTCCCCTGCAGGCTTTATCACCCCCAACTGCCTTCCCTTGCAGGCCTGGTCTCTCCCAACGGCCCTCCCCTGCTGGCCATATTGTGGCGGCCATCTTGTGTCCACATGGGGGCAGGATCTTTGACCACATGGGGCAGCCCTCTTGTGTGTTGGAGTAATGGTCAATCTGTGTATTACTCTTTTATTAGATAGGATAAAGGCCTAGTGCATGGGTGGGGGCCAGCTGGTTTGCTCTTTAGGGTGTCCTGGATCAGGGTGGGGGGTTCCCTTGGGGTGTGGGGCAGCCTAGGCAAGGGGCCTGTGGTGGTTTGTAGGGGCCTGGGTTTAAATTATAGCTGGCCATGCCCCAGTGACCCAAGTGGAGGCCCTGGGATCTGGGATTAATTTATGTTCTACAACTGAAACTTTGTAGCCTGGAGCGGAGCCAAGCCTTCTGCTGGCTCCATGGCAGTGATATAATTGAAACTTTGTAGCCTGGAATGGAGGCCTAGGCACTAGGGCTGCAAAAGCTTGGCTTCCTCCATCGCCCGGGCAACCCTAGCGTCTGCTCTCTCCAGCTGTGTGGCTGCCACCATTTCTGTAGGATTTATGTATCTTCTATAACTGAAACTTTGTAGCATTGAGTGGAGGCCTAGGCTGGCAAGGGCAGGAAGAAAGCTTAGCTTCCTCCATTGCCAGGGAAAACCAAGTCTCCCTCTTGTTCTCAGTGGCCACAGCCATCTTGGTTGGGGTTGTTTGCATAATTTGCTCCTGATTGGCTGATGGGTGTGACTGTGGGCATGGCTTGATCAGAGATATGGTCAGTTTGCATATTACTTTTTTATTAGATAGGATATTCTTCCTGGGGACCCAATGCCTGGGCATGATGCAAACCTCTCCCGACCTCCTGCTCCTCCCAGAGCTTAGAAAAGGGAGAGACCCTGATGGACTGAAATTAGGTTTCTACAACTCTCATGGAATGGGGACTTAAAATTAAATTAAGTTTATATAGAAAATAAAATTAAATATATTGCATTCCTAAGTTTGTGGACCAAATCATCCTGGTACATGTGGGGGCTTGTTCAAGATTGCTGGGGACCCTTGTGCAGGATGCAGCTATCTGCACTAGGGAGTGGTTGCAAACCTTAGAAGTAGAGCCACTTGAGCAAAGGCTCTGCAGTGAAGAGTGGAGAGTACTAGTAAACCTGCTATGGACTCTTGGGACTCACTTCCAGGAAACCATATTGAGATCGAGTTTGCAAGAATAAGGAGGTTTTAAACTTCCTGGTGAGACAAAGTGGGAGTATTTAGGAATTGCTTGACTTTCAGCTGTGGAAGTGTGGGTATTCCAGCGAGAGTGTTGCTGATTGATTGATGAAGTATGCCATTAAGTGAAGCTGTTGTTGATTGGCTGACTTTCAGAAGCCTTTTTACTGATGCAAAATCATCATTGATCAATTAGAATATGTATAAACCCAGTTCTGAAGGTTACTTGTTCTGGCCAAAGAACAATCAGCTCTTCCTTACAAGAATAACTATTACACTCAAGACCCTACCTATAAGGAGCCTATAATATCCTTATAGTTAATGGAGATAAGACAAGTACATACCAAATTGATAAATGAAGCAGTGTAGTATTCTAAAGTGAATGTTGAACTAATGTCCAGAAATCTGGGTTTAAATTGTAGCTATGTGAGCTAGGGTAAGTCAATTACCACTTTTATTGGGCAGGTAAGAAATTGTGATTTAAAAATCTGTGTTAGAAATGGAATACTACTCAACCATAAAAAGGATGAAATACTGCCATTTCTGACAACAAAGATGGATCTTGAGAGTATCATGCTAAGCAAAATAGTCAAATGGAAAAGGTCAAGAATTATATCATTTCATTCTTATGTGGGATATAAACAGAAAGCAACAAGCTCATAAACACAGACAACAGCATGGTAGTTACCAGAGAGGAAGATGATAGGGGAAGAATGAAGAGCTTAAATAGGGCCAAATATATGCTAACAGAAGGAGACTAGACTTTGCATGGTGAGCATACAATATATAAATGGTGTATTACAAAATTGTACACTTAAAACGTATATCATGTATTGACTAATGTTAACCTAATAAATTTAATTCAATAAAAAAAAATTTGGAGTGGAGCAGCTTCTGTTTATAGAGCAGAGTCCTGCAGTGGCTCATACAGGAATCCTTTGTGAAAGCCTCTGTTCGGTTCACAGGGCAGTTAGAAGAATGAAGAGTGGTGGGATTTCACAGGCTCCTCCGAGATTTGCTGTTTAAAACGGTGCCTCCCTCAATGGCTGTCCATTGCATGTGGTCATTCAGTAAGACTCCATTTGGCTGAAGTCAACTCAGAGATTTCTGCCTTTGCTAAAAAGACTGTACATTAAGCATAATCAATCATTCACACTGACTGTGAATGGACCTTTGAAAGGATGCAATGGAGATAGCGCAAGAGTACACTGGATGCCAATGGATGGAAGATGCAAATGCTTCCCAAGGAGGAAAGGGGTGCAAAGGGGAAGGCTGCAAGTGTGAAGACAACACGAGGGTGGGCCCATCTGCCGACCTGGAAAAGCAGCATTTTCAGAGCTTCGAAGGAGCAGGTGCCATGGAGAAGTGAGGGTGAGGATGCTTGGGATTTAATTTTCATTTAGAAAGCTTGATATCTTATTAGAATACTAGAGTCAGTCCTCTTGTATTTAAAATTATGGCTTAGACTGCCCCCATTTTAGATAACTAGAGATGATTCACAGCTTCCATTGAACTGCCTAATAGAAATGTAATGCAAGTCATGGATGTGAACCATGTAGGCCATTTCAAATGTCCCAGTAGATACATTTTTAAAAGTAAAATGAAACAGAAGAAATTAATATTGATAATATGTTTTATTTAACTCAGTATAATAAAAATATCATTTCAAAATGTAATCAAACTTCAAGAATTATTGAGATAGTTCATTCTCTTTTTTGTACTGAGTCTTTGAAATCCAGTGTGCATTTTATACTTACAACACAACTCAATTTGAACTAACCACATTTCTCAGTAGCTTCCCTGTTTCCCCAAAAGTAAGACATCCCCCCCAAAATAAGACCTACTCACTGTAATATAAGGCATCCCCCCGAAAATAAGATCTAGCACATCTTTGTGAGCAAAAATTAATATAAGACACTGTCTTATTTTCAGGGAAACGGTACGTGTGGCTGTTGGCTACCACATTGGACAGCACAGGTACATAGTCCAAGACACACCCGTGCCAAAGGTGGGTGCAGATAACCTGTGTCTTGGGCAATTAGAAAGGGGCAGAGATTGGTGAAGGCTGATGTTGTCAGGTTGGGGAATTCTTAATAGAATTTAGGATGTAGATTAAAATTAGGGTGTGAGGCAGGTGGTGGTGGAAAGAGGTAACAATAGGCCATTCCAAAACAAAAATGTTTGGGGAGAGAGAGAAAAAATGGGAAATATTAGGAAACACACAGTTGAAGGGCAGAGGAAGCAGAGAGACTCAAGAATCAATCTAGCCCTAGCTGGTTTGGCTCAGTAGATGGAGCTTTGGCCTGTGGACTGAGGGGTCCTGGGTTCAATTCGGGTTGGAGGCATGTGCCTTGGCTGCAGGCATATCCCCAGTGGGGTGTGTAGGAGGCAGCTGATCGATGTTTCTCTCTCATCAACGTTTCTGGCTCTCTGTCCCTCTCTCTTCCTCTCTGTAGAAATCAATGACATATATTTGGGGGAAAAAAGAATCAATCTAGTATGTAATTAGCTGAAAGCAGCACAATTTCTGCTCACTCTTAGGACAGTTGTTGCCACCTGGGTGTGACCTCCCCTTTCCCAGGCAGATATGCTGGCCAGAGACACCTCATGTTGTCTCCCACTGTGAGTATAAACAGTCTGGCCTGGGTTGCCTTTATTAAATGTTGATTGTCTATAACTGGGCTTCAAATTTTCAGATTTGTCCTTCACTCCACAGCCTTTGATCCTGTACCCAACAGCATTTACAAGGGTTTCTGTAATGGGGCAGGAGGAGGAAAGAAAATGTCCTCACAAAACAAAAACAGTATTTTCAGAATTCCACTCTGCTGCTTTCAGACTATTTCCATCAACCCTCTTATTCATTTTGATTTATTTCTATCCATAAGCACACTAACGCTTCTCTATGCTTTTATTGTTCTTCAAGAATAGGCCTTCTATTGGAGGAAAATAATGTCTCTACAACCACCACTTTGCTCAATGCAGATCTTCATTAATCTGCAGCCACAGAACAGGCTTTTAGCAGCGAGCACTTTGGATGGGAATTGAATTTGATATTGCATTATGGTTGTGGGGTGTTTCTCAATAGACTGTGTTCTTTTCTGTGTCTGAGCACAATCAGAGAGACCCAATTAAATAATTTGATGCAATAATGGAGAACAAAAGAGCATAAGGGCTTAAAGTGAGGGCTTCAGCATTTGTATTCTCCCTTTTCTGTATCATGTTAATTAATTTGCCTCAAAAGCAAAAGAAAGACTACAATATAGAACAGCATAGCTCATCTACAACATGTAGATACTATACATGCAGACATTGTACCAAATAGTCTCTTAGGAAAAGGGCAGTGTATGAGTTTCTTTGGGCTGCATAAGAAAGTATGTCAAACTGGGTGGGTTAGAACAATAGGAAAATTTCTCTCCAAGTTTTGGAGGCCAGAAGTCATAATCAAGGTGTTGGCAGGGCCATCCTCCCTCTGAGACTCTGGATGGAACTGGCTGTGGGAGTCTCAAGATGCCTCTTCTAGCTTCTGGTGGGGCCATCAATCCTTGCTACCCTTTGGCTCACAGCTACATCTCTCCAGTCTCTATCTCTGTGGTCACATGGTATTCATCCTGCGTCGCTATCTTCACATAGCATTTTCCTCTTCCTATAAGGACACCAGTCATAAGGGATTAGGGCCTGTCCTAATGACCTCAGTTTAACTAATTACATTTTCAAAGACCCTATTTCTAAATAAGGCCACATTTACAGGTACCTGGGGTTGAGATTTCAACATATTTTTGGGGGAACAGGGGTCAGATTTCAACCCATAACAGTCTATACCATTTATAAGTAAAAAAGTAAAGTAGAGCCCTAGCTGGTTTGCTTAGTGGTTAGAGCCATGGTCGACAAACTGCGGCTCAAGAGCCACATGTGGCTCTTTGGCCCCTTGACTGTGGCTCTTCCACAAGATACCATGGCCTGGGGGAGTCTGTTTTGAAGAAGTGGCGTTAGAAGAAGTTTAAGTTTTAAAAAATTGGCTTTATTTGATATTTGGCTCCGTTGATATTTGGCTCTGTTGACTAAGGGGTTAGAGCATCATCATGCAGACTGAAGGGTCAAGGGTTTAACTCCAGTCAAGGGCATGTACCTCCTTTGCAGGCTCAATCCCTAAGCCCAGTAGGAGTGCATGCAGGAGGCAACCAATTAATGTGTGTCTCTCACATTGATGTTTCTCTCTCTGTCTCTCCCCTTCCATTCTCTAAAATTCAATGGGGGGAAAAAATCCTATATATGAAAGCCTAAGTGACCATTCAACCATTCACTATGATGTGCACTGACCACCAGGGGGCAGACGTTCAATGCACAGGCCTGGAAACATGGAACAGACTGACGAATCTCAGAGGGAAGTGGGAAGTGGGGAGGAAGAGATTGACCAAATATCGTATATGCATACTAGAGGCCCGGTGCATGGATTCACGCACTGTTGGGTCCTCCACCTGGCCTGCGGGGACTGGGCTGGCTGAAACTGGACCGATGCACCAGTGGGGTCTCTCAGACTGGACTGCAGGTATCGGGCAAAAACTGTCAGTCTGACATCTCCTGAGGGGTCCCAGATTTCAAGAGGGTGCAGGCCAGGCCAAGGGACCCTACCAGTGCACAAATCTGTGCACCAGGCCATATACATATATATATATATATATATATATATATATATATATATATATATAAAATCTCCTCTGGTAAGGATTAACAACAACTACAAAAGTAAAGTACATATTCATGTTAATGTTGAATGATCTCCCTACCCACTTGGTCCAGGTGATTGTGGCAGTCATTGCTGCCTGTGCAATTGAGAAAACAGAGCTCTGGATCCATGGTAGCATCTTACAGTAAATAACATGACTTTAGAATGTAACTGGAATGTGAGAATGAACATATTGAGCAACCAAGAGGACAATGACTTGGTCAAACCCCATGTTTGACTAACTTCAATCAAATACTTCAGACATGAGTACACTGGGAACTTTAACTCTCAGCTGTGGCTTTGTCTAAGCCTGTCTTTGGCACATAACAATGAGTGTTGCCCCTGCAGTGGTGCTTCTGTGCCGGGGAGAACTGGCTGTGGGAGTCTCAAGATGCATTGCCATTTCTAATCCTGACTTGAGGTCAACATACTCTCTTGCAAATTTTATTCTGGGTTTCTGAAAAATCAGATAAAATGCACACTTGATAAAGGAGGGCGCTAAAGGGAGGACTGTGGGTGGAGTTAGTTATGTAGTTTTATCTGTCATCCTAAATGAATGGCACCTCTTTGTACAGGGGTGTATATTTCTAAAACTTAGCTCAATTAATGGCCACTGTTTACATTCTCAGGAGGGGTGGGGGATGATAATCAATATGGGAGCTAAGTAAGCCTATTCACTAGACAGCCTGGCTGTCAAGGGGCCAGATGGGATTTGTCAGGTAAAGCAGTGGTTGAGAGGTCACAGGGCCTTAGGTAAGTAAGTGCAGGTGGTTCACTTTTCAGGGTGACTCAGTTTTAGGTATTTCATAAAAGGAAAGGGAACCAGGGTGGGGGTGGCATTGGTTGGGGATGGGATCGTATGCCTGTGACCCAGGCACAAGAAATAGCACATCAGACCCAGGCACAAGAAATAGCACATCGACTCCTCTCCAGAGTGGCATTTTCTGGTTGTGTGCCAAGGTTCAGGATTTGGTTGCAGTCCATGGTGAAGTTCACATTCCAAGTGCTGGGACAAGTGCTGGAGCTGAGAGAGAGAAAATCTGAAAAAGAGTGAAAAAACTGAATGACTTGGAATCAGACCTGGACATGAATTCAGGGTAATCCATGTGCTTGTTTTATAACTGGTAACGTGGGCAGGCTACTTAAGCCTCAGTTTCTTCATCTGTAAAATGGGATTCAGAGAACATTCAGTGAGATAATATGTGTACCCAGCAGATGGTCATTGCTCCATAACATAAATATTAGTTCCCATGCTTACTCCTCAATTACTCAGTCTCAGTGGGACTGTTCAACAGTAGCCAGGATGCTGAAAGCCCCTCCTGGCTCCTCGAAGTGTTCCCAACATTTCTACATCAGGGCTCATGAGGAAGATGAAAATCCTTGTGCAGTGCCCTGGGGCAAGCAGATGATACTGCTCACAGGCCACCCTCGAGGCTGATGGCCAGACACCTGCATACTATAAAAGATGCCTCAGGGGATTCTAATGTGTTGCCAGGGTGACACCCACTGAAGTACCTGCAGTAAGTGGAGGTTTTAAAAATTTGGGCAAGCCATTTTTTTTTATAGAAATCAAATTACCCAGATTCAACTAACATATATGGTAACCTATACCAGAGAGTTTTTTTTTAATCTATTTAGTATTTTGGGACATTTTTTATTGTGGTGAAATAGACAGATTTATTCTTCTAACCATTGTCAACTGTGCAATTCAGTGGCATTAAAAACATTCACAGTGCTGTACAACCATCACTGTTATCCATTTCCAGAAGTTTTTCATCCTCCTAAACAGAAACAGAAACTCTGTACCCATCAAAGGAAATAGCGCATTTCCTGCTCCCGCCAGCCTCTGGCAATTATTATTCCACTTCGTGAATCTGACTATTCTAGATACCTCACAGAAGTGGAATCATATAGTGTTTGTCCTTTTAGGACTGGTTTAGTTCACTTAGCAGAATGTCCTTAAGGTTCATCTTTTTCATAGTATGAGTCAGCAGTCCATTCCTTTTTAAGGCTGAATGATATTCCATTGTGCTTGGATACCACAGGTTGCTTATCTCGTCATCCAATGGACATTGGAGTGTCACCACCATTTAGCTAATGTGAATAATGCTTCTTGGAACATTGGTGTACAAGTACATCTGTTTGAGTTCCTGGTTCCAGTTCTTTTGAGTATATGCCTGGGAATGTAATTGCTGGGTCATATGGTAAGTTATTTTTTGGAGCAACTGCCAAACTGTTTTACTCCACTCCTGCGCCATTTTACACTCTCATTAACAATGCATGAGGGCTTTTAATTTCTTCATATCCTTTCTTTGTTTTTATTAGAAGCCATCTTAATGGATATGAAGTCATACCTCACTGTGTTTTTTTTTAATTTGTTGAGTTTGCTGGCGTGACATCTACACTAATAAAAGAGAAACATGTAAATTGACCATACCTCCACTATGCCCACAAGCCATGCCCACCAGCCAATCAGAAGTGAGTATGCAAATTAACCCAACCAATATGGCTGTGGCCATGGAGCAAGCAGGAGGCTTGTGTTTCCTGGGCAATGGAGGAAGCCAAGCTTCCTGCCCTGGCTGGCTCTGGCCTTCGCTCAAGGCTACAAAGTTTCAGTCATGGAACTGGAGAGAGCAGGAGGTTTGGGTTGCCCCCAGTGATGGAGGAAACCAAGCTTCCCACCCCACCTAGCCAACCTTGGCCTCCACTCAAGGCCACAAAGTTTCAATTATAGAAGATAAATAAATCTCAGATATCAGGGCCTCTGCTTGGGTTGCCAGGGGGCATGCCCTAAAGGAACTCCCATCCTGATTGGGGACCCCCTTCAGGGCAAACCAGCTGGCTTCCACCTGTGCACCAGGCCTCTATCCTATATAATAAAAGAGTAATATGCAAATTGACCATCACTCCAACACACAAGATGGCTGCCCCCATGTGGTCAAAGATCCTGCCCCTACATGGACACAGATGGCCACCACAAGATGGCCAGCAAGGAAGGGCAGTTGGGAGGGACCAGGACTGAAAGGGAGGGCAGTTGTGGGTGATCAGGCCAGTAGGGGAGGGCAGTTGGGAAGGACCAGGCCTGCAAGGGAGGGAAGTTTAGGGCAACTGGGCCTGCAGCAAAGGGCAGTTTGGGGTGACCAGGCTTGCAGGGTAGGTCTGTTAGGGGTGACCAGACTTCAGGGGAGGGCAGTTAGGGGCAATCAGTCTGGCAGAGGAGCAGTTAGGCACTAATCATGCTGGCAGGCAGAAGTGGTTAGGGGCAATCAGAAAGGCAGGCAGGCGAGCAATTGGGAGCCAGCAGTCCTGAATTGTGAAAGGAATCCCAGATTGGAGAGGGTGCAAGCTGGGCTGAGGGACAACCCCCCCCCACACACACACACGAATTTCATGCACCGGGCTTCTAGTTGGCTAATAAAATGATATAAATTTCAGGTATACAATTTTATAATACATCATCTGTATATTGTTTTGTGTCCACCAGCCAAAGTCAAGTCTCCTTCCATCACCCTTGTTTTGGTCTGAATATATATACAGTTGCTCTCAAACAGCACGTGTGTTAGGAACACTGGTCACTACTGCCCACCCACCCTGTAAAATCCCCACAAAACTTTTGACTTTCCAAAAACTTAGTTGTCCCCTTGGTATCTTCAGGGAATTGGTTCCAGGACCTCCTATGGATACCAAAATCCACAGATGCTCAAGTCCCCTATATTAAATGGCCCAGATAAATTGATAGAATTGGCCCTCCCTGTGTTTGGACTCCCAACCATGGATCAAAAATAATGTAGGTATTTAATGAGAAAGAAAATTCATGTATAAGTAGACAGACATAGTACAAGTCCATGTTGTTCAGGGTCAACTGTAATTCATTTTATTGCCCACAATAACCCTGTGCGGTGGGCATTATCTGTCCCTAAATTTAGAGATGAGGAAACTGAGTTAGCAATCCTGCCCAGGATGATTCAGATAGTGAAATGGCAGCGCCAGGCTATGTGACCATGTCCTCCCAGGTACATAACGGAAGTGTCTATTTAAAGGAGTTCTGAGGGTAACCTTTCTAAAGAGAAACATCCTTTTGTTAAGTATACAATACCCTTTCATCCTACTCGAGGTCCAGATGGTCCTGATTCCCCTAAAGTGAGGTCACCTTACCTAATACCACCAGCGGGCTTTCAATTTCTGCAGCCTTTCTCAAAATATGGTAGTGCTATTTTCCCATAAGAGAATCCTTCCATTTTTTGTCCCCAAATGTCACCCAGAATTTTTGCTAGCGTTATTGAGAACTACAGGAACAGCCCTTAGGAACAAGCATTCTTATTGCTCTCACTGTGGACTCCTGGAGACAGGCCTCTGAGGGTCCCTCTCTAATAAGGACTCCCCTGTGCCCTGGGGTTCATGCTTGACTGTCCCAGCCCCATAAGTGAGAAGATAACGGGTGCTGCTCCTGAAGATACCACAGTTATGGCCCCGCCTTCCACTGCAAAAGTGGGCAGGGGGAGTGTGGAGGGAGGGAGGCTGGGCATCAGATTGCTCCTCTGAGTCCCTAAAGAGAGAAGCTACAGAGACAATGCTTTCCTACTCCAGGGAAAGGGTGGATTCCCCATGAAGAAATTATGTGTAGTTATAAACGTCACTTAATACCCAGATAATACTTTGGATTTCATGTTTTAGAAAATATAGGGACGTAATGAAGGTTGTTTTGTAATCCATCAGCAGAAGACCATTTTATAATGCAAAGTGGCTGCCATGGAAAACCTTGCCTTGGCTTGCCAAAGTGGAGGAAGAAATGCTGGTTTGAGTGGAGAGAGAACTCCTTCCCTCTCCAGCTGGCTGTCCAATTGCCCTGCTGGGCTGGAAGGGGTGAGCTCAGGGAGAATCCTGTGCTATCGACAGGGAGTGAAGTCAGAGAGCTTCACAAGTACAGGATGTTATTCATCCTTGATACTGCAATTCCCAGGGGAGCCAATAAAATCAGTTTAAAAGCTTTTTTTTTTTTTTTTCCTGGAGATAGGAAGGCAGGCGGAAGTTAGTGGGAGTGTGGAAGCTAGGAGCAGCCGGGGGAGCTTAGAACCTTCTGCCTTCCTGGAGTGGTCATATCCTCTTTCCTCACCACAATTAGAAAGTTCGGCTAGAAAGAATAATTAATTCACCTCCCATTTAGGAAGACCAGTAAGTCTGCCTAGGTACAAAGAACATCCATTTCAATGAACATTTACCTTAGAATCAACCCTTGAACTTGAAGGTGATAGGATTATCTTATACCTTCATAACTCACTCTCAAGGTCATTTTGCATCAAGGATGGTTTTAATACCTTACATTTCAAATGAATTACAGAAAAGGAACCATTCCCGGCCTCATCTTCCAACAAAATTACCCCAGCAAGTATTTCTTATGATGCTCAAAATCATAAGAGCTTGTTCATCCTAAAATCCTGGGACCACAGCTCTTCTGACACTGCTTCCGGGGCCACTCGTGCGGCGGTGGTGGAGGCAGACCAGAGGCCACCGTGGACCCCCTTGGCCAAGTTACTTTTTCTGCCTCAACAGATTTCATCACGTGATGCCACAAATTGGTAACTCTACTTGCCCAACAGCTTGGAGATGGAACTGGCCACCATTACCTTGGGGGGGACCCTCAAGATATCTTTATCAGTGAGGTCTATCTGGTGGATCTTTGGGCTGTAATTGAAATAAACGAGGCATGTTGTGGTTACATTACATTTCTGTTGCCCTCACAGAGGAGGGAGACTGATAAAGAGAGAATAGTTTTTAAAAAATATATATTTTATTGATTTTTTACAGAGAGGAAGAGAGAGGGACAGAAAGCTAGAAACATCGATCAGCTGCCTCTTGCACACCCCCTACTGGGGATGTGCCCACAACCAAGGTACATGCCCTTGACTGGAATCGAACCTGAGACCTTTCAGTCCGCAGGCCGATGCTCTATCCACTGAGCCAAACCAGTTTCGGTGAGAATAAATAGTTTTATTGGGACTTCTTATTTTATTTTTATTGATTTCAGAGAGGAAGGGAGAGGAGAAAGAGAGAAGCATCGATGATAAGAGAGAATCATTGATTAGCTGCCTCCTTCATACCCCCTTCTGGGGACAGAGCCCACAACCCAGGCATGTGCCTTTAGTCAGAATCGAACCCGGGACCCTGCAGGCCACAGGCTGATGCTCTATCCACTGAGCCAAACCAGCTAGGGCTCTTGGGACTTCTTAAACACCTACAATAAGTTGGCAGGGTTGGGAGTTGGGACTGGGGAGAGGAGGAGATGGGGAGATGGAGGTACAACCTGCGCTTCCTCATATTCTCAATTAATTCAGCCTAAAAGTATCCCTCTTATTCAGCAGCAGCTAAAATAGGCTGTGATGAGAGCATGACAATTTCTAGCTAAACTGGAGGATAATTAGAAATGCCCTGTAGCAGGCAAGTCAGTGCTTCAATTTATTTGCTGTTTATTACCCAGTCCCTGCCCCTTGGGTGTAATGACTGCAGAGCCGCGCCGGCAGCTTCCCTGGGCTTGATTTAGTGCCGTAAATGGTGCTCAGAGAGTAGATTAAGCTGGAATGTGATCAAACCTTATTTGCAATCCGATTATACAAACTGCTCCTTGCACTGACCAGATTGAAGTAATTTCCCTATAGAAACGTTACACTCACTTTGGTGTAAAAATGATTAACATTTCCTGACTGTAGGTCGGCCTTTCACTCCCGCTGTAATCCTTTATCAGGCAATTTGCCCATCTTTCTCTGAGGTCTGTTGCATTCACGTCCTTGTGTGGTGTTTAACCAAGGCATAGCACCTCAAAAAAAAAAAAAATTAGAAGAAACCTCACAGGCTTACCGTGATGAAGGATCACAATAAGTAAACACTCTGCAAGAAAAGGACAGAGCATATTTCTTCCGGTTTGATTGTCCCACACAATGGACGTGCGGAATGATCTCATGGAGGACTCTCAGGGGCTAAGACATTTCCATATCCTCCTGGGACGGACTATGAGGTGCTTAGAAGCAAGTAGTCCACCAGCAAGGCTTTCACCATAGAGAGGTGTCGTTTTTTGGGGACCAGCATTAATCTCTGAGTTGCCCTTCAAACGTATTTAAATACCAACGGCAGCCACTAATCCTTCTTTTAAACAGTCACCCAGGTAGGGTGCCTGGTTTCCTAGTCGTCTCCCCACCTTCTCTGCCACCACGTTCATATCAGGATTTCTGGACGTGAAAATAACTTTCCTACAGTTAGCCTCTGGTAATGAAACACAAGCAACTCCATGCTGAACACCGAAAGCGAACCCTTGGCTCCTCGTATAGTTGTGTGACAATCAAAGAAAATATTTGAGTCTGAAATTCATTATCATAGCCTAGCTCCAGTACCCGCAACAACATGTTTTGTTGTACAACATATTTAAGCTGATTTTCTTTGGGCATTTTTGGCCTTAACCCTTTAAGGACCAGGACGCTCTATAAATATGTTCCCAGGCTTTAGCCGGATAATTGGGGGGGAAAAAAAATGCCAGGCCAGCAGAGGTTAATTATCTTGGTGAGTAGTTCTAAGTGATTTAAAAAGATGCAGGTGGTGTTGAACCAACAGGGCCGCATTGAGAAAAATTCTTTGCAGAGCATTTTCGGGTGAAGGGTAAATGATATAGCAATTACATCTGAGGTCTGTGCAGACTGGGAGCGACCACTGCTTTTTGTATTCTTCCCCTGCCCAGAAAAACTGTTTCTCAAAGTCTGGAAGCTTCAGGCAACAAATCCAATGTAATTTTTAACTGTGTTGCTAATTTTCTTTGGAGTTTACAGTCCACATACTATTGGTATGTAGGAAATTACATCAGTCGCTTGGTCTCGAAGCTTCAGGAGAACTTCAAGGTTGTACATTTTTTTTCTTTCCGGGAAACCAGGGAACATTTGGAACCAGAAAGTACAGTGTCCTACAGCTAGATTTGACCCTTGCCACTTGGGGCATATATGCGTGCATGGGTGCACACAAGAGAGTTTATATTAACAATTAGAAGTCAGAAAATTAATAAAGAGATTCTATTGATTTACCATCTCCTTTTGTAGCAATGAGTCCTTAATAAATTAGAAATTAGTTAATGATTCAGAAATCAGTTCTACTCAAAGCCATTCTAAAATCTGCTCTCTTTTTTTTTGTTTGTTTGTTTTGTTATAAAAATAACACTGGATTATAAAGTCTGAGAAAACACAGTGAAATGAAAAAAAAACTTAAAGAACATATTAACACTCCACTGATGAAATAAATTCTGTCTAGAAATGACAGCAACAACTAAACAAACAGCCTAACATCAGACAAACCTCAGAGCTACCATTCCTGTCCATTTGATTTTGGCGGGGGGCGAGGAGGGTGATACACAGAACATGCAGGAAAGACAAGGGGGTGCACCTAAGCAGCTACTGCCCAAAACCCCTGCTCCAAATACACCTGCTTGAAATATATTTCCAAATAATATAACCTCTGTCTGTTATGTACACCTGGGACCGAGAGAGGGGCGGGGGGAGAGGGGGATAAAGTGGCCAACTGTCTTCTCTAACAGTCATTACTATAAACCAGGATTATAATGCCAGCTCACTATGTACACCTAATCCTGTGGCAGGAACCACAGTAAGGGGGCAGAGCTGGGAGGTGAGAGCAGCCCGCTGTGTGCTGCCGTGTAGAGCTAGGAGAAAGCGGGAGAGGGAGGCCACCCTGGCGAGCCAGTGTCAGCAGATGGCCTCGGCACTTATCTGTAATTTTGTCCTGTCCTGAGCTCGGAGGGATGGGGCAGGGGCCTGCCATCCTGCTGGAAAAGAGGAGGCAGCTTTCACAGGCAGCTTGGGATGGAAATCCGCAGCTGCACAGAGAACCAGCAAACACAGAAGAACCACAGGAGACAGGGAGGAACACATAGCACTCTCCCTGCTATGGCTGCTCACCAGGAACCTTCTCCATAGCTTCTCTAAATGGCCAGGTTCCCCTTTATTGACAGCCTTAGTAAAAATTTCCTCACATGACATTTTCAGGACAGTAATTTGCAAGAGCAGGCAAATAAAATTATACATATCATGGGGACTTGATTCTTAACAGCTCATTGCAGAGGTTCTGTGAATGTATACAATGTCTTCTAGACTTTATTCTTAAATTGACCCACCTGGGGGAAAAGGCAAGGTTGGGACAAGATGTTATCTCAAATGTGACAGTCCTGAAACTGTCTTACTAGTAATGCTTTGTTGGCACAAATAAAATATTTTCACATTGAATATAAAGGGCAGGATCTGTTTCCACTTCTGTCCCATGTCCCAGAGGTCTTCCTGTTTCATGTTATGCATTTTTACAGAGCGTTCTGACTGGCTAATTTTGTAGTGCCATGTATAAAATAAGTAGCATATGTATTATTTCCAACTTATAAAGTCTTGCATTCAAATGCCATAAAAATCACTGATTTGGGGAACATACATATTAATAGTGTTTAGTTTCTGATTTTTCATGCTGTCCAACTAAGAAAAGAGATCAGAGGATTCATTGAAGTGACTTACATGTTGCTATTGGAAGATGGTTTCACATAATTAAATCTTTAAGATAGTTACTGAATCAAACGATAAATTACTTTGCTAACATCCCAAGTTGTGAGCCATCTTATGTGTGTTGTAAAACTAGAGCCTACTGGTTTTACTTCCAGTTCAACTCTGATATAACATCAAAATAATATTCAAGTGATTGCTTTCACTTTTCAAAATGCATCCCCTGCCTGCTGCCCTTGAACCTGATGGTGCAATGGTGCACTTTGGACACAAACATTCATGAGGTCCCTCAAAAGCTTCAAGGAGCACATGGAGGGTACCCCCTGCTCAGCACCTGTAGACGTGTTAGCCTGTGACTTTGGGCAGATGACCCCGGTTTCTCTCTGGTGGCTACTGACGCTAGAACAAATGTAAACTATTTTTTGAAGTAGTTTCTAATTATGCAAGAAGTTTAGTTTTTATTTCAAGTGGCTTAAGAGTTGATGGGTGTTGATTCATCACTGAATAAAAGTTGGCAACATTGTTACAAAAGTTGATTTTCCAGAAACAAACAAGCAAACAAACAAGAGCAAAAGAACAGAAAGGCCTTGTATGCTCTCATTCTCCCATTCTTTCTATCTATCTATCTTTCTATCATCTATCTATTTATCTAGATATGTGATTATACGTAAAACAAAACTTTGTAAAACATTAGACAAAAGGAACAACGAAGAATAGGGAGGTCCAGACAAATGGTTTTAGAGTCAAAGGCTTAGGAAGTATAACCAGAAGTAAAGGGAGGGTCCACTGTGTTGTTTCTATAAAGGGCTTTACACCAAGGAGCCCCTTAGTGGAAGTCAACAGTGTGGATGAACCACAGAAGACATCCACTTAACTGGCACAAAATTTGGAAGCCATGTTTCCTAACTCCCACTTCACATTGACTATTTTCAATGATTACTATACAATCAGCATTGTGGGTGTTCTCTCTCTCTCTCATATCTTTTAGGATGGATGGCTTTTCAGGAGGGACATCACCAACCTTTTTTGCACATTTAACCTGGACATGAGATGCTTAGTTTAAACTTGAGATTTGGGGAGGAACCAAGATGGTGGCATAGGTAAACACCTATACTGCTGCCCCGCACAACAATTTTAAAACTACAACCTAAAGACAAAACAGACATCATCTAGAACCACAGGAAAGCTGGCTGAGTGGAAATTCTACAAATAGAAGGATAGATAAAAGATCACTGAGACTCAGAGGAGCTGTGAAGGGAAGAGTTGCAGAGACACGTGCAGACAGAGGTGCAGAGTTACGCGAGAGCGGAAAGGGTGGGTGGCTAAATACCCAGCTGGTTTTCTCAAACGGGGAGGGAGACAAAGTCGTCTCAATGCACTGAGCCCCAGTTCTGGGCGAGTCTTGGGGAACTCAGACTCATACGGGGTTAAACTGGACTATAAGGAGAAAGCACGCTAAAACTCGAAAGCTTCAGAGGCGCAAGCTCGCAGAGAGGGCTCATGGCTGGCTCTATCATTCAGGAGGAAAAAGAAAAACCGCTGAACTGCTTTGTTCTCCAGTTCTGAGTGAAACTTTGGGTGTCCAGACTCATTTGGGGAGAAACTAGACTGTCCAGCAGCAGGCAGAGCTCCAGGCAGCTTTCTCTCAGAGGTGTGTGCAGCCATTGCCACCGGGCAAGGAAACTGGGAGCTGCTTAGGGCGGGGCTGATGGAAAACAAAGGCTGACAGCTCACCCCTGAGACTCCACCCCATCCAAGCTAAGCACAGAGGCTCTCACAGTGTAAACACAGCTGATTCTCACAGCCAATTGGCCTGGAGGTCAAACCATTCCAGCCATACCAACAACAATCTAGGCTTAACTACAACAAGACTGTGCAGCCCATAAAGGGGTGCACCAAGAATATCCACCTCAGGTAACTTGGGAGGCTGAGCCACTGTCTCCTAGAGGACACTTACCACACAAAGCTACTCCCAAGGGAAGCAGCCAAAATGCAAAGACAAGGAAACAAATCACATTTGAAAGAAATGGAGAAAAAAAAAAAGACTGGACATAGGGTTCAAAACCACGGTTATAAGGTTTTTCAAGAGGCTCCTAGAAAAGGCCGATAAATTTAACGAGACCCTCAATGATCTGAGCAAGACCCTGGAGGAAATGAAAAAGGACCAACTAGAAATTAAGCATACACTGACTGAAATAATAAATATTATATAGAGACCTAAAAGCAGACTAGAGGACTGCAAGAATCAAGTCAAAGATTTGAAATACAAAGAAGCAAAAAACACTCAGCCGGAAAAGCAAGAAGCCAAAAGAATCCAAAAAACCCTGAAGATAGTGTAAGGAGCCTCTGGGACAACATCAAATATACCAACATCCAAATTATGGGGGTGCTAGAAGAAGATAGAGAGAGAGCAATAAACTGAAAACCTACTTGAAGAAACAGTGACAGAAAACTTCCCCCACCTAGTGAAAGAAATAGACTTAAAAGTCCAGGAAGTGCACAGAACCTCAAACAAAAGGAATCCAAAGAGGACCACACCAAGACATATCATAATTAAAATGTCAAAAGCAAAAGACAAAGAGAAAATATTAAAAGCAGCAAGAGAAAAACAGTTAATTACCTACAAGGGAGCACCCATATGATTGTCAGCTGATTTCTCAACAGAAACTATGCAGGCCAGATGAGAATGGCAAGAAATATTCAAAGTGATGAATAACAAGAACCTACAACCAAGATTACTCTACCCAGCAAAGCTATCATTCAGAATTGTGCTTCACAGATAAGAAAAAGCTACAGGAGTTCATCATTGCCAAACCAGTATTATATGAAATGCTGAAAGGTATTCTTTAAGAAGAGGAAGAAGAAAAAGGTAAAGATAAAAATTATGAACAACAAATACATGTCTATCAACAAGTGAATAAAAATCTGATGAACAGAATAAACTGGTGAATATAATAGAATCAGGGGCATAGAAAGGGAGTGGACTGACAGTTCTCAGGGGAAAAGGAGTGTGGGAGGTGCAGGAAGAGACTGGACAAAAATTGTACATCTATGGATGAGGAAAGTGTGGGGGAGGTAAAGGCAGAGGGTGGGATGGGTACCGGGGGAAGGAACATTCCAATAATCTGAACAATAAAGATTTATTAAATTTAAAAAATAATAAATAAATAAAATAAAAAATAAACTTGAGGTTTGCCCTAAAGCCTGTCCTCTAGCACCTTTCCAGTTTCCTGTCTGTGCGTCACAGTTCTATCTATCTATCTATCTATCTATCTATCTATCTATCTATCTATCTATTTACCAGTAGCCCTATGCACAAATCCCTGCTTCAGTAGCTTGCTGCAGCCCTCCAGTAGCTCTCCCCCGCTGCTCCACCCTCCTGTAGCTCCCCTTACCCTCTCTCCCCGCTGCCTCCTTCATAGCTTGCTGTTCTGCCCCCTCCTGTAGCTCTCCACCACCAGCTTATGGCCAGTAGATCGCTGCCACCCTCCTGTAGCTCTCCACCCACTGCCCCAGCCTCCTGTAGCTCCCTCCACCCCCACTCCCCCTATTAGCTTGCTGTCTTGCTTCTCCTATAGCTCGCCTGCTTGTAGCTGGCTGTCCCACCCTCCTGCTGATCCATTATCTGGTCATTACATCTTTATTATAAAGGATTTATTTTATTTTTATTGATTTCAGAGAGAAAGGAAGAGGGAAAGACAGAGAGAAAAATCAATGTTGAGAGAAAATCATTGATCGGCTGCCTCCTGCATGCCCCACACTGGGGATTGAACCCACAACCCTGGTATCTGCCCTGACTAGAATCAAACCTGGGACCCTTAAGTCTGCAGGCCGATGTTCTATCCACTGAGCAAAACCAGCCAGGGCACATCACAGGTTTAATACACCAGGTCCATGTGCACACGTTATGGATATGTATGTATGGTTAGCTCTAATTCTGTGCCTGTTTTGGATATTTCTGCTGCCACCATATTTTAATCCTTCAGTGGAAACTAAGTGATGACATTGCCTGAATGAAAATTGGATGCTGCAGTGTGGGTTTGGTGCCTGCTGAAAGGACACCATCATGATAATAGTTGCACCTGTGAGTTTTCTGCTCGGGTTTTGAGATCCTCTGGTCATTATTTTACCAATGGGGAAACTGAGATGTTAGAAAGCTTGCCAGCAATCAACTCCAGACACCATCCCAATTTGTACTGTTCATTGAATGGACCCTCTTTAGTAACCAGGACAAATCAGGACTTCCTGATGTTGTAACTGGTGAGCTTCTTTGGCAAGCTGGGGCAAAACCCATTTTGGAAGTGAGGTGACACACAGATGATGTGGCACACATAGCCTTTGACTTAAAATTTAGGGCTGAATTTCTCAAATTCTAGTTTGGAATATGCCTTGCATATAGCTTTATGGGGCATTTGTCGGGCAGAGGTACAAGAATGGCAAGCTCTAAGCCTTTTATTTTAAATTAGATTGGTGTGATTGGATACTAATGACAGTGAAAATATGGGCCTCCTCCTGTTGTCACTTGCACTTGGGGACAGCCTGGCCTGCCACCCTCCTCCACTGGCAATTTGTGTATCTAAAGTATCTCTTCTCTGCCGGCCAGCAGCAAAGGGAAGTTGCTGAGGAAAAGATGCAGGTGGGAAAAGCATCTCCCATGGGAAAGCCTGGGCTGACTCCCACGGCTGGGAGAGATGCTGTGGATGGCCGTTGCAGGGGGACGGGGGGAGGGGTAAGGTCAGTCCATGTTTGTCCCGGATGATAACTGCAGGGTCAGCCAGCCAACTGCTGCCCAGCAACAGAGCTGCAGAGGACAGAAAACATTTCCGGCAGGCTCTTACAGAAGGCCTTCCTGCCAGAGGCTTCCTCAGGACATAGCCCCTGGTTCCTGAATTGAGTGGCCAATGGACACACGTACTTCTGTTTGCAGGCCAGCATTTCATCTCCCCCTGTCCCCCCCCCCCACCACTACCAAAATCCTGCAAATCTGCTCGAATGCTGCAGAAACCAGGAAAGTCACTAAATATATTTGGGCCTGACTTCACTCAACAGATGCAGTCAAAAAAGTTCACAAGGGTACTTTGGGTTTATTTAAGCCAGTGCTCTTATTTTTAAAAGGAAAAACAGGGGCCCAGATGGCATGGCTCGGTGGCTAAGCAGTGACCTATGAACCAGGAGGCATCGATTTGATTCCTGGTCAGGGCACATGCCTGGGTTGTGGGCTTGATCCCCAGTATGGGGCATGCATGAGGCAGCCAATCAATTATTCTCCTTCATCCTGGATGCTTCTATCTCTCTCTCCCTCTACTTTCCTCTCCAAAATCAATAAAAATATGTGTGTTTTGTTTTTTGTTTTTAAAAAAGGGGGGGTGGGGAAACAGGGCCCTATTATCTGACCAGGTCAGAAGGCACAATACTGGTTTGTGGTAGAAGCAGGTCTGGGTGTCCTTCTGTCTTCAAATCACACCCCCAAAATAGCTGCAAACTCTTCAATGTCTGGGGCAACCCTGTAAGCAGCAAACTAACCATTCCAATGATGATAGATAGCATGTACGTGTGTACAAGTGTCTCCTGAGAAGATACAACTGACTGACAAAGATTTAATTGTTAAAATCCTACCTGTGAAGTGCTCTCATACTCCCAGGTTTTGGTTAGATTGCCACTGCTCATGGAGCTAGGGAGAGAACTTTCTGGGTTTCCCTCCAAGTACACATGCAGTGCTCTGGCCTTCTACTAGTACATTGTGGCCCTGCTGTGGACGAGGTGGTGGGGAGAGAGTAATTTCAGGCATGAGTAGCTGTCCCCCAGAGGAAAACAGGGAAGAAGCATCAAGCCCTGTTTCCTGGGTCTTGCTCCTTGCCCCTGTTCTTTCACTTAACACCCAGAGTCAGGATCCTTAGGGGGCTCACAGTGTGAGATCAGGACAGATGACATGCTCACCTGTAGCGATACAGGCATGTGGCAGGAAAGCAGCTGCTTCTCTGTCAAATAGGCTGTTATGGCCTCGAATGCCTTGTGCCATTTCCATAAAACTCAATACATTGGCCAGCCAGTCTTGGGGGAAATGACTCTAAAAAGTGGGTTTGCAAACTTCCCTATTAGGAGTACATTCTTTGGGTAAGTTACTTAGGAAACTGCCAAGTCTTCTGTAGAATTGTTTTATAAATTTCTGAGAAGAAACAGCTGTCCATATTCCCTCTGAGACATGAGAGCAAAAGGTCTGAGGAAGGGGGTCTTCTATGGACAAGTAAATTGCACACTGAAATTATAGGGCAGCATTTTCTTGTATTTCTGCTAGTTCTTTGAGTTCTCAGATAAATTGCAGAACCCTGAAATGATGAGGGAATAGAAAATAGCATGAATCAATTTTCCCCTATAAGGTGAATTTAAAAAAATATCTACCAGGACTTAAGCAAACCAGGCAAAAATCTCTGGTGAAGCATTTATGAGGCTCATTGTAACTGCATCTAAGAGATGCTGGAGGTCATTGCCCAGGCATAAAAATTAGCCCAGCTTGGGTGGCTCACTGGTTGAGTGTCAACCTGTGAACCAGGAGGCCATAGTTCAGTTTCCAGTCAGGGCATATGCCCAGGTTGTGGGCTCGATCCCCAGTGTGGCATATGCAGGAGGCATCTGATCGATGATTCTCTCTCATTATTGATGTTTCTATCTCTCTCCCTCCCTTCCTCTCTGAAATCAATAAAAACGTATTTTAAAAATTAAATCTCAGTAAATAATTTAAATGATCTTCCTGGAATTATGGATGTCATACAAATATGAGTCTCTCCTTCTACTTTATTCTTGTTGACTTATCAATTCTGACTGAAATATTCCTTGTGAAATCATATAATAATGTTTCAATCACGTCCATAAACATCAAAAATCTTCTTAAAGTATTTAACCTATTCCATAAATAAAGATATTCATAAAAGAAATGACATGCCACTTGAGGTATCAAAGAAGTGAACATTAAAACGTTAATGCTAGTGAAGATGTAGTGAAATGAGAACACTTACTAAATACTCGCATGTCTATACATTGGTCTCATTATTTTTTTAAGTGAGCAATCTGGAAATAATACATATTTTTGAATGTTTAATTAGGCAAATGTTAATGTGTTTTGCACTGGTTTATCATTTAAGACTCTGTCTTAAGGGAATGATCAGAGGACACAAAGTGAATGGTCAAAGCTATTTAGTGAAGCATTATTTTCAACAGTGAAGAAAAGAGAACGTAAGCCCCTAAGTGCAGAGAAATGGAAACTCCTAGTGCATAGTACAGAGGTTGACTAATGCCATGGTGATCAGAGTTGCTTATGATTCAGAATCTTCCGTCCTCCAGTTCTAGATGCTTTCTGTTCTACTGAGGCTCTTTAAGATTTCAGGAAATAATGACATCTTATGGTCACATTAGATGCTGGGTACTGATTGTAAGGGAAGGAAAGAAGCACAGGAAACAGTTCAGGGGACAAGAGCAGTTCTAACCTGGAATCTGCCTTTAGCTTCTCGGGCTCTGTGTCTGTGTGACTGTCTTTGCTGAGTCGTTGGGATTACCAGAGGTGGGAGTCATTGGGATCCTCTCGGTTTAGGAACAAGAGCTATTCTAGCCAAGACATGTCCTTTCCTTCTCTCAGGCCTAAGGGATGGAACTGCAGGCAGGTGCATTAGACCTGACTGTCTCAGGCTTCTAGCAACCTAATGTTCTGCATTCATCAATAAAGAGATGTGTGTTCCATTGTTCATCAGCTTCATTTTGTTAATAAAGGGCACAATATATGCTTATGCTTTCTGGAAATCACTGTAACATAGCTTAATAAGTTTCATAAACTTTCAGTTGGAGGCTTTTCACAGATTAGTGTCCTATTCTGACCCTAGTATTCAGATTCTAGAAGTGCACAAATCATGAGGGTATAGCTTGATGGATTTGTACAAAATGAAAGCACCCCTGTAACCATTAGATTTTTAAAAAGTAGATCACTGCTAGAATCCCAGAGTCTTTCTCATGCCCCTTTCAGTCATTACTCACCAAGAGTAAGCACTATCCTGACCTCTACCAGCATAATAAATTGGTTTTGTATGTGTTTGAACTTAACGTAAATGAAATATGCACTTTTTTTTTGGCTTGGCTTATTTCACTCAGTACTATATTTGTGAGATTCATTCATATTGTGGTGTGCAGCTGTGTTTTATTTTCACTAGTTTAGTATGCTAATTAATCACAAGTTATTTATCCATGTTATCATTAATGACCATTTTGATTACTTCTAATGTTCGGTTATTTTCAACTTCTGGAACCATGTTGCTATGAACATTCTACGCATTCTTTTGGTACATGTGTTTACACATTTTTGTTGAGTATATTCTTAGGAGCAGAACTGCTGGATTATAAATTATACATACACCCAGTTTTAGTAGATAGGCTAACAAATTTCCAAAGTGGTTAACCAGTTTGCACTTTCCCCAGAAGTGCATGAGAATTCCATTTGTCTCACATCCATGCTCCACATTTGGAATTCTCAGTTTCAAAACAATTTTTCATTCTGGTGTGGATATGTGGTACTATGCTGTGGTTTTAATTTGTATTTCCCTGATGAATAATAAGGTTTTTGTCTATGTTTATTTGCCATTTTGCATTCCTAATTTTGTGAAATGCTTATTCAAATTTTTTGTCCATTTTCTAAAAATCTGAGTTCTTCTTTTTAAAAAAGGTTTTTCAGGAGTTCTTCATATATTCTGGCTATGTCTTTTGTTAAATACATTAATTGGAAATATTTTCTCTCCTCTCTTAGGATGAAGATGGATGATAGTTCTTAATTTCAAGGAGGTTCAAATTATTATTCTCCTTTATGATTCATTTAAAAGATTCATGCCTTTCTAAAATCAAGATACTCTTCTTTATTATCTTGCAGCAGTTTTATTAATTTTCCTATTTATTTCAAAAATCAACAGGATTTAACTTATGTCCATGGTGTGAGGTAGCTGTCAAGATTCTGTTTTCCCATATAGATTTTCAGTCGACTTGAATTCTGCTTACTCTTGGTTCATTTGCTTTGTGACTTTTACTTTTAGCCTTATCTGTTTCCCTGTCACTGTGTTCATTTTGAACTCTTTTCTCTCTGCCATACATTTAAACCACCTTCAAAGGGCTATTCTTGGGTCTACTAGTCATGGCTTCTGCATAAAACCCCTTGTTTGGGCAGAATTTTTACTAAGTAGGTTGTCTTTCCATAGTTGTGAGAAATGAACCCCAGTGCATGTTAACAATAGAGGAAACTGATGAGGAATGGGCAGGAATTCTCAATGGTAGCTTTCATCATTGATATTTCTATCTCTTTCTCACTCTCCCTTCCTTTCTGAAATCAGTAAAAATATATTTAAATTTTTTTTTAATAAAAAAAATTTTTGCTTCTCTAAAAGGAGGCAAAAGAGTCAACCCAGCATTCAGGTACAAGTTTGTTCTTGATTTTTGTACTTGCTCCTCAGTTAAAGCCTCAATGTTGTCCTGGCCAGTTTGGATCAGTGGATAGAGCATCAGCCTTCGGATTGAAGGATTCTAGACACGTGTGGGAGGCCACCAAGCGGATTGATCTTTCTCTCTGTAGCTCTCCATCCCTTCCACTCTCTCTCTTAAAAAAAAAAGTCAATGGACAAATATCCTTGGATGATTCAACAACAACAAAAAAAGCCTCAAAGTTGAAGTCAGATATATATCTATTTCAGGTCAGGTGCATAAAATTTGTGCGGCGGGGGAGGGTGTCTCTCAGCCCGACCTGCATCCTCTCCAATCCAGGAGCCCTCAGGGAATGTCCAACTGCCAATTTAGGCCCTATCCCACTAAACTGGCAGTTGGACATCCCTCTCAAAATCTGGGACCTCTAGCTCCTAACCGCTCACCTGCCTGCCTGCCCTAACCACTGTCTGCCTGCCTGATCCCTTTAACTGCCCTCCCCTGCCAGCCTGATCACCCCTATTAACTTTTTTATTTTAATCTTATCCCCTTCACACATAATTGTATTTGACTTCCTTGTTCGCTTCTCCCTCTCACAACATTTTTCTCTCTCCTTTATGTAACACTTTTTCCTACTGACTCATCATTTATGAACTTTTCTTTTCTTTCCTCCTTATTTCCTACTTCTGCTCCATCATCCTTCTTCCCATCTTTCTCCTACCCTCCCTACATTCCTTCTTTACTTTATCTTTATCCCTACTCTCCGTCCCCTTTTCCTTCCTTCCCATCTTAAAGTTTTTCTTCACTTCCTCCCTCAGAACTCTTTTGCTCCCTCCCCTATTTCTTCCTTCTTCCCATTCTCCTTTTAAGCTCTACCGGTTCCCCTTTAAAACTTTTCTTCCCTCTCTCTTTCTCTCTCATCCTACCTTTCCCATACATTCTTCTCTACTTACTTCCAGTGTTTTAATATGTATTGATCTATCTGTCTCATTATTCACTATCATTTATCTTTTTTCTTTTCTGACTCCTACTTTTAAATCTATCCCCAGTACACAACTATACTTGATTTTCATTATAGTTCTTACAGTTCACTCATACATCCTCTTTCCTTCTTTAACTCTGCTCTCTACTGACTCCTTTATAAAGTTCTTCCCTTCCTCTCTCCCTTCCATTTGTGGGGGGCGGGGGTGTTAACCCCCAGTCCAGGACTCAGCCCCAGCCAGATGTTCACTGCCCCCTTCCCTTACCTCCCTGCTGCTCTCCTGCTCCCATTCCCTGCCCAGGACACCCAGCCCAGCACAGCTCAGGCACTGCTGCTGCCACCGAAAAGCAAGAGTGCCTCCGCCTAGAAGGCCTCAGGCCATTCACCACTCCATCCTGGACCTGTGGACACCTCCCTGCCAATGGCCTGCACCGGGGCCACTGCCCTCCTCCCACAGCTGGGTGGGGCTCCTGCCCTGCCCCTCACTGGGAGCACCTGCTCCACCCTCTCCCCGAGGTTGCCACCTCTTCCTGCGTGCAGCCCCACATTTCCTTCCCTTTTCCATTCCTGTGTCTTTTTCTAGTTCCCTTTCTGTATTTCTGTTTTTCCTCTTGGTCTGTCTGCATGCAGGCCTGCCTTCCTCTCCCTCTCCTTTCTTTCCCCTCCTATCCCACCCTGAGGCCTTGTAGCTGCCTGAGCAGATGGCAGGATGCAGCCTGCTGATGTGGTCACAACGTGATGCTGTAATGGATAATTTGCATATTTCTCTATTATTATTGTGTGTGTGTGTGTGTGTATATATATATATATATATATATATATATATATATATATATAAAGATTTTATCTTTATTGTTCAGTTTATTAATTACATTGTTCCCTTTTTTTCCCCCAATAGTTCCCCTCCACCTGGTACGCATCCCACCCTCCGCCCTCACCCCCCTCCACTGTCCTCTCCCATAGTTGCATGATTTTTGTCCAGTCTTTTGCTGTACTTCCCACACCCCCTTTCTCCCCAACAGTTGTCAGTCCATTCCCTCTCTATGTCCGTGATTCTGTTACATTCACCAGTTTATCCTGTTCATCAGCTTATTAATTCACTTGATTTTTAGATTCATCTGTTGATAGATGTGTATTTGTTGTTCATAATTTACACTTTTATCTTTTTCTTCTTCCTCTTCTTAAAGAATATCTTTCAGCAATTCATATAATATTGGTTTGGTGGTGATGAACTCCTTTAGCTTTTTCTTATCTGCGAAGCACTTTATCTGACCTTCAATTTTGCATGATAGCTTTGCTGGATAGAGTAATCTTGGTTGTAGATTCTTGCTATTCATCACTTTGAATATTTCTTGTCACTCCCATCTGGTCTGCATCGTTTCTGTTGAGAAATCCGCTGACAGTCGTATGGGTGCTCCCTTATAGGTAACTAACTGTTTTTCTCTTGCTGCTTTTAATATTCTCTCTTTGTCTTTTGCTCTTGGCATTTTAATTATGATGTGCCTTGGTGTGGTCCTCTTAGGGTTCCTATATATTGGGGTTCAGTGCACTTCTTGGACTCCTAAGTCTATTTCTTTCACCAGGTGTGGGAAGTTTTTGGTCACTATTTCTTCTAATAGGTTTTCGTTGTCTTGCTCTCTCTCTTTTTCTGGCACCCCTCTGATTCGGATGTTGGTATGCTCGAGGTTGTCCCAGAGGCCCCTTACACTATCTTCAATTTTTTGGATTCTTTTGGTTTCTTGCTTTTTCAGCTGAGTGGATTTTACCTCTTTGTATTTCAAATCTTTAACTTGGTTCTTGGGGTGCTCCAGAGCACTTTTAGGTCAATGTATAATATTTTTTATTTCAGTCAGTGTATGCTTAATTTCTGGTTGGTCCTTTTTCATATCCTTGAGAGTCTCCTTCATATCCTTGAGGGTCTCATTCATTTCCTTGTAGGACTCATTCATTTCCACGTTGGTCTTGATCATTTCCTTGCAGGTCTCCTTCATATCCTTGAGGGTCTCGTTCATTTCCTTTGTGGTCTTGCTTATTTCCTTACAGGTCTCGACCTTTTCTAGGAGCCTCTTGAGAAGCCCTATAACTGTGGTTTTGAATTCTATGTCCAGTCGTTTTTTTTCCCTCCATTTCTTTCACATCTGATTTCTTTCCATGTCTCTGCATGGTGGCTGCTTCCCTGAGTTGGTCAATTAGCTCTGTGTGGTAGACTTCCTACTAGGGACAGTGGGTCAGCCTCCCCAGTTACCTGAGGTGGATATGGGTTGCACAATCTTACTGAAGTTAAGCTCAGGTTAATCGTTGTTAGCACTTGGAGGGGTTGACCTCCAGGCCAATTGTCTGTGAAGTTCAGCTGTGCTCAGGTTGGATGGGCGGAGTCTCAGGGCCAAGCAGACAGTGTTAGCTCCACCCTGTGTGGCCCCAGTGACTCTGTGCCGGGGGCAATGGCTGCCAGCACCTCTGAGAGAGAGCCGCTGCTGTGCTCCACCAGCTGCCGGGGAATTCAGACTCTCCCCAAATGAGTCTGCACACCCAACGTCTCACCCAGGGTCGTAAAACAAAGCAGTCTGACTGTTTCCCGAATGAGAGAGTAAGCCGCGAGCACTCTCTTCACAGTCACGCAGCTGTGCTGTTCCTAAGTTCACGCTCAAGCTCGCCTTCTCCACAAGCCAGCAGACCCCTGCAGCACCCGAGCTTCGGTGTGCCCTTCCATTGTCCAGTTTTACCCCCTGGATGATAGTGGGTTCCCTGGACTTTGCCCAGAGCTGGAGAATCAGTCCAGTGGGACGTCTTTGTCTCCCTGTTCGAGAAAACTGGCCGGTTTTCAGCCGCCCGCCCTATCCACTGGCGCACGGGCTCCAAACCTCTCTCCGCGAGTATCTTCAATGGTGTCCTCAGCCGCTCCTCTGTGTCTCAGTGTCTTATCTTCACTTTTATTTGTGGAATTTTCACTCGGCCACCTTTCTGGTGATTCTAGAAGGTGTTTGTCCTTTTGTTAAGTTGTAGTTTTAAAATTGCTGTGTATGACGGCAAGATAGGTGTTTTACCTATGCCGCCATCTTGGTTCTCCTTAGTATATATTTTTAAAGGTTTGCTTTCTTCCCCAATGTTGATCAAATCTTAATATATGGCACAGATTTCAGCCACTGCCACTCATTCAGGACAACATTCCTGCTGCATTGCATAATCACCACCTGGGTCTCGGTTCAGCAGCCATGACTACGAAACCCTGTGGTGTGAATAATAGTAGCAACCAGCAGACCAGGCTGGGTTCTTCCCACAGTCATCCTGAGTTAAAGGTTTATTTCAACCATGTCCTACAATTTCCTTACCAAAATATAATTCTATCAAGATAGTCTGGATAATGCTCAGATGTTTTCTACAATAGTTAATGAGGGTGTCACTCTACCATTTAGTGTTTATTGAGTTCTTATTTGTGGTAGTCCATAGAATATATCTAAAGTGCCTCATCACAGAGTATGTATCAAGGATGGCCAACATACAGTCTCTCTGAGAATGACCACATTGTAAGCTAGTTTGTTCCCTAAGTGCCTAGAATGTACCATGTCATAAAAACACTCTGCCCATGATCTAAGGATGACAGAGCCATACATTGGGAAAAGCAAGGCCTTTGAATGGATTGGTCTGGAGTTTAGTTCTACCTCTTACATTTACTTGATGCTGCACAAGTTACCTGAGCCTTCTGGGTCTCACTTGTCTCATCTAGAAATGAGGGTCCAGAAAGCCCCTTGAGAGCAGTGCTGTACTGGAGAGTGTAGCAACAGGCCAGGTACATCACAACCTTTCAGGGAGTAGTTTCTTAAGATGATTTCCTGATGAACCAAGAGCTGTGTTAGGGATTTACACAGGTGACTAAAACATCACTAAAAAAAAACAAAAAAACAAACAATGTATTTTTCAAGCATTCCTGATTTAGGGGGTAAAGATATCTGGGCCAAAGGATCACAACCATTCAGTGGAGAAGGCAACCAGCTCTGAGTAGCTTCTCAAAGCCACTTGAATTAAGTCACTGTCATTACTGTGGGTATAACAGAGGGGGAATATCTAGTAACACATTGTCACCCACTAATAATTGAACATGGGCCCTGGCCAGTGTGGCTCAGTTGGTTGGAGTGTGGATCCCTACACTGAAATGTGATTAGGGCACATATCCAGGTTGTGGGGTTCCATCCTGATGACCGCCAATCAATGTTTCTCTGCTTCTCTCTCCCTCCTCTTTCTAAAAATAATGAAAAACATCATCTTCTGGTAAGGATTTTTTTTTAAGTGAAAGAGCTGCTATCATAGACTCAAATAGCTGCCATCTGAGACAACATGCCCAAGACCGGTGTCCAGTCTAAAGACCTCTCTAAGCTATACCCCAAAGGATATGTACCTAAGAGGACCTTGGACCTTGCCGCTGCTTCTCAGGCATGGAAAAGGAGGAGGGTCAAGAGAAGGGTGTGTGTGTGATATTTTAATTCTCTAAGTCCTTCGACAAATATGTATCAGGCTCCTCCTTTGCACAAGGCGCTGAGTTAGACAATGAATATTCATCCACAATCAACCCTCTGATCAAGTCAGACAATAAACATGCTTACACTAATAAATACACAGTAAGAAGTGCTATGAAAATTGCCTAAGATAAACTGTGCCTGGCTTAAAGATTTTCTGATTGCTAGCCCTCACTGCATAAATGAAAGGATACTGAACAAATATTGACTGTCTCCCAGTCACGAACTTAGAATGAATGGGCTTGGATAATGGCGCCCACTGAAAAGATTGGTTGAACCCCCTGAATGAATGTGCCTTCCCGGAAGGCTGTGGAATTTGATGGAAACCGCAATGGACCTAGAGTCCAAAAGGCTATTTAACATGCTGCCCACTTGCCATATTAGAGCCAGGTTTCCAAAGCTAAAGCACCAGGAATGATGGAATAAATCATTCAGATGACTTTACCTTCTCTCAGCACTCTGCTCTTCTCTCTCGTGCCCTCTTTCCTCCTGATCCACAATCACTTTTGCTTAAATTGCTTAGAAAAACTACCCAACTTTTCCCTTTCCTTTGACTACAGAAATGTGGTGCATCAGACATAACTAGTTTCTAGAATAATTTCTCCTGCCCATTCCTTCAATATGTGCTAGTGATTAGGTGCAAACTATACTGTATCATTCATCGGTGTTGAGGCAACTAAACTCTGCACAGAAATCTGAGGCCATAATCAACATTTAAGTAATAGTGTTGTATCTTCAATATGGAAAATAAGTATCAGTCTATAAAAGTTAGTTCTGATAAATTATTCACATATTAGTTCTAGGAAACCACCAAAAATGCTGTTGCAGTTACATTTTCTCTCTCTCTCTCTCTCTCTCTCTCTCTCTCTCTCTCTCTCTCTCACACACACACACACACACACACACATACATACACACACCCAAGAATGTAGAAACAAATGTATCTTTTTTTTCAAACTGTAGCTTAATATAGTCCCTTTGATTCTTTATAATATAAATTAGCCTTGTATAACAGATATATAATATAGATTTTCTTAAACATTGAAAAAGCACGGCTATGGGTTTTGGATATAAGTAGGCACTGGTTAGAGGATAAAGATCTGGTTTCTAATCTTCAAGCAAATTCAGCTTCAGTGCCCATATCATGATCATTAAATCACATTAAAAACCACTATATTCTGTTATTTTGAATATATGGTAACCTGCTAAAAACTAAGTTAACTAGAATAAAATCTAGGAGTTCTTCCAATAAAGCCATAATAAAAAAAGGAAATTATATTGCTTTAAATCGACTTTAAAAGTCTACTACAGCCAAACAGTTTAAAAAATTTACTTATAATTTTTACATTTTTTCTTAAATATATTATTATATTTTGTGTTAATTATTATGGCTAACATTGCATAAAACTATGTTTACCACATTACTTTTGTGATGAGAATAATTATTTCAACCTATTAATTTGCCAGGATGCAATACAACTAGTTAAAAGGTGCAAAGAACTTAATTTAACAAGAAGAAACTCCACGCAATGAGAAGGCGCAAATAAAAACTAAGGTCAATTATTTTCCCATCCCATAACATGTCACTGGTTTCAGTTCAAATGCCTAATGCTATGATGAGTCACCAAAACAAATACTGTTTTATTGCACTGTCTGCAGAATAACACTCTTAATTATCTTCATTCCAATGACTTTTAAATTGTTGGTTTACCTCCATTATTTCTAGTCTATTTTAGTCTTAACTTTTTAAATTCTCCTAAAGTGTAAAATTTCTCCAGAAAATATGTAATGCAAAAGTTTACATTTAAAAAACCACCTAGGTGAGAACTCCAAGTCCCAATAGATGTTGTTAAAATTAGTGTGGTCATATTAAAAGTTTTTGGGCAGAAGAAAGTGGCTAACTGTTCTCTCTTTCTGAGCACCGTAAAATAGGAAAACATACACTTGGGATTTAGATTTTAAGAAACAGAGGAAGAATTTCTCAGGAGTGTCGGGAATGAGCTAAAGAATGTCTATTTATTTTAATGTAACTGAGATAGCAACAGGGATGAGACTGGGGACTGATTTTGTGGTGTATTTCTGTATTGGAGAAGGAGGGATTGGGGACATGGTGATGACTAAGGGAGGTAGGCTGGGTGGGGCACGTGGGGAGAAAGTTCTAGAGGATGCGTACCTGATGTCAAGAGGTACATTTCTCACTTTGATCATGGAGAATGCATTTCAATTGTTTTCCCTCAGTGAACTGCAGAGGTGCTTGGTAGAGCCCTTGGCAGGCTGGGGAGTGGGCATCCAGGACAGCTGGGAGGTTTCCATCTGTCCTGTCTGTGGGGTTCAGAGAAAGGGAGGCCAGAAGAGGCTGCTGGGGGAGGTGGAGGCCTGCTTTACCCGAGCCAGACCTTGCACAGCATCAGGGAGTAGGAGTGTTCATTTAGCCTGCTCTCTCCTTGTAGGACAAAAGGCTCTGTAAATTGCCACTCATATATATAATTGATTTTAGAGAGAGGAAGGAGAGAGACAGAAACATTGATAAGAGAGAAACTTTGATGGGCTGCCTCCTGTGCACTCCCCTACTGGGGATCAAGCCTGCAACCTGGTCATGTGCCCTGACTGAGAATTGACCCATGACCTCCTGGCTCATGGATTGATGCTCAATCACTGAGCCACACTGGCCGGGCACGACCACGCTTTTAAAAACCATATCTGAAAAAGGAAACTGGGTTTTCCTGTGTTTCTGCCTCAACTAATTGTACCCAGCCAGCCCTGTTCCCCATCCTTGCTTCCTTCTTGACTTTCTCAGAGCACATGCACAGCTGGTTTATCAGAGTAGACTCATTTGCACATCTGCTTCTCTGCACCACTCTGAGACTCTTGATGACAGAGATGCATCTTCCTATTGTAATAGAAGCTTAGGAAATGTTTTGTGTGTGGGTATACATCTATATACTCTGAGTGGCCAGATTATTATGATCTCTGAATGCATAATAATCTGGCCACTTGGTGTATATCCTATATTATAAAAGGCTAATATGCAAATTGTCCCCTCAACCAAGAGTTCAACCAGCAGGCAGTTCGGCCAACTGCTCATGTGCCTTCCACCTGACCAGGTTGGCCGGACCCCACCCATACATGAATTCATGCACCAGGCCTTTAATATATATATATATATATATATATATATATATATATATATATATTGAATGGCCAGATAATTATGCATTCAGAGGTCATAATAATCTGGCCACTTAGTGTATACATGTATTATGTATATGCATATACATACATTCTTATCAACGCATATATACACATACAAAAAACAAAGTCGTTGCAATTCTGTGAACATCCATTTTTCTTATCTGGGTTAATGATGCTGCTATTGATGATAATATGATATTAATGTACTGGGGTGAGTATTTTATAAATAGCATCTCATTTGTCTCAATCCTATGAGACAGAGCACCATATAGCTCCTAGTTTTAGAGACAAGGAGAACAGGGCTAATAGAAGATGGAGGATTTTCCCAAGGTCACACACAGGGGAAGAGGCAGAGCTGAAATTCATACTGGGATTGGTCATAGCCAAGGAGGAACCTTCCCTCTACACCCTTTCTGTAATCTCACATCTTCCCTCAGTGGCCTCTAGCTCCAATGCCATGACCATGGGACATGACTATCTCACTGGATGATCAGATTGATGACTTCCTCTGAAGGTGTTAGAAAGGTAAGTGCAAATGTCCAAGACTCCTCTAAATGGCATGTGAGGAGGGACGTAGGGTGGGTAACAGACTCTGGTCTGCCTCAACCCCTCCCATGGACCTTCTCTGATCAGCAGAGTGTTGGCGTGTATGCCTGTGTATATGCATTTGTATCCTGCCTTGTCAAAGAAATCTTAAGTGACTTAAAAATTTTCTAGCATGCAACAAAGTAAAAGAAAATGTATGTATATTATGAATTAAAACCCAGCAACTATCAATGAGGCTAATATAGAAACACATTTAAAAAATCTGTGTACTTGCTGAAGCGGGCCCTAAATTTGGCTGATTTTTCTTTAAATTTCAAAGTGAAGTGGGGAGCCTGACCAATTACTTGATTTACAGTGTCCATAGTAAAGGGCAAACCCACTGGGTTTTCTCCAATGGGGAGGGCAAAGGAGTCCCACTGCACTGACTCCCCAGTTCCAGGCAAGGTCCGGGGAAGGCACACTGAAATCCAGACACAGCACAGGTCTGCGAGCCTGTGGAGAGGGCAAATGTGTTGAGTGCGCGTAAACTTGGAAACAGAAGTGCGCAACTGTGCAGAGAGGACTCGTGACTTGTTCCCTCGTTCAGGAGACCACCGGACTGCTTTGTTTTACAACCCTGGGTGAGATTTTGGGTGTGCAGACTCATTTGGGGAGAGGCAGAGTTGTCTGGCAGAGGGTAGAGACCACTGGTGGAGGCTTTTGCTCGGAGGTGCCTGCAGCTGTTACCTCCCGGCACAGAGACCCATGCGCCGCATAGGGCGGAGCTGACACTGCCTGCTTAGCCTGGAGACTCCACCCATCCAACCTGAACACAATTTACCCTCAGAGCCAATTGGCCTGGAGGTCAAACCCTCCTAGTCTAACAATAATAATCTAGTTTAACTTCAACAATACTGTACAACCCATAAAGGATTGCAGTAAGAGTATCCACCTCAGGTAACTGGGGAGGCTGAGCCCTTAGAGGACATCTACCACACAAAGCTAGTGGACCAACTCAGGAAAGAAGCAACAATGCAGAGAAATGGAAAGAAATCAGGTGTGAAAGAAATGGAGGAAAAAAGACGACTAGACATAGAGTTCAAAACCACAGTAATAAGGTTTTTCAAGAGGCTCCTAGAAAAGGCCAATGAACTTAATGAGAACTACAAGGAAATGAACGAGACCTATGAGGAAATGAATGAGACCTACGAGGATATGAAAAAGGACCAACTAGAAATTAAGCATACACTGACTGAAATAAAAAATATTACACAAAGACCTAAAAGCAGTCCAGAAGACCGCAAGAACCAAGTCAAAGATTTGAAATACAAAGAAACAAAATCCACTCAGCCAGAAAAGCAAGAAACCAAAAGAACCCAAATAATTGAAGATAGTGTAAGGGGCCTATGGGACAACCTCAAACATACCAACATCCAAATTATAGGGGTGCCAGAAAAAGAGAGAGAGCAAGATAATGAAAACCTACTTGAAGAAATAGTGACCAAAAACTTCCCCCACCTGGTGAAAGAAATTGACTTAAAAGCCCAAGAAGTGCACAGAACCCCAAAATATAGTAATCTAAAGAGGACCACGTCAAGACACATCATAATTAAAATGCCAAGAGAAAAAGATAAAGAGAGAATATTAAAAGCAGCAAGAGAAAAACAGTTAGTTACCTACAAGGGAGCACCCATACGATTGTCAGCGGATTTCTCAACAGAAACGATGCAGGCCAGACGGGAGTGGCAAGAATATTCAAAGTGATGAATAGCAAGAATCTATAACCAAGATTACTCTATCCAGCAAAGCTATCATTCAGAATTGAAGGTCAGATAAAGTGCTTTGCAGCTAAGAAAAAGGCAAAGGAGTTCATCATCACCAAACCAATATTATATGAATTGCTGAAAGATATTCTGTATGAAGAGAAAGAAGAAAAAGGTAAAAATATAAATTATGAACAACAAATACACATCTATCAACAAATGAATCTAAAAATCAAGTGAATTAATAATGAACAGGATAAACTGGTGAACATAACAGAATCATGGACATAGAGAGGGAATAGACTGGTAATTCTTGGGGAGAAAGGGGATGTGGAAAGTGCAGCAAGAGACTGGACAAAAACCATGCAACTCTGGGAGAGGACAGAGGGCGAAGGGTGGGATGGGTACCAGGTGGAGGGGAGCTATAGGGGAAAAAGGGGGGGACAATGTAATGAATAAACTGAGCAATAAAGATTAAAAAAATACTTTTGAAAACAATTTGGAGAATGTGTATTTCTTCTCTCATCCTACACAATTACAAGCACCCAACAGAGTATACACAACGATTGATACTGTTTCATTTTGGGATATATGTGCCAGGAGATTCAGGCTACCAATATACCTGATGAGACTTTTAAGGACAAAGGGCAAAGGGCATGAAAACCATTTGCCACAAAATAGTATCTAAAAATAGAATCTGAGCAGATTTGCCCTCTTTTGTGGCCTGATTTTCTAACCCTGGCTATAGTGAATCGTGATGCCAAGAGGAAAAAAACAGTTTCACAATTAAAATTATAGTTCAAGTGCCTACTATTAAGTTATTAGCTTTTATGTTTTAAAATTATAGAATAAATATAGCCTTGAAGCTATCTAAACCACAGCACTGTAATCAAAGGCAAATCTATGGGAAAAGCCACACTAAGTCTCATTTTTATTAGTTTTATATACTCTAAACTTTTATAAACATATTTAATAATATAACTTACAAGCCGAAACCAAACAACTAAACACACTGTAAAAACAGCTCCCTTTCCCTGGAAACTTATATTACATTTTGTATGTGTGTGGGTAAGTTTCATCTTAACAATAAGTGTAAACCACTAATCTCTAAAAGTTGATATTTTTCATTACCTTCACATTTCATGTAAATTGATATTTAATCTTCTTGGGTTAGAACTGGCTCAGCTTTTAACCTTTGAAAATTTCATACCTTATTATAATAAATGCAAACTAGGTTAAGCCTGAAGTTTTTATTCTTTTACTAAAATTTTTGTTAACTACAAAATATAGGACTACCATTACCTTTTCAATAAATCAAGTATCTTCACATAATATTTTTCTGATTATAAATTTTTTTCAAGAAAAATTAGAAAATGTGAAGAATTTTCTAGGAATAATTCATAAACTTGGGTGATGAAAGATGCTCAGATTTTGGATATACTCTTTTAAAATATAATAATTAGTGTGTGTGTGTGTGTGTGTGTGTGTGTGTTTGCTTTTACATAAATGTCCTTGGCTTGGACATTGCAAATATCTGGCTGCCAACAGTGTTTTTTAATGTTTTGTTCATTTGACTCTTTAAGAATATCTATGTACTTTTCTTGGCTAATTTTATTTTCCAGATTCTAAATAGAATTACATTTGTTTTTATGTTCTTTATCAAACTAACATTTCTTTCATTAGCTGAGGCTTTATTGATGTCTCTTTCTTGCTATTCCTCTGAATATTTCAGCATTTCATAAAAGTATGACATATACAATATAATTTTAGTTCCCATGTAAGCCTAATAATGATGATAGAATAATGTTAATACTTAATGAACATTTACCAGGTACCTGATACCTTGCATTGTTACAATATCATTTAATCTTCCCAATCTTTCTTTGGGGGTGAGTGTAACACTATTATCTCAATACTGCTGATGGTAAAATTGAAGCTCTGAGAAATTAAGTAACTTACATTTTGGTATCTGTACTTTGAAGGTAGAAATAATGGGACTTCTTCATGGATTTGATGTGAGGTGTGAAAAAAAGGAGGAGTCAGGATGATTCCTGAGTGTTGACTTGAGCTACTGAAAGAATGGAGTTGCTGTCCTTTGAATGAATGAACAAACAGGATCAAAATAGGAAGAAAGATGTCAAATTGGAGACATACTTGAAAAGCCTTAAAACATGAAGGAGACAATAGTCCCTCTGTGAGTGAATTGAATGAATAAAATCCAAACATTTTGTCCTGAGTGATTTGGAGGCATAAAAAAGACAGAGTGAAGGTGTAACAAAAACCTCATCATACTAAACAAACCCTACAAATTATTGAAGTTGTATGCAGAAAATACTGCAATGTAGCCAGCAGCATTTCCTTTAAATTATAGGATTATGAGATTGGTATCTATTCCATGCACTAAGATATTATCCTAGTGGCTTAGTAATATCCTTTATCTTGATTTGGAGAGATACAGATGATTGACAATTGCAGTGATTCCATGTGAAGCTCCATCTCTTTAAAGGAAAAAATATATATTTTCTTTTATCACTAAAATGAATAGAAAAATAAAAAAACTAGCAAGTCCCCATACCCCAAGATGCGGGAGTTTTTCCCAAGGAGATAGGCTCCAAGCCTATGTTCATCTGGATAAACCTAACTAACGCAACTGATTAATTGAGTGTCTTGTATTTGGTAGCATACTCCCCCTTCCAGTTCTGTGTAATTATGTTTCTTTAATGTTTTACTTTGCATGACTTTGCCTTGTAAATAGTTCTATAATAAATACTATAATTAGCTTAATAGCACTTTGACTACATTATATTTAAGGGTGTGCCCTCCTGCATCTTTTGGAGTCATGCCAAGGAGCTTCTGTGGAGGGGGAAACTTGTCAGATCCCCCCTAACAGATTAGTTGAAGGGTGGGAAGGGTACGAGGGGGTGTAACCTTGGACTACAACTCAAAATGCTTACCACATGTCTAATATTTATCTTTAATGTATACCACCAGCAGATTCCCAGGTTAAGGAAGTCAACCCAAGGGGTCCCTACGAGGGCAAGGCCCAAGGTGCCATATTCTCACTGGAGACCTAAACAAGGGGCCCAGTGGGAAGTCTGAGGCTCCCATAAATGAAGCTCCAGGACATCCTGTCTCCCATCCAAGCTGTGGGGAAAGGGGCCTCCAGTTGTGCCGTGGCTTCCTGGTCCTGGGGATAAATCATTTTCATTTCCATCCCTGGCAGAAGAGGTCTGCAATACTGCTGGGGAAATGGGAACCACAGAGGGGTTGAGTTTATTTTAGTACTGCTCTCTTAAAACTTCATTGCAAAGCAGCAGAGGTTCACGGATATCACGCTAGTAGAGCAGTTTTCCCTTTGGGGCATGTTCTAGAAGGAATTGCTGGAAGGAAATCCTCATGAATGTCCAAGTTCAATAGATCTGCCAGCCATTACTCAGGTTTATCTCTCACACCAGTCAGCCCATCATTACCTCTGAGTCTGCCCCTTGATAAAATCTGTTTGGTTGGTGATATGTTTCACCTAAGGAGATATTCTGATTTAAACACACATCTTCCTGTAAATCACCGTATCTTCATTTTTATGGTTTCCATGGTGCCCTATTTACAGTCTAAACTTTGAAATAAATTCACCCACTTAAGAATGGACTGTCTAGCATGTGAAATCTATTTGGCATAAATGCCACTCATGAAGGAGGTGAGAATGTCCCTATGGCTTCATTTGATCAAAACTAGAAAATAAGTCTTCCAGGGTCAGTCTCTGCCTTTTGAGGCCTTAAAACTCGTAATGATTTCACTTTGGTAATCTTTCGGCTATGATAGGACAGGTGGTGTGCATTTCTTCATGAGAGACTTTGAAAACTGAAGTCTATCTAATCATTCATTCATTCATTCATTCATTCATTTATATATAAACCTATTCATTCTAAATGAATAGCACCCCTCCTTGCCCTCAGAGGACTTCCAGTGTAATGAAGTGGAGAGTCATATGACCTCATCAACTTTTGATAGCTATAAATAGAAATCATATTTGCTAGCAAGCAAGAAATCTTTTTCAGTAAACTAAATGCAGTTTTGTTTCCTGCAGCTTCTCCTTTCTGAACTTTCCAATCTTTTCTGGCCTGAGGTAGGTCCTGATATCTTTGAAGTCATGTGGTCATTAAATCAAATAAGTCAAACTCACAGCTCGGTTACAAAGATAGTATTAAGAAAAACATTGCTATATGATTATTAAAACATGAACCATAAAAGCTAGCCCTCTGGCATTCATTTTGCTCATACACATCACAGCTTGAAATAAATTGTTAAAAATTAACAATGTTGAAAAATTAGTAATGTTGTGCTTTAAATACAATTCTTTAAAATCTTGTACTGCATGTCCTTGAGTGATAGCACCCAAAAAGACCTGTGCAGTCTTTAAATGACATAATAATGCAATGAGCTATATTGGCAAAATTAATCAATTGATGTTTTAAAGTATGCCTACAGGAAATTAGACCCAGTGTTCTTTGAGGATCCATTCTGTACAAAAATGGATGCAGTTAGTGGTGAAGTTGAAGTTCAGAGTCCCCATGATAGAATTTTGGATAATCTGCCTACAGCCTGTGATTTGTTGAAAAAGGCCTGTTCCCTTCATAAGCAACTTGAAATATGAGGGTGTGTGCTGTTTAAATTTTTTAATATGATATTTCAATACAAAGTAAGAATTATTATTGTAAAAACATAATATAGGCAATAATTTTTTAAATGTTAAAATTCTCTAACCCTGGCATATATCCTTCATTCCAACTCACCATAGCCACTGTTAGCCATTTGTGTTTTTCTAGAACTTGTTTAACACAAGAAAAATATGATAATGAGATTTAAAATACCTAAGAATAGAAAATAGAAAGCAAATTTTCCACTACCTGCCCTTTGTATTTTAGTCCCATTTGCCAAAAGGAACTACTACTTTGAACTACTTCTCTCTTTTATTTTTTTCTAACGTTACCTCCATACATCTGGATATTTTGCTTTACCTGTCTTTTGTGATTTGTCAACTTCTAGCCATATCAAGTAAATGAGAAAAGAGAGCTCACTTGAATTACTTCCTGTTCTCTTTCCACTCCCTCCCAACCTCACATTTATTTTCAGTTCTATTGGTAATTTTATCCATTAAAAGAACATACTTAATCATCTACTTTTTGATTCACTAGTTTTACACTGTATGTCTTGACCTCCTACTGTGTGATTTGAAGAAATTAGAGCCCCTACCTGTCCCTTCACCTGTCTGCTTCTCTACCTATAATGTTCATGACTTTTATATTCTGTTCTTTAGCTATAATTAAGTCTGGACATCTCCATAAGTTTGTTTTTAAAATTTAAAACCAACAACGGAACGTTATCATCTACACTTTTACTGAATTTTTTAATTCAGTCATCATATTGTATGACTCTCCCCTGTTCTTTGAGTCATTTTTTCAAAGCAGTCTTTTTTCTTTTCCTTTTTTTTTTTTTTTAATGGATGCAATATCTTTTCAGAACACTAAACAGAATTTCTGGAGCTTCTTTTATGTTCAATGAATAAGCTCTGATGTTGGTTGTTCTCTTTCTCCATCTTTCTCCTTCTCTCTGGTGCTATTGTTTATCATTGAATGTCTGGTGGTCCTTTATTGTATCTGTGCCCAGGCTGCTATCTCTCCACCAAAAATCTGCTTTTCTTCTTTCTGGCTCTTGGCTAGACTTTTTTCCCTAGATGCGCTTGCAGTTATGTGTTCTACCCAAGGCAATGAGCCTCCTTTAGGTAAGTGCTTGCAAGAGCATGTGCATGACTCCTCCATGACCTCTTTTCCTCTTTCTGAGGCTAATGTGACCCTCAACACCACGAGTTGATTATGGCTGAGCTTCCCTGATTCATGAGAAGAGCCACCCATGAACAGGATGGCTTATAATAGTGATATGAACTTTTTATGCTTCTTAGCTACTGAACAATTGTTAGGCATCTATCTTGTTACCATATCTGGTAGTAGCCAAATAAAGAAGCTTGCATGGATTAGATGGCTTCTAGATGTGGGTACTGTTTTCTCTTGAAACCTTTTCCCTAAAAGAAAGGGCAGACTATAAGAAATGTGTGTGCCTATAGGGCATGTCGACTGGCAGGCTCTCTCTTCGGGTGCCTTGGCAGGGAACTGGCAAAAGATTTTTTTTTTATTATGCCAAAATAAAGCTCTGGTTACCCTCAGCCACTCTCGCTTCCCTAGATCCCCCTAAGCAACATTTTCTTTGGAGAGCAATCACCTGATTTTAATCTGAGACTAAAGGTCCTCCCCATTAGTGAAGGGTGTGGCTGGAGGAGGAAGAGTGCATTTGTGTAAATGTTCCAGAAACAATCCTTCAACAAACCACTTTCATTTCTACCCATTTTCCACTCAACTCCTGTTCTCTGTTGCCATCCTTATTCTTGGAACATCTCTCTTGCTCGCCCACCAAGAATGCTTCCCATGCCCACTGTTCCTTTAGGAACTTGCTAACCTCTCCTGCCCACGATGCCACTCAATATGACTCCTTCTGCTTCCCATCTTCCAGAAATTAATTAGTCTCTCTGCTCTGCTGATGTTTCTTCTTCCCCTTTCTTTAGAGTTCAATTATTTCCTTTTGGGGTTTTGTTGTTATTTTTGTTATTGTTTTGTTGTTGTCATCACAACAGTATTCTGGAAGGAAGGTGAGTAAACATTTATATTTATTCTGTCATCTTGTACATAGAAGCAGAGCTCATTTTCAGAAGTACAGAGACTTTATGGGGAGAAGGAATCTGAATTTCACTCTTCTCACTGAGGTCTTGGAAATTAATATTAAGGAGCATGTTGTTCTGTAATAATATCCATTAGAAAGTAATAGTAACCACTAATCCAATGCCTCATACTTCGTTGGCCTCTATGTACAAATACAGTCATTCCAACATGAATGTCTAATCCCTTAGCTGTACTGTGGGAGCCCCAATTCCTTAAGGCTCACTTTTTTCCAAACATGTCTGCTAATTGACAAGAGGCATTTTACATGTTTTCTTGAATCAGTATAGTTGTTTTTGGCCAAGCCGGGACTCTGCTACTACTGGCCTTGACCAAACAACATGACTGCTACCTCAAGGCTATTAGAGCTGGAATTCAGCCCCTCCTGGCTGAACCACTGCGATCCCAGTGCCAGTAGAGCTGGCATTCCACTACCTCCTTAGAGGGGAGACCTGCCAATTCAAGCTGGCCAGATGATCTTGCAAAGTCAGAAAGCATACATTCCTTCCTTCTCTGTTATTCTCAATTAGAAAGGCTCTCTCTCACAGCAGGGCTGCTTTTGCCCTAGAAATTTAAGAGAATTTCCAGGAACAGCCTTCTTTCTAAAATGAGTTGACTGTGGCACTCTGACATCAGCATGAGTTGCCATGTTGGTGTCGACTGCCTTTAAGATTCACTTTTTGACTAATAATGCTCTTGAGCTTCACAACAGTGCTGAGATTGCTGGGCACTATCTTATGAAGGGATGCAGCAGATACTCCTTGTTCAATTATCTCTTGCTGGTTGAAAACAGGGAGGGTCAGGGGGGAGGCAGTGATCTCTTAGTAGATAACTTGAGCTCAATGTACTAAAGAGTTTAGTGAAGCAACTCTTTCAATTCTCATGAACAACAGCTCATTTGGGTAGCAACACACACAGAAATTCTAACCCATTTGGTTCTTAGGATCTGTTGTTGTCTAGCTCATTCTGTGCCTCTCCTTCCCTTGACATAGAAACTAGTTTCTGTCACCTCTCCCTCTCTCAAACCAGCAGTGTTGATATGTCTAACCACTAACTATGGGTGGGATTCAAGTGTATCCCACTCCCAAAAGGAGCTTTCTTAGTCAGTAAATGGAAATAGATCTGAGAGGAGACAGTGTCACTTTAGGCCACATACAGGATTCCTAAGCTTGGAAGAAACTTATCTTTCTCCAGACATCATTTATTCTTCCTCTTGTTATCATCTATACATTACCTATTTTCCCAGAATCCTGGGGATAACTGAATCAAAAGCAATTATCAAATATTAGGAAAGCCTACTAGTAGCCAGATAGAAAGATCCCCATTATATAAAGTGCTCCCACCAGGACTATGAATAAGGCAATGTCTAGACGTTAAGCCTGTGCACGAGTTTCCAGGTCAGGGGCACTATTTTCTCTACGTGAGTGTGGGGGAAGGTGGCAGGAGTCAGAGTGTCTAGGCTCCTTCTGATCTGCTAAAGTGGTTGAAGACCATTCCAACAGCCAGCCAAACTCCACAGCCTGCCAAGCTCACCCACAAGCTTGAGAATTTCAACCATTTTTGGACATCAGTATCTTCATCAAGAAAATGATGGATATGGACTAGATCAATGATTTTCCTCTTTCAAGCTGCAAAACCCTTTCTTCAAACAAAATCTATATGGAAGCACAAAGCATATAAAAGCACAGTACTCAGAGTAAAATAAGAGTGGGAATTCTGGATGCGGCCTCCTCCCTCTCCCCGCTGGGCATTGCAGGAGCCTCGGAAGCACTCCTTAGAGCACTTAGGGTTCTATGGAACACAATTTGAAAACCACTGCTCTAGAATATCTTTAAGGTCACTTTGAGCGCTAACATTTATGACCTCAACTAATGGTGGGAAAAATCTAACTTTGCTCTAGAGGGTAAGCACCACATTGGGTTTCAGGATGAAATGCTCTAGGGTTCCATTAGAGCTTACCCAGCTAAGGTGCTCAAAACTGTACACAGAACTCAAGAGGAGCAATGACATGGTACGGTGATTCCAAGCCATGGTACGGTGATTATGGCCTAAGGCAGAGGACCTGGGTTCAAGTTCCAACTTCACCACCTATTACTCTGTATATTGTTTGCTGTAACAAAGTACCACAACTGAGTGGTTTAAACAACAGAAATGTATTGTCTCACAGTTGAGGAGGCTAGAAATCCAAGATCAAGTTGTCCACAGGTTGGTTCCTTCTAAGGGCTGTGAGCAAGAATCTGTTCCATGCCTCTGCACTAGCTTCTGGTGGTTTACTAGTGATCTTTGTTGTTCCCTGGCTTGTGATCACCCTGATCTCTGCCTTTATCTTCACATGGTCTTCTGTGTGTGTGTGTGTGTGTGTGTGTGTGTCCAAATTCCTCCTTTTTAGTACAGTAGTCTTACCCTTCTCCAGCTTGACCCCATCTTAACTAATTACATCTACAAAGACCCAATTTCCAAATAAAGTCATATTCTAAATTTCTGAGAATTAGAACATCAACTAGAAATCAAGGGGCTGCAGTAGGGATGGAAAGAAATAATTCAACTCATCACATTCTATTACATTGAACACATTATTTTACCTCTCTATGCCTTAATTTCTAATATATATGACTTATGGTTGTTGTGAGATAACAAGGCAACTGAAGTGCTTAGCATAGCCAGCATTCAGTAAATGCTAGCTATCATCATAAACATGCTTTTGTCTCATTTTCAATACTTTTATAAAAGAGTGCCACTTGTTATTATTTTATTTGAGCAGTATGTGATGTCCATGTCCCTGGGGGACCATATATAGCAATGTCCTAGACCCTCATAATCATTACTTTACAGTTGCATGAAAATACCCTATGATTTTGTTATCTCATTATCGAGATTAAAAAAAATATATATATATATATATATATATATATATATATATTCTTCCAATAGAGCTTTGAATGGGTAGCTATGTGAAAACAGTAAATAAATAAATAAATAAATAAATAACCACTCGTTATTCAGCTAAAACCCACACATAGAACAAATGAGTAGGAGAGCTCTAAGTCCCTCTCACTCAGCCTTTTGAGTTTTCTGAAATTTCTGGTTGGTTGGTCTGTTTTGCTGTGGTATACCTTATCTTGTTATAATATTTTTTTCCTATATCTATCCCATATGCTAGCATATAGAAAAGTATGTAATCCAGCTCGGTGCTCTAGACGTATGTGATTTTTTATTTTTTATTTTTTGCTGCCTTAATGGACAATAATCATGCATATGCTGTCAGTCCGTATGTGACATCCTCACATTTTGTGATTTTTGTACCCACCTCTTTTTCAGAGGATAAATATATTTGGACATACACCCAGAATTCTGCTATCTAACATAAAGAAAGGCATTCCGGTGTTTGTTGTAAACCTAACCTGAGATGTCTTCCTTCCTGACTGGGACTAAGGCAGCATAAGTGGGCATGGCTGTTTGACAAATAGGTTTCCGATCTCTCAACACTCATCTCCAGGCTTTTAGAAATCAGCCTGACGTGGGGTTTGTTTGCCTGTTTGTATATTTGTCAATTCTACCAGAGGAGCCAAGATGAGGCAGCTTCTGTATCTGGAAAGAAGTGAATGAATTTTTTAAAAATAACCTAATGTCAGCCTTTATCGCTCTGGGCAATGTCTGCAAATGTACTATTCAGAGTAGCAGATCCTTTTTAAGAGCAAGAGAATAAATTAAAGTTTTAAATTAAGATGATAATGTTTGGGGGTCAACTCTTCTAACACATGAAGAGGCTCTGTCAGATTCCCATTTTTTGACTTGCAGTAAGATTAGGAGATTTGAAGTACAGTTGGTTTAGTGCTCATGCTTTTTGGTAAAAATGAAATATCATTTCTTCCCTTTTAATTTTCTTTTTTCCTTTTTCTTCTCCTCCTAGTTTTAATGAGATATAATTGACATATAGCCATTTTCTTTCTGAATAAATCACACATTATTTAAAATAAACATAAAAGGATAATAATTCAAATGGAAATGAAACCCATGAAAGTAGAGAGGCCCCTGGGAATATATTTAATTACATACAGCATAGATGCAGGATAAAGGGAAACAAATCACAAAGACAGATTTTACTTTAAACTTTTTCAAGGAGGTTGGATGGAATGAGAATAACAAATTGTAATTAAAAAAATGTAAAACCATACCCCTCATTCAAAAATTTTGTAAATTATTATTCTAATAAATTTTTTTTTAAATAGCAGAAAAATACCTTTAAGGGAATTACAGCTTTCCTCCAAATGCCTGCTTCTTTCAACATACACACTCCCTGGTTGATATGGAAAATACAAAGAGGACATCTAAGTCCTATAGAAAGTCACTGCTTTGAGAAACTTAGTGACAGTTTCATATCCTGGGAGAAGAGAAAGAGAAGCCTAGAGTTCTAGAGGTGGCTGGGTTATATGACCTCAATACATATCCAATGAATAGAATTAATAGTCAACCTACATGTGTATATCTAAATTTTACCTTGCTTATAAACTTACAGGCTTCCCTCTCCTTATTTTTGAAAGTCAGTATCAAATTGAACACCAGACATTACAGAGAATACTAAATCCATGTGTGTGATAGCACAATGTATGTCTCCCAAATAACTAACATGTGTGAGTAACTATTTCCACAACGTGAAAAATTTCCACCTTGCACATTTAGGGCCTCCTGATGTCAACCAGCCATGGATAGACTACCCCAAACGCAAGGACTTCAGCCACATAGCCTGCCGTTTTGCCAGATGTTGACTGTGTACTCATCATTGCCATTATAAATAAGGACTTTTCCCCCATCCAAAAACTTTTATTTAAAAAACACACAATATCCTCTGTAACCTTCAACCACACTGTGCTTACTGAATGAGAGCCTTCTATTTCCTTCTGAATAGAAACGCCTCCTGCCCAGACCTTCTGTAGCTAGGGATTTGAGTGCAATAGACAATTTCAAAGACTGCTCTTTCCACTTAACAATTAGTGCATTAGGCTAAAATGTTCACACAAATGCAATAGCAACAGAAGGGGTTTGCAATGTAGTGACAAGGTCCTTCTTTTACCTGGATCTGGAGAATGATGAATGAGCATTAGCAGAATATTCTTTGGCCCTCAGGTTTACCTTGATCTTCTCACAGAATGCAAATTGAAATTATACCCTCATTTCTATGGTATTTATTGCCATGGTCCTGATGTGAGGGTTTTTTTTGTTTTGTTTTGTTTTTTATCAATATGAATAGTGTAAAAGGGGAAACATATTACTGAGAAGAGACGTTATTGTGCTGGGAATGTATAAACAGATGAGGAGAATGGAGCGACATGCTCATAATAGAAACTGAAAGCTCCTCATTTTGTCCTGATTGTCTCCCCTTCCTTTTTAAACAACCTCCCTTTTTTTCCAGCTATCAATACAAAGTTCTTTTTTTTTTTTTTTTTTTTTTTTTTTTTTTTGGTAAAATGAAGTACATTCATGCTGCTTGAAAGAAGCTTTTAAAGTTGATCTGTGGCCACACAAAGGAGAAGCAGCGCTGGGTCAGACCAGGGGAGGAAGCCAGCCTGGTCCGGGTTCATTACTCATGGCTCCGCACGTTGGCCTCCATATCCTTTGGTGAAGCATCAGATAAACTTTCCTGGTGATAAACAACTGAAATAATTTTTCTTCGCTGTCAGCTCCCTTTCTCCCTGTCCCAGCCTGTTCCCACACTCTTCCCTGCTCCTCAAAGCAACCGAGCACAGCTCTTGGGTCTGATAAATGGGCTCCTTTCAACGGGTGGCAGGCTTCAGGAGAAAGAGATAATCCTGGATAATGTGGACACAGTTTTCATTTCATGTCACCCAATTAAACTGCAATTATCCGGAGAGCAACAGCAGAAAACCTGGGAAGAATGGCCGGAGAATGAGGCGCTGAAGCGCCCTGGGATGCTTTGTACCACGCGCATCAGCCAAGATTTGTTCTGTCCCGATAACAAAGTGCCCGCCTAAGCACTCAGCCACACTGCACCACGGCCGGCCAGGCCAGCTGCAACCTGTGGCTGCGCCTCAAATGCTCCCGCAGGTTCTATGACAAATAGCAGTGAAGTCACAGTCACATTTTTTTTGTTTGATTCTTTGCATCCGAAGCAGAGGTCTGCGCGGCCACCACGCCTATTCCCTCTCCAGCACCCTAGGAGCCTCGCCTCCCCAAGACAGATCCAGGCGGGATCGCTGCTCTGACAAGAACAACATCCTTTCTCCATGGTTTCAGTCTCAGCACCTCATGAAACACCATCCCCAAACCAATCCCCGGGTGCTAAGAGAGTAATGATAACTCGGTTATTACAAATACGTTTAATAAATCACACACACAGTTAGATTAGATTAGTTATAAAAATTTCGGTGAACAGCTGGCTCATCAATTGGGAGGTTTTCCCTTCATTTAGATGGGATGATACTCAGCCCCTGCAAAGAACCATGGGGTGATTGAGAGATAAAGGGATTCATCATCTTAACATTTAGACATGATGCAGTTTTTCAGGCTCTCTGGTAGTATAACACAGAGCACTTTCCGCGGAGGAAATGAGAAAAAAAGCAAACCTTTAGGGTGAGGCTTAAATGTAAATAAGTATGGCCATGTCTGTACACACAGTTGAGAGAAGATTAGTAATGAAACTCAATGGAGGAAAAACAATGCGACTGAATGAAAATTACCTTAGAGTGTGACATTGTCAGAGTACAGCAGATAAAATAAGGCAGGTCCCAAGCTCCCAAACTCTAAAATAAAATTTTTATCACCCATAACGTAAATCTTTGGATTTATTAGTACCCTACTAAAATAAACTGTACAACTTTACCAGCCGGTCTATTTAGCAATGAATCAACTCCTTTAATCTCATAAAATGATTCTCTCGTGTACCGTTTGGCTCTACAGCTCTTCTTCCTTACCCTTTTGGAAATAGATCCCATCTTAATCTTTTTCAGAGTAGTCATCTGTGGCTCCTAAAGGTAGCAAAAGTGACAGAAGAGTCACTCAAAGCGGGTTTTAACCAGAATGACTTTCCTGAGCGGGGCTGTCAGTGGGCCTGGGGCAAGCGCCCTCTGCCAGGTTCTGGCCCCACAGGGATAAAAACCACCATCCTAGGAGAGCCTGCCTGCCTCTCCTCTGCCCTGGGAGGTACCCGAAGCCCAAGATGCTCGCTTACCCTGGGCCATCAAACAGATGAGAAAGAGCACACCATTGCAATCACACGGGAAACTTCAAAATAATTGGGGAGAGTTGTTGAGATGAATTTGAAAATTTGGGGTGTTCTTCAATAATCATAAATGCAACAATAATCCCAGTGATAATGCTAACACAAGACATCATGTACATGCCTTTCATCTAGGCTCAAAGCACTAGACAAATAATGGTCTGGGCTAGGATCCCATCCTGCGTAGCTTTATGGGAGAATCCACAGGTACAATAACATAATGACACTATGATAATAATAATACCTTATGTTTACCTAATGCCTATCTCTGGGAAACCTACAACAGTTTAGAGATGCTAATCTAATTAAACTTTAGGCCCCTGTCAGACAAGGAGGAGGCAGGTATTTTTCATTCAAATGCTGTTTAGGAAATGATGGGAATGCTAACATCTGCCACCTCCTTTCCTCCTAGGTATTTGTGAACATAAAGGAAAAAAAAGATAGCTCAGATTTAAATCTTCTAACTACATGGAAGAACAATGATAATCATAGAATGTAATAATACTCTAGATCACTTTTCATCTGATATACTTGTCTTTCAAATTATGGGTTAAATTTGAATCCTGTATTCTTTCCTGGGAGATTTTCACACAGCTTCCACACATGGGAGAAAAGATGGGCATGCTCTGTGGAAACAAGTCCTCCTCTCCTGCTGAAAAACCTCTGGCAGCTAGTCCCTTCTGCCACTCCTCCTAGGGTGTAATTTTAACTTCCCTGGGAACAAACAGTCTTCTAAACGTTTTAGAGTTAGCTTATATAAACCTGGATCCTTTGAAACAGATTTTTGGTATTTTGAAAACATTGAATTCAGGATATTAAAAAAAAATACTAATAATGAAACAGTAGTTTGGGTTCATCCTGGGAGGAATTCAGAATAAATACAATTGCTAAATGTAAAGACACTCTTTTAGAATAGTATACTTTAAATAGACAAATTCAATGTAAGGTGTTTGTAGAGTATCCTTTCCTTCCCACTGATTACGAGATGCTTTAAAAGACAAATTTATTTTTAGAGAAACTCAAGTCTTAGATGGGAGACATACCATTGCCGCAGTCTGTAATCATGTTGTCCACTTATTTACTTATTTATTTTCCCCCAACTAGGAGAAAGCTCAATGAAAGCATGTATGTTTCATTCATTATTATACCCTATGATAACATATGTTAAGCACATAGCAGATGGTAAATAAATATTTCTTGAATGAATAGATAAAGAAAGAGGCTCCAGCATAGTAAAACAGCTAAGTACCTGCATTTCGCCACCAGCAGATCATAGTTTTAATCAGGACTCCACTTCTTACTCAGTTTGCAAACTTGGGCAACTCACTGAAGCTCTTTGATCCTTAATTTTCACATCTATAAAGTGGGAATTGTATCTTTTAGAATTAGATAAGGATGAACTGAAGTGAGGTAGGTAAAATCTTTATCACAGTGCTTACATACTCAAAAATACAAACTATTACTTTCTTTTTCTTTTTTTTTTGCTTCAAAAATAGAATGTTAGTTTGACCTCATTTTAAAGGTCAATCTTATACTTCTGAAATATGTTTCTCCCCCTTCCTCTTCTGCCCAGCTCACCACTAAGAAGCAACTTTGGGACAGGCATGTGGCTTTGTCGTTCCCTGGCACTCTGTGGCACTACAAGCCACAGCTCTTCATCAAGCACAAAAAGCAGCCTCGGTGTGTCTCCTGCCCCCAGTCCAAGGTCTTGAAAAGTTTCTGTCTTGGCCTCTGTGACCTGCACCCAGGTGCTGCTACCAATTTACTCCCCTGCAACCATCAGGACTGTGGGGGCACCCAGATTGTGGGCTGATAGTCTCTGATATCTTGGCTCTACCCACAATCAGACAAAGGTAGGAGTCAAAGGCAGGAGCTTCCCATTACCTCATTTCCTGCTTACAAACCCCCAAACTCACCCTCCTGTCCTGGATTGATTGGTGGTGAATAAATCAGTTTAGGACAGAGACAAGGAAGGAGAGGCAGCATTGCCTTAAAACCACCGAGTGGCCCAGGCTTTAGAAGGGAGAAGCTGGCCCAGTACCCTACCTTCAAAACAAACCCTTCTGGGGAAACACATTAGCCTGGGGCATGGAGGGCAATCCTTGAGACTCTGAAGAATGTGGAGGCAGGAATCTCTCCTTTGTCCTGTATGGCCTTATTTGTGTCTGGATGGAAACATCCTTGGCAAATGTCCAAACTTTGTGCAGCTGATAACAAATCCAATTCCAGAGACCGGAAGAGATAGGAAGCTTGGTCTTGATCAGTTTGCAGAAAATGTGAGCTGATAGCACACACCTTGTGGGGGATCAGGGAGAGAGGACCCTGGTCTCCTTTGGGCTCCCACACAAACCTGAATCAGGAGGAGGAAACAGGCTGAGTGCCTCGCAATGCAGTCATGATGCCAGGCAGCCTTGCTCTGCTGCGGACAGCTGCTTCACCATTGGCATGTTATTGAACTCCCCCTCAGTTGTCTTATCTATAAAGGGGAGATCATAGTCTCTTCTTAAAAGATTGCTGTAAGAATTTAATGAGATGATATGGATAAAATGCACAGTACTGGTAGATCCAAGTACAGGCAGTAACAACTATGGTGCTGTTTTGTTTTGTTTTGTTTGTTTGCTTGTTTGTTTTTGTGGGTTCTAATTCTATTAGCAAAAGAAGAAACAAGCTGAATGATCACTGATAATGGACTGGTTAAATAATCTATGGTAAGTAAATCCGTAACATCATAATTGGGTATGTACAATCAGGGCACATGCCCAGATTGCCAGTTCAGTCATTTGTTTCCATATTGTCTATGGCTGCTTTCATACTACAACAAGTTGAGCTTATTGTCTGCAAAGCCAAAATATTTATTATCTGGTACTGTATAGAAAACATTTGCCTGTCCCTCCTCTAGAGCATCAGATAAAGTCTTGGTTTCAGATAAGTCTATTGTTTTCTGGAGCCATCACTAGGCCCTACTTTGCATATAAAAAACCTTAGAGATGCCCTGTATAGACAGGCTTTAAGTATCCATTGTGTTTCCTGGCTTACTTTTTCTTACTTTCATTGATGGAGGAAAAATCGCGTTCCTCCTCAAAGCCTACTGAACAATGGACAAATGTGATTTTGTTTTTAAACATCATCTTAAATCTGAGGTCTTACAAATATATTTCAAAGCAATTATGAAAGGCCATGGACAATAATCACTTGTAGGTAACCATACCTGTCTATTTTTCCAGAACATTTGCCTCTCTTGACTCAGGGGCAGACTAATCATCACCAGCATCTATCATGCTGCTCTGGCCTAACACTAGCATGGTTGATGGACTGTTGGTTGGACGTGGTCCCCATCTCATCTCATGTTAATACAGCCTTATCCATGCTGGGCTACTGTAGACCAGTGATTCTCAAATTTTATCATCTCTAGAAGTCACCCAGGAGGCTTATTAAATCAGATTCTGCCTCCCCTCTCCCATTGCCCTAGGTTCTGATTCAGTAAGTCTAGAATGGAGCCCATGCATTTGCATTGCTTGTAATTTCCTAGCTCATGCTGATGCTGCTGGTCTGGAGACCATGCTAAGTAGTAATGCTGTTGATCCCTGCAGTCCATCTTATCTGAGCTCAGCTATGAGTTGCCTCCCAGGACAGAGATTTCCATGGGATAGATCTGCCCATTCACTTATCCTTCTAAATCTTGAGTAATTTTTCTCCACCCATACTGCTAACATACCTAGTTATTTTTGAGCACTTATTATGTATAAAAAATTTATGACTTTGAAAACTTAACCTCTTGGTTGAGGAGGTAAAACACACATTTACAAAGAAAAGTAAACCACTTTGTCGAGTAAAGCCCAACTTAAAAGTTGTCATTCTAAATCTAGAGGTGGATTCAGTTAGTCAACTGGGAGATATTATTTTTCTTGGAAAGAATCACTTCAATGACCTTTCTTAATTATATAAATGTAAGGCAAGTATTACATGTATTGTCCTGGAAAGAAAGACATTATAGGCCATATTTTTGTATGTTGACAAATGTCTTTTTTAGTATTCTTTGTTAGGAAAGAGGCCAAAGAGGGGTGGACACATTTGGCAGGTCCTGGATTAGTTTGTCAAAGACACTTGTTCTAACAGCAGAGGCCTGAGTCTGAAGGCCCCTTTAGTCAGCACCTCCAATACAGTTGCATGTTTGGGCAGCAACAGCTACAAGAGTGAGTTAAGTTAAAGTGTTTTGACTTTAAAGCTTGTTTTGGCCCAGGCCTTAAGTGTCAGATAGCAACTGCAGATGAGCACACCTGATGGGAAAAGGCCTCCTGAGGAACAGTTGCTGCAAGGAGTGAGTCATGGTAGCATCATGAGAGCACTTGTTTTTAACTGGTTTAGCATGTGGCACTGACAGATGCATTGCACCAGGAAACAAGGGGCCTTCTTGTTTGAGCTGTAACAGGTGAAGTAATATGTGCTAATCACCTTCTGAACATAGAATAGGTAGGTGTTAGGTAGATAGATGGAAGGAAGGAAGAAGGGAAAGGAGGGAGGGAGAAAAGGAGGGAAGGAAGGGAGAAAGGAAGGGAAGGAAAGAAATTTGCGGATGAAGAAGAAATTGTAATTCTGCATATCATTTTGAATTGATATGATGAAAATACTTCATTTTTGGACAACAGAATTGCTTTTTTTAACATATCAAAACTCATGCAGAATTATATAACTAGATATCTTGGGTAATTAATGTAACTAATCTTTTTTTGAGAGGAATGAAAACCTATGCAAATATAAAGTAACAAATTTGATTTTTATGTCTTAGAAACTTACTCTGATGGCAATATTACAAGAGGAGATGTATATGAACAATTTTATTAATGGAGGATAGCTTTGAAATCAAAATATGATTTCTTTTAAAGCTACTTATTCAAATTTTATATCATTGTTTTGAAATTTGGTAAAATAAAGGGAAGAGATGAAGCATTTATCCTTCCTTTCTAAATGAACTATATGACTCTCAAGAGAAACAACTAACTGTTGAGGGAAAGTTTCTCTTTTTTAAAAAAATATATTTTATTGATTTTTCACAGAGAGGAAGGGAGAAGGATAGAAAGTCAGAAACATCAATGAGAGAGAAACATCGATCAGCCGCCTCCTGCACGTCCCCCACTGGGGATATGCCCGCAGCCAAGGTACATGCCCCTGACCGGAATCGAACCCGGGGCCCTTCAGTCCACAGTCCAACGCTCTATCCACTGAGCCAAACCGGTTTCGGTGGGAAAGTTTCTCTTTATAGAAGAATTTCAACTAACACATGAAAACAAAATGGTAGAATTAGAATATTAACAATTTCTGCATTCCCTCATGAATTAATGAATCTAAACAAGAAAGTCACTGATGATTGATAATATTACAAAAAGAGAAGACCATAAGTCATGGGGATGTAATGCACAGTGTAGGGATTAGAGTCAATAATATCATAATAACTATGTACAGTGACAGATGGTTACTAGGCTTACTGTGGCAATCACTTCTCAAAGTATATAAATGTTGAATCACTATGTCATACACCTGAAACTAATATAATATGCATGTCAACTATAATTAAAAACATATTTTAAAAAGAGAGAAGAGCTAGGCATTATGTGTCTCCCAAAGGAAGTACACTCTGTTGCCTATGAAGTAGTTTTGCCATAAAATCCACACAGACTGTGATCAAGCTTCTAGCTCCAACTATCAATTTAATATACAAGCAACAGAAGAACACACACACCACCACAGCTACCAGTTGGCAGAGTCCATATTGTAGAAAATTCTACCAAGCAAGCCATCTAGTTTCTCCAAAGTAATTGCAAAGGGATAAAACAAGAAAACAACAGATGACAGGGGAGACTTTAAAGATATATCAATTACAATGCATGGTCTTAATCAGATTCAATAAACAAACTGCAAAAATAAGTTATAAGATAATGATGGAAACCTTGAATACTGGCTGGATAATCAATAATGTTGAGAAATCATTTTAATTTTAGAGTATAATAATGGTTTAAGTTATACATACATTTTGAAATCTTATACTTTAGAGAAATATACCCAATTATTCATAAAATAATAAGACATCTAGGAGTTCTAAAATATTTAGTGGGGGAGTAGTGAGGAAGCACTACTGAAGCACAATTGGCTGCAATTTGGTAATTTTGGGAAACTAGGTGATAGATACATAATTCAGTACACTGTTCTATTTACTTTTCTATAAGTTTAAAATTTTGCATAAATTAAGTTTTTCTCAAGGCAGAATAAAATAGTAGAAATAGGAAGATTACACACATATAATCTGGTTTCCAAGAAAAGTAGTGTTAGAGGACATGGTATATTTTCTGTTAGTTTTTGGTCTCAAGTGCTTTTATTAGGAGGAATGAAAGGCTCAGAATTAAAGGCATAAGCATATAATTTAAGTTAGAAAAATAATAGTATATTATTCCCTCCCCCCTCCCCCAAAAAGTAGAAGAAACTATAAGGTAAAGGTAAAAGAAGATATTAATGAAAATAATGATTTAACAAATCAAAAGTTGGTACTTTGGAAAGACTAATAAAATTGACAGATTTATGGCAAAAAATTTTCAAGAAAAAGAGACAGAAGATACAAATTAAAAAATACTATCAGGAGTGAAAGGGGGATATAACTAGAGATGTAAGAAGAGATTTTAAAGAAAATAAGAGCACTCTGAAGTCAATTTTGTAAATATGTTTGAAAATGTAAATATTTTAGTATACATCTTTGAAAAATATAATTTAGAAAAACTGGCACAAGGAGAATGTAACTGTATTGTAATTATTAAAAAATGTGAATTAGTAATTTAATTTTTCAAGTCCAGCTAATTTTTTTAGGTAAGTTTAACCAGATATTCAAATAACAGGTCATTTCAATTTTGTAATAATTCTTTTAGGGAAAAGGAAATAGGAACTATTGGCCAATGAATCTGATTAGGTTAGTAGACTTTTAATAAGAAACTAGATAAGTATGAAAAAGGAGAATACTTCTCTATCTCACTAATAAGCACAGATGCAAAAGTCCTACACAATGCAAACAGATCATGAACGTAGTTAACCCCAAAAATGTACAATTGATTTAACGTAAAAATTTTATTATTGAAATGATTCTCATGATGCTTTTAAAATAGCCAATGCTGCCCCATCAACATGGCTCAGTGATTGAACACCGACCAATGAACCAGGAGGTCATGGTTCGATTCCCAGACAGGGCACACGCTCAGGTTGTTGGCTCAGTTTCCAGCAGGAGACAGCCAATCAATGATGCTCTCTCATCATTAATGTTTCTATCTTTTTCTCCCTCTTTCTTCCTCTCTGAAATCAATAAAAATATGTTTACATGTATATATATGGATATGAGGAAACAGCAAATAAAAAGAGAGGAAATACATTTTTACTCTTCCTACTGCTTCACTCTCTCCTGTCTCCTCTTCCTTATCTAATTCTTACCCAACCTTTAAGTCTTCTCCTCAGTTGCCTGTTATATGTTCCCATCTTTGAAATAGTTTTCAAGTTTACCATACTGTAAATTCCTTGAAGGTGGAAATCATGTCTATTTTATTCACCCCTGAATCCTTATCCTGAGCACAGAATTTGATACATTGAAGTGAATAAATGCATAATTAAATTATGAATACACAAATATTTAATGCATAAATGAATGAAAAGTGATGTGCAAATAATAATTTGTATTTGTATCATTATTAAGTTCAGTGTTTATAACCTGAGCAATGCAAACTGAAGCTGAATTTTTGCAAGCAAGCTTATTATATAATGTTTTACAGTGATTTTAGACCTTATCCCAGCACCTAAAGCTCCAAAATGAATTGCATGACTATTCTAAATTTGTCAAAAATTTCATAAATGTGGTTGAGAGGAAAGGTGTGTTATCACCATCCAAAGGTGCCAAAAGAGAATTTCTTCACACGTTTTGTCATTTTAAATAAAAGCTTAAAGTTGTGGTTTTTATCACTATACTAGAGGTCCAGTGCATGAAATTCATGCGTGGGAGGGAGGGTCTCTCAGCCCGGCCTGCACCCTCTCGAAATCCGGGACCCCTTGGGGGATGTCCCACTGATCGGGCCTAAACCAGCAGTTGGACATCCCTCTTGCAATCTGGGACCACTGGCTCCTAACCACTCGCCTGTCTGCCTGCCTCATTGCCCCTAACCACTCTGCCTGCCTGCTTGATGCCCCTAACCACTTTGCCTGCCTGCCTGATCACCCCTAACTGTCTCTGCCTCAGCCCCCACTGTCACCGCTTCATCTGAAAGGATGTCTGTAATGACATCTGGAAAGTCATTCAGCTGTCTAGTCTAATTAGCATATTACACTTTTATTATTTTATATGCCTGTGCTAGACATAAAGTGAGAGTTAATAGCTTGAATTTCTCTAAGATAATAATGTTGCTGACCAAAGTTGCTATTTCCCTTGACTCTGACGTAAAATATTTCAACCTGAAAAAATACATTTTTGAAAGAATTCTGGGGAGGGCTAATTTTTCTAAAAGATTTATAGTATAATTTTGAAGCCTGAATTTACATTCACCTATCTAACAGCAAATAATTTTTAATTTAAAAATGTATTCAAATATAAGGTATACTGAGATTAATTAATAGCAGTATGGAAAATTAAGCTATTTGCTGAATGACCAAAGCTCGAATTCCAGCTCTGGCTCTAACTAGTTACATAACTAATGACTCATTTAACTTCCTGAGCCTTAACTTCTTATTAGAGGTAAAATAAAGAGACTAAATAGGTACATATATAATTCTTAACACCTGGTTGCAAAAATTCACAATACAGTATGCTACAAATTTTTATTATGTATATATGGTTAGCCCAATACCTTTGGAAAGATCTCTTCCAAGTTTGTGTAAGTTGGAAGCAGGGTCATCCATTTTCATTTTATTCCCCAGCAGAACCAAGGGGCAATATTAATTCAAATACTTGGGCTATCAGTTCCAAAGACAGAGACTCAAGAGGTTCGCAGTGGTAGGGAACACTCCTGGGCACTTATCTCCCCCCCTCACCAGTGAGCCCACTGTCCTGTGGGGATAGGAACTCGTAGCTGGGGCAGGGGTTCTCTCTGGACTGCTTCGTGCAGGAGACAGGCTACCAGAAGTGCTTACAGAGGCGCTTCCCTCAATAACCACCACGTCCGGAGAACAGGACACTTCCAGCTTTCATTAATGTGAATGCAGCTATATGTAGTTCAAAGTTTGGAGTGTTTGTGTTTCCCTCCCCAAGAGCTACTTGAGTGCAGAATCCCATTCTATCACCACAGGCAATAGCACAGTGAACTGAGAACATTGTTTAAAGTTTCTATGCCTTTGCTATAAAGAATGTATGTACCAAAGAGCATTTCTATGGCAGTCAATTTTCTTTAGTTCCTTAAAGGAATATAAAAGGGGGGCTTTTTAGTTTTTTATTTACATGAAGAAATGAATATCATTTGTCTTTCAAAAGTCTGGTTTGGCCTTTCAGTACTAGTGGGGAACTGTGGGGTGAGGAATAGAAACAACTAGAACAGAATTTGGTTTTGAGAACTGGTACACAATTATTATACCCCAGCTTCTAGCCTCTACCTCCTCACATTCATATTCGGTCACTTGGAATGGTCAAAGAAACTTCAACATTAATTTCAGTTATGTCTGTTATTTATTGAACTCACACTGTGTGTTAGCATTACCCCTAGTACAGTGCAATAATGCAATAGTGAATAAGTAGTAGTCCTTAAAGAACCAACAATCTATTGAAGGAAAGTGACAAGTAAACAGAAAATGACAATACCATGTGATAAACTCAGGTGTGTGTGTGTGTGTGTGTGTGTGTGTGTGTGTGTGTGTGTGTAAAGTATATATACTTTACATGTCTCCTGAAAGTCATGAAGAAGTTTTGAATAATGGAAAGACAGAAAGAATCTTTGTTCAGAAAGATTCATTATTCTAAATATAACTATCCTCCTCTAATTCATCTATAAATTTATTACAATCCCACTTAAAAGTGCAGCAGAATTCTTTAAAATTAATTATTTCCACATATTACATAGAAAAGTAAATGTTTAAAATACTCCTTTTTAAAAGTAGGGAAGAGGAACCAGCCCTACCAGAAAATAAAATATATTATCAAGCTACTATAATTGGTATGAATATACAAATCAATGGACCAGAACAAAGTCCAGAAATACTAAAACAATATGGAAAATTAGTACATGCTACCATGGCATTTCCAACCAGTAGGGAAAAGATGATCAATTTTATATCACTCACAGATTTAGCAGATATTCTATTATAGTACATAGTTCGTGTCAGGACTCTCACTATCTGAGGGTTCATTCAAATAATTTTACTAAACTGTAGATGCGTTTGGATTAACACACTCTTCTGCTCTGTTACAATTTGGATGGAAAATGGTCCCAAGGTGGCAAAGACTTTAGTTTGTTCAAATTGAGGTAGTCTTCCTCTATAGATTGAATTTTCCAAATTAAAAGTGACCATTGCATGTAATGCATGAAATAGACTCCCAATCTCACTCTTTCCAATTTGATTTCAAAGAGTGATTGGAACCTGTAAAGGGAATATTTTATCCACTAAATCTATATGTACGCAGTCCCAATATACAATAGAAACTGAAAATGCCGGAAATACAGCAGTGGAAGTACTTAGCTCTCACGGGTTTGAGAGGATTGATTCCAATTTTAAAAGAAGCTCTACTGCTGGCAAAATGCTATCAAACAGCATCGCATACTACAAGGAAATTATTCCTGAAAGAAAGAGTCAATCACTGTGTCAAACTTCATTGTCTTGTTTTAAGAAGCTGCCACATAGTCTATTGAATAAATGGCATTGGGGAAATTGGACAGATTTGTGGGGGGAAAAATGAAACTAGATCACCAACTTGCACCATACACAAAAATAAACTCAAAATGGATTAAAGACTTAAATAATAGATGGAATGCATAAAAATCCTAGAAGAAAACATAGGCAGTAAAATCTTGGACACTTCTCATAGCAATATTTTTTCTGATATATCTCCTCAGACAAGGAAAACAAAAGAAAAATAAATAAATGGGCCTACATCAAACTAAAGAGTTTTTCACAGAAAAGGAAACCATCAATAGAATGAAAAGACAACCCACTGAATAAGAGAAAATATTCACCAATGGTACATCTAATAAGGGGTTAATATCCAAAATTTATAAGGTTATAAATTTTGGATATTAACCCCCCAAACAACGCAATTTAAAAATGAGCAAAAGACCTGAGTAGACACTTCTCCCAAAAAAACCCCCAAACAATGCAATTTAAAAATGAGCAAAAGACCTGAGTAGACACTTCTCCAAAGAGGGGCATATTGATGGCCAATAGGCATATGAAAAAAATGCTCAATATCACTAATCATCAGAGAAATTCAAATTAAAACCACAATGAGATATCACCTCACACCTGTCAGAATAGCTATAATCGATAAATCAACAAATAAAAAATGTTGGAGAGAATGTGGAGAAAGGAAACCCTAGTAACCTGCTGGTGGGAATGCAGACTGGTGTAGCCACTGTGGAAAGCAGTATGAAGTTACCTCAAAAAATTAAAAATGGAACTGCTTTATGATCTAGCATGTCTACTTCTGGGTATTTATCCAAAGGAACCCAAAACACTAATTCAAAAGGATATATGTAACCCTACTAGAGATCTGGTGCATGAAATTCGTGCATGGGGGTGGGGGAGTGTTCTTCAGCCCAGTCTGCACCCTTTCCAATCTGGGACACTTTGAGGGATGTCCGACTGCCCGTTTAGGCCTGATCCTGGTAGGGTCGGGTCTAAACAGGCAGTCAGACATCCCTCTCACAATCCAGGACTGCTAGCTCCCAACTGCTCACCTGCCTGCCTTCCTGATTGCCCCTAACTGCTTCTGCCTGCCAGCCTGTTCATCCTTTAACCACTCCCCTGCCAGCCTGATTGATGCCTAATTGCTTCCCTGCCAGCCTGTTTGCCTCTAACTGCCCTCTCCTGCAGGCTTGATCACCCCCAATTTCTTTTAGACCTGGTCCCTCCCAATTGCCCTCTCCTGCTGGCCATCTTGTGGTGGCCATCTTGTGTCTACATGGGGACAGCCATTTTTGTGTTGGAGTCATAGTCAATCTGCATATTATTCTTTTATTAGATAGGATAGAGGCTTAGTGCATGGATGGTGGCAGGCTGGTTTGCCCTGAAGGGTGTCCTAGATCAGGGTGGGGGGTCCCTTGGGGCATGGGGCAGCCTGGGTGAGGGGCCTGTGGTAGTTTTCAGGCTGGCCATGCCCCCCAGAAATCCAAGCAGAAGCCCTGGTATCAGGGATTTATTTATCTTCTACAATTGAAACTTTGTAGCCTGGAGCAGAGCCAAGTCTTCTGCGTACTCTGTGGTGGCAGCCATTTTTGTTGGGTTTTATTTATCTTCTATAATTGAAACTTTATAGCCATAAGTGAAGGCCTGGGCCATCCAGGCAGGTGGAAAGCTTGGCTTCCTCCATCTCTGGATGCAATTCAAGCCTCCTGCTCTCTCTAGCTCCATGGCTGCCATCATTTTTATTTATCTTCTATCATTGAAACTTTGTAGCATTGAGTAGAGGCCTGAGCCAGCAAGGGAAGGCGAAAAGCTTGGCTTCCTCTATTGCCGGGGAAACCCAAGCCTCCCTCTTGCTCTCTGTGGCTGCAGCCATCTTGGTTGGGCTTATTTGCATATTCACTCCTGATTGGCTGGTGGGTATGAGTTGTGGGCATGGCTTGTGGGTGAACAGATGTACAGTCAATTTGCATATTACTCTTTTATTATATAGGTTGCTCACTGCAGTGTTATTTACAATAGCCAAGGTTTGGAAGCAGCTGGTGTCCATCAGTACATGAGTAGATAAAAAGTAGTATTCCATTTACAGAATGGAATACTACTCTGCTGTAAAAAGGAAGAAAAATTTACCCTTTGTACATTATGAATAGACCTATGCTAAGAACATTATGCTAAGTGAAATAAGCCAGTCAGAGAAAGACAAGTACTATGTATGTGGTTTCACTCATATGTGGAATTTTAATAACAAATTGAACTACCAAGCAAAGTAAAGACAGGCTCAGAGAGCAGGCAGGCAACTCTGGTGGCGGAAAGGGTATTGGGTGGGGTGGGGTGGGGTGGAGGGACTGAGCAAAAAAGAAAACAGAAAGAATCCATGAACATGGACAACATTGTGGTTATTTGTGGGGGAGGGTGGGGGAAGGGTGGAGATGGGAGAGGATATAAAGGGGATAAATGGTGATCTAAAATAAAAATGAATTTTATAGAAAAGAAACTGCCGCAGCCATCTCAGCCCTCAGCAACCACCATCCTGATCTGTCAGCAACTATCAGCATCAAGGCAAGACCCTCCACCAGCTCAAATATTATGACAGTTGAAGACTCAGATGAGCATGTTTTAGCAATAAATGCTAAATATATTGTTTAAATATATTTCTATTGATTTCAGAGAGGAAGAGGGAGAGATAGAAACATTAATGATGAGAGAGAATCATGGCTAGGCTGCCTCTGCATGTCCCCCACTGGGGATCAAGCCTGCAACCTGGGCATGTTCCTGGACTAGGAATCGAACCAAGACCTCCTGGTTCATAGGTGGATGCTCAACCACTCACCCCCATTGGCCAGGCAGCAATAAAATATTTTTAATTAAATTGTGTACATTGCTTTTTAGACATAGGCTACTGGATACATGATAGACCACAGTAACATAAATATAACTTTTTATATGCACTAGAAATAAAAACATTTGAGTGGCTTGCTTTATTGCGATATTCACTTTATCTTGACGGTCTGGAACCAAAACTGCAATATCTCTGAGATATGCCTGCAATTAGGTCAAGAAAACCTTAATCTTTGTACATTCAATAACATTTACTGCTAAATGGGTACCTTGTCCTGATGCAGGATGCTGTGGTAGAATTATACACACATTTAGTTTTAAATTTTCATAATTCACAGACTTTAAAATCTTTGTACCAGAAGCAATGATCTTAGGAGCAAGAAACAGGTTGAGGGATACATTTCTAAATCATAATGGACCACCTGAATTCCAAACTTAGAGGGCAAAGATGGAATCTTCTAGGAAAATAAATTTATTTGCATCTAAATAGCATTCATGTGATCGAATGAAAGCTTTTTAAAACTTATAAAGACATAAAGCAAAACATCAGAAGAACGTTTGCCAAGAGCAGGCCTTGTATGTAAAAATCAAGCTTCACTGCCAATCAAAAAAAAAAAAATCCTATAAGCCTGAGTTGAACAAAAGACTCTTTTCATGTCTAAAAATTAGAGTTTTGTTTCAGAAATATTAATGTTACATCTGAATCAAGCAATATTTAACAGGTTTGTGTTAAAAGCATTGGCCTTGATATTCACAACAAAAGAAATTATACAATCAGTAGGTTATTTATGTTCCTTTTTGAAGGTTAAAAAGATATTTGTCGAAATGTTTTAAATTTCTAAATGCTTCAGATTCACTGCCCTTCACCCCTTCCCATTGTGTATTTATTAAAATGCTCCTTTTGACCCCCAATTATACAGCATCTTCAGGTTGAATATGGTTTAGCAGTACCCAGGCATTCTTTAAAATAGCTAATTGCAAACTTTTCTTGTAACTCCAATTGACTACATACAGGAAAAAGAACTACTTGGCCAGAGAAGATGGAGAGATGATGAGTGAGCAAGGAAGACAAGTTAGAAAAGAAAATATTTTAAAAATTAGATTTCAAAGTGAACCTTGCCCTTATACACTCAATGAGGAGCCACAATTCTATTCTCAGTTCTAGATCAGACATTTCTATTTCACCATACACTTATCTTTCAGAGAAAATAGCTAAGCTCAGAATGCCTATTTTCCCATTGGGGCTATTTGAGCCCAACCAGTATATTTCTGGACTATTCCCCTGATCTGACTGGATTGCATATAATTACTTATATGTATAAGGAAAAAGAAAGTTAAGAAGTCACTGGATATGTTAACCTTTTTGTGGTAATCATTTTGCCATATATATATATATATATATATATATATATATATATATTCTTCACAATGTACACTTTAAACTCGCATATGTTATATGTCAATTATATCTCAATAAAGCTGGAAAATAAGTAAATCACTATCTACCTTGATAAAGAATAAAGAGAAAAGGTAAAAATAACCAAATTAGGAATAAGGATGGGTGAATCACTCTCAGATGCTGGGAAAATTCAAACAGAATCATGAGAAAAGAATAAATCCATGCTGATTTTAAAATTTTGTACTCAATTTTGTTTTAAGGGGCATTGCAAGTGTAATTAAAGACCTGAGATGGGGAGATTTTCCTGCGTTATTCAGGTGGACCCAGTCTTATCATATGAGACCTTCAAATTAGAGAGAAGGTCTCTGACTGTGGTCAGAGAGAGATGTGATGCTGAAAGTAGGTCTAAGAGATGCATTGTTTCTGATTTCGAAGATGGAGTGAGTGTGGAAGGGAGAGAGGGAGGAACAAGCCAAGGAATGCAGGCAGACGGTAGAAGCTGGAAAAGGCATACTACTCTGGAATCTCCAGAAAGGAATGCAGTGCTGCTAACATTGATTTTAGTCCCGTGTGACCTGAGTCAAAAGTCTGACCCAATAGAATACTACGCTGCGGTAAAAAAAGGAGCTCCTACCTTTTGCAACAACATGGATGGAGCTGGAGAGTGTTATACTAAGTGAAATTAGCCAAGCAGAGAAAGATAAATATCACATGATTTCACTTATTTGTGGACTAGAATGAACGACATAGACTGATGAACAAGAACAAATCCAGAGACTGAGAAAAGTCCATCAGAATGTCAAACCTCCGGGTAAGTGGCAGGTGGTGGGATAAGGGGGAAAGTCAATATATTTGAACTATTGAACTAAGGTAAGTAATTTGTGTTTTTACATCCCTGACAAAGTTTATATAAACTTATTAAAAAAATTGGCAGCTAGTCTTTAAAATAGCTGATTGCAAACTTTGCATATATATGGCAAAATGATTACCACAAGATTGAATTGACATGGCCTAGAGCTTGTCATCTCCTATGGACACCAGTCCTTGGGCTAGGCCTTCCTTAATCTCCCGTGACACCATAATACCCTTACATGATATTATTCTACAATGTCATTATAATTTTTGATATTTGACAATAGCATATTATACAATTATCCCAAATAAACTTACAAACTAATTCTTTGAATGTTGGGCAGCAATTTTTAAAAGGATAGGAAAGGAATTAATCCCTTTCAGAAGGAATTAAGGCACTGGGAAGGCATCCGAGCATTCTATATTGGCCCCTCTTGCCCTTTTTGCCAAGAGGGGCCCTCTTCTTACTATCCAAATACACACAGCTCATGCCTGAGCTTTCAGTTCCAGCTGTGGCTGAAGCCTCTGTGTCACTGGCACCATGGATCTGTCTCTCACCCTCTGGGCCCTCTCTGGGGAAGAAACCTCGATCCCCTGAGATAAGTGATCAGTATCTGGACCCTGCCAGCAAGCGAGGGGGACCCCAAGGCAGGTGCTGGATGTGGAGGCCATGGGGGCATAGACTACAAAAGAGACAGAACTGAACCTCATATCATCCTGTTTGGCCCTGGAGGATGGCTGGTTAGCCAAAGACGGATAAGATTCCTCAGGGAAGGAACAACCTAAGACAGGCACAGTCGAAGAGGGGCCAACAGGAGAGAACTAAAAGGTCAACAGAGGTGGGGCAAGGACCCTCACCCACAAACCTTGCAGGGGCCTGAACTCTCACCCTTTCTGAGGGAGGTCTCCTGCCCGCACGGCTGCTTCGCCTCCCATGCACAGCTCAGATCGGGACCCAGGTTGCAGACAGAGACTCAGCCAGCAATAGCTGCTCTATATCTAAATTCAATCTAGTACCAGGAATGCTCAGGACCTACTCAAGAATGCAAATAATTCTTTTAACTAATATTTACAGGGTAAACTAAGATTTTTGCTTGAGTATTAAAATTGACAGTAAAATAGTAATCAAGTTTTCAGATTAATTTAAATTGGCCAAGTGAAATAAGTGAACACTCAAGAAAATTTAAGTGTACTGGACAAAAAGCTGTTCCTAAAACAACAACTAAAATATCTATTAGTAGTTCATCTCATTGTAAAATTGCCTAACATCCAAAGAACCTAAAGCAGTCATATTTGTGTGCAAAAATTAAAATCTAAAATTACCAAGACTGCAATCTAAAATTTCCAATAGCCCCCATTAATCAAAAAGGGGTGGGAGTAGTGGGGTAATATCATGTAAGGAAAAATATCATGTAAGTAAAATACATCTAGAAAATTCTTACTCCAGAAAAGTAACTTCCATTTGTAAAAACAATTGCAGGACACCCATGAAAAACACACATGGCCTCATAATAAGCCAAAGGAAAATCATTTAGGCAAAAATAAAAAGAATCCCAAGTCTAATTTGCAGAGAGGATCCCTTTGTTAACTTTTGGTCGAGAATGTGTTTGTGTACTTTCAGAGAACAACTCCAAGACCATGTGGGTTTCGGAGACAGTGAGGAACTGATGGGTCTGTTCCAGTCACGAGGACGGTCCAGAGATGGGGGACACTGACGACACCTTGCCATACTAACAGTTAGCAGCTGTGCATGGCTGCAGGCGGCCCAGGACCAAACCAGAGAGGATGGAACTTGCATTGCCATGATGTGTCCACCAGCTGGATACCATTGCTGACATGTACAAATAAAGAACTATTTGACATTGAAACTGGGACTCAGAACAGTTGGACATTGAAACTAAGACTCAAATATTTTTTGTTCTTGTACGTTTATTTCTAGTATGCAGATGCAGGATATTTTTGGAAAAAAAAAACAGGGGAGAGTGATTGATATAGAGGCAGGGAGGCATTGAACAGGCTGTAAAGCTACAGGGGGAAGGCTGGGGAGGGGGGAGGGCAGGTGCTGGGGGAGATCAACCGAAGGACTTGTATGAATGCATATGAGCATAACCAATGAATGAAAGACACTGGGGGAGGGCAGGTAGGGACATGTGCTGGGGGTAGGGGAGGCTGGGGGAGGATAATGGGGAGAAAAAAGGAAAACGTATGTACTACTATTAAATGTAAGTTATACAGCAAAAAAAAAATCAAAGGTATTTTTTTTAAAGTCTGACCTACAGAACTGTAATATGATACATTTGCATTGTTTTTTTAAATCTTTATTGTTCAGTTTATTAATTACATTGTTTCCCCTTTTTTATCCCCCTATATCTCCCCTCCACCCTGTACCTAGCCCACCCTCCACCCTCACCTCCCCCTCCCCACTGTCCTCTCCCATTGTTGCAAGATTTTTGTCCAGTCTCTTGCTGCACTTCCCACAACCCTTTTCTCCCCAAGAATTGTCAGTCCATTCCCTCTCTATGTCCATGTTTCTGTTATATTCACCAGTTTATCCTGTTCATCAGCCTATCAATTCACTTGATTTTTATGTTCATTTATTGATAGATATGTATTTGTTGTTCATAATTTATATTTTTACCTTTTTCTTCTTCCTCTTCTTAAAGAATATCTTTCAGCATTTCATATAATATTGGTTTGGTGGTGATGAACTCCTTTAGCTTTTTCTTATCTGCGAAGCACTTTATCTGATCTTCAATTCTGAATGATAGCTTTGCTGAATAGAGTAATCTTGGTTGTAGATTCTTGCTATTCAGTGTTTTGAATATTTCTTGCCACTCCCGTTTGGCCTGCATCATTTCTGTTGAGAAATCCGCTGACAATCGTATGGGTGCTCCCCTGTAGGTAACCAACTGTTTTTCTCTTGCTGCTTTTAATATTCTCTCTTTATCTTTTGCTCTTGGCATTTTAATTATGATATGTCTTGGTGTGGTCCTCTTAGGGTTCCTATATTTTGGGGTTCTGTGTACTTCTTGGGCTTTTAAGTCAGTTTCTTTCACCAGGTGAGGGAAGTTTTCAGCCACTATGTCTTCAAGTAGGTTTTCATTAACTTGCTCTCTCTCTTTTTCTGGCACCCCAATAATTCGGATGTTGGCATGCTTGAGGTTGTCCCAGAGGCCCCTTACACTATCTTCAATTATCTGGATTCTTTTTGTTTCTTGCTTTTCCAGCTGAGTGGATTTTGCTTCTTTGTATTTCAAATCTTTGACTTGGTTCTTGTGGCCCTCTGGACTGCTTTTAGGACTTTGTGTAATATTTTTTATTTCAGTCTGTGTATGCTTGATTTCTAGTTGGTTCTTTTTCATATCCGTGAGGGTCTCGTTCGTGTCCTCAGAGGTCTTGTTCATTTCCTTGAGGGTCTCATTCATTTCCTTTTAAGTCTCATTCATTTCCTCATAGTTCTCACTAAGTTGATCGGCCTTTTCTAGGAGCCTCTTGAAAAGCCTTATAACCGTGGTTTTGAACTCTATGTCTAGTCGTCTTTTTTCCTCCATTTCTTTCACACCCAATTTCTTTTCATATCTCTGTATGGTGCCTGCTTTATGTGGTAGATGCCCTCTAAGGGTCAGTGGCACAGCCTCCCCAGTTACCTTAGGTGGGTACGCTTACTGCAGTCCTTTATAGGTTGTACAGTATTTTTGAATTTAAGCCCAGCTTGTTGTTGTTAGGCCTAGGAGGGTTTGACCTCCAGGCCAATTGGCTGTGAAGGGAGACTGTGTTCAGGTTGGATAGGCGGAGTCTCTGAGCTGCGCAGGCAGCCTCAGTGTCAGCTACATCCTATGCGGCACTCGCTCGAGGGTCTCTGTTGGATAGGGATGGCTGCAGGCACCTCCACGAGAAAGCCACCAGTCTCTTCCCCTTGCCAGACAACTCTGCCTCTCCCCAAATGAGTCTGCACACCCAAAGTCTAGCCCAGGGTTGTAAAACAGGTGGTTTCTGGACCAGGAGACAAGTTTCCAGGGAGCAAGTTGCGCATCTGTGCTGTCGCACAGTTGACTTGCGGCAAACTTCTTTTCCCAGCTACCCGGTTTCTCCGCAGACCTGGAGTCCTCCACCGCACCTGGCTTCCAGGGTGCGTCCCCCGGGTCTCGGACCTCACCTGGCACTGGGGAATCCGTGTAGTGGGATGTCTCCGCCCTACCTGTTAACAAAATCCAGCCGGGGTTGCTGCTCCAGCCACAGCCCGCGTGCGAGACCAGGATGGCTCCTAACCTGTTTCCGTCTTCAAGGCTGCGCCCCCGCCACTCTTCTGAGTCTCAGTGTCCCACCTTTACTTTTATTTGTGGAGTTTTCACTCAGCCAGCTTTCTGGTGATTCTGGGTGATGTTTGTTTTGTTGTTATGTTATAGTCTCTGAACTGTTGCGCGGGGCAGAACAATGGGTGTTCACCTATGCTGCCATCTTGGTTCTCTTTAAATTTGCATTGTTTTAACCACCAGTTTGTGGCAGCTTGTTACAGCTACAATAGGAAACTAATACACTCACTTTTTAGGTGTTTTTAAAAAATATATATTTTTTACTGATTTCAGAGAGAAAGGGAGAGGGACTGAAAAAGATAGAAACATCAATGATGAGAGAGAATCATTGATTGGCTGCCTCCTGCACACCTTCTACTGGAGATCAAGCCTGCAACCCAGGCATGTGCCCAGTCTGGGAACCAAACCATGACCTCCTGGTTCATAGGTCAATGCTCAACCACTGAGCTACACCAGCCTGGTCCTTTTTAGTTTTTGAGTGCTTTACATGTATAAATACTTTATCTCATATCTGTCTAGGCTCTTTTGAAGAAATTGAAACTTTAAATAAAAACAAGTTCAAAATAATAGAAAATTAGAAGTAGACAATTTCCAGCATCCAATGGTTTACAGTTCAATTCAAAAGCTAAACTTTCTAAGCGTGTCTGAGATGAAATAAAACAATAAAAACAAAACCCAAGAACATCAGTCTCTGCTAAGTAGCTGCTCCTCAAAATGGTCAAAGGCAATTTTCCTGGGGACACTCTGAAAGCTTACAATGGGCTCTTTTATAACATTGCATTACACACAGATCTTGCCTCCAGAGCCCTGCTGTAGGTTGGAGCAGTGGTCCATGTCTTATTTTCTTCTTGTCTAGCCCGTACACTTATATCCTCCAACAGAGCTTGCTTTCTTTTCTTCTTGGTAACTAATACCACTCAGCCTTCCCATTCAATGTGATTCCCCTCACCTGTTTGCAAGGTAGCCCGTCTCTCCACAGTTCCCACCTCCTAGAAGCCTCTGAAGACAAGCACAGGTCTTGTTTTGTTTGCAGAATCTCCCCTCTAACTGCTATGGTGAACAGTGAGACAGGAATAATATGACAAAGTCAGAATGACAAAAAATAGCAAATGAGCCCTAAATGATTTGGTTCAGTGAACAGATCATCGGCCTATGGACAGAAGAGTCCCAGGTTCAATTCCAGTCAAGGGCATATATCTCCAATGCAGGCTCCTCCCTAGCCCTAGTCTGGGAGTGCACAGGAGGCAACCAATCAATGTATTTCTCTCACATTGATATTTCTCTTTCTCTCTGTCTTTCCCACTCTCTGAAAATCAATGGAAAAAAATACTCCCAGGTGAGGATTTTTTTGAAAAATGTGGTGAAGAGAAGAACTAAGATGGCAGCAAAGGTAAAACACCTATCTTGCCGTCATAATCAGCAGTTTTAATACTACAACTTAACGAAAGAACAAACACCTTCCAGAATTACCAGAAAGCTCGCCGAGTGAAAATTCCACAAATAAAAGTGAAGATAAGACACTCTGTCTCGGAGGAGTGGCGGCGAACAGAGTTGAAAGATTTGCGCGGAGAGAGGTTTGGAGCGCACGCCACGGAGTGGGTGGGCGGCTGAAAACCGGCCAGTTTTCTCGAACGGGGAGACAAAGGCGTCCCACTGGACTGATTCTCCAGCTCTGGGCGAAGTCCAGAGAACCCACTATCACACGGGGTGAAAACTGGACAGTGGGAGGGCACGCTGAAGCTCGGGTGCTGCCGGGTCTCCCGGCTTGTGGAGAAGGCAGCTTGCCCGCGAACAGCTCAGCTACGTTGCGGCACAGAGAGCGCACCTCGACTTGTCTCTCATTCAGAAAACCGTCAGACTGCTTTGTTTTATGACCCTGGGTGAGACATTGCGCATGCAGACTCATTTTGGGAAAGTCTGAATTCCCCGGCAACCGGCAGCCGGTGGAGCTCCGCAGCGGCTCTCTCACAGAGGTGCTGGCAGCCATTGCCCCCTGCACAGAGTCCCGGGGCCACATAGGGCAGAGCTAACACTGTCTGCTTGGCCCGGAGACTCTGCCCACCCAACCTGAGCACAGCTGAGCTTCACAGACAATTGGCCTGGAGGTCAACCCTCCAAGTGCTAACAACGATTAACTGAGCTTAACTTCAGCAAGACTGTGCAGCCCATATCCACCTCAGGTAACCGGGGAGGCTGGGCCACTATCCCTAGTAGGAAGTCTACCACACAAAGCTAATTGACCAACTCAGGGAAGCAGCCACCATGCAGCAACATGGAAAGAAATCAGATGTGAAAGAAATGGAGGAAAAAAAATGACTGGACATGAATTCAAAACCACGGTTATAGGGTTTTTCAAGAGGCTCCAACAAAAGATCGAGGCCTATAAGGAAATAAGCAAGACCACAAAGGAAATGAATGAGTCCTACAAGGAAATGAAAGAGACCCTCAAGGATATAAAGGAGACTCTCAAGGATATGAAAAAGGACCAACCAGAAATTAAGCATACACTGACTGAAACAAAAAATATTATACAAAGACCTAAAAGTGCTCTGGAGCACCCCAAGAACCAAGTTAAAGATTTGAAATACAAAGAGGTAAAATCCACTCAGCTGAAAAAGCAAGAAACCAAAAGAATCCAAAAAATTGAAGATAGTGTAAGGGGCCTCTGGGACAACCTCAAGCATACCAACATCCGAATTATAGGGGTGCCAGAAAAAGCGAGAGGCCAAGACATTGAAAACCTATTTGAAGAAATAGTGAGAGAAAACTTCCCACACCTGGTGAAAGAAATTGACTTAGGAGTCCAAGAAGTGCACCGAAACCCGATATATAGGAACCCTAAGAGGACCACACCAAGGCACATCATAATTAAAATGCCAAGAGCAAAAGATAAAGAGAGAATATTAAAAGCAGCAAGAGAGAAACAGTTGGTTACCTATAAGGGAGCACCCATACGATTGTCAGCGGATTTCTCAACAGAAACGATGCAGGCCAGACGGGAGTGGCAAGAAATATTCAAAGTGATGAACAGCAAGAATCTATAACCAAGATTACTCTATCCAGCAAAGCTATCATTCAGAATTGAAGGTCAGATGAAGTGCTTCGCAGATAAGAAAAAGCTAAAGGAGTTCATCACCACCAAACCAACATTATATGAAATGCTGAAAGATATTCTTTAAGTAGAGGAAGAAGAAAAAGGTAAAGATGAAAATTATGAACAACAAATACACATCTATCAACAAATGAACATAAAAATCAAGTGAATTGATAGGCTCTTGAACAGGATAGACTGGTGAATATAACAGAGACATGGACATAGAGAGGGAATGGACTGACAATTCTTTTTCTTTTTTTAACATATTTTATTGATTTTTTACAGAGCAGAAGGGAGAGGGATAGAAAGTCAGAAACATCAGTGAGAGAGAGACATCGATCAGCTGCCTCTTGCATGCCCCCCACTGGGGATGTGCCCGTAGCCAAGGTACATGCCCTTGCCGGAATCAAACCCGGGACCCTTCAGTCCGAAGTCTGACACTCTATCCACTGAGCCAAACCGGTCCTGGCAGGACTGACAATTCTTGGGGAGAAAAGGGTTGTGGGAAGTGCAGCAAGAGACTGGACAAAAATCTTGCAACAATGGGAGAGGACAGTGGGGAGGGGGAGGTGAGGGTGGAGGTTGGGATAGGTACAGGGTGGAGGGGAGCTATAGGGGGATAAAAAGGGGAAACAATGTAATTAATAAACTGAACAATAAAGATTAAAAAAATAATTAAAAAAAATAAAAAAATAAAATGCCAAAAAAAAAAAAAAATGTGGTGATGGTCTTACTGTCTCTGGCACCTAACTGATTAAAATCATAAAACTGCCCTGGCCAGTTTGGCTCAGTGAATAGAGCAGTGGCCTGTGGACTGAAGGGTCATGGATTTGATACCAGATCAAGGTCATGTGCCTTAGTTGCAGGCTCGATCACAGCCCTAGTCAGGGTACCTGCAGGGGGCAACCAATAAATAGGTCTCTCTCACATTGATGTTTCTCACTTTCTGTCTCTCCTCCTCCCTTCCACTCTCTCTAAATATCAGTAGAAAAATATCCTTGGGTAGGATTTAAGTAATAATAAATCCTGAGAAGCAAAGCTTTGAAGGAACAAAGCTTAGAGTCTCTGAGACACAAAAGATTGCACATTACAATTTAAGAATTGAGGAAATAATAAGTAGCTGTGATGGTTGTGCCTGAATAGATATTCTGTGCATGTATGTGTATATTCATGTACATATATAATAATTTCAGCCTTGGACTTTTTCTTTCTTCATGGTGGAATTGTACAATTATATAATGACAATGCTACCATAGAGGTCATTTACTGCAACCCCCACATTTTGCCAAGGAAAGACTGAAAGCCAGACAGATGGAGACTTGTCTGTTCTTTGACTTCTTTTTCTTTGCTTTTCAATCTTTTCCTATCAGCAGCACATCAACCAAGTGATCGGATAAGATTATGTAGGCTGAGGTCAGGCTATCCCTTATTCTGATTGACCATGACAATCTCTCCCTTTAATGCCTTTCCTTCCTATCTAATCTTCAGTACTATTAATCCATTTATTTCATGATTAGCTTCTGCTTGATTTGTCTTTTATAGATAAACTGAGTCATCAGCAGGCATTTAGCTGGAACTCAGCCTTGCTATATGTCCAGCTCATAGAAGTCTGTGACTTTTCTATCTTATTCTATCTCCTGTATCAAAGGTTTTTGTTAAAATAATTTCCTTATTGTGTCAAGTGTTAATCTTTTAGTGATAGAGAAATTGTCAAACTAAATTACTTTGGAAAAATGAATACACTGACCTATCATTTCCAAGTCCTCACATAACCAGAGTCCTAGCTTCCACATATCTCCTGAAAATGTGAAAGCAGTATACAAAATCTCCAGAGTAAAAAAAAAATCTTGTAATTCTCAGAAAAAATATGCTGAAAAAAATTTAGTACAACAATCTGAACTTGGGATAAAAAATGAATGATAACTGGTATTTATCCAGTGCTTTCAATGTGCTTGGTATTATTCTAAGTACATTATATATTTTAACCAAATATTCAATTACTGATTATTTGATTTATAAGTATTATATATACATAAACACTTTTCCTGATGGACAACACAAAATTAGGCACTGGTGCCATTCATTAAGTGCTTTCTGAATGGCAGGTCCGATGCTTGGCACTCAGGATATGGTGTTAAACAAGATCTTCCTTCATGAAGTGTATATGCTTTAGAAATGGGACAGACACACACACACAATGATATACTATCATGTGATAAATGTTATGAGTAAATGACGAAATGAGAATCTAATGATAGAAGTAATTACTATTCTCTGGGAGAAGATGGGAAGAGGTAATATAGGGTGGGGAATGAACCAAAATATAGGTCAAAACTAGATGGTGACAGAAGTTATATGCCACATAAAAAAATTGTATTATGTTGATAGGAAAACACAAGATAATTAAACAAAGGAAGGTCCTGGTTAGCTCTATAATTGGGAAAATGGCTGGCGTAGATGAAGAAAGATGGGCACTAATTAAGAGGTTATTGGAGCCAGCTGGAGTGGCTTGGTGGTTGAGCGCTGACCTGGAGAGGTTATTGGAGTGGTCTAGGACAGAGATGATCAATGCTTAAATGGGTATAAGAGTTCTGAAAAGAAGAGCAGGAGATGGACTCAAGGGCAAGTTCAGTAAAATTTATAGAATGTGTACATGGGTTTGACATGAGGTGCAAAGGGCCTTAGTTAATTTGTAGATTTCTGGCCTCTGTAACTTTGTGGGTGGTGGTGCCCTTTATAAAATAAGGAGAAAAATGTGTCTTGCTTCAGTCCAAGTTGGAATTATAAATCAGATGCTAGAAAGAGCGGCATTCACTAAATAAATGTGTTGAAAATAATTCCCAAAGTGGTGGTATTCTGAAGTGTAGATGTGTACAGGGCTTCTACTGATTTTGATTAGTGAACATTCCATTTGGCAGTTTAATATCGATCAAAGGGAGCCCTGGTTTGGGTAGATTGTATGAGTCTGTCATATTATTCATGATTCCTTAGGGGACTAACTTCCACTGGAGAAAATGAGGTTCGTTTTGAAGGTTGTGCTTCATTGTTGACATCTGTGTGTGCAACCCAAGCTGCCTCAAACAGGTGGTCCAGTTCCAGTTCTGAGCCCCTGTAAAATGAGACTCTAGACTTCAACAAAATCACAGAGAGGCAAGAGCCGACCCAGAAGTGTGTGTCCCATCCAAGTTAGTCTTAAAGCTCTGAGCTGAATGTCTAGGAATCAGCCAGCATACTGTAAAGTGCACCTGTAGTTGTGAAGGCAGCTTAAGAACAGTCATTCCTGACAGCGTGGCTGAGCCACAGGGCCCGCCAGCAGGCTCTGGAGTATGAGGACACTTTCCTCTGGCTCCTCTCAAGACAGAAAAGTGTGTAGCCTTGAAACTTGTGTGTATGCTTATTAGAGCCTGAAAGGATGGCACCTGCATTGGTCCATAGGCCATGCCTCCAAAGATTCTTTTTCCAAATACTAAGTGTGAGAGGAGGCTGATTCATGTTAGCCACCTATCAGAGGTGGCTATGCGGAGGAGGTTAGGAAGTGAGATTTAAGTTAACTCTTTAAATATTGACACCACTGCTGCCTTTCTTTGAGTTTTGGGCAAATAGCTTACCTGCTCTGGACCCACATTTTCCCATTCATGAAATGGTGGCACTAATAGCACTTAACTAGTAGTATTAAATGAGACAATCTATGAAGGTAAAAAAATCATTTCCAGAGATGAACAGATAAAGAAATATGATACACACTCCACACAAAATGAAATATTATTTAGCCATAAAAAGAAGGAAATCCTGGTATTTGTGACCTCATAGGTAGAACTGGAGGACACTGTGCTAAGAGAAATAAGCCATACAGAAATAAGCCACACATGATCACATTCAGATGTGGAATCAAATGAACAAAATAAACTTGTGAAGAAAATAGATCTAGAGACATAGAAGCATGGAACAGACTGGCAAATCTCAGAGGGAAGGTGAGGAGAGGGTGGGTAGTGGGCAGAAATACACCAAAAAACTTGTATGTATATATGCATAACCCATCGATAAAGACTATAGGGAGGTGAAGGCCTGGGGCAGGCTAGAAGAGATCAATGGGGAGGAAAGGGGAACATATGTAATACTTTCAACAATGAAGATTTATTTAAAAAAAATTAAAGTACATACAGTACTCTGTAAGCCTTTAAGAAATAAATGGCAGATAAAAATACTTTTAAAAATACATATATTTTATTGATTCTTTAGAGAGAGGAAGGGAGAGGGATAGTTAGAAACATCGATGAGAGAGAAACATTGATCAGCTGCCTCCTGCACACCTCCTACTGGGGATGTAACTACAACCAAGGTACATGCCCTTGATGGGAATCGAATTTGGAACCCTTCAGTCCACAGGCTGACACTCTATCCAATGAGCCAAACTGGTTAGAGCAATAAAAATATTCTTAACACACACACACATACACACACAAAAGTTAACTATGTGAGGTGATGGATGTTATTATGTTGGGCCTGGTAATCATCCCACAATAAGCATATCAAATCATCACATTTTATACTTTAAATATATACAGTTATATTTGTCAATTATTTTTTCAATAAAATTGGGAGAAAACAAACAAACAAACAAATAAATAAATAAATAAATATTTTTAAAATCATGGATTTTGAAGTTAGATACCTGGTTAAAAATCTGAGCAATGAGACATATTAGCTAAGTGATCATGGGAAAATCAGTTAAACTCTCCAATAGGTTTTTCATCTGTCAAATGTGGATAATAATATGCTTCATGGGTGGGATTATGATTAAAGGTAAGATGCATGTGTGAAGAAATTTAGCTCTGTGACCAGCACAAGGTTGATTTTTAACAAGTCATCCTGTGGCAGAATGACTCCTATGGGCTAACTTGAATAATTTGCAGCCTTTTAGCTCTTTTTAGTCCTGATCTTATAATTTAACTGAATTTAATACTCTAAACTAGCCTCTTAATAAGAAAAGAAGCTCATTTATTAGATGGATAGACAACAAAGTAGTAAATATTAAAACAGCTGCAATGAATACTAGACTCTTGTTTTCCTACACCTTGTCCCAGGATAAAAAACTGCCAGGAATCCAGGCATTCCCAGTAGAATTGAAATATGATGGATCTGATATTTGGAGGTCTCCATATTTTCTGTGTCATAATTATAGATACAATGTTTAGGATCATGGATTCTGGAGTCAAACTAACTGAGTTCAGATCCCAATTTGCTAAGTGCAACTCCCATACTATGGGAAGGTTTCTTAAACTCTTGGCCTCAATTTCATCATCTCTAAAATGGACTAAAAGAAGTACCTACTGTGTAAGATTGTTGTGAATCTGTACAGTCAAAACAAATAATATATTAGATTGGTACTTAATATATACAATAAGTGCTCAAAAATTATGTAAGTGACTATATCATTTATCATCAAATTGGAACAATTGTGAGAGTGAAAACATATGCTATTAATAACTAAGCTGAGTGTCTAACTGGTATATTTTGAACTAAACAATCAGTTTTGTATAATGTAGCCTCAACTCCTGTTCTACCTCCACTCATCCACCTTGATGGCCAATGAGATGTAATGGGATTACACTTTTCTCTAAGCAGATTGACTCTTCCGAATGGTTAATGAACTCATGAATCTTATTTTCTTTGACAGATGGCCTACAGGTCTTAGTTTTCATTTGGACATGTTAATTTACAAATCTGTTAGGATACTTTTTGGCATGTCTGTCATGAATCACAAGAATTCATTCATTTCTGTTTGGGTTAAGTATCTCACTTCAATAGTACCATACAATCAACCTAAAAATTTGATGAAAAATTTAATGGGAGTACACCTAATTATGGAAAGCATTATAAACTTTAATTATTCTTAAAATAGTTGAAAGCTCCAATAAATACAATCATTAAATCTGCTCAAATGGCCTATTAAAAGGATCGTCATACAAAGTAACACAGTTCCTAATCTCTGGTACACCTAGTAAACTGGTCAAACCCAAATTCATGATCACTCCAGCTGTGATGGAGTTGATGACAATGATGTCAACCAGTGAAAGTGACAGGAACTCCCCCACACACACACACTAGTCTTAGTGTAGCCAACTGATACACCAGCTCCAGTCCAAATTCGGAATCGAGACACAATCCTCCTTGTCCCCACTATTTTCTATTATGAATCATGAACCATTAGCAGCTACATCAAACCAGAGGGAAATACAATACATGCTTTTATCCTCCTCAGATCCACGCAGAAATGATAAGTTTTAAATATTACTATATTGAATTAGTTACTTTATTTTGAGAATCCAGTTGAATAAATCACAATTGTGGCTGAGATTTGCCAATCAGTATAAATTTACCCATTTGCTCACAATGCATATTTATTACCTACATTTCTAAACCTTAATATAGCCTTGGCTTCTTTTTTTCTTTTTCTCCTTTTTAAACCATGGCAAGAAACCAAATGTAGATGGAAATTCCCAACCACAGGTTAAAACCTGCTTTACCAATTTTATCCAACTTACAAAGTCAGACAATCACATTAAGGAAATAAGCACTTTATCCTTATTATTTAGTGAGCATCTATTATATACTCAGTTCTGTGCTAGGAAATACTAAAGATGTGGTCTACATGGAGTCTAGGCCAGGTGACACAGTTAGTTGGTGCATCATCCCATAACCTTATATACCATAAAGGTTTTGGGTTTGATCCCTGATTTATGAGCCTATGGGAGGCAACCGATCGATGTTTCTTTCCCACATTATTTTTTCTCTCTGTAAAATTAATAAAAACATATCTTCAGATGAAGATTAAAAAAACATAGAAGGAACATTTGTGAAACAATGATGATGAAAAACTATGCATAACAGAGAGAGATCTGTGATGTAAATAAGTTCGTCAAGAGAAGAAAATCAGACGTGATGGGACAATCATGGAACCCAAGCCGGAGCCAGAGCCAAAGCCAGAGGTGGAGCGGGCCGGGCGGCCCGGCGGCCTGGAGCTGGACGTGTCCGGAGCATCGCTGCAGACTGGGGCAGCAGGTCGTCCGGGGATCCGCCATGCTGGTGACTGCCTATCTTGTCTTTGTGGTTCTCCTGACCTCCTGCCTGGAGTTGGAGCTGTGAAGAGGCTGGGCTAAGGCCCCGAGAAGGGCCTGCAGCAATCCCTCCTTCGTTCAGTTTCAACTGGACTTTTATCAGGTCTACTCCCTGGCCCAGCCAGCCTACCTCTATAAACTCTATCAGCATTACCACTTCCTGGAGGGTCAGATTGCCATCCTCTATGTCTGTGGCCTTGCCTCCACAGTCTTCTTTGGACTGGTGGCCTCCTTCCTCCCTGGTGGATTGGCTGGGTTGAAAAAGTCTTGTATCCTCTTCACCCTCACTTACTCCCTGTGCTGCTTAACCAAACTCTCTCGGAACTACTCTGTGGTGCCGGTATGCCGAGCACTTGGTGGGCTGTCCAGAGCCCTGCTCTTCTCTGCATTCGAGGCCTGGTACATCGATGAGCTCTTTGGAGCGGCATGACTTCCTTGCGGAGTGGATCCCAGCTACCTTTGCCTGAGCTGCCTTCTGGAACCATGTCCTGGCTATAGTGGCAGGTGTGGCAGCGGAGGCTGTGACCTGCTGGATGGGACTAGGGCCTGTAACACCCTTTGTGATGCCATTCCTCTCTTGGCTCCGGCTGGGGCCTTGGCCCTTCACAACTGGGGAGAGAACTATGATTGGCAGCGTGCCTTCTCAAGGACCTGTGCTGGGGGTCTGCGCTGCCTCCTGTCGGACTGCCGTGTGCTGCTGCTAGGTTCCATACAAGCCCTGTTTGAGAGTGTCATCTTCATCTTTGTCCTCCTCTGGACACCTGTGCTGGACCCACATGCCGCCCCATTGGGCATCATCTTCTCCAGCTTCATGGCAGCCAGCCTGCTCGGCTCTTCCTTGTATCGCATCATGACCTCAAAGAGGTACCACCTTCAGCCTATGCATCTACTCTCCCTTGCTGTCCTCATCATAGTCTTCTCCCTCTTCATGCTGACTTCTCCACCAGTCCAGGCCAGGAGAGTCCAGTGGAGTCCTTCATAGCCTTCCTACTCATCAAATTGGCCTGTGGGCTATACTTTCCCAGCATGAGCTTCCTGCAGAGAAAAGTGATCCCTGAAACAGAGCAAGCTGGTATACTCAACTGGTTCCGGTGCCCCTGCACTTACTGGCCTGCCTGGGGCTCCTAGTCCTTCATGATAGTGATAGCAAAACAGGCACTCAGAACATGTTCAGCATCTGCTCTGCTGTCCTGGTGATGGCTCTGCTGGCAGTGGTGGGGCTCTTCACCGTGGTAAGGCATGATGCTGAATTGCGGGTGTCCTCACCCACTGGGGAGCCCTATGCCCCTGAGCTCTAACTTGGTTTCAAGACAGAGGGGCTGGAACAGACTCTTGACTTCCACCTCTCCAGGGTTGTACAGATCTCTCTTTGACTGACTTTGGGACTATCTGGCCCCTCAGCCTGTTCTTGGGGCCCCTCCTGACAGTGCTTTGGGTTGGGGAATACATGGTGATGATAGCCTGGAAAGAAGATGCCAAAAGTTGCCTCTGTGTTACTCCCTTTCTCCTTTCAATTTAAAAAATAAACACTTTTCACTGAAAAAAAAAAAGAGAGAGAGAGAGAAGAAAATCAGCCCCAGCTAAAGGAAGCCTGGTGAAGGAGGCCTTAAGGATGGCTGAAATCTGGATAGATGGAAAAGGAGGAAGGTCTTTTTCTGCCTCTAACAGTGGGGGAGGTCATTACAAGTTCAGCCAAAGCAGAGAGTTAAGACTGAGAAAGTCCTTGACATTTTGGAATGAAATAAACCTATTTTGGGGGACACTCGGGTAACTAAAGGTGTCAGGCAACAAGGAGAGAGCCCAATAGTTGTCCTTACAAGAGTAGGCCTTCCTTCTCCCCAGCTGCTGGCACTGGCTTCCTTCTGGCACCCGGGACCTGGGCTTCCCTTGCAGCCCTGGCTTCGTCCAGAAGGACATCCACTCTAGGTTTATTTGATGACTAGCAAAGCTGCCATTCTAATTGTACAGGATTTTGAAATTTTAAAATAAGCAACAGCATTTGATAATTATAATTGTTCCTTTATTAGCCTTTTTTTTTCCTGTTCAGAAAGAGAACAGGAGAAAATTCTCCCCCAGTGAGAAATGCCTCTCAAAAAAGAAGCTTAAACCCTAATCTGTTTGTGTGATGTCCCAGCGGAACAGTGGCTGACTTCAGGCTTGATGTCCTTAAAATATAACAATATTGCAAATATATTGGCTTCCCAGTGAGAGAGAGGTTTATTTGAAGAACAGTTTTCAAATCTGGCAAATAAATCAGTTTCTGCAATGCCCGCCCCTGGCAGTCATTCATAGAAATTTACTACTTGGCATCTTGATTCAACCACATATTATTGCTTAATTAAAAGTGCTTCTTTTAATAGATCAATAGAGTTGCCTTTAGGAGTTGCTCTAATGCCACATATAGTTTTATTCAGAGTGGTAAAAAGTTAGTCAGGAAGGATGACACACAGGCTCAATGAAGTCTGAGCTAAAATGTACAGGATACAACATGTTGTTTTGTATCAGGGTGCACGTAACACAAATCATAGCTCTTTGAAACAGAAAGAAAAATATGAGCCAATTCAAACTAATGACCTGGCTCTTGTTCTGAAGTGGGTGGGGGTTTACATGCAGCCTCTGCTGCTGCTCCTGCACAGGGTGAGCGCCCGAGGCTGGGCCTTCTTGCACTGCAGCCAGAGGGCTTGGCCAAGGCCAACTGAGGAGGATGAGAAGGTAGCACAAAAGGAGGAATGTGATTGCACGTGCTTTTTCATGCTCTGAAACCCCTGTCCTGGTCTTTCTCCCTTTTCATATAGTGCACTGTTGTATCTTTCTCTTGTCTGGTTTTCTGTTCTTTCCTTTTCTGAAAAACGTGTAAGAAGCTTCATTTCCCATGGCGTTGCCACACAGCTTCTCTCGGTCCAGTCCCTTCAGAACTGCTCTGTGAAAGAAGAGTTTTACAGAAGTGCAGGGCACACTTCAAATTTACCTTGATGTCAAAGGGAAAACAAAGGTTGGGGCAGAAAAACTTCTAAACAAAGCGGGGAATTGTGTGAAGATACATCGCTAGCAGTGTGCACGCACACGCGCGCGCGCACACACACACACACACACACACACACACACGTGTGTGAGAGAGAGAGCAGCAGAGAGAATGCATTTACAGGGAGCTGACAGGGAATGGTTGTAATGAGGAATTACTGTTTGTTGTTTTAAATAGATCATCCCATAAAGAAAATTAATCAAGCCAGATTAAATATTCATGAAGGGTGTAATTTTAAAAACCACATCTGTAAAACCACACTTGGGGAATGTGCACCTTTTGTTAGTATCCTGCATGACACATTTTCTCCCACACTGATCCGCAACCATACACACAAGTCTGCTTTTTTCCATAATGGGCAGCATTGCCTGCAAAATTGTCTGGCAAAGTAAAGGAGGATTTTTCAAGTGGTTATTTATTAAAATAAACTTCCATTGAGTTTTTCTTTAGTCTTCTAAAATGCCATTGCCATTGTTGAAATAAATGTAAATAATCTTTGCTCATTTAATTCCTCACTGATTAAATTAAGGTCATTTTATATTAACTAGTTTCACTGCTCCCACCCTCAGCATATTAAGAAACTAGAGACCTGATGCACGAAATTCATGCAAGAGTAGGCCTTCCTTCTCCCCAGCTGCTGGCACTGGCTTCCCTCTGGCACCCGGGACCTGGGCTTCCCTTGCAGCCCTGGCTTCGTCCAGAAGGACATCCAGTCTAGTTAGCATATTGTGCTTTTATTATTATAGATGTTATAAAAGTTAGCTCTAGAATTTCTTTTCTTCTTAATAGGCCTTTCTGCCAGAGTCAAAAATACCCTTTTATTTTTTTTGGTTCAGTGGGTGTGCAGTCTTAGTTATGGGTTGAATACGGGTTAGAGATCTGCTGTACAAAGTAGTGCTCACAGTTCACAACACGTGTTGTGAACTTAAAAATTTGTTAGGAGGGTAGGTCTCATGATATAAGGGTTCTTACCACAAACAACAAAAAGGGGGTCACAAAAAACTTTTGGTGGTAATGGATATATCTGTTATCTTGACTGGGGTGGTAGTATCATGGGTATACTAGTATGTATAAACTCATCAATTGTATGCATTAAACATGCACAGTTTTTTTTTTGTTTCTCAATTGTACTTCATTCAGTAGAGCTGCTAAAAACATCACTTTGAATTTCCAACAGACTAATGAGAACAGTGGCCATCAGTTAGATAAATCATTACATAAAAAATAGAAATGTGCATATAAGCATATCCCTTTAATTGTACTAATCAGAATGAGAATGCATCTCTCTCTCTCTCTCTCTCTCTCTCTCTCTCTCTCTCTCTCACACACACACACACACACACACACACACACACCTTATTCTTAAAACTTGCCCTTGGGCTCTATTCCCTGAAAGTGAGTAAAAGAAAAGCTTGAGAAATCTATAAAAGATGTGCCCATTTTATGTTCTTATGCCTTTTCAGATATTGATTTTTCTGTGCTCTGATTTTTACAATCACCAGCAAACTAACCTTTTACAAAAATGTAGCACCTCCTAAGTCTTGGTACGTAGCAACTTTTCCAGTGCCAAAGCATCCCTTCGGAGCAGTGTGCTGTCCTCTTTAGATGTGCCTGACCAGAGAAATGCTTGAATTCAATGGCCGGCATGTTGGTGTCAGAGTGTGTGCACACGTGTGCATGCACACACCCAACACCTATAGGCAGTCTCGGTATTCTTGATGCTGGGCAATTTCATTAAAATTTCATTTCAGTAGCCAGTTGTGACCTCAGTGTGTCCAAGAAGAAAAGGAAAAAATGGCTGATACAAAAGGGAGTGAAAGTAACCTTACTGAACAAATAAACTGGCAAGTGTATCTAATAATTGCCTGGGTTCCACATTTTCTGCGATAAATGAGTAAACTTTAAATGTATCTCTAAGATGCACTATCACAGGCATTGCCATGGGCAAGTTTTATCCAATGATGAAACAGCAAGGCCTAGTGAGATAAAGATGATAGAAGGGGTGCTATCAGGTGGCAGCTGGGTAATTACAACTCTCTATTTGGGCTCTGCAGTGATGCTGCATGTGATAAGTGGGGAATAATGAAGAAAAAGGAGTAGTGATAATGCAGGAGCTAAATGGGAGAAAATAGCCTATCATAGCCCACAGCCCTCCGAGTGCCTGTGGGGACTTGGGACTATCTTTTTCCGTTTTCATCCACAGAAAAAAAAAGTACTCTCTCTCTTTCTTCTTCTTTCGCTAAATTTATGTCTGGTGGGACAAAAGGAAAACCTGAAAAGAAATCAAGGGTATGTGAAGAGAATATGACCTTTGCAAATAACTCTGAAGGTCACTATGTAATTATTCTAAAATAAAAGTATCCTGTAATCTCCCCCGTACTCACAAAAGATGCAAGAGCATTTTTTAAATGTGATTCTGCACAATTTTGCTGGGAATCGTGGCTTATAAAAAGGTCAAGAAAAGTATTTCCAGTGACAGCCTGTCCAGTGGAATCTCATAGCACTCAGCCATTTGTTTACTAGAGTCAAACTTTGCTTACAACACAAGACAAGCCAAATGGAAACAGACTGCTTCTGGATGATATTTTAGGGCCAGATCTTTAAAACAAAATAGCCTGTGTAAAAGTTGAGGTGTTTTAACCTTGCCCCTTTTGTCATCTAAAGCAGTCTGGATTTCACGTGGACCTGAATTTGGATTAATTTAAGTTGTTTGTTTTTGTTTTGCTTGGAACCATTCTAAACCTTATATTGATGGTTAATTAAATCAAGGAGGGAAAGTGTGTATAGTATGTGTGCACATGCTGTATACAAGTGTGTATAGTATGTGTGTGTAAATGCACATATGATGGTTAAGACCCTTTTAGATGTTTGGTTTTTTTAATTGTGGCAAAATATACATAATATAAAGTTTACCATATTAAGTTCACTGTTGTTAAGTACATTCAGATTGTTGTGCAAGAATATCCAGAAGTCTTTTCATCTTGCAAAATTGAAACTCTATACTCATTAAACAACATCTCCCTGTTCTCCCCTCCCTTCACCTCTGGTAACCACCATTGTACTTCCTATTTTTATAAATATGACTATTCTAGGAACCTCATATGAGTTGTATCATACAGTAGTTTTCTATTTGTGATTGCCTCATTTCACTTAGCATAATGTTTTCAACTTTTACCCATGTTGTGGCCTGGGTCAGAATTTCCTTACTTTTAAGGCAGAATAATATTCCATTTTCTGTATATATCATATTTTGTTTTTCCATTCATCCATCAATGGACACGTGGGTTACTTCCACCTTTTGATCATTGTGAATAATTTGACTATAAACATGAGTGTACAAATATCTCTTTGAGATACTGCTTTTAATTCTTTTGGGTATAATCCCATGAGTAGTATTGCTGGATCACATGGTAATTCTATTTTCAAAATTTTTTTGAGGAATTGTCATATTGTTTTCCATGGTGGCTGTACCATTCTATATTCCCACTAGAAATGTGTAGAGACTTCAGTTTTTCCACATGCTTCCCAGCACTGGTTATTGTCCTTTTCATTTCTTATGTAACCATCCTAGTGAATGGAAGTGTTATCTTGCTGAACTTTAATTTACATTTACCTAATGACTAATGATGTTGATCATTTTTCATGTGTTTATTGGTTATTCTTCTTTGAAGGTATATCTACTAAAATCATTTTTTCAATTGGGTTATTTGTCTTTTTATTGTTGAATTATGAATTCTTTATGTGTTCTGAATATTTGACCCTTATCAGATACAGAATTTTAAACTATTTTCTTCCATTCTGTAAATTGTCATTAACTCTCTTGGTAATAACCTTTACTTTCAATTTTAATGAAGTGCGATATATCAGATATATATATATATCTTGTGATTTAAATGTTATATCTAATCCAGGGTCACAAAGACTTACAACTAAGTTTTCTTCTAAACATTTCATAGTGTTTTTTAATTTACTTTTATTTTTTAAATATATTTTATTGATCTTTTACAGAGAGGAAGGGAGAGGGACAGAAAGTCAGAAACATCAATGAGAGAGAAACATCGATCAGCTGCCTCCTGCACACCCCCTACTGGGGATGTGCCTGCAACCAAGGCACACACCCTTGACCGGAATCAAACCTGGGACCTTTCAGTCTGCAAGCCGATGCTCTATCCACTGAACCAAACTGGTTTCAGCTAAATTCATTTTTAAAGAATGCAATTTTTAAATGTTTTAACTGGACCCTAAATGACAATATCTAAAACTTGGTTTTCCCATTGAAATCTACATGCACAGAAAAAAGCTAAACAGATACATATAGTAAGTCACTCTGCTATTGTGGCAGCTATGAGCTGGACTCCTGGGTATAGAGAGAACTAAGACACCATTGCAGCCTTAAATAAGCTTGTGATGTGGTGAGAGAGAAGGCTTCTGAAAAAAATCATTATAAATGTACTAGAGGCCTATTGCTTGTTCAGTCTTTGCTCCAGCCAGAGAGCCGCTCCTGTAGCTCCCTCTGCCCTCTGCCCTCCCTCTCATAGCAGGCATTCTGTCCTGCCTGGCCACTCCGTGCATGCATGCGTGCTTCCCAGAGGCCTGGAGCAGCTTGGGGATGGGGCTGCCACAATCTGTGTTGGGTTAATTTGCATACTCACTCCTGATTGATTGGTGTGCTTCGTAAAGTGATGGTCAATTTGCATATTTCTATTTTATTAATGTAGATTAGTCTGTTCAGGCCACAACAAAATGCCACCAACTGAGTGGCTTAAACAATCCTATATAATGAAGAGGTAATATGCAAATTAACCCTCATGCTCTCACAAGATGGCTGCCTACAACCAGGCTGGCAGGAAAATTAGTAAGGGATGACCAAATGACTGAATAAGCAGGCTGCATGGGGCAAACAGGCTGGCAGGGTGGGGGGAAGGCTGTGAGGGACAACCAAATGACTGAACAGCAGGCTGCATAGAGTGACTAGGCCAGTAGGGGGGGGGACAATGAAATTGACAAGGCCAGCGGGGGGGGGGGGGGGGGGGCAGTAGAGGGTGACCAGGCCAGCAGGGGGATGCAGTTGGGGGTGATTAGGATGGCAGCAGGGGGCAGTTAGGGGCAATCAGGCCAGCAGGCAGGTGAGCAGTTAGGAACCAGTGGTCCTGGATTGTGAGAGGGATGTCTGACTGCTGGTTTAGGCCCAATCCCCAATATCGGGCCTAAACCAGCATTTCAACATCCACTGAGAGGTCCTGGATTGGAGAGGGTGCAGGTTGGGCTGAGAGGACCCCCCCGCCACCCCCATGCACAAATTTCATGCACCATGCCTCTACTGTAAATATATTTACCTAGAGTTCTGGAGGCTGAAAGTCCAAGTGTCAAGTTACTTACAGAATTGATAGCTGGTGATACTTCTGTCCTTGGCTTGCAGATGGGAGCTTTTCACTGTGTTTGTCATATGGCCTTTTCTCCCTGGGCTCATACAGAGGGAGAGCTCTCTGGTGTCCCTCCTCCTTCTCCTCCTCTTCTAACTCCTCCTTCTCCTTCTTCTTTTTTTGTAACTGTATTTTTATTAATTTCAGAGAGGAAGGAGAAGGAAAGGAGAAATAGGAACATCAATGATGAGAGAGAATAATTGATCAACTGTCTCCCACACATCCCCCACTAGGGTTTGAGTCTGTAATCCGGGTATGTGCCCTGTCCAGGAATTGAACCACAATGGCTGGGCTGTTTTCTCTTCTTTTTATAAGGCCACCAGTTACTATTTTTATTTATTTATTTATTTATTAAGGTATTACATATGTGTCCTTATACCCCCACTACCTCCTCAACCCCCCTGGTGTCTGTGTCCATTGGTCAGGCTTATATGCATGCATACAAGTCCTTTGATTGCTCTCTCCTCCTTACCCGACCCTCTTCTACCTTCCCTCTGAGGTTTGATGGTCTAATAAATGCTTCACTGTCTCTGGATCTGTTTTTGTTTATCAGTTTCTATTGTTCATTATATTCCACAAATGAGTGAGATCATGTGATATTTATCTTTTTCCAACTGACTTATTTCACTTAGCATAATGCTAGCCATAGCAATTAGACAAGAAGAAGAAATAAAAGGTATCCATATTGGAAAAAAAGATGTAAAACTGTCATTATTCACAGATGACATGATACTGTACCTAGAAAACTCTAAAGATTCCATCAAAAATATATTAGACTTAATAAATGAATTTGGCAATGTAGCAGGGTACAAAATTAATGTCCAGAAGTCTATGGCATTTATATATATCAATAGTTAACTTACAAAAAAAAGAGAGATTAAAAAAAAACAATCCCACTTACCATTGCACCAAAAAAAGTAAGATATCTAGGAATAAACTTAACTAAGGATATAAAAAGACTGGTACAAGAAAAACTACAAAACACTCAAAAAAAGAGATAGAGGAAGACATAAACAGATGGAAGAACATACCATGTTCATGGATTGGTAGAATCAACATCATTAAAATGCCCATACTATTCAAAGCAATCTATAGATTCAATGCACTCCTCATTAAAATACCAACAACATATTTCACAAACCTAGAATGAACTCTCCAAAAATTCACCTGGAATAAAAAAAAGACCCCAAATAGCTGCAGCAATCCTGAGAGAGAAGAACAAAGTAGGAGGAATCTCCATACCAGATATCAAGCTGTATTACAAAGCCACTATTTTCAAAACTGCCTGGTACTGGCACAAGAACAGACATATAGACCAATGGAGTAGACTAGAGGATCCAGAAATCAACCAAACCACTAAGCTCAATTAATATTTGACAAAGGAGGTAAGAGTATACAATGGAGTCAAAATAGTCTCTTCAATAAGTGGTGCTGGGAAAATTGGACAGATACATGCAACAAAAATGAAACTAGACCACCAATTTATACCATACACAAAAATAAACTCAAAATGGATAAAGGACTTAAACACAAAATGGGAAACCATAAAAATCTTTGGGTCCCACTCTTATAACCTCACTTAAACTTAATTGTCCCCTTAAAAACGCTATCTCCAAATATAGTCACATTGAGATTAAGGCTGCAACATATGAATTTGGAAAGGTGGGAGTGGAGCTGTCCATAACAACATTATAAAGGTCATCTACCTTACCTTCTCTAATCCTTACCTTCCTGTTGAGATGGGTGTTACAGATGTGAACATAGCCTCAAACCTGAAGCCCTTTCTTCAAAGTCCTGAAGCATGATGGGATTTGAATCAAGATCTGCTTATGTGGTTGATTACTTGGCCACTGTTCTCTTTCCTCTGCATCACGCTATTCAAGGTAGCATTTTCTCTTTCTGAGACCCTTTCCCTAGCTTCTTAACCTTTCCACTCTTACTCTCTTTCTCTCATTAGCTAGAGTGACCATCTTCAAATATATATCAGCTCTTCATTCTTCTTGCTAAAACTCTACAGTGATTTCTCTTTGGAACTAGAATAAAACCCATATCATTACCATGGCTTACAAGCCCTTACATGAGTCAGCTTCTACCTACCCCTCTGACACCAACTCGGATCACTTGCCCCATGCTCTTTACTCAAAGCAAACTAATCTTTGTTCTTCATGTTCCTTAGCCATGAAGTGTAGATTCTTTTTGCAGTTATGTTCTCATTTGCTTGAAACACACATACATCCAAGCTAGTCAACACAACCCCTTCCTTCTTCTAATTCAGGTCTCAGCTCAAACATCACCTTCTTAGAGAGGCTGCCTCAGACCACCTGGTGGAAAGCAGCTCCCTTCATCCCTCTAATTCTCTCACGTCATTTGTGCCTCATCTTCACAGCACTTGTCACTACCTAAAACTTTTTTAAAAAAATTATTTACTGATTTACTATCTGCCTTTCCCCATTAAATTATAAACTCTACAAAAGCAAGGACTTTGATTTTCTTATCCATTGCTCTCTCAACCATCCCTAGAATACTGTCTGATACATAGTAGTTGGTTAATAAATATTTGTTGAGTTAATTAATTACAATGTTCACAATGCTTAGGAAAAGGCAGAAATTAAGGGAGAAAGGGAGGACATGAGGTGATGAAAAATCTTCGGCAAAAAGATAGTTTGGACATTTGAAATTGAAGGATAAAGTTGTGAGAGCCTTAAAAATAGAAGTGAGATGAGGACATTCCAAGATGAACAGCATATGTGATATCATGGGGCTGGGAAACACTACTGTAATCTTACTATTTTACTTGTATTTTCTCTTCACAATTTGAAAGCACTTCCACACACATGGTTTTATTTTATCTTCATTCCTATTTTGAAGATGAGACCATTAGATCTGCAAAGTTAAGTGACTTCCCAAGTACACACAGAAAGCAGCCAAGAATTGAAATTCTGTCACCGGCTCTTTTTAAAAAATATTTTCACAAAATAAATAATTACTAAAAAGAAAGTAATGTTTACTGTTATAGCTAGAGAAATACTAACTGCTGAAACAAATAACCCAACATTTCAGTATCTTAACCCAATGCAAATCTATTTCTCATTCACTTACAAGGTGAGTGAGTATTCCTGATCCCTTTCCTCCTTGTGGTGATTCAGGGACTCAGTCCTTCTGTGGCTCCACCATATCATAGGGCTTGTCATTCACAACCAGCCAGCAAAAGGAAAAGAGGTGGCTGAGGCACATCATCTTAAAGTCCTTGACTCAAAGAGTCAGACAGAACTTCCACTCACATGCCAATAGTGAACAATAGTTACATGGATTTATCTAGCCACAAGGGCAGCTGAGAAATGTAGTCCCCAGTTTGGAAGCCATTTTTCAGTATTATTATCATATGGAAAGGAGAACATAAGTTCTCCAATAACCATTTCTACCTTGTTTATTTCTTTCAGATATCTGATTTTCAGGTTCAACTGTCCCAGAATATAACTATGTGGGCCTAAACATGGGGAGCAGTGGGAAGGCTTCCAATATAAAGGAAGAGGCTAGAAAAGATAACTTACAACTTTGAAACATTCTAATTGATGAGTAAACATTATAGGAATTTTCTGGGTCTGCAATTTAAAGGTACATTATCCTTCTTAGCTATATCATGAACATAATATACACAACTGTTCATTAATATACTCTATATGTTAATTTCCCAAAAGTTCTGCCATTTTTATTAAATTGAGCTTAAGTAAATTATTATCAACCAGTTGTTTGCCTGAACAGGCTGGAACTACCAAACTTTCTAACCAACTCTGCATTTACTTCTTCAGTAAATGAACACTAAAGTTCATGAGTGCTAGCAATTAATGGAAAGAATTGTAAAGTAATATTGGAGGGCAAGAAGAGGAATTAGATTGTACTACTGATTTTTCATCTTTGCCCTCCTAGAACTTGGGTCATTTTCTAAGTCCCTTAAATATTTAAAAGAATGAATCTTTACCTCCCAAACTCAAATGACAATCTCTCCCTTCTCTTTACTCTCCCTTTCAAAACTCATTTCTCTTTCTTAGCCATAGTCTGAGATATTCTCTTGAGAAGTAAAACTTCATACCTGTCACAATCATTTACTACTCCCTCACTGGTACTTTGCCAACTTGATTTTTTAAAATACATTTTTAGACAGAAACAAGTTTTCCCTAAAGCCTACATTCTTCCTTCAAGACATTCATATGTAACCCTATTTGATTTCAGGGGAAGATACAAACTTCAGAGCACAAATAGTTAAGATATATCTCTTTTATGAAAAGTTTTTACTATGTTTTCTAATTTTAAAAAGGCTAAAATTATATTTGACTGAAAAAAATTGTTTAAACTTCTTAATCTTTTTAAATTTAGTCCCATTAAAAGTGTACACTTGTTGTAAGAAATATAGTTGATGGTGACAATAATCATAGCTAACATTTACATACAACTTATTATGTGCTAGGTGCTGTTCTAAGTACTTCATATTCATTTAAATCATTCCATCTCACAGCAATCTTATGAGGTGGTTACTATTTTTATTTCAATTTCTGGATGAGAAAACCATTATACAAGAAGTTAAATGATTTTCCCAAGCCATTTGGCTTACAAGTGGGAGAGCCAGGATTTGAATACATCCTGTGGATTCTGTTGACTTCTATGAAAACTTGTATTTTGAAAAGACTATAAAATTATTAATATTAGATATAGAAGGTTATTAAGATAATTTTGCATGTAAGACAGTTTTCCTTATTCCAAATCATGCAGATAGCTGTTCCTCCATTGTTCTTTTCACAGCTTGCTATGCTATTACCACATAAGACAAGCATCTCTAATGCAGAAGCTGCCACCCATCATGGGTTTTTTAATATTTTCAGTACAAGAATTTCTATATTGACCTAGAGAAACAATTTGAATATTGATTTTTTTCTTTTCTGTTTTTAATTCAAGGTTGTTGACACATCTGTTAGTTGTCGAGATAAATATTAAATACTAAAGCAATATCTACTCAACATTAAAAAATAATATTTTTACCCCTAGCCCATTTGGCTCAGTGGATAGAGCAGGGCCTGTGGACTGAATAGACCCAGGTTCCATTCTGGTCAAGGGCACATGCCTGTTTGTGGGCTCAATCCCCAGTAAGGGAGGTGCAGGAGGCAGCCAATCAATGATTCCTTCTTATCATTGACTAGAGGTGCAATGCATAAAAATTCATGCACTGGATGGGAGGTCCCTCAGCCCAGCCTACCCCCTCTCACAGTTCAAGAGCCCTCAGGGATGGGAGGTGACCTGGCAATCAGGGGAAGGTGACGCCTCCATCACACCTCTGCTGCTGCCACTACCAGCAGCGCAAGCCTCAGCTGGCTCTGGTTACCTGAGCCTTGCGTAGCCCTGGGTGGTGGGGCAGCTGCCATTCAAGGTTTGTCTTTGTCTTGGCTGGCCTTGGGTAGCTGGGGGGCTGAGGGAACTGGGGGACTCCCGAGGCAGGCACATGGAGCCACCAGACCTATGCCCAGCCTTGCTGCACACCTGCCACCCTGGCAGGGCTGAGGGGTCTGGATGCCACCATCTTGAGGCTGTGGGCACTGCCATCTTTGAGGGCATAGCAATCAATTAGCACATTCCCTCCTTAATGGCTGTGGGTGCCGCCATCTTTTTGATGGTTTGAGGGTCAATTGAAGGTATGACCCTCAATTAGCATATTCCCTCTTTATTAGATAGGATATTTCTATCTCTCTCTCCCTCTTCCTTCCTCTCTGAAATCAATACAAACATATTTAAATAATAATAATAACATTTTTAGTGAAAAAAAAAGTTAAATGGTCTTTGTTTCTCCATAGAGTTGCCTATAAGGTCTTTCCTTCCTCTCTTCCACTACCTTCACTGAAGTAGATAAAGGAAATAAAGTCAATTATTACATTATCACTTCAATATTTCAAAAACAAGATTCATTACCTTCCTTAAAAACAAAAACAAAAACACCTGTGCTTCCTCATGTATTCTCCATTTTAGTGAATAGCACTATCTTTCACAGGGGCATGCAAGCCAATAATCTGGTATGATTCTTTTTTTTAATCCTCGCCAGAGGATATTTTTCCCACTGATTTTTTTCAATTTTAATTATTTATTGTTTCAAGTATTACATGAATCACCTTTTTCCCCCATTGACCTCTCCCTGGCCACTCCAACCCTCCAACACATGCCCTCACCCCCCTTACTGTCTGCATCCATTGGTTATGCTTATATGCATGCATATAAGACCTTTGGATGATCTCTTACCCTCTCACCCTCTGCCTTCCCTCATAGGTTGGGCAGACTGTTTGATGCTTTTATGTCTCTGGCTCTATTTTTGTTCATCAATTTATGTTGTTCATTATATTTCACAAATAAGTGGGGTCATGTGATATTTATCTTTATCTACCTGGCTTATTTCACTTAGCATAATGCTCTCCAGTTCTATTCATGCTGTTGCAAATGGTGAGAATTCCTTCTTTTTTACAGCAGCGTGTTATATCATTTTGTAGATGTACCACAGTTTTCGAATCCACTCATCTGCTAATTGGCACTTAGGCTGTTTCCAAATGTTAGCTATTGTAAATTGTGCTGCTATGAACATAGGGGTGCATATATCTTTTCTGATTGGTGTTGCTGTTTCTTCATTGATTTTTAGAGAGAGTGGAAGGGAGAGGGAGAGACAGAGAGAGAGAAACACCGATGTGAGAGAGACACATGGATTGGTTGCCTTCCACATGCCCTACCTCCACCACCCCAGGGCCAGAAGCCTGCAAGCGAGCTACATGCCCTTAATCAGAATTGAACCATGGACTCTTCAGTCCACAGGTCCAGGCTATATCCACTGAGCCAAACAGGCGAGGCCATGGTAGGATTCTTACATCCTCCCTTTCTCATGCCTTCTATCTCCAATTAATCACCAAACTCTATTGATTTTTACTCATTCAGAGATTTGCATATATGTCAATCTTTCTCCATTAACATCCTCTTTAAGCTATCTTTTACAGTTGAAACGGTCTTTCTCAATGTGTTGTTCTCTAAATCTCCACTTAAAATAATTAGTGGTTTTTATTAACTTTAAGATAAAATCTGCCCTGACTGGTGTTGTTCAGTTGGTTGGGTGTCGTCCTGTGCACCGAAGGGTTGCTGGTTCAATTCCTGTTAGGACAAGTTCTTGGATTGTAGGCTTGATCCCAGTGGGAGGGTCATGCAGGAGGCAGCTGACTGATGTTTCACTTCTTTCTCTCTCTTTCCTCTTCTCCCTCTCCCTCTCCCTTCTTATCTCTCTAGAAATTTTTGTTTTCAAGATAAAATTCAAGCTCAATTTCCCCTAAATCTCATTGTTCTCCAGACACACCAAATTTCTTGCACTACTAACATAAAAGTTATTACCCTTCTTTCTCTAGCTAACTCTTCATTACTTGATCTACCTACTCTTTCTCTCCCTTTTCCCTTCTCACCACTCCTTGCACCAGGAACCCCTGCTCCAGTGTAAGTGCTTCTCTTCTGAGTTCCATTAGTGTGCTATGTATATTTCTATCACAGTACTTATCATAAAGTATTTTAATTGTTCACCTATTTGTCTTCTTTCTAACTAGGCTGAGAATTACTGAGGGAAGAAACTCCCATGTACATAAACTATTTCTTATGCTGCAGACTGACTGATAAATAATCTAGAAATATTAATACATGGAAAAAGTAATTTCTATTAAAAGTATCTCATTGAATTGGATATACAAATTTAGAGAACCAAGACTCGAAACCTGTAAATGGTAGAGTTCTCTTAAAAGATGGTTGATTTCCCTAGAGTAAAAGGTTTTGTCTCAACATGGTGACAGGAAAGGCATAAATAAGAAAAACATTTCACTTTTTTTTTTAAAGTTATCTTGCATCTTGTTCACAAAAGCTGATATCATTTACCTTCCAACTTTGCTGAATCTATTTTCACTAAGCTCCAGTAATTCAATTGGCTTAAATCCTTAATATTTTAAACAAAGCTATAGATCAGCTAAGACTGGTAAAGGAGCTAAGAATCCTGTTAAGAAACTTCAAAATCAAAACAACCATTACTCCTGGTTCCATAGTTTTAGGTTCCATAAAACTAAAGTAATAACCAGCAATCATAATAACAATAATAATCGTGATTAATAATCATAATACTCTGCAGTAATCTCATGCCTTTCATCCATGGATCTGAAAGCTCTTTTTATAATCATTATGACTGACATTCTTGTGACCTAAATGTTCAGTGTCCAGAAAATAAACTCAACTGTTGTTGATGACAATAATTCAAACAGATCCAAGCAGGGGTAGGATAAGCTCCAGATTCTCCAACAAATTCTATTTGTAAACTTTGTTTTTCATTACATTCAATGGCTAGGGATTGCCAGGATACTATAAATTGGCAGAGACAATGGCTGATAGTTCTATGGAGTTCAGGGATTGTGTTAGAAGTGATTGCTTAAAGAAATCCTGATTAGGAGGAGAGTTTCCCATGAAAACAGGTCTGCCAAGGAAATGAAATTTGTACTGCCAAACTCAACCTATAGATACGTTCAACTTTCAATACCCCCAAAATTAGGCCCTTAAAAATTATTTTCAGTGTTGGTTTAACTTAAAGGAAAAAATGAATTGAGTATTTTTTTTATTATTAGTTTGCACTTGGAATGAACAGACACACTTCTGTTTTCAGAATGAAGTCTTAGAAATCTTTAAAAGAAGCTAGTTGCCTATGGTTCATCAACAGCTTAGTGTCAGGGAAGGAGCAAGAAGATGCCTGAGTGATCAATTTCTTAATATGCTGCTTCTAAATTTAAAACACAAAACAAAACCCCAAAAAACAAAAATGAAAATGAACCAAAAATTAGTGGAAGAGAGTATTAGTGCAATGCAAAAGGAAGGTATTTATTCATCCAATCAACCAATCTTTTTTTTAAATATGTTTTTATTGATTTTAGAGAAAGAGGAAGGGACAGGGAGAGAGAGATAAAAACTTCAATGAGAGAAATACATCTATCAGCAGCCTCCTGCATGCGGCCTACCAAGGATCAAGTCAACAACCAGAGCATGTGCCCTGACCTGGAAACCAACCAATGACTTCTTGGTTTGTGGATCAACACTCAACCACTGAGCCACACCAGCTGGGCCCAACCAATTTTTTTTGAGCATCTACCAAAAGCAAGGCATTTTAAAAGTTCTATATTCATAGCAGATTATAATAATAATCCCCCCCCCCTTTTTTTTTTTTACCAAACGCATTGGTATTATCTCATTCTCACTATATTGGGACAGCAGTTTTTGTTTAGATCAAAAGTTTAGTACAAATTATCAATGCATTGATCTGTTTCTTTAAAAATGTCATTTTAGCCCTAACCAGTTTGGCTCAGTGGATAGAGCATCAGCCTGCAGACTGAAGGGTCCCAGGTTTGATTCCAGTCAAAGGTATGTACCTTGGTTGTAGGCACATCCCCAGTGGGGAGTGTGCAGGAAGCAACTGATCAATGTTTCTCTCTCATTGATGTTTCTAACTCTCTATCCTTTTCCCTTCCTCTTTGTAAAAAATCCACAAAATATATATATTTTTAAAGAATGTCATTTTAGCCCAATGGTGTGACTCAGTGGTTGAGTGTCCACCCATGAACCAGAAGGTCAAGATTCAATTGTGGTCAGGTATATGCCCCAGTTACAGACTCAATCCCTGGCGTGCAGGAGGCAACCAATCAATGATTCTCTCTCATCATTGATGTTTCTATCGTTCTCTGTCTCCCTTCTTCTCTGAAGTCAATAAAAATATATTTTAAAATAAAAAATAAGAATGTCATTTATGTCAGTTTCTTCTAATGCAGGATTACAAGGGGATATGATACATCTTTTGGACCTGAACACACAACAGGGAATGGAATATCATCAAGTTAACTGATAGAATTCACTTGATGTATGTATTTAGGCCTTCACGAAACCTCATCTTAAATCTTTCATTCTGCATAGAATGAAGAGTACATTCACCCACACCCTTTGGTCTATCCCCCTACCCCTATCCCTGTGCATCCAGTAGCAACTTTATCATTCTTGGCTTCTTCATTTACCTGGAAGGGGTATTTTAGTGTATGCAGAGATTTTATACTTTCATGGAACAGAAGAGACTTGTGGAGATTGGAGTCTTACCTAAGACCATAGGCTAACTGACGAGAATTTGACTAGAAATCAGAACTGCAGGGCACCATCCTCTGCTCATTTTGCTCTATTGAATCAAAACTATGGCTGGCTATCCTGCTGTCAGTCTGGAAATTAGGTCCTTTTGAGGCAAACTTTGACAACCAGCCTCTCTGTAGGCTTCACTGGTGAAGAGTAGGAAGACCCAATTAATAAAAAGCAATACAAGCAGAGGTCAACCAAAAGCCCCCATAGCCAATCTATGTTACTTTGATAAATTATATTTGCCTTCAATTAATCCCTATACTTGTTCCAAAGAGAAAAAGTCTTATTTACCTTCAATTTTGGGGCTCATTAGCCAGGAAGCTACTCTTGGTAAATACCAGGGTGGATGAAAGTAGGTTTACAGTTGTGAGCACACAAAACCCAGAGTTTATTCTTGTATTGTTATTTATTAATTATTGTAATATTTTTCCATAAAAACAATTGTAAACCTACTTTTGCCCTTGCCTATATTCAATGGTTTTTTTTTAGTATTTTATTTTCAGCTCCTTCTTTATGGAATAAGCTATTTAAAACTGTATTAACTAGTAATTCACTTCCCTAGATACCAAATCTATGCTTCTAATCTATCTCTTTAATCTATGACATACAAATTTTTGACATTTATTCCTTTTTCTTTTCCACATATGTCAAAATTTCTTGACAAGCATACTAGCCATGTAGCTAACAGATATACATATGCAGTAAAACATTTTCAAAGTTTCAATTTCCCATTAATTTAACTATTTGGACAGTTGAATTCAGAACATCTTTTCATTCAATTGTAACTTTAGGAGTTGAGTTGTGTGTGGAGGAGTCCTCACATAAATTTATGGAGGAAGGTTTGCGTGTTGGTTTCCAAGGACTGCTGTAACAAATTGTCACAAACAAGGTGGTTTAAAACAACAGAAATTTATTTGTTTGCAGTTCTGGAAGCCAGAACTCTGAAATCAAGGTTTCGGCAGTGCCCTGTTCCTCTGGAGGCTCTGGCCACAATTAAGAAGTCTCCCTTGCCTCTTCCTAACTTCTGGTGGTTGCCAGCAATCCTTGGTGTTACTTGGTTTGTAACTACATATTCCTAATCTCTGCCCCTGTCATCACGTGGCCATCTTCCTTCGGTGTGTCTGTGTCGGAATCTCCCTCTCCTTTCTCTTATAAAGACACCAGCCATTGAGTTTAGGGCCCAACCTAAATCAGAATGCCCTCATCTTAACCAATTACCATGGAAAACACTCTATCTCCAAATAAGGTCAAATTCTGAGGTTTTAGGTGGACATGAATGGGGAGGATGGGGCACTATTCCACCCAGTACAGTTTGCTTCTTTCATTCCATTTTATAATTCTCTGCAGGCCTTTCAGATGCACCAGGACCAACATGGCCATTCAAACCTTCTCAGGAAAGGAACCAGTCACCTTAGGAGGTGAAGCAGCACAAAGTGTAAAGAATTCACACAAGTAGGGTTGGGTCCTACCTTACCCTATTCTGGCTTTGGAACTTTGCACAAGCCTCTTCTTCAAGTTGTAGTAACATTTCTATCATAATGGCCACAATTAAGAATTGATAAGCAGGTTTATACTGGAATAAGCAGAGACAAGAACACTCACTCTACCTAGGAGTAAGGGATGTTCTGGAAAAAAGAAGACTACACACAGCCTGGGAAAGTTGACTGATGTTTGTCATTTTTTAAAGAGGTGGCTAGAAAAAACAAGCTGACCTCCTGGTGGATGATGATTATATTGCTACATTGTACTTACACCTGACATATGGTACCTGACATCTGAGAATCTCAAAGCTTTTAACTAGCTTTAACTCATTATTCCCTGTCGGGTGGACAGCAAGTAGTCATCAAGCCTGCTTTATAGATGAGGAAATTGAGGCACAGCGAGATTAAGTGACTGGTTTAAGGTCCAGTACCCAGCTGGTTGCTACAGGAACCAAGAGCAGCCATTGGAAGATGGAGGACAAGGGCTTGGGTACAGTAATTTAGCTGTTGTCTTTATCTTCCACCACTTCCAGCCTATTACAACCACAAATCTGCCTTTTGTTATTGTGGTCTTACCTATTCTGGACATTTCATACAAATTAAATCATAAACTATGTGTCCTTTCACTTAGCTAACTGTACCTGTCTTTATCTGTTCCCATCCCATGGATACAGTGGTATAGGCAACATTCTTCCAGGGATAGAGTATTTTAGAAGAGAACATAATAATAAAGAAACTACAATAAAAAAATGTGGTAGACCCACAGAATGAAGTGCTGACACGTGCTATAATATGGATGAACCTTGAAAACATGATGCTAAGTGAAAGAAACAAGATACAAAAGGCCACATAGTATATGATTTAATTTGTATGAAATGTCCAGAATAGGTAAGACCACAAAAATAAAAGGCAGATTTGTGGTTGTAATGGGCTGGAAGTGGTAGAAGAAAAGGAAGTAGTTGATTTAATGGGTTTGGAGTTTCCTTTTGGGGTGATGAAAATATTCTGGATATAGGTAGAGGTGACATTTGTTCAATACTACTGAATTTTATAATTTAAAATAGTTCATTTTATGTAAATGTTACCTAAATAAAAAAAATAATGAACAAAGAATCTGAACTGAATGCTAACCACACCACTTAGGATGATTTATGAGAAGCAGACTGCCTAAATTTTCAGAGGCCACACCTTTCACTTAGCTAACTGTACCTATGTGATCTTGGGCTAATTTCTGAATTTGTTTTCTCAGTTGTACAACGATATCTTACACCAAATAAGTGATTTTTAAACTGCTGCTTTTTAAAGCTGCTTAACATCTTAACAAAATCCTTTTTAGAACTTTAAAATATAAAACAGATGAAAACCAAGCTACTAGTAAGTGAGGAGTCTGTGTCTCTCACCTGGCAGCCCCCAAGGTACCTTCTGAACTATGGTGCTCTTGGGCAAAGTTGAAAGTCTCCAGTCTCGGTCATTTCTAAACTCACGATCCCATGGACTAAAGGGAATGCCTTCCTCCCTGTTTAAAAGCAAAATAGTAGGATGAGATGCAAATGTCAGTATTAAGTATGGTTTTGTTGATAAATATGTGGCCTACTAAAGTCTTAGGTAGGAAGAGTATGAAACTGAGCATGACAAGTGCAGCAAAATGGGACCCACAGCAGCTTTGGATGTGTTGGCCACTCTGAGGAGGCCCCACTGCTTCCACTCATTCACAGTCTCAGACGGTCTGATGGAACCTGACCCAGGGGACCAAGAACTTAGTGAAATTAGTGAACATTACCCAGATGTTTGGAAAGCTGATTGAATAAATAATGAGAAAGTTATTGCCACTTGCTCAAGCTCTACGATTTCTCTGGGCCACCAATGGGGAGAGCTGAAGACTTTTCAGGCCCCATATTAATTAAGGAGATGGTGACTTGATATGGAGAAAATTTACAGGAGAGTGGAAAATCAGAGAACAAAACAAGCCAAAGGATGTTGATCTGGTCACAATGATTTCTCCAATTTCTTCTCACATGTTCATGCTAGAGTTATCGTCCTCCACAAAGACATCAAAACATCTATATGCAGAGCTCACAGACAGACTTTTAGAAACTGCTAAATTTAAAAATCATTGACATGACCAGAATTTTATGGGCCCATCCATTTACCAACACTCCTGCCCAATTTTACATGCCAAGGAGATATTCTCCCCACCTCCCCAAAAAGACTTAAGATCTGCCAGGAGGACAGAAAGAAAATAGGAGACAGGGAGAAGCTGATAGTACAGTGGAGCTGGCTTATCACTTAACAGTGCACAAAAGAGCCATGAATGAAGACATGAAGATGACTTTCACGTGTTTTCAGATGTGAGGGAATTGCCTTGACTTTCACAAGGTCAAATTTTGAAAGTCACCACTGGAATGAAGAAATATAAAGTACATTTTCTAAGTGCTAATCTACGTAGTCTTTGATGAAATTACCGTAAGGAGAATCTTCGGAGGAAGTTAGAAATGAGAAAGTTCATTTTCATATTATGTTGCGACACACTAAAAGTCAGAGTTATAGGTAGATCAAGGTGTTCTAGACCCAGTGGTTCTCAAAGTGTGGGCATCACCTGGGAACTTGTTGGAAGTAAAAATTTTTAGCCCCACCCCTCACTGGCTAAATCAGAAAATCTAGGGTTGGGCCCAGCAATCTGTGTTTAATCAAGCCCTCTGGTGACTCTAATGCACATGACCAAGTGAGAACCCCTTTGAGATCTTTTTTTCCCAATGAATTTCCAAATTTTGTTTTTTACTTATTTATTTATTTTACTTATTTATTTTAAATATATGTTTTATTGATTTCAGAGAGGAAGGGAGAGGGAAAGAGAGAGAAATATCAATGATGAGAGAGAATCATTGATTGGCTGCCTTCTGCCACTGGAGATTGAGCCTGCAACCGGGGCATGTGCCCTGACACGAATTGAATCCTGACCTCCTGTTCACAGGTCAATGCTCAACCACTGAGTCATGCCGGCTGAGTGTGAATTCCCTAATTTTAAATGAGGAAACTGAGGCCCAAAATAAGTAGGTGGCTTCCCATTCTCACCCAGCTGAACATTTGGAAGTGTTACAAGTTATATATATTTTTTAAAGAAGCTATTATTTATTTTTCCAAAGAATAGGAGAGAATTTATGGTTCCTGTTCAAAACTAGTTTTCTGATTCATCAAATGCTAATACGCACAATTCTGAAGAAAATCCCATCAGAATTCCCATGCTCTCTGCTGTGTCCTCAGCACCTGTGACAGGTCTGGCAAATAATAGTCACTCAACAAATATTAGTTATGATATTAATCAGTTCACACAAAGACTGTTGGCAGGCACTTTATCCATTTCCTTGTATGATTACTGGGCCTCTGCCCAACTTGTAGAAACTTGCACAAGGTGTAGTGATCCCAAGACACCATACGCTCTTGCAGGAAATAATTTTGACAAGCAGCTCGGTTTCTCCCTAACTCCACCCAAATAGTTCCAAAAGTAGACTGAAAAGGAGACACTCATTGTGAAAACTGAAAGGCTAAGAGAAGTCTTTGAAATGCTACTTATGTAGAAATTTCCCCTAACTTTTATCCGGTCAACTTCCATAGCATCTGGGCAACTCTCACTCATTTTAAACAGCTGAAATTTAGTTTGTTTATTTTACCAAAAAACAAACTGAAAAGGCAGACTGAAAAGATTTCTTTTCTTTTTTTTTTTTTTAAAGGGGGTGGGGACAAAAGATTGAAGCTAAAATGAAAGATCTCAGGGACAGAGGATTTAAGAAACAAGACAAATTTTTTCAAAAAATAAAAATTCAAAACACCCAGTTAGGAAAGATAACATCAACATTAAGCAATTATAAGTAATATAGCTAGTCCATACTTTTTCTCCACAGCAAATTGTTGACTTCTTCACTTGAAATGTTGAATTCAGAACTGTTTTTTTTTCTCTCTCTGAATTATTTGTCATACATGAATAATCTTATTTTAAATAGCTTCTTTTTTCTCAAGATTATGTTTCCTAAAAAAAAAAAAAAAGGTTACATCTGTACTAGGAGACATTAGGGGCATGTTTTATTGGTCCAATAATATTTACATCTGATGGTTAAAGCTCTTGGCATCACCATGTACTCCAGACTTATATTAGTATTAAAAGTCTTTATTGAAAGGTAACAGCAACCAAATTATATAATACAAAATCTTACAACTATACCTAATAAAAATACTATACAATTAAGCCATTTATTTAAGAACCACATGAACTTTGTGATCAAATAATTTATGTCAACCTCTTTATATGGGACACCTCATTTACTGACAAATTCTAGGCCACAAATACTTGAGGAGACCAAGAAAAAAACTTTTGGTCTGTTTTTCATATTATATCTTGTACTTCAATGAACAAAATCAGCTAGTTGAGGATATGGAGGCTACACAACTACCTTTAAAAAAAAAAAAAAGGTATGTAAGTGGTTTCTCAATCCTGATCCAGAAATTGCCACTGTAGACATCACACTCAGAAGGAAAGAGTTTGCCTAGGAAACAGCTATACTGAACAGTAAATTTTCTCAGGGGTCCATTTTTTCTACCAAGGAATCACCCTTGTTAAGAGCACGAATTCTTCCAGCCTTAAAGGGACAATGATTTCTTTAATGTGCTAATCAAAGCAAAAAGCTCACTTTGGTGGAGAGGTGAGGGGGGGGGGTGGCGGGGGGAAATGAGCCCTAGCCAGTTTGGCTCACTAGAGTGCCAGCATAGGGGCAGCACTTCTCCCTGTCAAGGGGCCTCCTCAGACCTCTGGGTGCTGTGCAGTTCTAGGAGATGGCCATGACCCCCACTGGTCTCTGTTTTTGGTGGCTCTGCCTGGGAGACACCGTTCAAAGACCTATCAGCCCAGTGCAGTAACCATCTTTCCACAGACGCCTGGAGAATTGGAGGTGCCTCCACACAATAATTGACTAAGAGATACCTGAGGGACCAAACCCAGGTCCTCCTCTGCCACCTGGGGGAGGCGGGGTTGAAGCTCCTCTTGCCTGTACCTTCTCTCAGTGTCATCCTGCTCCTGCTGCCTTGTCATCCCCCACCTGTGGGCCCTAATCGTGAAACCCAACTTACCAGGAATAGACTACACCTGGGATGAATATTTTCAATATATTATTCTGATGACAATAAGAATTTCCCAAAGTAAGTTTCATAATATCTCTGAAAGTGGTTTTCTTTTCCATTCCCAGTCTTTCCAAACTTACATTCATCACACCCATCCCCTAGACCAGTGATTTCCAACTGGTTATCAGAAGCAACAAGGAATCTTGTAAAAATACAGATTTAAATTTATATTTTTAAATGAAATATAACAACAACAACAACATACCCAAAACAGAACAAGCAAGGTGTGGACTAGTGCCTGGACCAGTGATGGGTAATCTTTTGAGCTTGGTGTGTCAAAATTCGCCAAAAAACTGAGCATAACTCGGATGGTGTGTCACTTCGAGGAAAAAACCATAATTTTGCAATATTTAAGGTTTAAATAGCAAAAATATATAATTGTAATATATAACTGTATTTAATAAACCAAAAAATAATTATTTAACTTACCTGCTTAGTGACTTCTTTGTTCATCTGTCAGTCGGTTTCTTTTGTTGGTCTTGATATTATTTAACTTGTGTGGGATGCCATTAACTAAGATAAGTGAGGGGGAGGGGAATTCTTTAACTAACCTGCCTATCAGTGACTTTTTTGTTGCTGAATTTCATTGGCTAAACCTTCAATTGAAGGTATTTTGTACACTTCAAGCCCAAGCACTACTAACTTCATCTGTCAATCTGTTTCTTTTGATAGTTTTGATATTATTTATCACTGAGAATAAGGTCTCACAAAAGTACGTAGAGGGAAAAATAGTGAATAAAGCCATTGCTATATTTTTCAGGGTGCTAAAAGTGTCTGGTAATCAGTTCCAGGCACTCCAAATTTCCTGTTCGTAGTGGCACTCCTATTGATTCTCCAAGTGGTGCCTTTCCAGATTCTCAAGCTTTGACCTCAAGTCAACAAACACCTGACCCTAGATGCTGTCTTGAAATTCTGCAAGTTGCATCTCCAAATCAATTTGCATCCATTAGAAACCATTTAATTCCAAACTACTGTAGACTACTACATCAGGATACTTAGTTATTTTTATGTTCTGTTCTAGGCATCTAAGTTCATTAAATCTATCACTGAACTGGTCAAGTAACGAGTCTAAAACATGCTGGTACTTTATATGCAAGGATTCTGTTTCATTTTGTACAGCTGTACTGGCCTCCTCAAAATACTTTGTTACTTAAGGAAAATACTTGTAAGTTTCAGTTTCTACATCTCGCTTGAAAATTTGAAGTTTACTTTCAAAAGCTTTTATGTATCCAAGCTTTTAATTTTGCCAAAACCTTGTAACTTTAAGTTCAGTTCATTAATATGAACACAGAGATCTGTAAAAAATATCAGGGTGTTGACCCACTTATCATCATTGAGCTGAGAAAAGTTTCCCAGATCCTTATCCTCAAGAAATACCTTAATTTCTTCAAAGCACTCCACAAAGCGCTCAAGAACTTCTTCTTGGCTCAGCCATCTTACATTATTGTACATTAGCAGTCCACCGTAGGTGGAATCAACCTCCAGTAAAAGTGCAGAAAATTCTCTCTTGTGAAGGGGCGAGCAGCTATTAAATTAACTACTTTTGTAACAACCGACATGAAGTCATTTAAGCTGGTGAATCCTGCCTTGGCACATAAAACCTCCCGATGGATAATACAATGAAAAGGCACAATTGGATGTCCAATAGCTTCCATAAACAATTTGACAAATGCAACTTTTCCCCCACCATGTTTGGTGCCCCATCTGTCGTCACTGACACAACTTTAGAGATATCAATGCTTAGGTCACAGAATGTTTGTATAACAACGTTACATGTTTCGCTTCCTGATGTACTGTTGGCACTGATACTAACTTTATCAACTCTTCTCTCATTGTGAGACCATCAGAATATTGACCAATAGTGGCCAACTGAGCATGTGATGTGACATCAGTAGTTTCATCAAAAGAGATCGAAAAATATTTACAATTACTTATATCTCTCTTTGATGTTGTACGTTTGTGTTTGGTCTCATTATTCGGTCTTTTATGATACTTATACTAAATGGTAACTCAGATATTCTCTTAATAATTGCATCTTTATTCTGCATATCATGAAATAGAACTGGTGCAAATCATAGGAGAGTTTCTTTAATAAATTCTCCCTCATTGAGTGCTTTTCCATGCTGAGCTATGGAGTAAGCAATGTTCATACTTGCAGATGTTAAATTTGTAGAGCCTTTTATAAATTTAAGGTTGGAATTAGATTGGCTCTTATAAAGGTAGCTGCCTGGAAATGTATTCCTTCTTTTCATCCTCACTTTTTTCAAGAGCTGGGAATGATTAGTTTCAAAATGTCTATTTATATTCCATGTTCTGCTTACTACTGTTTCAGTACATAGAATGCAAAATGATCTGCCATTTTTTCTATAATGCCATACATCTCAGTCCATGTCCCTTGAAAGTGTCGGCTACTGCTACTACTACTTCCGTTACTTAACCTTGGTTTTTTATATTTTGATTCTCCATCAGGGGGGCAGTGACAGAAGATAGAATTATAGATAGCCTGTTAGTCCTGCAGGCAATTAGGGATTAAATAGCCTAACTGACCACAAGATGGCACTTGTAACTGTCTTTTAGGAAAGGGCAGGTTTCAAAAGCAGAAATAGGGGTTAATAAGGATGCACAACAGTAATAGTGGTGAAATGGAGTCTGCACTATGCTGCAAAATGATGTTCCTTATATAAATTAAAATGGCTGCTGCTATTTTTAATGGTGGGAAACGGCCCCCATAGCCCAGGGCCTTGCTTCTCCCAGCCTTCCCCTCACTTATCTCAGTAATGATGGTCAATTAGAAATCCACAGCATCCCAGAATAGTAGATTGGATGATGGTTGCTGTGGTTATGTGGTTGCTGGTAATGGCGATCACAGGGCCCCCAGAGATGCGTCCCCTGTGGCATTCCGCTGCTCCCTGCTCTGCCGGCCGGCAGTGAGGTCAAAGATCCCCTAACAGACTAACCAGGAAGTTCCAGAACTAGATGCTCTGTGCCAGAGTTCTGTTGTTTTGGCCTACAGACCTCTGGCACAGAGTGTCTACACTACACTTCAGCAAGTGCTTCATCCTCGGTTAATGCATCTGGCTGTTCAGTAGCCGAGGATGAAATGTCCTTCTCAGCATGCAGCCCCATACCTCTCTGTATGCGACCGCATGCAGCCGCGTGTCATCAAAAATGGCTACGGTGTCAGTGCTGACACGTGTGTCATAGGTTCGCCATCAAGGGTCTAGACTGTTCTGCCTTTGGGCTCAGAAAGGAACTCATATTCACATTTGCTTGTATTCATCAAAAGACTGGAAAGAAACATAAAAACAACTTGAAGTAAACTTTTGATGTTAGTGAGGGTGTGAAGGAGAAAGGGGGTAGTTGATCTTTTTCAATACTTATGAGTTTAATGTTTTAATGTTTAACTTTTGAAAATAAATAAGATGGTTTTTGCTTCTGTTTTGTGGTTTTTAGTCATTCTGAAGAGGAGCCACATCTGGAAGGCCCTGAGCAAGGCTGTCTAACAAACTGTTCTAAACTTAAACCAGATCACATCCCACCACTAAACCCTTCCCATGGAGTTCAGTCTTTTCCATAAAATCTAACCTAGTTAGCATGAGCCATGAGGCCAGTTTTGGTCTGAACTGGCCTTGCTTCCCAACCTGTGCCCACTCCTACCCTGCATTTCAGCCACCCCTCCATTTCTTTGACCCTCCTTCTTCCTGCCCCCTGCCTCTTGCCTTCCCCTCCCCACAATTCTATATGATTTTTCCTACAAGATGCACTCTGGCATCACCCTTCCTACCATCTGCCCTCACCAGAATTCACCAGAATAACCAAGATTCTCCTCCTGTGTCACACTACACAATTTTCCTGTGTTAGTCTTTCTCCCTCCCACCTCCAGGCCAGGGACAATAGCATTCTCAGTGGTGTGGTATTATTTGAATAAATGACTAAATGATTTTCCGTGTTAATGAAAAGATTAACAATATACATGCAGACAAAAACTCATTAGGTTACTTAAATCTGTGACTTTTTAAGAGGTACATTGGTATATGTGTATTTTAGTGAGCAAACATGGCAAAATTATGGTCAAGATAATGGGCTATATAAGTGTTGGAGTGACTGCTAAGTCTGTTAATAGGTAGATAAGGATCATTTGTAATTGGCATGTTCTTTGTATGCCAACAATGCCACTAACTGGTTTCTCAGGCCCTAGACAATGTTAGGCCTCACTCTTAAGTAAAGAAAGTATTTCCCTTGTTTACACAGTGAATTTGCTTAAGGAGCTCTGTTTTCATGGATAAAACAATAGTGGTTTTACTTCTCTTCACACCCAAATTATCACAAATTAGAAATGAATCTGAATGAGGTCATACGGTGTTTACAAACATGATATGAATTCATCTCATGATGGAATGTTAACTGGTTATCTACATGATAAGAAAATAGCTTACCATTTTCTATAAGAAAAAAATGATAAAATATTGTCACTTCATCTTTTTCTCTCTTGCCTTTCAAGCAAATCCGAAAAGCACACAATTTTGTAATTATTATGGAATATTGGCTCCTTATAGAATTTTATTTTGTATTTTTAAAAGTAATTTATAGTCCTAAAAATATGCATGTGTCATCTAAGTTTTACATAAGATCTTCATCAAGTGAACAACTCAGGTAGCTTTTGAAATATACTTATCTAGCACCTGCTTCCTGAAGAAGAGATTTACAGTTACTTTTGAACCAGGAGAATGCTAAGTCTAATGAATAGATCAAAAAAACAATATGTCTGGAACAAGGTAAATTAATGGTACTTTAATTCTTTTTTTTTCCCATCACCATTTATCTGCTCTATGCCTTTTTCCACCTCCACCCACCAACCCCCACAATCATCACAATGTTGTCCGTACCCCTTCAAAGAACATATGTATTTCAATCCAGCAACCACTGATAAGAATTGTGCCCCCAATCAGAAATGAAACCCAGTCTGCAATTCCCAAATACTGGATCACCAAGATTGATCCACAAAAGAGTTAAAAAAGAAAAAGAAAAAAAAGGTACCAGAAATTGACTTAGCTCCCTGCTAGTTATTAAATATGGTTCTAATGAGAGAATTAATTTATTTTGCAAGCTATGAATCCTTTGAAATTGGAATCCAGAAAATTATATGGAGGAGACACTTCTTCCTTTCCTAATTAAGTGGGAGCATTGTCTTCATCGTCCGGCTGGTTTCTCAGAAACTGAAGTGGGCCTTCCCTATAAATATAATTTCATTTTATGGAGTAAGTTCTCCCACACCACATGCCTAAGCCTCTTCAGATGTCAAGGCACGGCCATGAAGGCCGGTCGTCCCAACCAAAATGTGAAACCAACCTTTCCGAATGGCTTCATATTTAACTGTTAAGACCAACAACCGCCTAAAATAAAAGTCCTTGGCATAATAACCATTTTCACAAAACTAATGGGCATGTCCTAATGGACCAATAAAACTTGCCTTGTCGTGTCTGAATGCAGCATTACGGCCATTTAGAGTTGGCTATAATTGGGGATCACTGCTCAGTGAAAGTGGGAGGTGGGAGACTTTTATATAATAATACATTATACTGGGCTTCCACAAGGCCTTTCATCTGAAGATCTCAAAGCACTTGACAAACACTAATTAATACTCATGACACCCCAGTCAGAGAGGTAAGTATTATTATCCCCATTTTACAGAAGAAGAAACGGTGAGGTTAAGTTGGGTAACCTGGTGAGTCAGGGGAGGAATGAAGAGTTCGTAATTCTTAGTCTTGTGCTCACACAGCATTACAAGGGGCTTCCACTGGAAAGATAAAAGCAAATGCACCTCATTTTCAAATACCCCAAGGTGAAAGCATCAATTATAAATGGGAACACAATTAAGTCATCTGATTTTAACAGCAGTAATGCCATCTTGTAATCTTCAAATTTTATTTTAAAATGCCCTAAACGATTAAAAGTTGTTTCTTAGACTCTGAAGTATAAAATAAAAATTATTTTATCATAGGAGAAGCAATTGTAAAAATATATATTGAGTAATTTGATAAAGTAGCTCAAAAGTTTTACTTTTTTAATATTTTTAGGATGGTGTGTCAGATTCTTACAACAGTTCCCAGCTTCCTGAGGGCAGAGATCTATCTTTTTAGATTATTTATCCGAGTAAGAACATATTTGGCACATTGCTCCATAAAAGTTAGTTAGGCCAACAAAACCACGGTGCTAGAAAAGCTTGTGAAGATAAATAGGATAGACTGCCACTCCCAAAAGGACTAGGAGTTTAATGAGAAACATAAGATACAAGAAAGTAATTTAAAAAATGAGAAGAGAATAATTTTTTAAAAAGAGAAGAGAGAAGATGGGGTGGGCCAAATGTTAACTGGAATGATAAGGTTTTGATGAATTCTCAGATAAGACTGTTGCTTCTGGGAGTTGCATTAACTCTCACAAATCATTGTGGCAGCTTTCTTCCAGTTAAAGTCAGCTGGTTTCTAAACAGCCGATTGGGTTTTGTTTTTTTTTTTTTTTAACTTATTATTTTGGATGCTGAATAGTACAATAAATTTTCTTTGGTCCAAGAAGACTTGGAAATAGCTTTGAGACCAGCAGGAAGCGCAGCAAACTGACCTTTTGTTTTCTACAAAGTGTCTCTGCCTCAGGGCCTTTGCAGATGATATTCAATCAACCCAGACTGCCCATTTCCCTTTCCATCTCCAGCTTCTTCACCCGCCTAACTCCCACTTATCATTTGGACTAGAAACCTGGCACACGAAATTCCTGCACAGATACAGTCCCTAGGCTGGGCCTGCGATCAAGGCTACCTTTTCTTGCTGCCTGCTCGATGGCCCCACCCCCACTGTGTGTGGAATGACCAGTGGGGTGGGGGCCCTGGCCTGGTGCCACCTGTGTCCCCCTCCACTCACCCCCAGTTCCCTGTTCACCACTGAGCAATTAGAGCCTGCTGGCTGGGGGGAGGGACTGAGAGGTTGGCAGTTCCGTCTACTCACTGGCCTCGACCCCATTCCCCATTCCCCTATTCCACGTCCCCATTCACCATTTGGCAATCCAAGGCTGATGGCTGGGGAAAGGGACTGAGAGGTGGTCAGTGTACCTCATAGTGACTGCTTGAGCAATCTTCTGGTCTTTCCACTGTTAGGGTTAATTTGCATATTACCCTTTTATTATATAGGATTTCTGCTTAAGCATGATTTTCCAACTTTAGGTTAGCTCTGTGGTTATATTTTCTGAAAACTCTTTATTTTTCCTTCATAGTAACTATTATGTCTTATAATTAAATGTTTGTTTTTTTAATTAATGTTTCTTTTTTATTGATTTTTTTACAGAGAGGAAAGGAGATAGATAAAGAGTTAGAAACATTGATGAAAGAAAAACATCGATCAGCTGCCTCCTGCACACCTCCTACTGGATCTGTGCCCACAACCAAGGTACAGACCAGAATTGAACCTGGGACCCTTGAGTCCACAGGCTGATGCTCTAGCCACTGAGCCAAACTGGTTAGGGCTAATTAATGTTTCTTATGTTTTTTTAAAAAAAAAAATGTAAATTCCTGTTTCCCTCTCTCTTTGACCCCCTCTGGCTTTAATTTTCAAAGGATTTCACATCTGCTTTGACCATTATACTACCCCAGCATATAGGAGGTCCTCTATAAACACTAATTGATTAAAAGAACAAACACATGTTACTAATTACTGAGAAACAGGTAGCATTTGGGAGAGTTCATACTAAGAAAGGAAAAGCAGCCCCACCCAAGCAAGCCTGGTATTATCAGTTTGGCCCAGGGGTTAACTACAGCTGGCCTGGCACTCACAGTAGGACATGGTGTTCTCCAGTTGAACATAAACAATTGCACAAGAAACCAATGTCATTAAAGGCCATCCTGTGACCACGATAGATCAAGACAAACACACAATCACTCCATAATCATGTCTAGACTCAGACAAAAACAAGGGTATGGTGCAAACCACACAAGTATCTGAAAGCTCCTGTTCTTGCTGATATGAGTGACTGCTGCTTCTTTCACAAATATAGCTTTAGCTTTACATGTTTTATCCCCCTTCCCTTTTAAAAATATATCTACACTAATAAAAAAGAAATATGCAAATTGACCATACCGCTGTGGCATCCACCAGCCAATCAGGAGTGCATATGCAAATTAACCCAACAAAGATGACCGGTTAATTCGAATACTGAGGCACAGAGCGGCCCGACAGGGTGGAATGCCTGCTCTGAGAGGAAGGGTGGGGGCAGAGGGAGCTACAGGAGCAGCACTCCAGCCTGAACAGAGAAAACAGAAGGCTCCAGCCAGACAAACACTGAAGCTCTGACTAGAGTGAAGACGGAAGGTGGTGGCCAGAGTGAAGGCCTGGGTCCCAGGTGCCAGAGGAAAACTGGTGCCAGCAGCCAGAGGACAGAAAGCCTATTGCACAAATCATTGTGCAACTGGCCTCTAATTTAAATATATATATATTTTTTATTTCAGAGAGGAAGGGAGAGGAGAGATAGAAACATCAATGATAAAAATCATTGATCAGCTGCCTCCTGCATGCCCCCTACTGGGGATGGAGCCCACAACCTCGGGCATGTGTCCCTGACTGGAATCAAACCCAGGACTGCATCAGTCCACAGACTGATGCTCTATCCATTGAGCTAAACCAGCTAGGACTCATCTTCTTTTGATATAAAAATTCCACTCATGAAATTGTCCTTACTTCCTCATAGCATCCATGAACTCCCCCTAAAATCACCTAATACAAGCCCAAATCCTATAAGATATTTCTAACATTCTCCTACTGAGGTGGCCATAATCCCCCATAGTGTGAGATATCCCTCATTGCAATGAGTCAATCGACACAATATTGCCCATAAACAAACTCTGCTTTTCTGACTAGAAGGCATGAAACATGCAACATAAAATGGGGCAGAAAATTAATATATAGCAACTCAAATATGTCTCTCTGTCTAGAGAATGATTTAGAAACTATAAATATTTGGCTTCAGGTAATTAATTCCATTTTCAAGAGGTTATTGAAATTCTGTATTTATATAGATCACCTCAAATTATCAGATCATGAAACATCTCTTTCATACTGGATTTCAAAAGGCAAACTGTTAGGCATGTATTATTTTTATAGCATAGTTTCTTAATCTTTTCCACATATTCATAAATGAAAATCAGTATATAATCCTTGGAACTGTCAACTAACCTCAGTGTGAAGTAATCAGGTAGAAGAGGGAAGCAAGAGATGTCTGAATTGCCAAGGTGACCCTGGAAAGTACACAGATCACAGGAGGATAATCAAAAGCTGATTAAAGTTTTTTCTTATAAGGAGCCACTCTCCATGCTTCTCTCAACTGCCTCATGTAGACTCCTCCTCAGGGAAACTGCATTCTATGCTTTCTCCATTTGATGTTTTGGGGTTCTTTGTTGTTGTTGTTGCTTTTTCTCATCTATTCAGTTGTCTAAAGACTGGTACCTTATGAATCCCCCCTCCCTGCTTCCTGGAATTGTCCATCTTTTTAGAATAGTGCTTTTGGTCAAAACTAGTGTCATACTTAAAGTGTCTGCCTTATTGTTTTGACTCCATTAAGTCATCTATATTTCCTGTTGCCCTATGGATCCAAAAAGAACCTTTGGCAGACTATTCTGGAAACATCCTTCGCATGGATCTCCCACACTTCTCTTCACTTCTGTTCTAACATCTCGGCTCTTCACCCATGTATTTAAGACCTCTTTCCCATCTCGCTACCTCCTTTCTTTGTTTATAAAGTGCGTTTCAAGCACAGCTCACTTAAAATCAAACTCATCATCTGCTCTTTCCCCTCACTCCAAACTAATTCTTCATACCCTGCCTCTTTAACTGTAGGTCTTTTTATTGATTTCCTTCCCATTTCACTTGCCCCTAGCATTAAAACAATTTTCAAATCCCATCCATTTCTCTTTCAAGGTCTCTCCTATTTCCCTGCCCTCCTTTCTATTTCCTTGGACCACTCCCAATGTTTATGCTCATGCTCACACATGTACGCATGTAACTGACAGCAACAGCCTCTTCTCTCTGCTTATCTTTCTTTTCTCCATTCGAGCTGCTAGATCATCACCAAGTTAATTTCTGCCAAATCTTATTTTGATCATGTCATGCCCCTGTTGAAAGAAGAATTTAATTAAAGAGACACCTACCAATCTAGTTCAGACTCTAGAGTGTAGTATAGGGAGGCTATGGGCTCTGCCTAGAAAGGAAGAGGCCACCTCCCCAAGCCTCCAGGGGTAAAGGAGAAAGTTTTTGGAGAAAGAAGCAGGACTTAGTGCAAATTTTTCTGACTCTAACCTTTTCTAACCACAGGCTAAGTTACTCCCTTGCTAAACTTCTTCAAATGTGTTTATTTCATTTGTAAAGTTAGACACCTCTCTCACCCTGCTAGAAGGTCTACATAGTGAATGTGCTTATGAAGAGAGCCCATAGTCAACAAGGACCATTTGTTCAAGTCCTTTGGTCTTTCCTCTTTTTTCCCAGTTTTTCTGACAATGTGAAACCTGACAAGAAAAAGACAGATATGAAATCACAAATAGTGGACTCTCTCAGCACCAGATCAGGCTGTCAGCCAACACAGGCAACAGTCATGGGCACTGCTGAAGTTCAGGAAGTGTTGTTAGAAGAATATGCCTTCTGAGCTCATCTTCTCTAACCAAACCTGCCAGAATGGCTGTCATGATACCTATGCTATTGTAGCAAAACCGCATCTTAGCCTGACTGAGGGAAGCATCTGTCAAATATGTCTTGATTGTCCTACATGTAATGACTGAAGGAAGAGTGGAGGCTATAGCCCTTCAGTTGACTTAGGAGTGACTTTAAAATTTTTTTGAAATAATTACAAAGAATGGACATTTTTAACAAAGAACATAAACATCATTATTATGAAGAGTTTTTAAATGACATTGTAAAATCATCTTAAGTATTAAATGCAAAATACAAATTGCATAACAGCATGATCTCAACTTTGTAAGGATGTACACAGATATTTATGGAGGACTGCATGGAAAAAAATTGAAGGTGTAAGGCAGCAGAGTTGGAAGCAGTGACCAGTAAACTGCACCCTGAAAAGTGGCGAGATTAGCAGCAAAGATTACAGAAACATTAACCAGTAAATTACATCCTGCCCCTCTTGCAGAGTGGGAGAGCCCAGGGGTAATGATAAGGGAACAGAAAACACATCCTGCCCCTCCTGCAGAGTGGGAGAGCCCAGGGGTAATGATAAGAGAACAGGAGAACAGGATGCTTGACCAAAAATGTGAAACTAAGATTAATGTAAATGTCACGGTTTTGGGAAAGACAAACTGTAACAAGTCCCCCTGACGACATCTGTGTGACCCTGTTGTTTGTTTCAGGGTATTTAAGCCCTGGCTCTGCACTGTCTCAGGGCTCTCAGCCTCTACTCTGACTTCAGGGTATGCTGTGAGCCCCAGCATGCTTGGTGAATAAACCCTTTGCTGTTTGCATGAGAACGTCTCTTGGTGCCTTTGTGAGAGCGGCGGGCGTCCCGGACTTTACAAAGGTAAATATGCCAGAATATTTACAGTGATTACTCCTAGAAAGGGAATTGTGAAGGATTGTTTTTATATCTCTGTCCTTTAGTTTTCTTTTTAAATGTCCTATAATAAGTAGGTGTTATTCTTAAATTATAATAAGTAATGTATTTTTCTTTAGAGATGTACACCTCATTTTTTAAGTTTGCAGATGTCTCTGTAGGGTGAACATACAGACATGGGATTGTTAGGTCAAAGTGTAAATGATACATTTGTCTTTTATTTTGCAAAATTTTAAGATTTACTCTTAGTAACTTTAAAGTCTGCAATACAGTAGTATTAACTAGAGTTACATGTTGTACATCACATCTCCATGATGTATTTACTTTATAACCAGAAATCTGTACCTTTTGACCCCCTTACTCACCAGGCCCTCCCTGCCTTTGGCAACCACCAACCTGTTCTCTGAATCTATGAGTTGTTGTTTTTATTTAGGTTACACAAATAAGTGAGATCATATGTTATTATTCTTTCTCTGTTTGACTTGTATTTGTCATTTTGATAGATTGTCAAATTACCCCTAATAGTAGTTGTACTATTTTGAGCTCCCACCAGTAATATCTGTGAGATTCTATTTCTCCCCTTGCCATCATCTGTATTGTCCAACTTTTGTAATAATCCAATCTAATAAATAAAAAATGATGTTTAAGCATAGCTTTAATCTACATTTTTTCTTATTAGGAGATGGATAATATTTCTTCACATATTTCAATAAACCATTTGTATTTAGTTATTTGTTTGGGTCCTTCTCTCATTTTTCTAATGGATCACTGATTATTTCCTTTTCTTTTCTTTGAAGTAGAGATTAGCACTTTGTTTCATTAATTGTAAATTGTATTTTTGTTCAGTTTGCTATTTGTATGGAACAGCATATACAAACTCACCTAGCAGTAGGTATTGAAGATTTCTTTTAAATTAAGTTGAAATGATCAATTTCTTTTTAGTGGAGTTTGTGTCATAGTTAGAAAGGCTTTCCCTACTTCAAGTTTATAAAGGAATTTCTGCGTATTTTCTTCTAGCACTTCTACAATTTTAGTTTTTACACTTAGTTTTTTTTATCCTCTGGAATTTTTTGTGCTCTACAGTGTGTATCTCAAGACTCCAATTTTATGTTTCTTGGATGGGTATACCATGGTCTCAGCAAAACTTATTAAAATTTTAAAAGATCATTATATCACACCTATATGAATTCCCATTTTTCTTCATATAATTTTTAAAATAATATATAATTTTAAAGAGATAAAGAATGCACCATGGGAGCTCAAGAAAAGAACTCTTTCAGATCAACTAACTGATGGTTCAGAGAAAAATAATGTGTTGTAGTTATTCAAAATAATATTTATTACATTTAACTAAATGTAAAGAAAATATAAAGGAATTGAAATCTATTTTAAAGAGAGGATTTAATTTCTAATCCAAGAAATTACTTCTTTGAACTCTGTGGAAATTGTGTTATTATACACACCTTGGTATAGATCCAATGTTTTCTTCTATGTCTTATGCAAATAAATAAATTACATATATTCATATGTTATACATACATAGGTAAATTATACATATACAATGCATATATATTATACACACATATAGCATATTTATAAGCACTTATAACTATTTGAAAAAGCATTTTCCCAAGAAGTTTCAAAGAAAGAAGGTGTGAGTTTGAGATACTGCCTGATGGGATAACAAATAACAAAGATGGGATTAAAACTAGCCTAACAAAATAAATAAATAAAACTAGCCTAACACAATGAGAGTGGTTAAAGCCATTAAAAACACTTAAAGCAGTAGTTCTCAAATCTATCAAGAACCAGAAACAGCAGGAGGTCTGATTAAGCTACAGCCAGGTGGACCTCACCCCAAAGCTCTTTCTGTTGTTTCGGGGTGAAATCCCAACATTTGCATTTCTATTCACTCTCAGGTTATGTTAATGGAACTGATGGGGACGGGAGAAGTGTGCAGGAGGCAGCTGATGGATGTTTCTGACTTTCTATCCCTCTCCCTTCCTCTCTGTAAAAAAAAAAAAAAAATCAATAAAATATATTTTTAAAAAATCAAAGAGGAAGGAAGGGAGAGGGAGAGAGAGATAGAAGCATCAATAATGAGAGAGAATCATCTATCAGCTGCCTTGTGCACGCCCCTTATTGGGGATCAAGCCATGCAACCCAGGCATGTTCCCTGATAGAAAATCAAACCATGACCTCCCGGTTCATAGGTTGATGCTCAACCACTGAACCACAGTGGCTGGGCTTCATTATTAACTAGGGTCTTACAGCAAGTGTATCTCTGAAGGTGATCTTCAGAGGCTCTGGTGTACTCTTGGAACAGCTGTTAGTTAGCTGCTGTGAGGAGGCAGGTCTGTGGAGGGACAAGATGAATGAGGGAGGATAGAGAGGAGGCTACAGCAAGCATTTGGATAAAAAACAATGCTGTGTGGACCAGAATGAGAGAAGCCGAGAAAGATATAAAGGAATTGCAATATATTTTGAAGGGAAAATTTAAAGGAGCTGCTTATAGATTACATGTTGGGGGAGAGAGCAAATGAGAGAGAGAAAAAAAACAAGTCCATAAATAGCCATACAAAATGAATATGATTTAAAAAATAAGTGAGATTGTGCACTTTCAAAAAAATTAAAAACTTCTACACAGACTTGGGAGATGAAAGTCTAAAAAATGGACATCCCACCCCAGAAGATATGAACTGCAATGCCTGCAACCTGGAAAGTGACCTAATTTGGGGAAAGGGTCTTTGCAGGTGTAATTAAGTGAAGGGTCTTCAGATGGCATCATCCTGGAATTCACTTAGAGTGGGTCCTAAATCCAGCAATAAGTGTCCTCATCAGAGAACACCTAGACCTCACCTAGACATAAGGAGGAACAGCAATAAATAGGATCACCGAAACAGAGGTTGGAGTGCTGTGGCCTCAAGGAATACTGGAAGCCACCAGACTAGAACGGGCAAGGAGGGATTCTCGCCCAAAGTCTTCAGAGATTGTGGAGGCCTGCCAGCACCTCATTTCAGAGTTCAGGCCTCCAGAAAGATCAGGGAATAAATTCCTGTTGTTTCAAATTGCCAGATTTTGGTAATTTGTAATAGTTTACCTATGTAAACTAATGCAGGAGAAATGAAGAAACATTCTGTGAATATTATTTTACTTTTTTATTTATTCGTGGGATATCTTCTCCACTTTCCTCTCAAAATTAATAAGCTCCATGATAAGAATGATTGCTATCTGTTGTTTCACCACTGTGTCCCAGAGTCTAAAAATGTTCCAGGTCCATAGTAGGCAGTCCATATATACTTGCTGAACAAAGTAATAATGGAGGATGTGATTGGAGATATTTTTTATATATGCAATGTAAAGACTGAAATGAGGAGAGGACATTTATTCAAGGTGGGACAGATCTTGATACAGAGGCAGAAAGCAAGAGCCGTAAGCTGGGTGAGCCAACCATGGCTCTCCTGGTTTGGAGGGTTCTGGCTGTTGGAAAGAGCAGTTCTTGGAGGAAACAGAACTGCATGCTTTAGTGCCCGTTCAGCAGGCAGTGGGTTACACAGAGGGTTTCTGAGTAGGAAACTGATTTGACAAGAATGGTATTAAAAATTTTACCAGCTCCTCTAGTTGGCACAGATATTATTCTTTATATCTTATATGAGGTCAGTTCTTCTTTTTCTAAGTCTTGCTGAATCCTATGTAATAAAAGGCTAACATGCAAATTGACCAAATGGTGGAACGACCGGTCGCTATGATGCACACTGACCACCAGGGGTCAGACCTTCAATGCAGGAGCTGCCCCCTGGTGGTCAGTGCCCTCCCACAGGGGGCGTGCCTCTCAGCCAGAAGCCAGGCTCACAGCTGGTGAGCACAGCAGCGGTGGCAGGAGCTTCTCCCAACTCCACATCAGTCAGTCGGACATCCTCCAAAGGCTCCCAGACTGCGAGAGGGCACAGGCTGGGCTTCTAGTTTGTCTACAATTAGTCATTATAATTACTTATAATTTAATGCTATAATAACACCAATGGAAAAATTTGTTTTCTAGTTCTTTTGATTTAGCCTTTATCCTAGTTTCTCAACATTTTTCATGCCATCCATGATTCTTTGTATTTGCCTCAGCTGTCCTAAATACCAGCCCCATTTTCTGCGATTTATAAACATTCTTTTTCATAGAAAGAATAGTTAACAATATTGCAATAACTCTCTGGGATGCCAGGTGGGCATGTGATTTATCGGAGGGAACACTTTGTCCCCTATATAAATGTCTACCCGCTCTGCTATAAAATAACACCATGTACAGTAAAATTGGACACTTAAAAGAAAAGGAACAATAACAACAGAAACACACCATTCAGAAAAATAAAATAAAAATAAATGTTCTTTTCCCCAATTGCCTTGATCCAATGCTGAGTTGGTCGTTGTGCTTTTGTCAGTTCTTTCAGTTACAAAACATGTGGCTTCGTCATGGTTGATTATAACTGACTAGCACTATTTATATAACATTTCATCTCCAGGGCTTTTCCACATTTTTTTAAGACTTCTTTTGTGGGCTTCTTTTCTTTTTTTCTTTTCTTTTGCATGCATCGTATTCAAGTATCAATTTTTTTTTTCACTTCAAACACTTTCCTATCACCTTTTTTCCTGCTCTTAAATGTCTCTTATTAGCTATTCTTAAACTCCAACTCTTTCTCTTTCCATTGCTATTTATCAGTTTCTTACAAGAACATCCCCCAAATTATCCAGGTTCTCCTGACCTCCTCCATCAGTAACCAGCCTTTAGGGTCTTACAAAAGCATAAAGCAATGTTGAAGCAGCAAGCTTCAATATTGTCTTTTTCTGAGACTTTGCATTTATGTCATAGTACAGGTCAAGGCTCATTTTTATTGATTGATTTGAGAGGGGAAGAGGAGAACATCAATTTGTGTACTACTTATTTATGTCTTCATTGATTGATTCTTATATGTGCCCTGACTGGGGGTCGAACCTCTAACCTTGGCATATCAGGAGGACACTTTAACCAAGTGAGCTACCCAGCCAGGCTAATTTTTTAATTTAGCTTTAGTCCTTCATGTTTTCTTCAAAAAGAAATAGAACTGTATGCTCCTTCTGAAGATAGACAGCCCTTCTAAAACAAATGGATGGATCCTATGCTGTACATTTCACTCGGAAAGTGTATATGAATTTTAGAAAATGGTCCACCTTTAGTTAAGAGTCTCTAAAAAAGAGAGAGAAAAGGAATAACATGATTGTTTCTACAGTATCATTCTATTTGACTTCCAGTACTGAAGATTTTTTTTTAAGTGTGAAAGCATTAGAAGCACAAATCATTTTTTAAAGCCCAGATTTCTGCTTATGTCTGAGAACAAACAGAAAACATGTATTTCTCTTAGGAAATGAAACCCCAAAATGCTATGATTGAAGCAACTGAATGAATAGCTTGGGAACCAGCCCAAGCATTTTCTATACAGATACATAGGTAATCGTATGTTTTTCAAAATATGAGTATATGGGAAAACCGTCTGCACAACTCTGTAAAGAATATGACTTTTCAGGATATGAGGTTGAATTCAAGTTATAAGTCTGCCACTGAGAAGGTGCAACCAGCCACTGAACAGCCATTCACCAACTTCTCTTTTGTGAGAAACAAAGGGGAGGTGGCTCCATTTCCCTCCTGGGACCTGGAAGGCATCAATTAAGTGAGCTCTTGGGCAACAGGGAATTTTATTTGGTCCCCTTATTTTTTCTTTGTCAGAAAGATTTGTTATTTATGTCTTATAATGAACTGCATATTTATTTTAACACTTGATCTTAAAGATAGAGGCCGGCAGCAAATATACTAAATTGGAAGCATACAGAAAAAATTAATTAGCATGGCGCCTGTGCAACAGGGAATTTTAATGGGCAAGGTCACCTCATTGCATTGTTGGGAAGAGGGTAGTCTTATCTTGGTGATTCCGCTGTTAAAGTGAGAAAAATCTAGAATGGCTATCATCAACAAACAACAAGGGCTGGTGAGGATGTGAAGAAAAGGAAACCCAGACTGGTGGGAATGCAGACTGGTGTGGCCACTATGAAAACCAATATGGAGCCGAGACCGGTTTGGCTCAGTAGATGGAGCGTCGGACTGCGGACTGAAGGGTCCTGGGTTCGATTCCGGCAAGGGCATGTGCCTTGGCTGCGGGCACATCCCCAGTGGGGGGCGTGCAGGAGACGGCTGATCGATGTCTCTCTCTCATTGATGTTTCTGACTTTCTATCCCTCTTCCTTCCGCTCTATAAAAAAAAAAAAATCAATAAAATATATTAAAAAAAAAAAAAGAAAACCAATATGGAGTTTGCTCAAAAAAATTAAGAATGGGACTTCCTTTAGACCCAGAAATCCCACTTCTTGGATTATATCTTAAGAATCCTGATCACCAATCAGAAAGAATATATGCACTGGTATGTTTACAGTAGGGTTATTTTTAATAGCTAAGATCTGTAAACACCCCAAGTAGATGAGTGGATAAAAGAACTGTTGTACATTTACACAATGGAATAGTATGTGGTTGTAAAAAAGAAGGATCTCTTACCATTTGCAACAGCATGGATGGACCTGGAGATTACTTATTTATTTTTATTTATTTTTTTATTATTTTTTGGAGATTATTATATTAAGGAAATAAGCTAGTCAGAGAAAGACAAATGCCAACTGATTGAAATCTAATGAACAGAATAAACAGATGAACAAAATAGTTCCAGAGGCATGGATACATGGAACAGACTGACAGGTGTCAGAGGGGAGGAGGCAGGGGAGGGGGAGGACTGGATAAAAGAAGGTGACTTTAGCCAGAGAACATATGCATAGCCCATGGACTTAGGTAATAGCCTGGCAAAGGCTAGGGAAGGGGTAGGGTAGAGACTAGATGGAGATGGACAAAGGGAGAGGGGAATGGGGGACACCTGTAATAGTGTCAACAAATAAAAGAAAAATATCCCCATTGTCCTAGGTAATCCCGATTCACTAGAACTGTCAAATATCCTCTCCTCACCTCCATGGAGAAATCCTAGACCCTATCTTCTTTCATAACAATAAAGAAGGATGCTCTCTAGCAGGAGTGAGACAGATACTTTTCCCTGGTTAGAAGTGCCACTCTTATCAGCAATGCAGTCACTCTTTTATTTTTAATATACTTTTATTGATTTCAGAGAGGAAGGAAGAGGGAGATAGAAACATCAATGATGAGAGAGAATCATTGATCGGCTGTTTCCTGCATGCCCCACACTGAGGCTCGAGCCTATATCCCCGGCATGTGCTCTGACCAGGAATTGAAGATTTTTTTTTTAAGTGTGAAAGCATTAGAAGCACAAATTATTTTTTGTGTTCCTGGTTCATTGGTTGATGCCCAACCACTGAGCCATACTGGTCCGGCTGATTTAGTTTGGTTTTTAGAGTCAGCAAAAGATTAAAATTGATATAGAAAACCACACATAAAACATTCCTCTACCAGAATGCTTTCCTGTGAGGCTGTGCCTACTTTCTATAATGAAAAAAAACCACAAAATTTTACTGCTAAGCCCAGGCAGGTTTGCTGGGCCAGCTCTAAGGGACCATGATGAGAATGTTGAAGAAAAACCAAGACTGGCTTCCTCTTTTCTCTCATTGGTCAGAATTGGTTACCCCAGAACCTCAAATAAGTACATGGAAGTTCCCTGGATCTAAGAGAAAGAAATGAGGAGAAGAGGATGGGGGTTGTGGTAGTGGGAGAAGCTTAATAAAATAGATTTCATAAAGGGACATGAGACCAATTGATCATTTGGAAACTAGTCAAGAAAACTGCAGATTGAAGGTACATACATTTTACTGACAACAAAATAAAAAATGCTTTCTTAGAAGAGAGAGCTTTGCTTTAAGTCTCTCAAAAGAGAAAAGGAAGAAAGGAAAAGGAAAAGAAGCAAAAGAGAGAGGAGAAGACAGGACAGGAGGAAGCCATCAGTAAAGGGAAAAACCAAAGAACATGAGAAGCAAGTCAAATATAATAGGATCTAAGCCTCAGAAGAAGGAAGACTGTAGGAAATAGCATACGACTAGGCAAGAAGAAGAGATGCAATACCCAAGCTAGTTTTAAGAGGAAAATTTGAGAGCTCTTTTAAATCACAAAATATGGTAAAAAGAATTATTTAAAGGTGCGACCTATGTAAATGTTAAATTATGTAAAATTTATGCCTAAAAGCTAGAGATAAGTCTGCATACTCAGAAGAAAAACAATGTAAACTTTGCTACAGGAAATGAAGGTAATTTAGTTGTTAAATGTGGTTGTTCAAAAATATAGGATCAGGTTAAGAAGATATAAGATTATTAATACGAATTGGAAAAGAGAAAAGAATCAGATTTCAAGTTCAACAACTCTTAATTAAGCACCTATTATAACTCAGGTCTGTGCTAGAACACACAACTGGAAAGAACTTGCATGTGTCTTAGAAAATGATGGTAGACTTGAAAGTAACATAAAAGTAGCCTTTGAAGCTTCAAATATAGAAAGTCAATCTGAAAGAATGGAGTTAAATGATGTCTAGTTAACATAATACATAACATTTTATATATGACTAGAGACCTGGTGTACAAAATTCATGCATGGGGCAAGTCCCTCAGCCCAGCATGCACCCTTTCCAATCCAGGAGCCCTCAGGGGATGTCCTACTGACAGCCAAGGCCCACTCCCTATGGTTCTCTGCTCTCTGTGGGGCCTGCCTGCTCCACACCTCAGCGATGGGCAAGCAGGCCCTGCTGGGTGCTGCCTGTGGGCTGGGCTTGCCTGCTCCCAGGTTGTTCTGTTGACAACCAAACAGGCCCTTCTGGGTGCTGTCAAGCTGTGCCACCTACCCTAGAGTCGTTGGTCTGGCCCTACCTTTCTCTCCGGCCCTTGATGCAGCTTTGGTGGCTGCTGACCAGGCCCTCCCTCAGTGCAGGCATGCAGAGGCTGCTGCTACCCCACCCCTGATGCTACACGCGCAACCTCCTCCTGTCCTGTCAACCCATTATGGTGTCCTGGTTAATTAGCATATTTCTCTATTGTATATAGATAATATTATATATTACTACTGGTCTGGTGCATGAAATTCATGCACGGAGGGGAGGTTCCCTCAGCCCAGCTTGCACCCTCTCCAATCAGGGACCCCTTTGGGGATGTCTGACTATTGGAAGTCAGATATGTCTGACTACGGCAGTCAGACACCTCTCGCAATCTAGGAACACTGGCTCCTAACTGCTCACTGGCCTGCCTGGCTGATCACCCCCAACCCCTCTGCCTGCCTGCGTGATTGCCCCTAACCACCTCTGCCTGCCTGATCACCCCTAACCACCTCTGTCTGACTGCCTCATTGTTTCTAAGTGCTCCCTGCTGGCCTGGTTGCTCCTAACTGCCTCTGCCTGGGGAGCAGATGTTGCACTGGTGGTCCTAGCCAGCCCGCAGCACCTGTTCCGTCCCTCCATGGGGCCCTGCGAAGCGGCGGCAGCACCCCATGGGGCCCCAGCCTGGGGAGCAGATGCTGTGCTGACGGTCCCAGCCAGCCTGCAGTGCTCGTTCCATCTCTCCACAGTGCCCCCGCCCCTCGTGCCACCGCCCCTCGGCTCATGCCACTCGGCCCCGCCCTCCACTCCTGATTGGCTGGTAGTGTAGCAAAGGTATGGTCAAATTTGCATATTACTCTTTATTAGGTAGGATAATATGTAATTATATATATACTAGTGGCCCAGTGAACAAAATTCATGCATGGGGGGAGTCCCTCATCCCAGCCTGTACCCTCCCCAATCGAGGACCCTTGGGGGATGTCTGACCATCCTTCTAACAATCTGGGACCACTGGCTCCTAACTGCTCGCCTTCCTGCCTGCCTGATCACCCCTAACTACCCTCCTCTGCCTGCTTGATTGCCCCCAACGGCTCTCTCCTGCCAGCCTGATTGCCCCTAATTGCTTCTTCCTGTCTGATTACCCCTAACTGCCCTCCTCTGCTGGCCTGATTGCCCCTAACTGCCTCTGCCTTGGCCCCCACCACCATGGCTTTGTCTGGAAGAAAGTCAGACATCCAGAAAATGGCCAGTTGACCCAGTCTAATTAGCATATTACCCTTTTAGTAGTATAGATAGATTATACAGGCTAGAATTGCTTAAATGAGGGGGAGAGCCTTTTTATTCAGGAGGAGAAGTTTTTGGCAGACAAAAATACATAATCCCTATGTCTGTACTGATAGCCAGCCATATGTACTATGCTACCAAACCAATCATTAAAAAATTGAACAGCTTTCTTATACCTTACACCAAACAGCTATTGCCCTTAAAACCCCTCCTCAGCCCCCACCTTAAGTTCTGCCTTAGCAGTTCACCCAGATTAAGTTCTGATTGGTCAGTTTCTATCCTAGTCACCATCAAAAGTTCTGCCTCCTAGGAAGCCATTAGCTCCTCACACTTCACCCAGATTTGGCTCTGATTGGTCAGTTTCTATGCCAGTTAGTGTCTCCAGGCCTATCAATGGGCCTGATCAGAGAGGCAGGGCTAATCAGTAGCCCCAGCGGAGGCCCTGAAGAAAGAGAGGTGCAGCTGCTGGCCAGGCCCTGAGAGAAAGAGAGAGGCAAGAACTGATCAACAGCTGCCACAGAGGCTATCGATCAGACCCTGCTTGTCTCTCCAGACCCCTTTTAAGGCTTAATCATAGCCCACTGGCAGTGAGTGCTGGGTCGTGGCGCATGCAGTGGCGGGCAGTCAAGCCTTTGGTTGTTTTGGATGTTACAGACCCTGGGTTTGTATATATTAAGATTGATCATCTGGAACATAACTACAGAAAAGAAAAGTGGGCCAGCAGAATTAGTATGGGAAAGAGAAGAAGCAATGTTATAGGGTCTACCCAGCCTAACCCTTGTTCAGGAATAAAATCTGGAGGAGTTTTTTAACCTTGAAATTATGGGAATAACAAAGGGATTAATCTATAGCAAATGACTCAAACTACAATGTATGTAAATAAAGAGGACAACAAATATTTTATATCTATATTTATACTTACATACAAAAATATATATTAGTATCTAAACATTATAGAGTGAATTTTTATGTTTACCTTCAGTATCTCTTCACTAAGAAGCTTCTGGGGAGAAATATAAGGCCTGATTAGGGAATAGCTTCTGTTGTCCAACACTCTGGACTTATCTGTCTCTGTTTTTGTCAGTCCTCTCCAACGTATCCCACGCTAGTGTCTTTAGGACATTTGTTCTGGAATTATTATGTCTATATCCTAACCATTATTTTCTACATTTTAATGAGAGTGTTACACAAATCAATGATATCTCTGCACTATTATTGATTGCCAGCATTTGATCACAAACATTTATGTCTTCCTGAAGAACTAAACACTTGAATGAAACTATAATTGATAGGCTCATCAGAGCAAATAATTAAAAGCATTATGTGTCATCATCAACACTTTTAGGTGTCACAAAAACAAAGCAAGAAATTTTACCCAGGTATTTTGGATGCAAATAAATATTAAGGCAATGATAATTCGTGCTTCAGTATAGAAAAGGGGATAGTAAAAAGTTCACCAAACTGTGACATAGCTATTGAACCTTGTCAAAAACTCCTATCTATTTTTTCCTCCCCTGATTTTTATTTCTTCTGCATGTTAGTAGCAAAGTGTGGGGAAAATAATAAATTACTTTAAAGAAATGAAAGTTATATGATATTTTTATCACTCCAGTGCTTATTGAAAGCCTTTAAAGCCTGATTACTATTTCATGTGTGGAAACTGCAAGTTAAATATTATTATGAGTTAAGTTTAAAATTCAAAACCTGTAACTAAGAAAGATGAATCAAGAGCACACATCACTGATACCCTTAAAAGAATATGATTTTTAAAGTATCAATGAAATTAATTATATATAAAAATAAAATTTAGAGAAATATATGAAACAGAGTGTATGAGTGTGCAAGATATAATATTTGGCAATTGGTCCTATTAAATTCTAGTTTATTCCAGAACATATGTATGTATGTGTATATATTTTCTCTGTGTCAAGCATAATACATTTATAAAATGGCTGGACTAGATATATTTTATGGTGATTGAAAGGTTAAACACGGAGCCAATTCTAGAGGTATTTGCAAAACATGTTTGTGGGGAGAAATCTTGAAAACGGGGTACCCTAGGACCTCGTTTTATGGGTTGTTATATCCAAAATACTCACTACTTGGTGACTTATGTGGTCTGATGTAACTTGGTTCCAGATTTGGTTCCTTCTGCTAATGTAATTGATCAGGGTGCTAAACTATGCCAGTCCTCTATTCAGTTTGGTGAACATGGGCTTGCCTATCACCCTTCATTATGCTCCTTCAAAGAACAGTTGCCACCTTATCTGGTAACAGCTTTCTTTTCCAGTGCTACTCATGTGAAATAATCAAGCCACTATTTCCTTAACTCAAGAAGATACATTTATCTTGCCACTAATGGATAATTAATTTTAAAAATGTATATTATGACACAATTAGAAAAAGAAAGAAAGAGGCAGGCTGGACAATGAGACTAAATGTCCCTTCCTCAAATTGACTCCTATTTATTTCTTCCAATGTCATCCCAAACACAGATAACTTTTCTTTCATGAATTGTTCTCCTGAATGATTTATATGTGTCGTGTTATCTGAGGCTCTCTCTGGGTCCCCTGGTGGATTTCCCCAGCCATCAGCTGCATAATTGTTAATTTTAACACTATAAAAGGTTCTGATGCAGAAGAGATAAGGTGTTGGTGGAAGAATTAATTGAAATGTATCTCCCAATCACACTAGGCTCCTACTAGGTTTCCCACACATACAAAATTATACTTTAGATTTAAGGTTAAAATAAATTTACATTGTTGCCACTCATAAAGCATTGGGTTTAGTTGTGAATGGAAATGTTAATTGTCTCTAATACTCATGAAGGTTTGTCACCCTGAGAACAATTCCGGGGACTGTATGGGTCATGGTCCAATGCACATTTTCATAAGTAGAGAAGCTCCTACAGTCAAAGGCAGACAAGAGATGGGTAGGGCGGGAGATGATGGGAAAGGAAGTGAGAGGGAGAGGACAAAGGAGGAAGATTGAGAAGAAATAAAATAATATGAGTGATTATTACTAAATCTGTGACCCTCTTTTTATACCCCTCAACACTAATTATATTTTTCCAGGCTTTCTATGCAACCCAGGAGAGCAATATAAGCTAATATGTGCAGCACATTGGCCCCTACATTTCCTTTCTAAGAATGTGAATGTACATGAGATGGTCTAAAAAGGCTGTTGGGACAATTATGTGTAGATATTTGAGGTCAATAAAAGCAACAGCCTGTTAATTGAAAGTTACTGGTCATTTTGAGTTTCCAGTGTACAAATCTGAATGCTTCTCTGTCTATCAGGCAGCAAATTCATGAGTATTTATGATGGACTAGGCATAAGAAAAGGTGTGGTCCATGGAGCTCAGAGATGGGAAAAAAAGCATATGTCAAAAGAAGCTCATCTTATTCATTTATTCACTCACCACTCATTTCATTCAACAAACATTTCCTTAGCACCCAGTAAGTGCCCGGCACTGAGCCAGCCCTGATGGGGCTACATGAATCAGTCCTTGTCCGAAGGAGTTCACAGAACCACAGGGCAGAGGGGCCAGGAAGGAAACAATCACAGAGAGTGAAAAGCCAAGGGAGAGACACTTGACACATTTTAAACTCATGTTTCTCATTGCAAATGAAAATACCACCAGATTTTACAAATTGGGCCAATTTCCAGATACATTTTCCTACATATCCACACCTTCACCAGCTCCCATTTCTGCCCAGCTTGCAGTTCTAAATTGGCATACCATTTCAGCAGACTGTAGGCAGATCCTGTAAGGAAGAGCTTTCAAAGCCCCCTTCCCTTTGGCTAGATGTAACCAGTCCATTGAGTCTGTTTTTCCTTAAACATGAACACCAGAAACTTCAAAGTGGGGGTGGATATTATCACTTGAATGACATTTGACACTTAGTACAATGCTAAACACATCGCTTCCATATTGCATTTTGAGTCTTCAGCACACTAAAGGAGCATGTCTCTCCTCTCTCTCTCTCTCTCTCTCTCTCCCTCCCTCCTCCCTCCCTCCCCCCCCCCTCTCTCTCTCTCTCTCTTTCTCTCTCTCTCCCCCACCCAAACAGCAGATTCAAGGATTATGTGCCTATAATTTTAGGACACAAAGACTCAGCTTCTTAAAGCCAAAAGAAATGCCAACTGAACTGTGAACATGCTTATATATTATGTATTGTATTAAGACATAAGAGTATCATGCAAGTCTTTCTCTAGTAAAGCTCAAAGATGGCCTATCAGGGTCAGAAATAGGGGTTACTCATTACTATTGGTAGAATATAATTTTCTGTTCACAGCAATTTGTGTCTTTAATTACATTTTCTTTTTAAAGCTCAATGTCAGTAGGTAGATCTATAGGCAGAATTATAATGCAACAATTGAGAACCAATGATTTTCTAAGCCAGAGATACTGGGTATTTAATTTTGCTTTTTAATCCATGCTATCGTGGGCTCTTATGAGTACAATAGAGAAGGAATTATGTCCTAATCAGTTTATAAGACAGTATGGAGAAAATGCATAATAGGCCAACCAGATGTAGAAATACAATAATACAAAGAAACCTAATCTACTGCAAAGCTGTAATTTAATCCTTCTATAACACAGGGTATTGAAAAGTGGTTTACGAATAGCTCAGGAATGCATAAACTGTACTTTACAGCCTTGGCTAAGTTAATTCTAACTTACCGTTTATACTGTAAAAATTAATGTTTAACTTTTATATAAAGAAATTATAGATTATACCTAAAGAAGAGATTATTTATAAATAATGAATATTGAAAAATAGTGCAAGTTCTTAATGTCAGCAAAAATCAAAATGATTTGCAAATGTATTAGGATCTGTGAATATATGTGTGTTTGCCTAACAAAGGGTAAAGATGAATAACTATAATGTGAAATAGTAAAAAGTCGCCCCTAACTGCCCTCCCTGCAGGTCTGGTTCCTCCCAACTGCCCTTCTCTGCAGGCCTAATCGCCCCCAACTGCCCTTCCCTGTCAGCCATCTTATGGCAGCCATCTTGTGTCCACATGGGGTTGGCCACCTTGTGTGTTGGAGTGATGGTCAATTTGCATATGACCTCTTTATTATTTAGGATTATTATATAGGATAACAAATGATACACCAAAATGATTTGGCAAAATTTGAATCAAGAAAGAGTAACATGCTAAAACCAGTTTGGCTCAGTGGATAGAGCGTCGGCCTGTGGACTGAAGGGTCCCAGGTTCAATTCCGGTCAAGGGCATGTGCCTTGGTTGTGGGCACATCCCCAGTAGGGTGTATGCAAGAGGCAGCAAATGGATGTTAATCTCTCACTGATGTTTCTAACTCTCTATCCTCCCTTCCTCTCTGTAAGAAATCAATAAAATATATTAAAACAAAACAAAAACAAAAAAAGAAAGAGTAACATAATTAAACTGTATAACTTATGGGTTGTGTTTTTTTAAATCTCTAAACCCACACAGAAATTAGAAAAAAGGGGAGCCAAGGGAGGTTATAAACTTAAGATGTGGCAATGCATTCAAGTCACTTCACCAAAACTTGTTTGTAGAATGTAACCGTTATTTGGTCTCAAAAATAATACAGCAGCCCTAGCTAGTTTGGTTCAGTGGATAGAGCATAGGCCTGCAGACTGAAGTTCAATTCCAAACAAGGCCACATGCCCAGGCTTGGGGGCATGCAGAAGGCAGCTGATCAATCCTTTTTCATCATTGATGTTTCTGTCTCTCTCTTCCTTCCTCCCTGAAATCAATAAAAATATTTTTTAAAACAAAACAACAAACAAAAATAAAGCAATACTAACTAAAAAACAATTAAAGTGGCTATACGATGATAAAGTACATAATATTTGAGATGTGAATATGCAAAATACTTTTATCAGCCACTGAGCGATATAATGTCTGTATCTTTTGAAGATACACCCTGAAATAAACTAGTGAAATTACATGATCATTCATAAGCTAAGTTATTCTCTCCTTACAAAAAAAAATTGCTCCTTCCCACTCCTGTCCAAGGAGCAGCAGCCCTGCAAGCAGCCAGGCTAAAGAGCAGCAGCTTCATGCAGCCTGCCCCTGTCGAAGGAGCAGCAGCTGTGTGAGCGGCCTGCTCCCCTCTCCGAGGAACAGCAACCACGTGAGCAGCCCACCCCCTGTCCGAGGAGCAGCAGCCGCACAAGCAGCCCACCCATGGCTGAGGAGCAGCAGTCCTGTGCAGCATGCTTCCTTCCGAAGAGGAGCACCTCCCAACTGCCCTCCCAGCCACATGAGTAGACCACCCACTGTCTGAGGAGCAGCAGCTGTGCGAGCAGCCTCCCCCACCTGCCAGAGGAGCCACCACTGCTGCGAAGAGCACCCACCAGAGGAGCACTGCCAACTGAGGAGCCACTGCCACCCAAGGAGCAGCCCCTGCATGACTGGACAGCTAGATCCATCAAGTGAGATTTAAAAAATGGGTAGACAAAGAAACCCCCAAAGGAAAGAAAAGGAGAAACAACCAGAAAAGCCAATTGGAAAGATCATACACCAGGACCAAGTAGGATTTATCCTGGGGATGCAAGGATGGATGTACAATATCTGCAAATCAATAACCATGATACATAACGTAAACAAATTGAGGATAAAATTTACGTGGTCATATCAATTGATGCAGAAAAAGCATTTGACAAAATCCAACACCCTTTCTTGATAAAAACTCTCACCAAGGTGGAAATAGAAGGATCATACCTCAACATAATAAAAGCCATATGACAAATCCACAGCCAAACTCATACTCAATGGGCAAAAACTAAAACCATTTCCCCACGAACAGGAACAAGACAGGGATGCCCACACTCACCACTCCTGTTCAATGTAGTACTAGCCATTGCAATTAGACAAGAAGAAGAAATAAAAGGCATCCAAATTGGAAAAGAAGAAGTAAAACTGTTCTTATTGGCAGATGACATGATACTGTACATAAAAAAACCCTAAAGACTCCATAAAAAATTTATTATACTTAATAAATGAATTCAGCAATGTAGCAGGATACAAAATTAATGCCAAGAAATCTATGGCATTTCTATGCACCAATAGTGAACTTACAGAAAGAGAGACTAAAAAAGCAATCTCATTTACCATCGCACACAAAAAAAAAAAAATTAAGATACCTAGGAATAAACTTAACTAAGGAGGTAAAAGACCTATATGTGGAAAACTACAGGACACTGAAAAAAGAGATAGAGGAAGACATAAACAGATGTTCATGGATTGGTATAATCAACATCATTAAAATGTCCATACTACCCAAAGCAATCTATAGATTCAATGCACTCCCCATTAAAATACCAACGGTATTTTATTTCACAGACCTAGAAAGAACTTTCCAAAAATTCATCTGGAATAAAAAAAGACCTGAATAGCTGCAGCAATCCTGAGAAAGAAAGTATGTGGGATCTCAGTATCAGATATCAAGCTGTATTATAATCCGCTGTTCTCAAAACAGCCTGGCCCTGGCACAAGAACAGACATATAGATCAATGGAATAGAATAGAGAACCCAGAAATCGACCCAAACCACAATACTCAATATTTGACAAAGGAGGCATGAACATACAATATACTCAAGACAGTCTCTTCAATAAATGGTGTTGGGAAAATTGACCAGATACATGCAAAAAAATGAAAGTAGACCACCAACTTCCTCCATACACAAAAATAAACCCAAAATGGATAAGTGAGTTAAACATAAGTTGGTAAACCATAAAAATACTAGAGGAATCTACAGGCAGAAAATCTCAGAAATATGCCGAAGCAGTTTCTTCACCGATACCGCTCCTGGGGCAATGAAAACTAATGAGAAAATAAACAAATGGGACTACGTCAAAATAAAGTTTTTGCACAGCAAAAGAAACCATCAACAAAACAACAAGAAAGCCCACTGCATGGGAGAACGAACATATTTGCCAATGTTATTACTAATAAGGGTTTACTCTCCAACATTTATAGGGAACTCGTACAACTTAACAAAAAAAAGATAAACAACCCAATCAAAAAATGGGCAACAGACCTAAATAGATACTTTTCGAAAGAAGACAGAAGGAATGCCAAGAAACATATGAAAACATGCTCAAAGTCACTAATTATCCAGGAGATGCAGATGCAAATCAAAATGACAATGCGGTATCATCTCACACCTGCCAGAATAGCTGTCATCAACAAATCAACAAACGACAAGTGTTGGCGAGGACACAGAGAAAAAGGAAACCTCGTGCACTGCTGGTGGGAATGCAGACTGGTGCAGCCACTGTGGAGAGCAGTATGAAGTTTTCTCAAAAAACTAAAAATGGAGCTCCCATTTGACCCAGTGATCCCACTTCTGGTAATATATCCCAAGAAACTAGAAACACCAATCAAAAAGAATATGCATCCCTATGTTCATAACGACACAATTCACTATAACTAAGATTTGGAAACAGCCTAAATGCCCATCAGCAGATGAGTGGATCAAAAAACTGTGGTACATCTACACAATGGAATACTATCCTGTGGTAAAAAGGAAGGAATTCTTACCATTTGCAACAACATGAATGGAACTGGAGAACATTATGCTCAGTGAAATAAACCAGTCAGAGAAAGATAAATATCACATGATCTCACTCATTTATGGGATATAATGAACAACATAAACTGATGAGCAAAAACAGATGGAGTGCCAAAACCAGTTTGGCTCAGTGAATAGAGCATCAGCCTGTTGACTGAGAAGTCCCAGGTTTGATTCCAGTCAAGGGCATGTTACTTTGGTTGAGAGCACATCCCAAGTAGGGAGTGTACAGAAGGCAGCTGATCAATGTCTCTCTCTCATCAATGTTTCTAATTCTCTATCTCTCACCCTTCCTCTCTGTAAAAAGACAATAAAATATATTTTAAAAAAACAACAACAACAGGTCCCATAGTTTCCTCAGATGCCCGAGTCCCAGATACAGCATGGAAATCACAGAGGGCCCCTGAATCTGAAAGGCCAAATGTTACTGCATAAAACACAAGAATTTGATGAGACACCTACAACAACTAATGTTAAATGTCCTGACCCCCTGGCTGCCTTCAAAGCCTAGGACAAGTTTATTCATAGAAGAGAAAGCACACTTGAGAATACAAATTGAGATGAAACCCAACTATATTATTAATTAAAAACCACCTCTGCCAACAAACATACCTTCTTTCTTCTGAGTTCTCCAGATAATCACCAATATGCCTAAGTTCCCCAAATTTGTGATCCATTCTAAAAGAATAGGAATTTAGGGCTTTCATTCCAAGAACTAATCTTCCTCCTACCTGCTACTTTTAAAATTCTTATTTTTCCTTGTCCTCAATTTAGAAAGCACGTAAATATGTTTTGTCCAGCTAAAAAGCATATTTACGTTATATCAAATAATTTTTGACACAGCATAAAGTTCTTAATTTAGGAGCTATTTAATTAGCCTTCACATCCAATCTATTAGCAAATATTACCCCCCTAATGTTCTGTATATCTTTCAAACCATCCCCTTCTTTCCATCCTCACACACACCCTAATGCAAGCCATCTGAATAGATTCTAGGCCTCCAATTTCCCCTCTCTTCACAGTCAAAGTCATCTTTTTTAAGACAAATCTGGTGCTAATGACAATAGGTGCTAATGACAATAGGTGGTATACCAATCTCTTTAAGTGGCTGGCCTAAGGCTTTCTGTGATCTCCCTTCCTCTCTCTCCAACCTCATTTCTATTTATTTTCTGCCTTGAATTCTGGCTATGCTAGACTTTTATGAGTTCCTCAAATCCCTTGGACTATCTCTTGTCCTTGGGCTTTTAACATGTTTTTACTACATCATCCCTTTTTCAACTGTCTCTTTTCAGTTTACTCTTACTCATTCTACAAGTTTCAGGAGGAAAACCTTCTTTGAAAGACTATCCCACAAGGATTGGTTAGAAGATTCTGACCTATATTTCTGCAGTACCCTATGCTTTCTCTGTAATGAAAGCCACAACTCTTGTTATTATTTGTTTAAATGTTTGCTACTTTCCTGGAAACAGGAATTATGTCTACCATGCTCACTGTTTCGAACACAATGCTTCACACTTAGTAGATAATCAATAAATATGTACTGAATTAATGAAGAAATTATTAATTTAACTATGCCATGTATACTCATGGGATTTTAGAATGGGAAAAAATATTTCTAGATGTGGCCAAATCCAATCATTTTATCTTATCAATAAATAAGTTAAATAGTTTTTAAGAAAAGTCATATAGTTCCCACAGTTATTATAAAGTATTTTAAGCATAGTGAGTAAATAAATGAGTGAGGAAATATGGCAGAAATATATCTACTATCTACCTCTATTTTTTAAATAGCATCCTTGGAGATCTCATGTAATTCCATGAACATTGATAAATTATACCAGCTCTAAAAAAAATAATTACATCAACTAATAATTTAGGATCTTATAGCTTTTATAAATTATATGTCAGCTTTTCACAGGCAAATATTCCTTCTTAAGCTAATTCTCAATACATTCAATCTTAATATTTTTAATATTTAAGCAAAATTTCTTGTCTCGTGTAATAAAGTCTGTATTTCCTCTCTGCATACTTTCATGCCAAGATAATAGTTCTCTCTTTTTTATTTTTTTTAAATCTAATAATTTCTCCCTCCCCATTTACAGAATGCCTGAATAATTCACCCCAGGGTAATGACAGATTTATACATATACACATTCTCTTTTAGGTCCATCCAAATTATCAATTAATTTAATATAAGGAATTAAAATGCTAGACTTGAAAATATTCTCTTAACGCAAAAGTAGTTGAGGAGGAATAGAGCCACAAAAGCACATGAAACATATAGAAAACAAAAAGTAAATTGGCAGACAAATCCAAGTATATCACTAATAACATTACATTTTAATTGGTTAAATTATCTAATCAACCCTAGCCAGTTAGAGTTGATCAGCAGATAGAGCATCCACTTGAAGACCAAAGGGTCCCAAGTTTGATTATGGTCAAGGGCACATACCATGGTTGCAGGCTTGATCCGAAGTCCTGGTTAGGGCATGTGTGGGAGATAAACAATAGATGCGTCTTTCTCACATGAATGTTTCTCTCTCTCTTTCTCTCCCTCTCCCTTCCACTCTCTCTAAAAATCAATGGAAAAATATCCTGAGGTGAGACTTAACAGCAACAAAAAATTGTCTAATCAAAAGGCAGAAATTATCTGACTGGATTGTTTTTTAAGACAAAATCCAAATATATGCTGTGTATAGAAGACACATTTTAGGTCCAAAGATTCAAATGGGTAGAAAGATAAAGGATTTAAAAAGATACTTATGCAAATAGCAATTTTAAGAAAGGCTGAGTTGCTAGATTAATATTAGACAAAATACAAATTGAAAAAAAAGTAATAAAATTAAATATAAAGATTGTATAATGATGAAATTGTCACTCAGTCAGGAATATATAATAGTTATAAATATATATGTACCTAAACAACAAAACCCAGAATACATTAAACTAAAATTGACAGAATTGAAGGAAGCGATAGACAATTTAACAATAATATTTGGAGATTTTAATACCCCATTTTTGCTAATGAATAGAAATAGAAGATTAACAAAGAAATACAAAAGTTGAATAATTTTGTCTAGTACTAACTAGACAAAACAGATGTAGACAGAATACTCAACAACAGCTGAATGCATATTGTTTTTAAGTGAATATGGAATATTCTCCAGGACACCATAGAAACAATTCACAATAGATTTAAAAGAATTGAAATCATACAAAACATGTTCTAAAATCAAAATGGAATATAATTACAAGTCACTAACAAAAAGGAAATTGGGGAATTCACAAATATGTAGAAATTTAAAAAACATATTCTTAAATAATAGCAAAAGAACTCTGAATACCTTTTTTTAGAAAAAGATAATTGGAAAGTAGATTCTATAAATACATTTTATTTATTTATTTATTTATTTATTTATTCATTCATTCATTCATTGTTAATCCTCACCTGAGGATATTTTTCCATTGATTTTTAGGGAGATTAGAAGAGAGAGGGAAAGACAGAAACATCGATGTGAGAAAATCACATTGATTGTTGCCCCCTGCACACACCAGGGCCCAGGCAAAGGAGGAGCCTACAACCATGGTACATGTCCTTGACTGGAATTGAACCTGGGACCCTTTGGTCCTAAAGCTCACACTCCATCCACTGATCCAAATCAACTAGGGTTGGAATCATAATATACTTTTTAATGCATAAAAATGTAAGCACAATATAACAAAACATGGCTTTCACCTAAAGCAGAGCTTAGAGGAAAATGTATAGCTGTAAAATTTAGGTATTTTTCTCTTTCCACGTCCAGCATGACTAGAGAGTGAGTCCAGTTCCTGAGTATGGGCAGTTAGGGTTTGAGAAACAAAAGAAAGAGACAAGAAACAGAGATAGAAGGAAAAAGCTGGGGGTGGGACCACCATCCTCTTCTGATGGAGAGACGGAGACCCACATCCAATCCAGCAAGTTTATTTTATATCCCAAATACTAGGAAGTTTCACCAAAAGGTCAAAACAAAAGAAGATTATTTGCATTCTTGTGTAGGCCCTGAGCATTCTTGGTGCTAGGCTGGATTTAGATATCAAAACCACTTCCCCACACCATGGTCTGAATGAAGGTCAAGCTGATAACACCCTTGCCCTTTTGGCAAGGCGTGTTCCCAGGTTGTGGCTTTGCCCAGGGCATTGGGTTCAGCTGAAAATAATTAAAGAATGCCATGTGCCTTCCCAGGTGCTATCTACAGTAAAAGCCTATATTAAGAAAGAAAGTAAATCTCAAATCAGGAACCTAATTTTGTACCTTAAAATACTGTGGGGAAAATGAGCAACCTAATCCTAAATCATTATGAAGAAAGAAAATAACAAAGGTTAGGATAGATATGAGTGAAATAGAGACTAGAAAACAATAGATAACATCAACAAACCAAAACTGTTTTTTTAAAAGGATCAACAAAATTATCAAGCCTTTATCTAAACTGATCAATAAAAAAAGGGAGAAGAATAAAATTACTAAAACAGGAATAAAATAGGAGCATTATTTCCAACCTAACATTACTAATGGCTTATAAAAGTTTGCCGAAACCGGTTTGACTCAGTGGCTAGAGCATTGGCTTGCGGACTGAAGAGTCCCAGATTTGATTCTGGTCAAGGGCATGTACCTTGGCTGCGGGCACATCCCCAGTAGGGGATGTGCAGGAGGCAGCTGATCGATGTTTCTCTCTCATCGATGTTTCTGGCTTTCTATCCCTCTCCCTTCCTCTCTGTAAAAATCAATAAAATATATATTTTTTTAAAAAGTTAAAAAGATTATAAGGAAATACTAGGAAAATTATATGCTAAGTAGAGGCCCAGTACATGAAATTTGTGCATGGCGGGGGGTGGGGGGGGGAGGCAGGGTTGTCCCACAGCCAGCCTGCACTTTCTCCAATCTGGGACCCCTCAAGGGATGTCCAACTGCCTGTTTAGATCCAATCCTGCTGGGATCAGGCCTAAATGAGCAGGCAGACGTCCCTCTCACAATCAAGGACTGCTGGTTCCAACCTGCTCACCTGCTTACCTTCCTGATTGCCCCTAACTGCTTCTGCCTGTCAGCCTGATCACCCCCTAACCACTCCCCTGAGAGACTGATGGATGTCTAACTCCTCCCCTGCCAGCCTGTTTGCCCCTAACTACCCTCCCTGCAGTCCTGGGTCCCCTCCAACTGCCCTTCCCTGCAGGCCTGATGACCACCAACTTCCCTCCTCTGCTGGCTTGCTCATCCCTAATTGCCCTCCCCTGCAGGCTTGATTACCCACACTTGCCCTCCCTTGCAGATCTGGTCCCTCCCAACTATTCTTCCCTGCTGCCCATCTTGTGGTGGCCATCTTGTGTCCACATTAGGACAGGATCTTTGACCACATGGGGGAAGCCATCTTGTGTGTTGGAGTGATCGTCAATTTACATATTACTCTTTTATTAGATAGTATTAGATAGGATAGAGGCCTGGTGCATGGGTGGGGCCAGCTAGTTTTCCCTGAAGGGTGTCCTGATTCAAGGTGAGAGTTCCCTTGGGGCATGGGACAGGCTCGGCGAGGGGCCTGTGGTGGTTTGCAGGCTGGCCATGTACCCCCACCCTCCAGCAACCCAAGCAGAGACCCTGATATATGGGCTTTATTTCTCTTCTACAATTGAAACTTTGTAGACTGGAGCTAAGCCAAGTTTCCTGCTTGCTCCGTGGCCACAGCCATTTCTGTTGGGATTTATTTACCTGCTATAATTGAAACTTTGTAGCCTTAAGCAGAGGCCAAGGCAGGCCAGGGCTGCAGAAAGATTTTGCTTCCTCCATTGCTGGGGAAACCCAAGCCTCCCTCCTGCTCTCTTCATGGCCACAGCCATCTCGGTTGGGATTAATTTGCATACTTGCCTCTGATTGGCTGGTGGGCATGGCTTGTGGGTATAGTAGAGGTACAGAAAATTTGCATATTACTCTTATTGGATAGGATAATTTAGATGAAATGGAAAATATTTAGAAAGACAAAAATTTTTAGAAAGCAAAAACTAAGCTAGGAAGAAATAGAAATTCTCAATAGACTTTTAACAATTAAAAAGTGAATTAATAGGAGAACCAAGATGGCGGCATAGGTAAAACACCTATGTTGCCACCATACACAGCAATTTCAAAACTACAACTTAACGAAAGAACAAACACCATCCAGAATCACAGGAAAGCTGGCTAATGAAAATTCCACAAACGAAAGTAAAGATAAGACACTGTGACTCAGAGGAGCGGCGGCGGACAGTGTTAAAGATACGCAGGGTGTCAGAGGTTTAGAGGAGCGCGCGCCAGTGGATAGGGAGGGGGGCTGAAAACCGGCCAGTTTTCTCGAGCTGGGGAGACAAAGACGTCCCACTGGACTGATTCTCCAGCTCTGGGCAAAGTCCAGGAAACCCACTATCATACGGGGTAAAAACTGGACAGTGGGAGGGCAAGCCAAAGCTCGGATGCTTCAGGGGCCTGCTGGCTTGTGGAGAAGGCGAGCTTGTGTGGAGTGCGCATAAGCTTGGGAAGAGCGCAGCTGCCTGACCATGCAGAGAGCACTCGTGACTTGCTCTTTCATTCAGGAAACCATCAGACTGCATTGTTTTGCGACCTTGGGTGAGACATTGGGTGTGCAGACTCATTTGGGAAAAGGCTGAATTCTCCAGCAGCCAGTGGAGCTTGGCAGTGGCTCTCTCTCAGAGACGCTGTGGCCACATAGGGCAGAGCTGATGCTGTCTGCTTGGCCCAGAGACTCTGCCCATCCAACCTGAGCACAGCTGAACTTCACAGACAATTGGCCTGAAGGTCAACCCTTGCAGGTGCTAACAACGATTAACCTGAGCTTAACTTCAGCAAGACTGTGCAACCCATATCCACCTCAGGTAACTGGGGAGGCTGAGCCACTGTCCCTTGTAGGACATCTACCACACAAAGCTAATTGACCAATTCAGGGAAGCAGCCACCATGCAGGGACATGGAAAGAAATCAGATGTGAAAGAAATGGAGGGGAAAAAACGACTGGACATGGAATTCAAAACCACGATTATAGGGCTTCTTAAGAGGCTCCTACAAAAAGGTCGAGATCTATAAGGAAATAAGCAAGACCTACAAGGAAATGAATGAGACCCTCAAGGATATGAACGAGACATGCAAGAAAATGAACAAGACCAACGTGAAAATGAATGAGTCCTACAAGGAAATGAACAAGACCTACAAGGATATGAACGAGACTCTCAAGGATATGAAAAAGGACCAACCAGAAATTAAGCATACACTGACTGAAATAAAAAATATTATACAAAGACCTAAAAGTACTCTAGAGAACTCCAAGAACCAAGTTAAAGATTTGAAATACAAAGAGGTAAAATCCACTCAGCTGAAAAAGCAAGAAACCAAAAGAATCCAAAAAATTGAAGATAGAGTAAGGGGCCTCTGGGACAACCTCGAGCATACCAACATCCAAATTATAGGGGTGCCAGAAAAAGAGAGAGAGCAAGACAATGAAAACCTATTTGAAGAAATAGTGACTGAAAACTTCCCACACCTGGTGAAAGAAATAGACTTGGGAGTCCAAGAAGTGCACCGAACCCCAATATATAGGAACCCTAAGAGGACCACACCAAGGCACATCATAATTAAAATGCCAAGAGCAAAAGACAAAGAGAGAATATTAAAAGCAGCAAGAGAAAAAACAGTTAGTTACCTATAAGGGAGCACCCATATGATTATCAGCGGATTTCTCAACAGAAACAATGCAGGCCACACGGGAGTGACAAGAAATATTCAAAGTGATGAATAGCAAGAATCTACAACCAAGATTACTCTATCCAGCAAAGCTATCATGCAGCATTGAAGGTCAGATAAAGTGCTTCGCAGATAAGAAAAAGCTCAAGGAGTTCATCACCACCAAACCAATATTATATGAAATGCTGAAAGATATTCTTTAAGAAGAGGAAGAAGAAAAAGATAAAAGTGTAAATTAGGAACAACAAATACACATCTATCAACAAATGAATCTAAAAATCAAGTGAATTAATAAGCTGATGAACAGGATAAACTGGTGAATGTAACAGAATCACAGACAAAGAGCGGAAATGGACTGACAATTCTTGGGGAGAAAAGAGGTGTGGGAAGTGCAGCAAGAGACTGGACAAAAATCATGCAACTATGGTAGAGGACAGTGGAGGGGGGTGAGGGCGTAGGGTGCGATGGGTACCAGGTGGAGGGAAACTATAGGGGAAAAAAGGGAACAATGTAATTAATAAACTGAACAATAAAGATTTTAAAAAGTGAATTAATAATTTTAAAACCTCCCACACACACACAAAAAAACCCATGCCCAGATGTCTTCACTGTTGACTTCTACCAAACACTTAAAGAACAAATACCAATTTTTCACAAACGCTTTCAAAAAACAGAAGAGGAGAAAAAACTTTTCAACTCATTCTACAAAATCAATATTACCTTGATACAAAAACCAGACAAAGACATCACAAAAATCTATAAATGAATATCTCTTATGCATATAAATATAAAAGTACTCAACAAAATGCTATAAAACTTAATCTAGCAACATATATTAAGAATTATATAGCAAAACCAAGTGGGATTTGTCCCAGAAATGCAAGTTTGATTGCATATTCAATGTAATAAATTGTGTCAAAACAATAAAGGAGAAAAACAACATTATATTAATCAATGAAGGTAAAGCATTTGGCAGAATTCAACCCTGCTTCATAATTAAAATTTAAAACTCAATAAACTAGAATGAGAAAGAAACTTCCTCAACCTGATAAAAAGCTTTTGGGAAAAAAACTCTCAGAACTAACATGATACTTAGAAACAAAAGACTAAAAATAGGGGAGAGAACCAAGATGGTGCATAGGTAAACACTTATACTTGCTGCCTCTTACAACCACATCAGAATTACAACTAAAAGGCAGAACGACTACCACTCAGAGCCGCGGGATAGCTGGCTGAGTGGAAGTTCCAAAACTAGAAAGGTGAAGAAAGCTCAGTGAGACTGGTGAGAGGTGCAGAGGCGCAGAAAGTGCTGGCACCTGGATGTGCTGCTCTTTCAATCAGGAGGGAGATACAAGCTCCTGCTTGCTCTGAAGTCCAGTTCTGGGCAAACCTCTGGGGGACCCAGACACATACGGAGAGAAATTGGACTGTCTGGCATCAGGACAGGAATGTGAGGACAGCTATCTCTCAGAGGTGCTCGCAGCGATAATTGTTCCTGCATGGGAGCACAGAACTGGTGCAGGAAGCCATTATTGTATACCCTGCCCTGGTGATTCCCAGAGATCCCACTCCATGTAATTTACAACCCCACCCAAGCAGTGCTCAGCATCTTCTGCATATGAATGGCCTGTCCATTCTCCACCTAAAACCTATCAAACTGGAGCTGAGTCAGAGAGCCCCAGAGCTTCCAAAAGAAGGCCTGCAGCAGCAGCCGACCTTCCTTCATAGCTAGGCCTCATCTGGACACTTCCAAACTCCATACAAAAAAAAGAATCTGCAGATGTCTCTGTAGCTCCTGCTAGTCGCCCCAGACAGTGGCTGACCTTACACCTCCTTGGAGATCCAAGAGCCAGTCGCAGTGGTCAGAATGAAACCATACCAGATTACAACTCTTCACATCCATAAGTGACACACTCAAGGGGAAGACTCAGTGAGCATCAAAGCCCCACTGAAGCAAGTCCTTCCCTATAAGGGTGTCTCCTGCACAACAGATCTTCCAGTATAGACACAGCTGGTCATCACAGCCAGTTGGCCTGGAGATCAATTCCTTCCAGTGATACCAACAGCAATTAAGGCTTAACTACAACCAACAAGACTGTACACACAGCCCACAAAGGGATACACCAAGAGCGTCCACCTCAGGTGACTGGGGAGGCTGAGCCACTGGGCCCTATTAGACACCTACACACAGGGCCACTCAGTCAACACAGGGAAGCAGCCAAAATGCAGAGATGAAGAAATATGTCACAAATGAAAGAAATGGAATAAAGCAAAATACTGCATGTAGAGTTCAAAACCACAGTTATAAGGTTACTCAAAAATCTTCTAGAAAACTCACAGGAACTTAGTGAGACCTTCAAGGATCTTAGTGAGAATGAAAAAAAAAATAGAAAAGGAGCAGTCAGATATTAAGTATACACTGACTGAAATAAGGAATAATATACAGAGATTCAACAGTAAACTAGAAGAACCCAAGAATCAAATCAAAGATTTGAAATGCAAGGAAGCAAAAAACACCCAACTGGAAGAGCTAAAAAAAAAAAAAGAATAAGAATAATCCAAAAATATGAAGATAGTGTAAGAGCCTCTGGAACAACCTCAAGTGTGCCAACATCTGAATTTTGGGGTGCCAGAAGAAGGGAGAGAGCAAGATACTCAAAACCTATTTGAATAAATAATGGAAGAAAACTTCCCCTACCCTAGGGGAAAAAATAGATTTACAAGTCCAGGAAGTGCAGAGAACCACAAACAAAAGGAATCCAAAGAAGACCACACCAAGACACATCATAATTAAACTGCCAAAAGCAAAAGACAAAGAGAGAATCTTCAAAGCAGCAAGAGAAAAACAGTTAGTTACCTACAAGGGAGTATCCATACAACTATCAGCTGATTTCTCAACAGAAACTGTGCGGGCCAGAAGGGAGTGGCAAGAAATACCCAAAGTGATGAATAGCAAGAACCTATAACCAAGATTACTCTACCCAGCAAAGCTATCATTTAGAATTGAAGGCCAGGTAAAGAGCTTCACAAACAAGAAAAAACTAAAGAAGTTTATTACCACCAAACCAGTATTATATGAAATGCTGAGGAGTATTCTTTAAGAAGAGGAAGAAGAAGAAAAAGGTAAAGATAAAAAATTATGAACAACGAAGTGACAACAAACACATATCTATCAATATGTTAATCTAAAAATCAAATGAATAAAAAATCTGATGAACCAGAACAGACTGGTGAATGTAATAGAATCAGGGGCATGGAAAGGGAGTAGACTGACAATTCTCAAGGAGAAGGGGGTTTAGGGGGGTGCAGGAAAAGATTGCATAAAAATCTTACACCTATGGACGAGGACAGTGAGGGGGCAAGAGCATGGGGCAGGGTGGGAACTGAGTGGAGGAGGGCTACTGGGGGAAAAGGAGGAACATCTGTAATAATCTGGACAGTAAAGATTTAAAAAATTATCATATTAGCCAAATTATAGAATCAACTTAAATGTGCATTAACTGATTAATGGATAAATAAAATGCAATAAAGCCATATAATGGAATATCATTCAACAATAAACCATCAATACATGCTACATACAACATGGATGAACCTTGAAAACACTGTGCTAAGTGAAAGGGGCCTCTCCCAAAAACCATTATCTGATTACATTTTCGTATATGAAATGTCCAGAAGAAGCAAATACATATAGAGAGAAAGTATATTAGTAGTTGCCCAGGTGGAGGTGAGGCAACTAGGGAATAAATGGGGAATGACTGCTAATGAATGTAAGGTTTCCTTTTGTTTTTTATGTTTGTTTGTTTTTTAAATATATTTTTATTGATTTCAGAGAGGTAGACATAGAAACATCAGTGATGAGAGAGAATTGATTGGCTGCCTCCTGCACACCCACTGGGGATCGAGCCCACAACCCAGGCATATGTCCTGACCAGGAATTGAACCATGACCACCTGATTCATAGGTCGATGCTCAACCGCTGAGCCACTCCAGCTGGGCTGTAAGATTTCTTTCTATAGTGATAAAAAAAAAAAAAAAAAGGCAAGGCTGGTGTTGCTCAGTTGGTTGAGCATCATCTCATGCACCAGGAGTTTCTATTCCCAAATCATGTGCCCAGATTTCAGGCTTGATCTTCAGTGAGGGGTGTTTAGGAGGCAGCCGATGAGTGTTTTCATCTCTTTCCCTTTCCCTTCCTCTCTGAAATCAGTAAAAACATTTTTAAGTGGTATAAAATGTATTGTTACAATAGTTGCATAACTCTGTGAATACACCGAAACACATAGAGCTATATACCTTAAATAGGTGAATTGTATGATAGGTAGATTATATATTAGTAAAGATGTAATGAAACATAACATATGACTTGACAGCTTACTTTGGTAGATGACTGAGTTATGGAACAAGTGAAAGAGAAGGGGATTGAGAGTCAGTGACTATGGTGGAGACAAAGTAAGCAATTCTTACAATGGATCTTCAAACTAAAAAATAAATAAATAAAAAATAAAAAATAAAATAAAATAAATCCCCAAAGGAATGGAGCATCAACAGTTCTAGCCAATTCAACCACAAGAGTTTTCTCCCTGCTAGTTCTAATTCCAGCCATCTTCCCCTACATCTAGGCCAACTGGATCCACTTCTGTCTCTACTCTTGGTTTGGCCACTTAATAGGCATTTTATCTGAAAAACTAACACTTTACCATTTATTTACATTGACTAATTTCATTCTAATCTTCTAAACAACTTTATGAGTTAGCTAAGATGAGAGGCTCCAAATGTTAAGCTGGCAACTATTAGAAAGCAATATGGAACTAAAACACAGAATGCTTGATTTCCACTTAAGTGTTCCTAATACTGTGCTGCTCCTACCTGCCTTTTAAACACATATTGATCATTCTGGATGATAGTGTTCTATTCAGACTATTTATAATTAAAAACTCATGAATTGCAGTATGCATTTTAATTGATGGCCTCTGCTGATGTCAGAAACCACAAAACTACTGATTCATCAAATTGAGTAGGAGTCCCGTCAGCAATGGAATTTATTAACCCATGTCTGCAGACATTACTAATAGCTTCCTTAAGGAACATATCCCTGAAAAGAGATGAAAGTGATGCTCATGGCTAAAGCAAAGGTGTGGAACCCTACCAAATAAATTTCATCCAAGTGTATTGTTACATGTTAATTTTTTGGTAAAGCTTTTGTGTCCTCTAGCAATGGCTTCTGCTTCTACTCCTTTAAAAAAAAAAACCTTACCCCAGGACATCTCCCCCCGCCCCTTTGATCTTTAGAGAGAGAGTGAAAGGGAGGGAGAAATGTGTGTGTGTGTGTGGCAGGGCGGGGCGGGGGGGAAGACAGAGAGAAAAATATTGATGTAAGAGAGACATATCAAAAATTTGCCTCCTGCAACCAACGTATCTGCCCTTAACCAGTAATCAAACCTGAGACTCTTTGATCCGTGGACTGATACTCTAACCACTGAGAAAAAACATCCAGAGCTCTTTATTTTTCTTCTTTTTAACAGTATCATCATGAGATGTGTAATTGGTTCTTATTAAATAATAGATTATTTTCTTAGTCAAATAAAGTGAACTTATTCACATATATGTCAACATAATAAAATCTAAAATTAGGAGTGTATAAAAGAAAAAGAAATCTAATTCTGAACACAACCTCTAAAACTAGGGCTGTGGTTTAGTGACTCTGGAATCTTCTTGACACTAGACAAATATTACCAAGAAATACAAAATATTCAAAGTCAGCATATTTGTCTCTAAAATTATATATATATTCTGCCTGTGATATATATATAGGCAGTGTTAGTCTTATATCAAATTATATATATACTAGAGGCCCAATGCACAAAGATTCATGCAAGAATGGGCCTTCCTTCCCTGGCTACCAGCACCACTTTTGCTCTGGCCCAGAGCCACCCTTTCCGCCTTCTCATGCTGCCCAGAGGCCCTGGCCGCTCAGCACCTGTGTATGCAAATCAACCTGCCATCTTTGTTGGATTAATTGGCCGGTGGTCATCAAGAAGATACGGTCAATTTGCATATTCCTCTTTTATTAGTGTAGATAAATGAGGAAGGGAGAGGAAGATAAACACCAATAATGAGAGAGAACCATTGATCTGCTTTCTCCTGCACACCCCCAACTTAGGATTGAGCTTGAAACCAGGGCATTTGCCCTGACTAGGAATAAAACCAGGACCTTATGGGTCAACACATAAGCACTGAGCCACTTTGGCCAGGATCATTTTTGCCTTCTTAATTAATACATTTTAATACTCTAGATTTGGAGCATTGATTATTTTTTAGAAGAATTTCCTTTAAACTATAATTATGCAGGTGAAAAGTGACATGTGATCATAGAAAGTTTGTCTCTCTCCTTTGTAAAAAGAAAGGGTTTATATCTTACTGGCTACTCCCAGAAAATTTAGAAGTAAAGACAATTTTATTTAGGCAGTGACTGAAAATGGCTATTTTTAAAAATCAGGATTGAAAATTAAGGTTTATTACTAGAAACCAGATAAGATCACAACAGAATGGCCCCAGCTATGCATAGGGGCTCCTATCATCTCTCTCTCCCTCCCTCCAAAAGTGTCTGTACAGTAATTTCATATAGGGAGGAGGCTGTCAACTACAAAGTTTCTTTAGCTGTTGAGCCATTCCCTTTGCTCCACGAGAAAGTCTCCCCTGCAGGCTTTACAACCTGTGTGGTTTTCTCCTTTACTTTAAATCTGGTTTCTTCAGGTTGAAGGGAACTAAGGAACTTCAATAGAATCAACTTGTAAAGTAGTAGGTTGGTTTGCTTAGTAATTATCATAACTCTGAACTTTGATATCCAGATGAAGGTTGTTCTAGTTATCTATTGCTGTAGAATGAGCTATTTCAAACAGCATTTTTTTATATCTCCCAATTTTGTAGGTTAGACATTTGGGCTGGGCTCAGCTGGGTGACTCTTCTGTCTCACATGGCATGACAAAGGTCATAAGTGGGTATTCTGCCTGTGGAAGAGCTGCTCTAGGCAGTGTTAGTCTTATATCCAACATCTTGGTGGCAATGGCCACAGGGCTAACCTCAGCTTGTCATCCTAATTCCATGGAGACTTAATCCAAATAATTCCTTAAAAGTAGTGCAGTATGAATGTTTATAGTAGCTTCTTCACTTCCCTTGTTATCCCCAAAGCCAACAAATATTGACTCTCTGTTCATCACCCTAAGCATTGTAGAATCACCCAGTATTGCCCTGCCTCAAAGACCACCTCCTCAGAGTAAGGAATCAGTCCCAGCTCAGAATCCCCATCTCTGCATGTCTAAGAAAAAAAATTTTTTAAAAATAACACGAGTTCTCACTGTTCATTTTGTACTTGTATGATAAAGGACATTACTTCAGAATGAAAACCTTTATTTCTGGGATTGTGTGGAACAAAATTATCAGTGGATTATTTTTATTGGCTTTTTTGTGATAAAAATAATACCAAAAAAATTGTTGTTGTAAAATATTAAATATTATAAAGGTATGTATACAGAAACTGGGTCAGCTCAAGTTGCGATAACAAAATAACTAAGACTGAGTCACTTAAAACAGAAATGCATTTTCCTCATAGTCCTGGGGGCTGGGAAGATCAAGGTCCCACCAGACGTCTCTCTTCCTGGCTTGCACACCATGGTTTTGTTCTCACAAGGACAATAGCCCTATGAAACCAGGACACCATCCTTATGATCTTATTTAACCTTAATTACTTCTTTAGAGGCATCATATCCAAATAAAACCACACTGAGGGTTCAGAATTCAATATATGAATTAGGTGAGGAGGGGGCCCACAATTCAATCTAGTCCATAACAGAGGTTGAGAACAAAATCTTTATTCAAGAGCAGGAGTAGATTATACTTGAAATAGCCTGAAGATAGAAAGTAAGAATTGGGAGTTTTACTAGAGGTATCAGAAACATTATTTAAGTCATCTCATTTCCAACACTACTCTAGACTTCATTAGGAATAATTAAATAAATAAGTAATTAAGAGCAGCTTTATAATCCTGTATCTGAATCATGCAGTTAAATCCTCCACCTCTCCTTGGCTGTGCACGCACAGATTTGGAGCATATGACTGATTCACTCATTTAACAGTTTATTGAATGCCAGGCTAGGTGCTGAGCTATAAAGATCAATAAGATATGGTCTCTGTCTGTAGGATGTTTAGAATTAAGTAAGGAAACAATCAGTTAATAGTTGCAACCAAGAGGTATTGGTGTTCTGAGGTATTAGTGCTCCGAGGTATTGGTGCTCCAAGTTACAGAGAAGCATGAAGTAGGAGTGTTCAACTCACCTTTTGAAGGTATGTTTATAAGAGAAGTAACTCCAAATTATTATTAATGAATTGATCAGATCATATTTTCTTGTCAGATTGTTGCCAGACTTTTAACTCACTCCCATGTGTCCTAACGTAAAGGTGGAATTTTATAAAAAATCAAGCCCCATGTCACAATGCAAGCCCTCCTTTGCCTCAAGAAAATAAGCAAAGACACATTTTTATCAAATATGGGGCTTTGTTTGACAGCAATAGATGTATTTGCTAGTGGACAACGCATGTGCATTAATGTCAAATACCGTTTTAAAAGTGCATTGAAAAGCGGCACTGCAGGCATGTCTAGGACCATAGTCTGGCCACTCCTGACAACTGACTGGAATGTGAAATTGAAGGCTGATAATGAACAAAAGGCCCTGGCAAATAGGAAGTTAGTGTATAGAAACACTTTAGTGAAAAAACAAAGCATTAAAATACAATGCAGCTTTCCAAATACGAAGGGGGGTGATAAGTCCACTGAGATCATAAGTCAACTTTTCAGGCAGCTGTAATAATTAGGTGGCGATTGCTATCAGATCAACCTCTGCTCTTCAATGCTTCAGGGTTCCTGCCATGTGCCCTCATTGGAAGGAACTGTGGTGTTTGCTTGCTGGTAGTTTATTTTACCTTGCCTCTAGAGAAAGGGAACTTTATGACGCTGGGTAAAACAACTGTAATCATTTAGGCATGGACTGTCCAGTATGATAGGGGACTTAGCCTGTCATCAACACATCAAGCACTGAGCCTGGACTGACCAGTCACCCTGTATGTAGGTGGTGTACTAGTAAGAAACAAGAAAACTGGCCCCATTACTTAGTCCTTAATGGTCAGACAGAGAGGCTATGGTTCCTAATGCAAAATGCAAAATGCAAATAGCAAAGTGGCATAAAAACAGGTCAGGGCAAATAGTCTAACATGATAAGCAGGCAAGGGCTAAGCAACTATATTTGGCAAAAACCTCCATTAGGCTAACAAATGAATGGTGGGTAGAGGAATTTGTACCAAGGGAGCTTTGTCTTCAGTGTGCAGAATTCAGGGACCCAACCAGGATAGGATTCTGGTTCTAGAGATAAACCTGGATGGCTTGGTGGATCAACTAACTGTCTGTACAAAGAAAAGCATAACCAAGCAGAATTCCAGGGAAATGTGGGAGGTGAGTCATTGAGGGGCAGTGGAAACTGGGCAGAAGCCCCAATCTCTGCAAAGTGTCCCATAACCTCTCCCCAACTATGCCATACATGGGTAAGGAAAAAGGCAAGAATGGTCACTATTACAATTTCTGTTCAACAATGACCTGAAGAATCTAAACAATCCAATAAGACAAGAAAAAGACATGAAATATATTATGATTATAAAGGAAGAAAACTCTCAATATTCACAGATGACATAATTTTGTATGTAGAAAATTCTTTAAAAACCTACAGCCCTAGCCGGTTTGGCTCAATGGATAGAGCCTTGGCTCTGAGACTGAAGAGTCCTGGGTTCAATTCTGATCAAGGGCATGTACCTTGTTGGTTGCAGGCTCAATTCCTAGCCTTGGTCGGGCCATCTGTAGGAGGCAATCAATGAATATGTTTCTCTCTCTGTCTATCTCTCCCGCTCCCTTCTACTCTCTCTAGTAATCGATGAAAAAATGTCCTCGGATGAGGATTAACAAAACATACAAATCAAAACAAACAAACAAACAAAAACATAAAAACCTATAAATAAATTAACTGAATTAAAAATGATTTTACAACCTCGAAGACAATCCAGAGATGGAAGGCACTGATGACACCTTGCCATGCTAGCAGTCAGCAGCTGTGCGTCCCTGCAGGCGGCCTAGGACCAAACCAGAGAGGGTGGAACCTGCATTGCCACCATTTGTCCACCATCCGGGTACCATTACTGACATGTACACATAAGGAACTATTCGACATTGAAACTGGGACTAGGAACAGTTGGACATTGAAACTGAAACTCAAACATTTTTTGTTCTTATACATTTTTTCCAGTATGCACATGCAAGATCTTTTTAAAGAAAAGAAACAGAGGAAAAAGATTGATATAGAGGCAAAGAAGCACTGAACAGCTTGTCAAACTACAGGGGGAAGGCTGGGGAGGGTGGGGAGCAGGGCTGTAAAAGATCAACCGAAGGACTTGTATGCATGCATATAAGCATAATCAATGGTTATAAGACACTGGGGCGGGGAGGCAGGTGAGGACATGTGCTGGGGGGTAGGGGAGGCTGGGGGTTGGACAATGGGGGGAAAAAAGGAAAAATATGTACTACTATTTGTAATACTTTAAAGAATAAAAAATTTTTTAAAAAGTAAAAAGGAAAGAAAATGATTTTACAAGGTTGCCACTTACCAAATCACTATAGAAAAATAAATTGTATTTTTATATATCAACAACAAACAAAAAATAAAATAATTTTAAAAATATTATCTTAAAAATATGCTCTTTATAATGGTATCAAAAATAGTTTTAAAAACCTAAGAACAATAAATGAATAAGAATTCTACCAGACAGATATTACTTAGAGAAACTAAAGATCAATAATATAATGGAAGAATGCCAGGCTCATGTATTAGAAGTATTAAAATTATAAAGATGTTAATTCCCCCAAAATCAACCTAGATATTCATAGCAATCTTAATTTAAATGGTTCTTTAAAAATATTTGGGAGAAACCAAGATGGCGGCATAGGTAAACATTTGAACTTGCTGCCTCGCACAACAACTTCAAAACTACAACTAAAAGACAAAACAGACATCATCCAGAACCACAAGAAGACTGGCTGAGTGGAAATTCTACAACTAGAAGGAAAGAGAAGCACACTGAGACTCAAAGGAGCTGCTGAAATAAGTGCAGGTATGGAGACACACGCATGGAGAGGATTGGCAACTAAGTACATGGCTGGCTTTTTCAATCTGCAGGGAGACACAAGCTCCCAACTGCTCTGAACTCCAGTTCCACGTGAGACTCTGGGGATCCAGACTCTTACAAGGAGAAACTGGACTATCTGGAAGTGGGCGGTACTCGAGGGTGGCTTTCTCTCAGAAGTGCTTACAGAGATTACCATGAAAGACTGAGACCCAGGGGCCTCTTAGGGCAGAGCTGAAGGGAATCCATTGTTGTTTTCTCTGCCCTGAGACTCCGCCCCATCCAAGCTGAGCACAGAGGTTTTTGCAGATAAATGGCCTGGTCCTTTGAAATCTAAACTTACCTATTAAATGGCAGCTGAGTCAGAGAGACCCAGAACATCCAAAAGATGGCCCAAAGCCCCACAGCAGCTTGCATTGCTTCACAGGTGGGCCTCATCTGGGCACCTTCAAAACCCAAACAAAGAAGAGGAATCTGTAGCTCCTACTGGGTGGTCTCTAGCAGAGGCTAAATTAGCACCTCCTTGGAGATCCAAGAGCCATGTACTCAGGGGTCAGAGTAGGACCATCCAGATTACAACTCCTCAGATCCATAAGGGACACATTCAGGAGGCAGACTCAGTGAGCACCTAAGCCCCACTGAAGCAAGTCTTGTCTCATAAGGGTGTCTCCAACACAGAAGTTCTCCCATTGTAAACACAGCTAATCCTCACAACCAATTGGCCTAAAAGTCAATTCCTCCCAGTGATACCAACAAAAATCAAGGCTTAACTACAAGACTGTGCACACAGCCTATAAAGGGGTTCACCAAGAGTGTCCATCTCAGGTAACTGGGCCCTAAAGGACACCTAGCACACAAAGCCACTTTATCAACTCAAGGAAGCAGCCAAAATGTGGAGACAAAGAAACAGGTCACAAATGAAGGAAAGCAAACTACTGGATATAAAGTTCAAAATCATGGTTATAAGAGTTTTCCAGAATTTCCTAGAAAAGGCCGATAAATTTAGCAAGACTCTCGATGATATGAAAAAGGACAAACTAGAAATTAAGCATATACTGAACTGCAATAAAAAATAATATATAGAGATCCAACAGCAGACTAGAGGACACAATAATCAAGTCAAAGTTTTGAAATACAAAGAAGCAAAAAACACCCAACTGGAAAAGAAAAAAGAATCCAAAAATATGAAGATAGTGTAAGGAGCCTCTGGGACAACTTCAAGCATACCAACATCTGAATTATGGGGGTACCAGAAGAAAAGAGAGAGCAAGACATTGAAAACCTATTTGAAGAAATAATGACAGAAAACTCTTCCCACCTGGTTAAAGAAATAGACTTACAAGTCCAGGAAGCACAGAGAACAACAAACAAGAGGAATCCAAGGAGAACCATACCAAGACACATCATAAATAAAATACCGAGAGCAAAAGACAAAGAAAGAATATTAAAAGCAGCAAGAGAAAAACAGTTAGTTACCTATAAAGAAGTACCCATATGATTGTCAGCTGATTTCTCAACAGAAACTATGCAGGCCAGATAGGAGTCTCAAGAAATATTCAATGTGATGAATAGCAAGAACCTACAACCAAGATTACTCTACCCAGCAAAGCTATCATTCAGAATTGAAGGTCAGATAAAGAGCTTCACAGATAAGAAAAAGCTAAAGGAGTTCATTATGGCCAAACCAGTATTATATGAAATGCTGAAAGGTATTCTTTAAGAAGGAGGAGGAGGAGGAGGAGGAGGAGGAGGAGGAGGAGGAGGAGGGAGAGAAGGAAGAGGAGAAGAAGAAGGTAAAGATAAAAATTATGAACAACAAATACATATCTATCGACAAGTGAATCTAAAAATCAAGTGAATAAAAAATCTGATGAACAGAATAAACTGGTGAATATAATAGAATCAGGGGCATAGAAAGAGAGTGGACTGCAATTATTGGGAAGAAAGGAGTTGTGGAAAGATACTGGACAAAAATTGTACACCTATGGATGAGGACACTGGTGGAGGGTGAGAAGAGCATAGGGTGAGGTGGGGTGGGAACCGAGTGGAGGGGAGCTATGGGAAGAAAAATAGAGGAACAACTGTAATAATCTGAACAATAAGATTTTTTTTTAATATTTGGATTTTAGTAAATCTTATAAATTTTCATCACAAGAAAAATTTGTAATTATGTGTGGTGACAGATGTTAACTAGACTTACTGTGATTATTTCATAATGTAGAGAAATATCAAATTATGTTGTATCTCTGCATCTAATATAATGTTATGTGTTAACCATACCTCATCTAAAAATTAAAAATTTCCATTTCTAGAGAATATTTAGAACCTAACAATCTTTTCTAAAATTTATACAAAAATGCAAAGGTCAAGAGTAGCCAAGATACTTTTGAATAAGAAGATGCAAAGACTTGCTCTGTCAGAATTAGGATAGTGCAATATTAGTGCAAATTTTAAAAACTATGAAACAAAATAGCTCAGAAGCCAATTTATATTTTTTGGCAAAGGTAGCAAGAATAAGCAATATAAAAAGGCAGTCTTTTCAATTAATGATTCTAAAAAATTGAGTATTCATATGGAAAGGAATCAAACTCATACTAGATACAAAAATTAATTTCAGATAGGTTCTAGAAATGCATAAATAGCTCCTATAAGACCAACCCTCTCCATACTAGCAGTCACCAGCTATGCATCGCTGCAGGTTGCAAACCAGAGAGGGTTGAACCTGCATTGCCAACATTTGTCCACCATCCAGATATCATATCAGACATGTACACATAAGGATCTGTTTCACATTGAAACTGGGACTCAGAACTGTTGGACATTGAAATTGGAACTCAAACATTTCTTGTTCTCATATTTTTATTTCTAGTCTGCAGAGGCAAGATTTTTTTAAAGAAAAGAAACGGGGGCGGGGGAGAGGGAGAATAGATACAGAGGCAAAGAAGCATGGAACAGACTGTCAAACTACAGTGGGAAGGCAGGGGAGGTTGGGGGGGGGGGGCTGCAAGAGATCAACCGAAGGACTTGTATGCATGCCTAAAAGTATAACCAATGGATACAAGGCAGGGGTCAGGTGTGGGCATGTGCTGGAGGGTAGGGGAGGCAGGGGGGAGGTCAATAGGGGAAAAAAGGAGACATAGGTACTACTATTTGTAATACTTTAAACAATAAAAAATAAAACTTTTTTAAAAGACCAACCCTCTCATGGATAATAATCATAAACTTGGGACAGCATATTAAAAAATCATTCTCTGAATACCTGAAGGAAATTCAAATGCAAACAGAAACACAAGGAGACACACTTGTAAAAGGGTACAGCGCTAAGTGAGTTTCCCATTTTTAATTTTGCCTGTAAAATCTCTTGCATGTGTACAAGAGTAGACAGGAGCAAGAATGCCTATAGCAGCCAGTACACATGGTTAAAAACTAGGAAAAGGAGAGTATAAGCAAATACATAGTGGTATATTTACACCATTGACTATTCACTAACAGCTAAGATAAATAAACTCAGTGACATGAGGTCATATTGAGTCCAAACAATATAATAAAATAAAAAATGTCATCAATATGGATTTTATACAAAAGTCTTAATTTATAAAGCTGTTATAAGGTAAAAACAAATTAAAATGAAAATACAGTGCGGAGAACCAAGATGGCGACATAGGTAAAACACCTATCTTGCCGCCATACACAGCAAGTTTAAAACTACAACTTAACAAAAGAACAAACACCATCCAGAATCACCGGAAAGCTGGCTGAGTGGAAATTCCACAAATAAAACTGAAGATAAGACACTGTGACTCAGAGGAGCGGCTGAGGACAGCAATGAAGATACCCGCAGAGAGAGGTTTGGAGGAGTGCACGCCAGCGGTTAGGGTGGGCGGCTGAAAACCGGCCAGTTTTCTATAACAGGGAAGACAAAGATGTCCCACTGGACTAATTCTCCAGCTCTGGGCGAAGTCCAGGGAACCCACTATCATACCAGGTAAAAACTGGATAGTGGGAGGGCACGCCGAAGCTCGGGTGCTGCCGGCTAGTGGAGAAGACGAGCTTGTGCAGAGTGTGCGTGAACTTGGGAAGAGCACAGCTGCCTGACTGCGCAGAGAGCACTTGTGACTTGCTCTTTCATTTGGGAAACCATCAGACTGCATTGTTTTGCGACCCTAGGTGAGACATTGGGTGTGCAGACTCATTTGGGGAGAGTCTGAATTCTCCAGCAGCCAGTGGAGCTCGGCAGCGGCTCTCTCTCAGAGGTTCTGGTGGCCATTGCCCCCAGCACAGAGTCCCTGGGGCCACATAGGGCAGAGCTGATGCTGTCTGCTTGGCCCGGAGACTTCGCCCATCCAACCTGAGCACAGCTGAACTTCACAGACAATTGGCCTGAAGGTCAACCCCTCCAAGTGCTAACAACGATTAACCTGAGCTTAACTTCAGCAAGACTGTGCAACCCATATCCACCTCAGGTAATTGGGGAAGCTGAGCCACTGTCCCTTGTAGGACATCTACCACACAAAGCTAATTGACCAACTCAGGGAAGCAGCCACCATGCAGAGACATGGAAAGAAATCAGATGTGAAAGAAATGGAGGAAAAAAAACGACTGGACATGGAATTCAAAACCATGGTTATAGGGCTTATCAAGAGGCTCCTAGAAAAGGTCGAGACCTATAAGGAAATAAGCAAGACCAGCAAGGAAATGAACGAGACCCTCAAGGATATGAACAAGACCTGCACAGAAATGAACAAGACCAACGTGAAAATGAATGAGTCCTACAAGGAAATGAACAAGACCTACAAGGATATGAACGAGACTCTCAAGGTTATGAAAAAGGACCAACCAGAAATTAAGCATACACTGACTGAAATAAAAAATATTATACAAAGACCTAAAAGTACTCTAGAGCACCCCAAGAACCAAGTTAAAGATTTGAAATACAAAGAGGTAAAATCCACTCAGCTGAAAAAGCAAGAAACCAAAAGAATCCAAAAAATTGAAGATAGAGTAAGGGGCCTCTGAGACAACCTCAAGCATACCAACATCCAAATTATAGGGGTGCCAGAAAAAGAGAGCGAGCAAGACAATGAAAACCTATTTGAAGAAATAGTGACCAAAAACTTCCCACACCTGGTGAAAGAAATTGACTTAGGAGTCCAAGCACACCGAACCCCAAAATATAGGAACCCTAAGAGGACCACACCAAGGCACATCATAATTAAAATGCCAAGAGCAAAAGACAAACAGAGAATATTAAAAGCAGCAAGAGAAAAACAGTTAGTTACCTATAAGGGAGCACCCATATGATTATTAGCGGATTTCTCAACAGAAACGACGCAGGCCAGACGGGAGTGGCAAGAAATATTCAAAGTGATGAATAGCAAGAATCTACAACCAAGATTACTCTATCCAGCAAAGCTATCATGCAGCATTGAAGGTCAGATAAAGTGCTTCGCAGATAAGAAAAAGCTCAAGGAGTTCATCACCACCAAACCAATATTATATGAAATGCTGAAAGCTGTTCTTTAAGAAGAGGAAGAAGAAAAAGGTAAAAATAAAAATTATGAACACCAAATACACATCTATCAACAAATGAACATAAAAATCAAGGGAATTAATAAGCTGATGAACAGGATAAACTGGTGAATGTAACAGAATCACGGACATAGAGAGGGAATGGACTGACAATTCTTGGGGAGAAAAGGGGTGTGGGAAGTGCAGCAAGAGACTGGACAAAAATCATGCAACTATGGGGGAGGACAGTAGGGGGGGTGAGGGTGGAGGGTGGGATGGGTACCAGGTAGAGTGGAGCTATAGGGGGGAAACAAAGGGAACAATGTAATTAATAAACTGAATAATAAAGATACAAAAAAGAAAAAAAAGGAAAAGAAAAATATAAATAAGAAAAGCTTTTTGGAAATAAAAAAAAATGAAAATATAGTTTTAAAGGATACATATAGATAAATAAGGCTATACGGCTAAATACAAAAATCAAGGAAATGGAAATGGTTACATTGGGTTAGGAAGTCAAGAACCTAGTTCACTGGGAAGATCATTTTGTTTGATACAGGTTTATTGGCAGGTTTGTAAAAATTTATTGTCTAAGGTTTTACATATGTCTCCTTTTTCTCTGCTTGAACACCCTCCCCCCACCCCTCGCAGCCATTCCCACCCTGGCAAGCTCTCACCGCCCCAGTGTCTGTGTCCATTGGTTATGCTAATATGCATGCATACAAGTCCTTTGGTGGCTCTCTAACCCTGTCATTTGTCTCTGGATCTATTCTTGTTCATCAAATTATATTGATCATTATATCCCACATACCACTGAGATCATGTGATATTTGTTTTTCTCCACCTGGCCTATTTCGCTTTGCATAATGCTCTCCAGGTCCATCCATGCTGTTGCAAATGGTAAGAACTCCTTTTTTACAGCAGCATAGTATTCCATTGTGTAGATGTACCATAGTTTTTTAATCCAATCATCTGCTGATGGGCACTTAGGCTGTTTCCAAATCTTAGCTATTGTAAATCATGAGGCTATGAACATTGCGGTGCATATATTTTTTCTGATTGGTGTTTCTGGTTTTTTGGGATATAGTCCTAGAAGTGGAATTACTGGGTCAAATGGGAGTTCCATTTTTAACTTTTTGAAGAAACTCCATACTGTATTCCACAGTGGCTGCATTCCCACTAGTTTGCATTCCCACCAGCAATATATGAGGGGTCCTTTTTCTCCACATCCTCTTCAGCTCTTGTCATTTGTTGATTTGTTGAAGATAGCCATTCTGACAGGTGTAAAATGGTGTCTCATTGTTGTTTTGATTTGCATTTTCAGGTGATTAGTGACTTTGAGCACGTTTTCATATGTCACTGGGCTTTCTATATGTCCTCTTTCAAAAAGCATCTACTTGGGTCCTTTGCCTATTTTTTGATTGGATTGTTTAACTTTTTTTTTGTTAAGTTGTATGAATGCTCAGTAAATTTTGGCTATCAAATCCTTATCTGAAATACCATTGGCAAGTATGTTCTCTTATCCAGTGGGCTTTCTTATTGTTTTGCTGTGCAGAAGCTTTTTATTTGGTGTCATCCCATTTGTTTATTTTCTCCTTAGTCTCTGTTGCCCAAGGAGGTGTGTCTGTAAAGATATTGCTACAACATATGTTTGCTATTTTGCTTCCTATGGAGTCTTGTAGGATTTTTATGGTTTCCCATCTTACATTTAAGTCCTTTAGCCATTTTGAGTTTGTTTTTGTGTATGGTATAACTTTGTGATCTATTTAATTTTTTTCGCATGTATCTGACAAAATTTCCCAGCACCATTTATTGAAGAGACTATCTTGACTCCATTGTATGCTCTTGCCTTCTTTGTTAAATTTTTTTATTTTAAAATTTATTTTTAATCATGTAAAAATACACCTAACATAAAATTTACCATCTTGACCATTTTAAATATACAGTCCAGATCTGCAATTGCATTCACATTGTTGTACGACCTGCCCCCCACCCTTTCAACATAATTCCATTTTGAACATGTGTTTGTGGATGTGGTTTCCTTGTCTTCAAAAACAACATTGTTAATGACTGCATAACTCTCCAGCTTGTGGATTTGGTGGACATGCTATGATTTTTTTTTCTTTGTCAAATATTAATTGAATATAATGGTTTGGGTCAATTTCTGGGTTGTCAGTTCTGTTCTATTGGTCTGTATTTTTGTTCTTGTGTCAGTACCAGGCAGTTTTGAGAAGCGTGGCTTGATAATATAGCTTGATATCTGGTATTGTGGTCCCTTCAAATTTATTCTTCTTTCTCAGCATTGCTGTGACTATTCCAGGGTCTTTTTTTATTCCAGATGAATTTTTGAAGAGTTTGTTCTAGATCTTTGAAGTATGCTGCTGGTATTTTAATGGGGAATGTATTGAATCTGTAGATTGCTTTGGGTAGTATGGACATTTCAATGATGTTGATTTTACCAATCCATGAACATGGTATGTTGTTCCATTTGTTTATGTCTTCCTCTATCTCTTTTTTCAATGTCCTGTAGTTTTCTGAGTGCAGGTCTTTTACCTCCTTAGTTAAGTTTATTCCTAGGTATCTTAATTTTTTTTGGTGCAATGGTAAATGGGATGTTTGGTTTTGTTTTTTTTTAATTTTCGTTTCTCATTCTGTGAGTTCATTATCTATAATAATAAAAACACAATGTGCTAATTAGAACAGTCGTCCTTCTGGATGACCTTCTGGACAAAGCCAGACTATGAGGGCAGCCCAGATCCCGGGTGTCAGAGGGAAGCCAGTGCTGGCAGCTGGAGGAAGGAAGGCCTACTCTTGCATGAATTTCGTGCATCTGGCTTCTAGTTGTTGTATAAAAAGATCATAGATTTCTGGGTCTTAATTTTGTATCCTGCTACATTGCCAAATTCATTTATTAGGTCTAATAGTTTTTGGATAGAGTCTTTGGGGTTTTCTATGTATAGTATCATGTCATCTGTGAATAAGGACCATTTTTACTTCTTTTTTTCCAATTTAGATAACTTTTATTTCTTCTTCTTGTCTGATTGCTATGTCTAGCCCTTCCAGTACTATATCAAACAGGAGTGGTAAAAGTGGGCACCCTTGTCTTGTTCCAGTTCTCAGAGAAAATGAGTTTAGTTTTTGGCCATTGAGTATGATGTTGGCTGTAGGTTTGTCATATAAGACTTTTATTATGTTGAGGTATGATCCCTCTATTCCCACTTCACAGCAGATTTTACTTTAGGAGGTAGATTCATAGGTACTTGTCGCATTAATAAATAAATAAATAAATAAATAAATAAATAAATAAATAAATAAACAAGCAAGCAAACAAACCATTGATGGAACAATTGTGAGAGTGCATCATGAATCAGGCACTGTGCACCTGGAGTTTACAAAAGAAAGGTAGGAAGAAATCAATGAAGGAGGGAAGGAAAGAGAGGAGAGGTAGGATGGACAACTAGGGGTGAGGAAACACCAAGACTGAGATTAGATATCATTGTTATGAGATTTCCTTTTAGCAGCACTTGGCTATCAGAAAAAGGGTGGGAACTGGGTTCATTCAGGGCTGGCAATTGTTCAGTGTTTGCAGTGGGAGGCCCATAGCATGAGGCATAGTGGATTGCAGCTGAGACCAAATCTGTGCTGACAACCCCAGGAGCTGGGGCAGTCTGGCTGTGGAGCAGCCAAGACAGGACTTGGAGAGACTATCTCTGGTGATTGGGGTGTTGTTGTTGTGGGTTTGGAACGCATTATTGGAGAGATTGCCATTGGGCACTCCCTCAGAGAGGGGGTGGGGCACGGAGTGAGTCACAGAAGCTTGAGGAAGTAAGTGGAATTGAGGATCTGGGCCTGGAAGGGGCTGAGCCTTCCTGGGGGAGCCCGAGTGGAGATGGTGAAGAACACCAGCTTGGTTCAGATCCCACTTCTTCCACTTTTGGTTGTGACTTTGGGCAAATTCTTTATTCATCTGCTCCAAGGCTCATTTCCCTGATTGCAAATTGGGTAATTCTCACCTCCCAGAGTTTTCCTAAAAATTAAATAAGATAATGCATGTAAAAGATATGGTATCTTAAGAACTCAAATGTTGGCTCTAAAACAATCAATCTGCTTTAGCAAATGAGTTCAAAAGTAGACCCATCCTTAGAGAGAAGCTGAATCTGAGTGGCAGGAGCACACAGGGCAGGACAATCTGGAAGCTGGAAGGGAGGGCAGCCAGACAGAGGGACACAGTAAAGCCAGAAGCATGACTTATTTACCACCTTGCTGGAATGCTGCAGGGGTACTTCCTCTTCCACATTTGTTCTTGCTCAAAGGCAAAAAGAGCATATGTGGTGATGAAATGTACAAGTAACCCTACTGCACCAGAACCCAGTCTCATTTGAATACTATGGATTGGAGGGTTTTTCATTACATAGGCCACATGATATGATGACTGTCCAGCCCTCCTCATTCATTTCTGTGTTTGCTCAAGGCTAGCTAGCTTCATTGCACTTAAAAAAGCAGTCATCCAGGAGAAATAAATCTCTCCATTGCTTTTATGGCGTTCTTGGGATTTGAAATCAGTACTTTGTCAAGTTGTCTGTCTTGGATTATCTGTATTGTCTTTTTTCCCTTAGGTGTCTTTGGGGGAGGGGAGAATAAAAGGGGAGTGAGATGTAGTTTTTTACTTTGTTTTTCTTGCTGTCATCTAAATAAAGCTCCTTTTCAAAATGTTAGCCTGGGTGAAGACATCATTGCAAAAAAGGAATGAGAAAAGTTGTCTCTATAATTGATCTGGAAACTCTCAGTTTCCAAGTACTGTATGGCCAGAGCAGTGAGAATAAAGGGACAGAAATCTCATAAAGATGAAAATATAAGCAGTAAAAGGCCACTTGTGCAGCTGTTCTCTCCCGCCGTGACTGTCTAATTCAACTCCTCTTCCCTTCCCTCTGGCTTTACCTGGACCATGTGTTGGGATTTTTCCCCTTTGCTGGGCTGACTGAGAGGAGTGTGGCTGATGAGAGTAAAACTAGGGAGTTGGAGTAGAACCAGAAAATGAGAAAACAGCCTAAGGTTGGCTTTTGTCACAGTTTGCTCATTTCCTTCTTAACAGGACTAACAGACTGTATTACCTTCCCATTCAGGTATGAAAGCTTATGAATTCTTTCATTGTATTTGCTTAGGACCACAGCCCCTAAGTTATCTAACTATAGTTGCCTACTCTCAGTGTTCCAGGTGTGATGACTTGGCCTCCGCATTTTGAAGATATCACCTTTGCTGCCCAGGCCCTTCCGTGTGGTTTACCACCTCCACGGGTCCAGAAAAATATGATGGTGAGCCATCTGGGTAAAAATCCAGTGAGAAAGTGGAGCTAGAAAGGTTGGAGAACAAAGATTTCCTTCACTCTAATCCCCTGTCTTCCTTTGGAAATGAAATATCACCCCCTCCCCACCTTTATAAAAGAGAAAAAGGGAAAGAGAAAGCCAGTCAGACTGGTATTGCCAAGGCATTCTTTTATTCCCCAACAGCTTCATTGCTGCCTCCTAGTGAAAGTTTTAGAATTGAAAAAAAAGACCATTTACTGGGGAGGATTTGGGGATTGGAGAGAAGAAAGTGAATTTGCACAGACTCACAAACTCTGAGAGTGTCAGTTTCTGATTGGATATATTTGTGAGCACAAGTGTATTACTGTGGCCACAAGGAAAATACAGAACTCATGCAGACTCTACTGATCAAGGCACACTTTTCTGTGGGAGCTCACAATCAAGAGCTGCCAAAAAATAAAAATAAAATAAAAAAGCCAACAAACTTACAGTTCTCTTTCAATTTATTTTTCTTTTACTATTCACTCACACAATGTACTCTCTCTCTCCCATATCTTGGTATTTTTCACCTTTAGGTAAAAAACGTATAGGAACAAAAGCATAATATTACATTTATTCAAACGTAAAATCTGTGGAAATATATTTTGGTACATAAAGAAGAGAAGGCATGGAACTTACTTTGTGGAAAGCTCAACCAGACTCAGGCAAGAGGCCTGAGGCTGTTCATTACAGCAGTGCCCGCTCCTTCCTTTCATGCACAGCTTACTGTGAGGGTCTTGCCTTGGTTGGCAAGAGGTTAGGCCAAGAATATTGATCCCCTAAAAACTGAAATCAAAAACCAAATCTCTTCTGTTTTGAAATGTGTGCAATTTTATTTGGTGAACAGACAAATAAGCAGACCAACAGCCATTTTCATTTTAGGTATGAAAAGCACCTTTGTTTTGGACAGGTTAACATTCTTGGACTTAAGAACTTTGAAATTTTGTCTATTTAATATCACTAAGCAGGTGATATTGCACCATTTACAAAACTACCAAGGAAGCATATTTGTTTTATTTTTATACAGTATTGCATAGGTAAGCCTACATACATTTCAATCACATGGACAAACTTTTCCATTGTAATAATGCATTGCAACATATTTTTTAACTTACATTTGAAAGGAATATATTATAATTTAACTAACCAATATAAAAATATTTTCTCAATCCTTATCCTTTTGTATATATCAAGATAATTTTTATAATTAGACTCAACTGTGTCCACAATGTTTAGTGACTAACAGTGTTTCATATCTTGCATTCCCATGCATATGTTCTTTGTATAACAGTGGATCACATTTTGTCTCAAAACTACTATACAAGTTAGGTGGTTACAAGAGCAGATAATTTTGTAGTTTATCATCACAAAACAGTATATTTAATATTCTAGTCAGTGTAATTACACCTGCTGGTGTCTTAATGTTGCTCCACCGAGTCTGTGAATGACAGAGTATCTTTAGAGAGCCTGTAAAGGAATATAATTCTAGAGAAATCATTTCAATTGTTGTAGCAATACAAGGACATGACTAATACAAAGTAAACATTTGTAAATGTGATAGCTTAAGAAAAATACAGACTCCTACACATCTCACTGCTGATTTCCATTTCTAAATTAAAGCAACAATCTCTATTCTGCTTATTAGAATGAGCAGCAAAGCAAGCCCTCCTCTTAAATGAACAGTTTTTAAGTCCACAACTTTAATCAATGCTCCAGGTCTGTGTTTGTTTATGTATAAGTTGAACATATATCACAGGGAAGAGTTAATCACTTACAGAACTTCCGACTGGCTGGCACATACCACACACCTAGGTAAAAGCCAAATTGCCAAAGAAAGAAGGCAAGCAAGTTTTCCCTGAAGGGCAGGACAACTTATGAATGAAACTCCCAGACTGATCATGTTGTAAGTATGCTGCAGTGTACCAAGAAGTGAGAAAAATATGCAAACAAAATCATGCTGTTTGATTTTTACATCATGTCAAGTATAAAGAAAAACTGCTCTTAAGAAAAGTGTTTAACAACATAGAAATATTCCAGAATGTCCTGATTGGCATGTTTCACTTTTCTCTTTTCTAGAGAAACATTCTCTATTTCCTTTTTATTTTGAACGCCTTCACCCACACTCTGCATTTAAGTGAGATACTGTAAGCTAACTGTACCTTAAAGAGATCAGCATATAGATGGCTCTGACGACCAGAATAGATACAAAATAGCCAGAATTTTTTAAAAAGCTGAACAGTCAGCCAAGGATGCCTAAAAGGTTGCCAAGAGCGTGCTCAGTCTCTCCTCAGTTATTTTTCACATTACTACCTCTGACTGCGTGCATCAACGGTGCAAAAAAAAAATGCGGGAAGCATCTGTTCCAAGTAACATCTGAGCATCCAAGGAAAATGAGCACATTCTTGTTGGAACAAGTCTCCAAAATTTTCTATGGTGCATCCACGAGGCTCTCCCTGGTGCGCTCCTCCTTTCTCTGGGAGAGGGTCCAGCTGCTCCGGCTGGCCAGGGTAGCAGGGATGAGTCCGGGGGTTGCCAACGCCAAACAGCGCGCAGGCTCCGCGGTGCATCCCGGTTCTCCACTCGCCTAATACATCTCCCAAGTGCAAAGCGGTGGGAGGAAGAGTAAGGAGGAGGGAGGAGGAGGGAGAGGTAAAAGGGATCCTGTTTAATTCGAGGTCCTGGGGGTGAGGGAGCGGGAGGAGGCTCCTCTGGTCCCTCCTCCCTCATGGAGTCCTGGGCTCCACCTCCTCCACATGCCCCCAGATATACACACTCTCGGCCGCGGCCGGACATGCACACCCAGCGCCGGCTCCGGGCGCGAGCACACGCAGGTAGCCACACTCACCTGAGCGGGTGCACAGGGCTCCCGCCGCCTCGGGAGCTGCGGCGGAGCGGCGGCCGGGAAGGGGCCCACCGCGCGGCCGCATTCAGGGAAGCGGGAACAGCCCCAGCGCGGATCTACTGACGGAGGTGACGGCGCGGTTTCCTTAAACCCCCTCCTCCAACACCTTGGCCTCCTCGCCTGCCGGGGTCTGGCCAGAGAACCCTGGAAAGAGGGGGCCCCGGCTCGGCGCCCGCGCGGGAGCACACCGCGAGGCCAGCGCGCCGGCGCACGAAACTTGGGCAAAGTTAGTTGCAAGTGCCCGGCGGAGACCCAGAGGAGCGAGGTGGGGACGCGGCGGGTGCGGGCCGGGCGCGCCGAGGCAGCGCCGCCCTGCACGCTCAGCGCTCTCCGAGATCCCAAGTCGGCCGGCGCGCCCGGAGGGGCTCGGAGCTAGCGGAGCCGGCATGGCCCCGGGAACTGTGAGACGCGGCGCCTCTACTAGTCCGGAGGGTTTCCTCTGAGGCCCGGGGACCTCAGCCTTGATCAAGCCACATCCTACCTCCATCTCCGACCCGCAGCTGGAGAGGAAGACCCGCGAGCCAGGTGCTGGGGGCGCAGACCAGTGCCCCCCTTCCACAAAAAAACCAGCATATTGCGGGGGGGGAGGTGGGGGAGTGAGGACCCCCATCAACGCGCCCTGCTCGAAGTCAGAAAGACCGGCTGGAACTGCTGTGTTTGTATCGATAGCCATTGCTGCGCTGTTTTCGCCTGGTGCGCCCGGACCCTCCCCGCCTCCCCCTCCTCTGCCTCCTCCGGGGCCACTGCTACTCCTCCTCCCCCACCCCCCATCTGTTACTGTCAAATGAGAAAGTCACCGAGATCCCAAACACTCCAGCCACCGAGAGCCCCCTTTGGCACTTGGCAGCGCGCGGCGATCGGCCTCTCGGCTCAACTTGGTGGAACGTCCGCGACGCCACTTTCCGGGCTGCTGTGCGTTTAGAGAGAAAAGACTGACCAGGGGCTGGGCTCTGCCGGGCAGAGACTACCCGCGGGGAGTCCGCGAGAAAACGCCACCGGAGAGGAAGGACAAAAAAGAAAGCAGAGGGCACACGGGAAGCGGGGTGGGGGCACCGCCTGAAAGTTACCGTGCTCCGGAGAGTTGTGTCCCGCCCCCACCCCCCAGCGCTCAGCCAGAGGGAGCCGGGCAGCCTGAGACGCGGCGCGGCCCTGGGCTGGTCACCCGGCCCCCTCCTCCCGGGCGGGAGCTCGCCGGGGCCGCGAAGTGGGGCGCGGCGAGCGCCCGCGGGCCGAGCGTGTCCCCGCGGCCAGCCAACATTGATTTCCTCCGGGCCAAGGGCGACGGCCCGGGCGGCGGCGGGCTGCAGCCGCGGCACGGCGACAGCATGTCCAAGCCGGTGGACCACGTCAAGCGGCCCATGAACGCTTTCATGGTGTGGTCGCGGGCTCAGAGGCGCAAAATGGCCCAGGAGAACCCCAAGATGCACAACTCGGAGATCAGCAAGCGCCTGGGAGCCGAGTGGAAGCTGCTCACGGAGTCGGAGAAAAGGCCGTTCATCGACGAGGCGAAGCGCCTGCGCGCCATGCACATGAAGGAGCACCCCGACTACAAGTACCGGCCGCGGCGCAAGCCCAAGACGCTGCTCAAAAAGGACAAGTTCGCCTTTCCCGTGCCCTACGGTCTGGGCGGCGTGGCCGACGCCGAGCACCCGGCGCTCAAGGCGGGCGCCGGACTGCACGCGGGCGCCGGCGGCGGCCTGGTGCCGGAGTCGCTGCTCGCCAATCCGGAGAAGGCGGCCGCTGCAGCCGCCGCCGCCGCCGCTCGCGTCTTCTTCCCGCAGTCGGCCGCCGCCGCAGCAGCAGCAGCAGCCGCCGCCGCCGCAGGCAGCCCCTACTCCCTGCTCGACCTGGGCTCCAAGATGGCAGAGATCTCCTCGTCGTCGTCCGGCCTCCCGTACGCGTCGTCGCTGGGCTACCCGACCACCGGTGCGGGCGCCTTCCATGGCGCGGCGGCGGCGGCTGCAGCGGCCGCCGCGGCCGCCGGGGGGCACACGCACTCGCACCCCAGCCCGGGCAACCCCGGCTACATGATCCCGTGCAACTGCAGCGCCTGGCCCAGCCCCGGGCTGCAGCCGCCGCTCGCCTACATCCTGCTGCCCGGCATGGGCAAGCCTCAGCTGGACCCTTACCCCGCGGCCTACGCCGCGGCGCTATGACCCCGCGGGGCCACCTTGCGAGGTTCGGTGTGCACACATGTACATATGTATAGGTACGAGCTCTGCGGCCGCCCGGCGCGCCCGTCAGCCACGGGGGACCTCGGGTTGTTTGTACATAAGATGTATGTATAGGTGCCAGGCAGAGGCAGAGATGCCAGTCGGGGCGCGAGTGCGCGTGTGAATTCACAGGATCGTTTCGGAAGCGCGCTTCGGCAGCCAGCTTTAAAGTGGGCAGTTGTATTCCGGCAGCAGTTGGCGTTTGTTTTGCACTTCGGAACCTGTTGCGTTTTGGGCCCATAGAGGTGGAGGAGTAACTTTTTGACATGTCGGGCACTCCAGTTTTGTTTGGTTGGAAGTTTATTGTCGGTTTTATTTTTGTTTCTCATTATCTTTTTTTTTTCCCCACTCCTGGTCTGTGTTGCATGCACACTGTTCAAATGTTAGGTCTGAAATGGCTGACACAAGGGAAAACCAGATCTATGCTATCAGTTTCTTTGGAGCGGGTTGGTTCTGAGCAACCTTGCGTCCCTATTTGTACTATTTAAACTTTGCAAATCTCTGCTCTCTCAAGCAGAAACCCCAGATCGGATCCATTCGTGACCAGTGACCGGCTCGCAGCTGGCCCTTTGTATGTGAGATGATCGCGGTTTCTTACGCCATATGCAAATCAGAGCAAGAGCTTTTTCTCAAGAGCAAGGAACGCAAACAAGAAATATGTCTGAGATTGAAAAGTTGTCAATTGGATCTTCCTCCTTAAATAAAAACAAAACAGGTAGAAGTCACCCCGAGTCCACTCACTTGGGTTTCTGACAGTTTCTAGACAATGTAAAGGCCCTGTTTCTATTTTCCCCTATGGCTGAGATTGTAAATGTGTACATGTTCATGAAAACATTAAGTCTGAGAATGTGTTATTTGCGTTGCCCTAAATTTGAGTCAATTTTAGACTCTAAAGCATTTTGAGCAAGTATCAAAGTTAACTTTAAAAAATGGCGGTACTATTTTAGAATCACAAGATTACCTAAGATTAAATCAGACTTTTTTTTTGTCTGAGTGGTAATTATATATTTATTATTTAGCAAAACTGGGGGGAAAAAACCCCACAGAATTGTTTTGACAGATGTCTCTCATTGTCAGCCAGCATTTCTCCACCTACTTGAACCGTTTAAATGTGTTTTGGAGTTCCCTCCCTAATTCACTTATTTTTTAGATCATCTGCAATTCATTTGCAATTTATGATAAAACACATTTTAGAGAAAAGAGCCATCCTCAATTATAGCTTTTGTGTTCCTTTTTAAATGTATATATTTTGACTAATGTTTGTGAATGAAGTTGCCTAACATGTATTTAGTTTCATTTTGGCTTTATGTAATATACAGTTTTTAAAAGTTTAAGTATTTGGTTTTAACCTTTATGTGTAAATGGTTTTCTTGTGTGATCTTCTAATTTAATATTAGACATCTAAACTATATCTGTAAATTAGAATCCGACTATCACTCTGTTCGTTTTTTGAACAAAGAGTTTAAATAAAGCCTGAACCAGGGAAAAGAGAAAATCCTCTATTTCTTGTTGAGTTCCTAACAAGATTTTTATCTGAATTGCCCTTACGTGCCTGGTCCAGGTGAAGTGTAAGGTATCCTCCAAAGGCAGCCTTTGTTTCACTTTTGAATAGATTTACTAGGAAATCTAAATCAAGCCATTGTTATTCAGAGCCAAAAACCTGATTTATCACATTTTTAATCGTGAATAGGAAAGAAGATTTAAAAACCCAAGTAGTTGTATTATCTTGGAGAAGAAGAAGAAAAAAAAAAAGGCATTCATGAACCAGTAGAACAGAGCCCATTGAAAACATCCAGACCGTTCAAAGCATTTCACTCGTTTCCAGTAACATTGTAAGAAAGGAAAGTCGCCTGACCACTTTATCTTGTTAGGAGGAGAGCCCCGCCGCTTAAATCCGTGTAATTTGTTCGCGTATCTTTGGCATATGCCTTATTTACACCTTAAGATTTTATTTAGAAGAACTATCAAAGCTAACAACAACATACAATTTTTGGCCTCAATAGGGCTTTATTTTGTCATGCTAATGGCATTTAAATGGAAGTATAACACATTCTGATGGAGAGGGTTGCATTTCCAGATCTAAACAAGTTCACACTGGAAAATGTTTGAAATCACAAAGCATTTTAATTTTAGAGAAGAGATTATAAGGCACCAGGAAGAATATCAGAGAAAAAAATTAATCCAGGGAGATCTTTATTTTCCTCCCACGAAGCAGAAATTTTCACAAGACACAACACTCAACTTAGTTTTAAACTCCTTCCCCATGGACAGAAACCATCTCTTGAGCTGCACATCTTTATAAGCAACCCAACTCTTTAAAGTCATTGTTTTCCCCCCAATGGAATGATATTTTAAAAACCATGAAAAGTTTTGGAAATGTGAGAAATAGGCTCTGCTGGTTTGACCCTGATTCACTAATTAAAACGATCCCTCTCCTGTTATTCCCCGAGCTCTTTGCAATATTATAAGTTAATTCATATGGTTCTGAGCGATTATGCAAAACTAATTTGGACTGTCCAGGGGTAATTATCCCTGACACGGTTAATTAAATCCTTTCAAGCCTTCGTCTTTGCCTTTTGTAGCAGCCCATCACTTCTCAACACGGAACTTCCTGCGGCTCTCTGGAAATCACCCCAGCCCTAAATCTTAGTTACCTCCCTGAGACTAGCAGCTCGGCCCCACCGGCCGAAGATTTCCCCGCCCCCCTATCACCCCCTCCCCCTTCCCAAAGAACAGCCCTTTCTGGGAGCCACGCTCTGGAGTATGGAATGAGAAGAGGACTAGAAAGATAAGGAAGGGGAGGAGGGAGGCTGCCTGTGGGGAAGGGGGGTGTGCAGGGTCACACAGCCAACAGATTGTGCGGCAGTTTGAGTACGTCCACAGGCCCACAGGGGGTGACCAGTTTATCTCGCCTCCGTCTTCAATGGCCTTGCTAACCGGTTGCGCCGGGAGAAAGCTAGACGGTGCGGAGGTTAAGGGGAGCGACCCCGGGACCAGAGAGGGCCCGGTGTGTGTGTGTAAGAGTCTGAAAGTGATCCACAGATACAGCGCCGGGACTGAGCCAAGAGCTGCTGCAAATCGAGATCTCCACCTGTGCATCTCTCTACCTCCTTCCTCCCTTCCCTTCCTTCTGTCTGTTCTTGCATTATCGCTTCTTTTTTACGGTTTAAAAAAAGCCACATTTCTTGGGTAGTCGCTGTTGCCTAAGAGCTTTAAACCAGTCTCGCATGCGCGGGGCCAGGCGTGCTGCCTTTCAGTTTTGCGCAAACAGGTGGAAGTGCTCCGCTGGAGCTGTGAGGACCGGAGCTGGGGGGACCCGGCCATTCGAGGGGTGGCTTCGGGGAGCAGTGGAGTCCCTTCGTTTGGCCACTTCCAACCCCCTCGCCTCCCAAACTGGATCAAAACAGCGCTGACCTCTCGCTCTCTTTCCACTCTCTTGGCCGGGGGCTGCCCCGGCCAGGGGCGCAAAAGATGGAGAAGAGAATGGACCGTCTTCCCAGAGCGCCGTGCCAGCCAATCAGAGCGCGGCTCGGGCGGGCGCTCCCCGCCGCCGCCGCCGCACCCTCGCGGCGGGAGAAGGTCCCTGCCACTCGCCCGCCCGGAGTGTCCGTGTCCTTCCCGCGCCCACTGCCCGCGGGAGGCGGAGAGCGCGCCGCCGTCCAAACTTTATTAATCTCTCCCGCGCTCTTCCTCCCTCAGCCCAGTGCGTCCCAAAGGTCAGCCC